>CM019071.1:26522692-27122692 GCA_009667805.1 Leptobrachium leishanense | reverse complement strand
AGCCCAGTTTCCCCTCACTCCTCTCTATTATGTTGAGGTTCATCAGCCCTTGGTACAAATGTGACTTTTATGACTGGCTTGCAATGGCGACTTCTTGGGGCATGTTAACATTTCTGGACATAACAAATTCAGCCCCAAAGTACATATATGTTAGGGATGCTACCAACAAAGCGAAAGCCAAATGATCTCACAATAACATCCGTAGGTTTTAATTGATATTTAGAAACTGGAAAACTCACACTATACCCTTATTATCCAATATTAAGGCTTTTGGAGCAACATAGGTCTCATTAACAACTGGCCATGGGGGGGGGGGTCTTTTGGAATTTTCACCTCCCAAATGCAATCCCTGGAAAACACAGCCCTCATTTAATAAAGCTCGATTAGACGTATGATCTTGACCGATTTACAGGCTTTGTATATGTAATGAACAGATATCATGCTGACCGTGTACATTTTGTTTCGTTCTGAAGGATTGTCATCATCGCAGATTTCAGTGAAACCTTTTCTACTCTATAGCTTCCCCCCCCCCTTATTTGTAACAAATAGGGAAACTAGACTTGGATAACAAACCTCTTTCTGTATTAATTTGCAATAAAGATGTCAGCCTATATCAAAGTCCCATTCCAAGCGTGGCCACGCTCGTGGAAGCAGCCATCTTGAAATTTCGCAGGTTGGAAGTGCTGGTCCACCAACTAAAATCCCAAGAGAGTGCTAGACAGCAAATCATGAGGTCTTGTGCAAACGCTCAGCATATCCAACCCCTTTGTATTATCTTCATTAAAAACCATAGGCAATCAAGCAACGAACGTGGCCAAAGAGACGCCTTAAACATGGTGGCCTCCACTGAGTAAGGATAAGAGAGCCTGACTATTCACCAAAAAGATCCACAGCACATATAAAATCTTTGAATTTACAGAAGAGGTTTTCTTTAAAAAAGGCCATCATTACCTTGAAAGCTACCAATTTTTTTTCAGGGGCCCCAGGCTAGCACTGAACCAACCCCAGCTGCATAAACAAGCAGTCATGTCCAGGACAAATGAAGCTGGCCAGATATCCTAAGATCTCCCCCACCCCCCTCCAGAGATGAAACTTACCCTCGAATCCTGCTACGCCACGATGCAAACTTCATATTTTTGAGGGTTGCTTTTTTTGCAGAGGAAGTTAAAGTGTTTTTCTGCATTCCAAAAAAAAAGGACGTTCCGCTACAGTGTGAAGACTGTGATTTCTTGGGGTGAAAGTCAAGCAAACTGCTTGTAAAGCTCCTTAGACGACGAGCTGCAATATAAGCCAGCGTCAACATGTGGTTAAAGTGCATAGGAGCCCATTATAAACGTGTGCCAAGGTACACATATTTGACATACCTTCCCTACTTCACCTAGGAATACGTACAAGGGTTGTAAACAAGCACTGTGTCCCCAATCAATGTAATCCATATAAGGCTCAGGAAAACCACCAAATGTCCCACCTAGACCGTAGCAAGGAGCCTCCTGCAATCCAAGCCACCTACTCCGAATCCTTCCCCTTTCATAAAGCAACGTTTACATACTTTCTACGGCAGGAATGAAGCGTCTTGTCCAATCTCTGCGGAACACGTGGATCTGTTCCAAATTATCAAACCGCAGATGTTTCCAGATCACTTTTTTTTAAATTTAGGAATATTTTTGCCTAGATCATAAAAAGGTGTCAATAAAATTATAATTCTATATATTGCACACTTAAAGCTCCATAATCAAACCTGGGTGTAAACGTCTGAGGTGTTAAAAAAATAAATAAATCGAAATATATAAAATCGGGGAATAAATACAACCAGTGACTGAATGGGCATAACCAGAGTAAATATTAGAAAGAATTGATAGACACCGGCTACCTACATACAAATTTATTGAACATATACATTATAGCCAAAAACGAATAAAAACCATAAATGGAATGTAATGAATCCTCCCTATTCAGGGTGAGTTGACATGCTGGTCCTAGCAATAAACTTCTAGAAAGTATCCACAGTAATATATATTCATACATGTGCAATTTCCAAATGTGCGCCACACCGGAATAAATTCAAGGGGTAACTGGTGAATTAATTAGGAGCACAATCAATCAAGAGCCCCAATTAACCATAGGTGGGGAGTCAGCAGAATAAAGACCAGAGGTCGAATTTTCAAGCATACCTACAGCCATGAAATTTAAACAACACTACCAACGCCCTCATTGATTAGAGGCCGAAAGGACCACCAAGTGAACCTTAAACAGAGACAACGGCTAAAATCCTCCCATCGACACGTTTCACCGCATGCAGCTTTATCAAGATATACGTTCACCTTCCATGGCTGGTCCTTAAATAGGGGTAGATTCCCATAGTGCCTGATAACAGAGACCCGTCACAGCTGTTCATCATCTCCCCTGACGTATTACATTCAAATGTTCTATCGCACGCCCCCGTACAGGAAGCCCCAGTCCACGCGGTATAGTGCCACACCTTGATTAATTTGTAAACAATCAAATGAATTGGCGTCTCTTAGCAACATAGGGACGCTACTAAGACTCCAAATTCATTTGACGAGATAGATACATGGAATGTGGCACAGGAGCTCTGGGATGCAATTCTTTGAATTGCTGTGATGTGCAAGTGGCGTCTGCAATAATAAAACACACTTATTATAG
This sequence comes from Leptobrachium leishanense, assembly GCA_009667805.1. Classification (NCBI taxonomy): domain Eukaryota; kingdom Metazoa; phylum Chordata; class Amphibia; order Anura; family Megophryidae; genus Leptobrachium; species Leptobrachium leishanense. The sequence continues at coordinate 27,120,028 of CM019071.1, read as the reverse complement.
CGTGGAGGCTTTTTATCTCGCTTTTAGTCCTCCACCACAACCCTTCTAGACACTAAATTAGCCTACGGTCCAAGCATCCACTGCAACTGGTCATGCCTGCCTACCTCCTAGCTGATGAGGGTCCAATAAACCCGAAGCAGCTCTGTCCTAGGAGTGGCTTTGACCAGTTGCATAAACCTTATCTCTGCTATAAAGCCACAGTTTGGCATAGCATTGATTTTAGGGTTCTGTGTAATAACAGACCCAGGATGCATAAAAGCGAGACAGAGGTCATTTGCATATCCTACCCAGAATTCCATGCTGCATATGGGGAATGTGGCACAGGAACGCTGGGATGCAATTCTTTGAATTGTTGTGATGTGCAAGTGGCTTCTGCAAAAATAAAACACACATAGATATATCTATGTGGTCAGCAAACTAGCATTGTATATTTTGAAATATTAAAATAAACGATTGACCCCACCCTTAACGCAAGGTGTGCTCGTCGGGGGAGGGGGTGTGTAACGCAAACAGTGTACACTAGTACAACTTGCTCACCAGCCACTTCAGTGGGCGCCTCCTTCGGCTTGCCTAGTAGCTGACACGCAACATTGGCCATCCCACGGAAGCCAACTACACGTGGTGGCGTGTGCTGGGTGGGGCCTAGGCAGCCCATAGAAGTCAATGGGTCTTCAAGGCCCACCCACCCTGCAGCTGGAAAGGGTTTAGATTTAAAAAAAAAAAAAAAAAAAAGTGTGATATTGTTTTCCATAGGATTTGCCTATTTAGGCTAGGGTCAGACGAGCGTGATTTCTACGGACTGTACGTCCGTGCACACGGATGTACGTCAGTACAGAAGACGCAGTAGTGGCCACACAGTCCGTTTTTCACTGACGTATATTTTGACGGATGTAGGAGAGAAAATAAAATAAAAAGCAAAACCATTTTGTCCGTGAAAAAAAATGCTGGACGTATAAATGCAGTCCGTCTGACCACGGTCCATCACTCACACACAAAGCTATGCAGACGTTGCGGACGCAGCGCACTTTGTGCGGCCATTCTAGGGGTTGTACGTTCTTGCCTGCCTTGCGTCCGTGGGCCACGGCCGTTGTGCGTCCACAGTTCAGTGCGGACGTACTTCGTGTAACGGGCTCCAATGGACTTTCTGCCATGCTATCACGGACGTACTTTTAGGCGCAATCACGAACACTACGCTCATCTGACCCCAGCCTTAAACCTGTCGAACTGAATCAATGAAAATCAGGTCACGTCGGTGCAGTTCGGGTTCTCTGAATAGATTAACCATTACTTCTCTATGGGACGATTTCACGGCCACCGAAGATCGCTGAATTGCAGCGAAATGCACCGTATTTCCCAAATATTTAGCGAATTGACAGCTTTCTGAAATGGACGAACTGCAAGTTCATCGCTTTCTGAGTAACCCTTCAAGTGTAATCAATCCAAGCATCAATATGCTTAAAATATGTGCGCAAATTGCAAGTACGGTAATCCCAGTTACGTAGTGGTACCCAAAAACCACAATGTGGTTTTACACATCAAACAACCATGACTTAAACACTGGAGAACATAAGAAGGAAGCGCCGAAATCTGTGATTAAAATCTGCAATTATGGGTTTACAAATTAAGCAGTTTTAAATACAGCCGAAAATCCCCTCCTTTGCACACCCTACTGCACGTAAAGCTAGATTTAGGGTGATATGGTCAACATCAGCACCCCAGCTGCTCCATAACTACATGTCCCATGATGCTCAGCTCGCCTTCAGTGGTGTATCAGACAAGTCTTTATCATTGCTTTATTCAGTAAGAGGGGGATCACCAATTTGCTATTAAAACAAAGATTCCTCCCGATGGACCAGATCCAATGCCATCATTTATAACAATGATAAACGCAGTCCTTTTACATTCTCCAGTGAAACCAAGTATTTTTTTGCCATGTTGTATAAAAAGCTATCTCGTGGGATACAGGTCACTGGCGAGCACACAATTTTTTTTTGTAAAAAGAATAAATCTACTTGACTGCAATACGCAACAATAACAATATATTGATACAAATGACATATATTGGCAATAGAGTTTGCCGTTGTGCTGCATTAATATTGCAGTCAAAAGAAAAATTCATACAAATATTTACACTTTTTTTTGCCTTCCCCAAAATAAAAAAAATATATAAATAAAAAAATAAAGAGTATAACTAGACGTGTCACCACTGGGGAAAAAAATAAAAGTAATCCATTTAAAAATGGGAAAAGTGTCCTTCATACTGAGATAGTTATATATGACCGTGAGTGTGTGTGTGTGATATATATATATATATATATATCACACACACAATTTTTCTGAGTATAAGAGAAAACGCCAAACTAATGTGAAAGACATTATTTGTTATAAAATAAAAAAAACTATTTAAAAAAAATAATTGAGTAAATGTGCCAAGGCAATGGACGCAAAAGGTTTATCAAGCCTCTAGCACATAAAGGGTTAACCTAATTTCTCTAGGAATTAAATCAGCTTGACTCCTTCCAGGGATCCTGATTTAAGTCAGTTCGGCACACAAAGAGAACAAAAGATTCTGTATCACTTACTTTTTACCTTTCAGACAACTATAGAGTGCAGACATTGCCTGGATGCGCCTGCATCGACTTATGGTTTTTTGGGAGTCTTTCCTGCCGCCTCCAGGGATCTGATGTGTTGGGATCAGCGCGGAGGATCCAGTCCTGAAATGCCCATACATGCAACACCTAGAGACACAGGAGCTCCAGCTAAAAAAGGCCAGACCCAGGATCTCTATAACAGGGAATTAGGGAGGCTGTGCTTGTTCCATAAATGGAGAAACACTGCGACCTCCCATTTTCCATTCTCTTCGCTCCTCCTGCGTGCAGATGGAGCAGCATCTCTCCCTGCTTTTATGCTCTACATCAAGAATTGAACAGAACAAGGGATTTGCACTTTTGGGTTTTTTGCAGTAGAGGAATTTTTTTTTTTCTCCCCCAATTCATCTACAAATCTGTAAATTATCCACGATCAAAGCATTATGAAATAAATGTGACGATGTAGCAGAAATGCACATCGCTGTAATGGTTATTCAGCAACCTTAGCACTGGCAACAATTTACCCCATTACCATCAAGATGAAGGAATGCCCAAATTGTAAAATTCAGCCATTTTTAGGTCTAAATGTATGAATCTGTTGCCTAGGCCAGGAGTCAGCAAACTTGATCTCCAGAGGATTTGGAACTACATTTCCCATGAGGCTCAACAAAGATAGTGAGCAGCTGGGCGGTACAGGTGATGTAGTTCCAACGTGGCTGACCCTTGGCCTAAGTGTTTCTAAACATGAGGAGGGCCCTCTACACATACAGGTCTAGTCAAAGAAAGGGGGAAATCAGGAGAACTGTCAGGAGAAGAGAGCAATCTAGACCAAATAGCTGATTTGGAAAGTGAGATAAATGGGAGAATTTTTCTGGTTTGGCTATTTTGACCTAGAATGTTCACTTCTCCAGTAATTCTCCTGAGTTTCTCCATTCTTTGAATAGACCGGCTAGTGTTTCCATCCTATCAGGGTTATTCAGAGAGAGGTGAAAAGCAGGACAATGACTGAAGAAGTGAAAATTCTAGGTCAAAATAGCTAAACCAGAACAATTCTCCCATTTATCTCGCTTTCCAAATCGGCTATTTGGTCTCTAGACTGTTCTTTTCTCCTGGTTTTCACCTCTCTCTGAATAACCCTGTAAGTCCGTTCATCTGTATCTTGTTCGCTTTAGTTATTGTAAAGAGCTGCGGAAACTAATTATTATTATTTATTAGTTATTTTAGATGTAGTAGAAAGAAATAGAATATCCTTGATACTTTTTCTCCAGTCAATACGGCGTGCTTGTTATTCTGGACAAATCTGAGCCAAGCGGACGCTACACAGATTTACAGGCACGGTTGCCAAATCCTCAGATTTTTCTGGAGGAGCCTGAAACTAGCCTAGACAGACTATGAAACCACAAATATCAACACGAACCTGATCTGATTTAGCGCAAGCCTCTAAAAGCAGAGCAAAAAGGGGGGGGGGGAAGAGAAGAGTATCACCTGATCTGTGCAAGAGAAATGACACTCCAGATCTGTGAGATTTAGGAAGCGATCCAAGGTCTGTAAACGTGTATATAGGTTTATATTCTAAGCGAGCTGATTACTAGATGTTAAAACGTTTATATGAAAACTGGGTATGGTTTTATGGAGACTTATTCCACCAACAATAAAACAAGCTGTACTGTGCAAAAAAAAAAAAAAAAAAAAAAAAAAAAAATTGCTTAAAATAAGAAGAAGTCTCTAAAGAGTGTACACACATGTAGAAGATTTTCAAAGCAAGTCAGGGCCAGATTTAGGCTGGGGTCAGACGAGCGTAGTGTTCACGTCCGTGATTGCGCCTAAAAGTACGTCCGTGATAGCATGAAAGTAAGTCCATTGGAGCCTGACACATGAAGTACGTCCGCACTGAACTGCGGACGCACAACGGCCGCGGCAAACGGACGCAGGTTAGGCAAGAACGTAATACTGCTAGAACTGACGTGCGGAGTGCGCCACGTCCACAACGTCTGCATAGCTTTGTGTGTGAGTGATGGAGCGAGGTCAGACGGACTGCATTTATACGTCCAGCATTTTTGACGGACAGAATGTTTTTTCATTGTAATTTATTTTTCCCTCCTACATCCGTCAAAAAATAACTTCAGTGAAAAAACGGACTGTGTGACCACTACTGCGTCATCCGTACTGACGATGTCCGTACTGCACGGACGTACAGTCCGTAGAAATCACGCTCGTCTGACCCCAGCCTAAGATGGAGCTGCAGTTCCATCAGCTCCTGGCCCATGGTCCAGAAAGCGGGCCACAGTCAGGCCCTATGCTGTGGAGTGAAGCTTTGTGTGTGGGAGAGAAATCGGCTAACCGGCTGGAAAGTGCTGCCACCAACAACAGCACAGCCATCACTTGTTATGCACCAGCTCCCACTATATTTCCTATACAAAGCATAGGAAGCACAAAATGTACAGTAAGCTGCTAGCCAAGTCACTGCAGGAGTCGCTGCTCAGCTTGGACTGATGTGAGCCACTAAGGCTAGGGTCAGACGAACGCATTTTTCGCGTTGTCCATGAAAAAGTGCGTTCGAACGAATGGACGTATTTTTTCACGGAATACGCGATAGCGGTCATACGATGCGCATTTTCGTCCGTGATTTTGTACGGATCATCAGTAAAACACCTTTTGCGTCTGGACGTTATGCTGGCCGGACGTCTCCGAATCATGCACACATGCCGCTAGCAGACGCAGCGCACTCTGTACGTCAGTACTAGCGGTTTGACGTTCTCAAAAAAAAAAAATGTATTTGTTTGCCGCTTGCGTTGCCTGGCCGAACTTTTGTACGGCCGTACTTCATATATTGGTCGTCATTTGCTGCTACTACAGCCGTGATAAAGTGCGGCTGCACGCGCGTTCGCACTGCATTCGTCTGACCCCAGCCTAACTTGAGTGCGACGGTTATATTAACAGCTCACTGGTAAAAAAGGTTAACAGCGGCACTTGAGAGAAGCCACAAAGATTTTGGCAATGAACAAAACACAACACAGATCTTGATGGTTATCAAGCAGGACACCCCACATCGCACGTTAGGAATCTTAGAAACAGATTGTGACAATGACACGGAATGTCGGAGACCCTCAAGGGTTTTAAAGTCTGTAAACAAAAGCAAAGTTTCAGAGTTACATTCCTTGGATCATTACAGAGCACGTTATTTGGGCTGAAAGGTTCCATATGGCGTTACTGACCCAACTGTGAACTTTCACCGTGTTCTACTCAGAGACGGCCCAAGAAGGCATTTTTTTTTACTTGGAAAAAAGGTTAAAAACTAAAAAACAGGACTTGTTCTCATCTTTAAATGTAGACTTGAGAGTCGGTATTTTGTTGTCCCATAATAATCTGCAGAGAATTGTACTGTTTTTTTTTTTATTTTTTATTAATTGAGCAGTGGAGGGGTTGAGGTATTTAAAAGTCAGGGGATTAATCCATACACTAATGCTGTTGAATACAAAAAGAAGTCAATTTAACATTAAAATACAATTTATAAAAGATAAAAACGAGGCAGATGCTGTGAGCCGGAGCCAATAACATCTCGCCCGTTCCTCATAATAACAGGGTGGATTCCTAATAAATACTGCCGGAGTGATTTGAAATCCTTAAAATACATTATTTAGATTTAACATGCCAGGCCGTAAAGATGTCAGATTACACAATGTAACCTTTCCTCTTTTGAAAGGATGTGGAGTGCCCTAAAGGATCAATTCACAAATTGGAACGTCTAGTTGTTTTACAGGGAGGTTTGTTTACACAAAAGGGAGAACCTTTATTATATTAGATTTTTATGATCTACTAAAAAAAAGCAAAAGGGAAGATCACAAAGAAACGAAGCAAATGACATACAAAGTTCACCCCAATCCGTGCTGTATTGCGGAGCGAGCATTACATACATTGTCACTAGGGATGAGCCGAACACTCCGAGTTCGGTTCGGAGCTGAACCCGAACTCAATACAAGTCAATGGGGCTGAAAATTCGGTTTTTAGAGTGCCCTCCAAGAGGGAATATATGCTAGATATTTGCCATAAAAGGTGTATAGGGGTCCGGGTAGTGCCCTCGTGGACAGGAAACAAGGACAAAAAGTTAAAAAAAAGTTTTTCCATGAAATAACGGTTAAAAATAAAAACGAAAAATTCCTTCAAATATCGTGCCTAGGAGGTCCCCATAACCTGCCCGTGAAGTGGCGTATTTCTAGGATGTATAGAAATATGTAAAAACCAAAAAAAATGACATTTCAAATGACGGTAAATGCTTTTCCTTTAATCTATCCATAAACAACTGCTTGGGGCGGCAGTCTGTATGAAAAGAGGAGACATTTTCGGACACGCAGAAAAAGTTTACAGATTTTTTGGCGGGGAAAAGCAGGAGAATGACTGGAGAATGGAAAATTCTAGACCAAATAGCCGATTTGGAAAGTGAGATAAATGGGAGAATTTTTCTGGTTTGGCTATTTTGACCTAGAATTTTCTCTTCAGTCATTCTCCTGAGTTTCACCTTTCTCTGAATAACCCTGTCAGGGTTATTCAGAGAGCGGTGAAGAGCAGGAGAATGACTGGAGAATGGAAAATGCGAGGTCAAAATAGCCAAACCAGAAAAATTCTCCCATTTAGGCTAGGGTCAGACTAGCGAATTTTTAACGTGCGTTTAGGCGCACTTAATCACAGCCGCACTAGCAGCTAATGACGGGCAATGACGGCCAATATACAAAGTATGGTCGCACGAAAGTCCAGCTGCGCAACGCAAGTGGAAAATGAACGCATTTTTTCGAGAACGCAGAACTGCTAGTACGGACGTACAGAGTGCGCTGCGTCCACTAGCGGCGTGTGTGCGCGCGATTTGGAGACGTCAGACCCTGCTCATGTCCGGCCAACATAACGTCCAGACACCCAAAGTTTCCTGGTTTGGATCCGTAAAAAAAAAAATCACGCACAAAAATGCACATCGTATGACCGTTTTCGTGCATTCCGTGAAAAAAAATACGGTAATGCGTTCGGACGCACTTTTAGACGGTCGCTGCGAAAAACACGTTAGTCTGACCCTAGCCTTATCTCACTTTCCAAATCTGCTATTTGGTCCAGATTGTTCTCTTTTCCTGCCATTCTCCTGGTTTTCACCTTTCTCTGAACAACCCTGAGAGAGCGGTGAAAGCCAAGAGAACTGGCAGGAGAAGAGAACAATCTAGACCAAATAGCCAATTTGGAAAGGGAGTTAAATGGGAGAATTTTCCTGGTTTGTCTATTTTGACCTAGAATTTTCACTTCTCCAGTTATTCTGCTTTTCACCTCTCTCTGAATAACCCTGAGAATGTTTAATCCCGAGGTGAAAAATAACATTGCTTTAGATGTTATTTTAATTTTTTTTTTCCAAACACCAGTTAAATGCAGCATATTAGGAAGTTTTAGGAGGGAAATTCTCAAATCTCAAATCAAAAGCAGACACCACCCCACCCCCTCAGTATAGTGTGCAATGTATCAAATTGATTACCAGACTAAAAACACCTGGTGTTATGCCCGTTTGGGAACAGAGGTCATTTAGAGTTGAGAATCTTTCCACGTATACATTAGTTTTTAATTCAATATCTAATAAACCGTTGCTTATAATATTCTGCAGTAAAGAGGCTCTTTATTTCTAGATTTTTTAGTATTATTTTAAGCATTTTCTATACTTTTTTCAAAAAAAATTTCGAACTCGAACTGAACACACCCAAAAAGTTCGAAGTTCGCAAACTGCCAAAGTTCGGGCCGAACTCCGAACCCAAACAGCTCATCCCTAATTACCGAAAAAAATGGCGTTGCGCCCATACTCACCGGAGCGGCAGCAACTGCCAGGAGTAACAGCCCAGTTAATGTATAAAACATAGCAAGGAAAAAAAGGTGTCATCTGCGCTCGTTTCTGTGTGTTCCATGTACAACAAAACTGAGGTTTTTGTTTGTTTCAATGGCCATTGCAACGTAAGCTCACGCGCCACTTCAAGGCATCTCTTTACAGAGCGAGTACCTAACATGTACCAAAAGGCCGCACTACTGAGCAGCTCCAAGCCCCTCCTGCTGCTTTTCAGCCAAGGAGAGGCAAAGATATGGTGGGTTTTATTTATACACGCACCAAACACTTCCCATTTGGGATTAAAAATAAAAACATGGAAAGAGGAACAGCTGCAGAACGACGGACTGGTGTTACAAGCATGATATAGCTCATCCCTAATTGTCACGTCATAAACATTTACGTTTGTGTAAATAAGAGACTTGCAGCATCCACCGAGCTTGTGTGCACGCCTCTAATTACAGCAAGGGATTCTGGGTAAGTAATGCAAATGAGGTCCACAGCCCTCACCTAAAATGCGACTGTGGCACAGACAGTCCTCATGACAAGGCAACGCATGACTAGACGGCCTCAAGCACACGTCAGGGATGAAGCAACACAAAACCATTCCCAGTCTGCTGCTTTAGGCTAGGGTTAGACGAATGCATTTTTCACGTCGTCCATGAAAAAGTGCGTTCGAACTAATGGACGTTTTTTTTTTTTTCAAGGAATACGCGATAGCGGTCATACGATGCGCATTTTCGTCCGTGATTTTGTACGGTTCATCAATAAAACCCTTTTTGCATCTGGACGTTATGTAGGCCGGACATTAGCAGCGTCTGACGTCTCCTAATCACGCACACACACCGCTAGCGGACGCAGTGCACTCTGTACTAGCGGTATCACATTCTCGAAAAAAATGCGTTTGTTTGCGTTACGCGGCTGCACTTTCGTGCGGCCGTACTTCGTATATTACCCGTCATTTGCTGCTACTACGGCCGTGATAAAGTGCGGCTGCACGCGCGTTCGTCTGACCCCAGTCTTACTTGAAAGCAATTGAAAAATATGAAGAAATATCATCAACGTGTCAGCAAGAACATACATATTTCCAGCTTACAGGTCAAGATCTAAGCACCATGGGAAACATAGATCAAGTCACAAGCAATTTTTTTTTAAAAAGGATGGCTAAACCACAGAAAAGAAGAAGTTGCTGGAATGCATTCAGTAACATTCTTATAAAGTCTGTTTTCTCCATGAATCATATACTTTACGCTTATATTTGCAGCCTCTCTAGAGATTACATTCCAAAAATGTGTTTTTCCAAAGAAAATTAAAGTCATGGATGTAAAGATGCAGCTCACCTATATATGATCACATACCAATTTACCCAATTTTGATACTTGGTAATAAAAACTAAAAAAAAAGGAGGGGGGGGGTGGAAGACCAAGAAAAAAAAAAAAAAAACACTCCAGCAATGGTTTAGTTCACAAATTAAAAAACACAGAAAATACAGTATATTGGTGGGATGAATGGGATGCGAATAACTGACATTCAAACCATTGGTATTTCCTGTAGGATTACAGGAGCCAAAAATGACAGATCTTCTAACTATTAACGTCTTGTTTGGACTGAAGAGGAGCGCTATACGGAAATGACGCTCCCTACATACACTTTCCAGAGCAGAACAAACTTAATCCGTACAGAAATTTGTGTAGAATTAGAAAACCAGGAATACAAAATGTATCATCTTGGCCCTTGTGCCCAGCTGGAACGAAACAAAGCAACTCTATACCAAGCTGGTAACGGCAGATACATAATAAACACGGTTTACTTAAACCTTTCATTAACTGGCTGTTTCTATCCATTGAAAGCGTCTGGAAACGTTTGGCAAACACCCGCTGAGCAAGCTCATGCCTTGGTAGGAAGAAGCACAAGAAATGGTGAAGTAAATTTTTCCAAAGCCGGAACAGAGAAACTCAAAACAAAGCCCAATTCAGAAACCCATGCGCTCATCATATGATTTCACAGATATTGTGCAGCATCCAATTACCTTAAGCACATTCTTCCACCATCTGCATTGTGATATTCTATTACTCTACGAAAAGGTTTGACAAATATTGGCTTTTAGCAGCCTGTATTTTAAGTTTGTTTCGCGCCACCTTAAGTATATAAAATTTCTTTAAAAGCCACCAAAAACAGCCTGTGAATATTTGGATACAAAATTAAAAAGAGCCAATTTAATTGGGGGGGGGGGGGAGAGAAAATCGGCAACCGCAGTACTCCTGAGAATCCTAATTCCACTAGGCCCGTGTCAGACAAACGCAGTTATCACGTTCGTTTCGCCGCGCGCACAGTTTAACATCCGTTGTAGCAATCATGAGCAATACAGACCCCATACACTAAGGGCCATATTACAAAGTTGGTGCTAACTTAACCAGAGCCATTATAGCCTATGGAGGTCAAGTTCACAACAGCTCTGGTTAAGTTAGCACCAACTATGTAATATTGCCCTAAGTGCGTCTGCACCAAACTGCGCACGCACAACGCAGGTGGCAAACTGACGCAAGTTTGGCAAGAACGTAAAACCGCTAGGACTAACATGCAGAGTGCACCACGTCTGCCTAGCGTTCTGTATGAGTGAGGAGATGTCAGACGGACCGCATTTGCGACGTCCAGCACCTTGACTTTTCATATCATGTATCAATTTTTAATCATATTAATTTTATTTCCCATACTTCCCTTTTTTTTCTACGTCAGTCAAGAAAAACGTATCGTGCGGGGTCTACACAGTATCTTCCGTCAGTACGTCTGTCCGTTCTGCATGCACGCAGAGTGTGCTCGACTGACCTTAGCCTTAGGTCTAGTCCGCTCACACAGTTCTGAGCATTATGGGTAGTATCAAACTCCAACATTGACAAGGTTGCTGGCTCTTCTGCTAGACCCTTCCCAAGTCGGGGCAGACAAAGGATTGTGCAATTAGAATCCACACATAACTTGATTGGCTGAATGATGGCACTCCATGCAAAAACCATCTTCACTTTTAAAAAACACGAAAGCGCATGTGTTAGTCACAGAACTCACTGGAAACAATATAACAAGTCATGTATTGACGGTCAGATACTTGCTGTCGCTTCCTGAACTCTACAGGATGAATACCACCCAAAATAAATCTAACAAGACACACGCTTGTAAACATTATTTGGTACAAAATAAAGACTTTCTAAAACTAAAATGAGACTTGCAGGTCTTGTTTCTTCAAAACGGAAACCTCCAACAGTGAATGTGTTGATCTACATAGAACTTCCCTAAAAGTTATTGCAACAAAGGTCAGTCTATCAGAGCAGCACTTAATAAAATAAAAAGTAGAACGGCTGCTAGTCCGAAAATATATATAATTACACACATCATTTACACGTCCCAGCAATTCAGAGAACTGCATCACAGAGCCAATGCGCTACATTCCCCATGCACAGCACAGAACTCTGGGTAAGACGTTTGCAATTTCTCATTTTGTTGCATCCCAAGTCTGTTTTAACACAGAACCCTCCTACTCACGGGTCAGCAACCTTGGCTCTACAGATGGTTTGAATCTACATTTCCCCTGAGGCTCAGCCAATCTAATGAGTAGCTGAGCATCATGGGTGATGTAGTTCCAAAACATCTATAGAGCCAAAGTTGCTGACCCCTGCTCTAACCAATGCCACACTAGATTTTTTTTTTTTATTATTTTGTTTTCGCAGCCACTCCTGTACAGCAGTTTTGGGCATATTGTACCCTCATCAGCAGGAGATGGGCCATAACCAGTTGCAGTTTGAGGCTTTATCCCCCACAGTATGCATTCATTGTAAGAGACATCAAATCTCTCAGGTATAGAAGCTATACATAACATTGCACAAACGGATTTCAGGCCAGAATACCATTAAATTCAATGCAAAAAACAAAGAAGAAGAAATACATCCTATTAGGTTAGGGTCAGACGAAAGAATTTTCCCCGCGAACGTGAAAAAGTGCGTCCGAACGCATTGACGTATTTTTTCACGGAATGCGCAAAAACGGTCAGACGACACGCATTTTCGGGCGTGATTTTGTACAGATCGTCAATAAAACTCTTTTTGCGTCTGGACGTTATGTAGGCTGGACATTAGCAGTGTCTGACATCTCCTAATCACGCAAACACGCCGCTATGCCGCAGCTGCGCACTCAGTACGTCAGTACTAGTGGTTCAGCGTTCTCAGAAAAATGCGTTCAAATTGCACGGCCAGACATTTGTGCGGCCGTACATCGTATATTGGCCGTCATTGCCCGTCATCTGCTGCTAGTGCGGCCGTAATTATGTGCGCCAGAACGCACGTTAAAAGTGCGCTGGTCTGACCCCAGCCTTAGGCTCCGGTCAGACGAGCGCAGCGTTCACGTCCGTGATGACGCACAAAAGTACGTCCGTGAAAGCATGACATAAAGGCCAATGGAGTCCCACACACGAAGTACGTCCGCACTGAACTGCGGACGCACAACGGCCGCAAGTTAGGCAAGAACGTACATCCCCTAGAACGGCCGCACAAAGTGCACTGCGTCTGCAACATCTGCATAGCTTTTTGTGTGAGTGATGGAACGTGGTCAGACGGGCTGCATTTATACGTCCAGCAATTTTGACGGACAAAATGGTTTTGCTTTTTAATTTATTTTCCCCTCTTACATCCGTCAAAAAATATGTCAGTGAAAAAAAAGAGACTGTGTGGCCACTACCTTGTCAGTCAGAAAGTACGTCCGTACTGCACGGACGCACATTCCGTACAAAATGCGCTCGTCCGACCCTAGCCTTAACCCGGTCACTACGGATTCGTTTTCCATAAACCCACTAGGTCCCATGGTAAACAACTTTCCCTCCAACGTAAAAAAAATAAAAAAAAAAAATATAATTAAATGTACAATTAATAAATTCCATTTTAGAGACAGCAAGCTATATGAAAGACAGTAGGGAACAGGTGGACTTTGCCTGTAATTTAGGGAGGCTGAGATCGCAATGGTAAGAAAGATCACTGTGATATCACTTTATGAGATGTCGCTGCCAGTACATACCCTGCTTCAGCACTAGGCCCCCCTGACATTTTATGGCCTCTAATAGGGTCATCATGCCCTACAAGTTCGACCCTCAGCAATAACAAGTCAGCGCAGACTGGCCTGCAAAGAGGTTGGAGTAGTGGCGTCCTGCATCTCATAGCAGTCACTCACTCCAGTAGAGGTCCATTACAACCACCTTATATATACATACTTTTTATGCAGTAAAGGTTCACTGAACCATGTTGGTTAACTTAGGCTAGGGTCAGACGAGCGTGATTTCTACGGACTGTACGTCCGTGCACACAGACGTACGTCAGTACGGAAGACACAGTAGTGGCCACACAGTCCGTTTATTCACTGACGTATATGTTGACGGATGTAGGAGGGAAAATAAAATAAAAAGCAAAACCATTTTGTCCGTGAAAAATGCTGGACGTATAAATGCAGTCCGTCTGACCACGTTCCATCACTCACACACAAAGCTATGCAGACGTTGCGGACGCAGCGCACTTTGTGCGGCCGTTCTAGGGGTTGTACGTTCTTGCCTGCCTTGCGTCCGTGGGCCGCAGCTGTTGTGCGTCTGCAGTTCAGTGCGGACGTACTTCATTCATGTGTCAGGCTCCAATGGGCTTCCTGTCATGCTATCACGGACGTACTTTAAGGCTGGGGTCAGACGAGCGTGATTTCTACGGACTGTACGTCCGTGCAGTACGGACATCGTCAGTACGGATGACGCAGTAGTGGTCACACAGTCCGTTTTTTCACTGAAGTTATTTTTTGACGGATGTAGGAGGGGAAAATAAATTACAATGAAAAAACATTCTGTCCGTCAAAAATGCTGGACGTATAAATGCAGTCCGTCTGACCTCGCTCCATCACTCACACACAAAGCTATGCAGACGTTGTGGACGTGGCGCACTCCGCACGTCCGTTCTAGCAGTATTACGTTCTTGCCTAACCTGCGTCCGTTTGCCGTGGCCGTGGTGCGTCCGCAGTTCAGTGCGGACGTACTTCATGTGTCAGGCTCCAATGGACTTTCTTTCATGCTATCACGGACGTACTTTTAGGCGCAATCACGGACGTGAACACTACGCTCGTCTGACCCCAGCCTTAGTCGCAGATTTTAATATACTGTATATTTTAAGCGCATTCCTGATTATAGTCCCCTATGACGACGTTTTCCTTGATAGAAGAAGTCATTCGTTCAGGCCTGTACACTACAAGCTTTACTTCTCACCGCTCCTTTAACTCAAAAACCCAAGAACAGTCTTGAAGATTCCAAATAAGAATAATGAGCCTTTGAGAATCTGCTGTAAATCATACCTGTGGGAGCTCACCATTACCGCCCCAGGGCTTTGGCCAACTTAACATTAAATGCAGTTACTACAGCAAATCCTGAAAGTGAAGCGCAGGGTTAATGGCAGGTGCTCCTTAAATAAGATTTCAGCAATTTATTGTACAACAACAGATCTGCTCCTTCTCCAGCAATTCTCTAATCACTCTATCCAATGCAGATCATAATAGAACAGTATTTCCCCCCTTCCAATACATAACTTTCATTTAACCCTCTGCCTCAACCCCCAGGCATATTCTATTTGACCCTAGCCTTAGACCTGTGTGGCCTGACGAACGCATTTTTCGCGTCGTCTGTGAAAAAGTGCGTTCGAACGAATGGATGTATTTTTTCATGGAATACACGATAGTGGTCATACGTTACGCATTTTCGTCCGTGATTTTGTACGGATCATCAATAAAACCTTTTTGCGTCTGGACGTTATGTTGGCCGGACATTAGCAGTGTCTGACGTCTCCTAATCACGCACACACGCCGATAGTGGACGCAGCGCACTCTGTACGTCAGTACTAGCGGTATCACGTCCCCAAAAAAATGCGTTCGTTTGCCGCTTGCGTTGCGCAGCCGAACTTTCGTGCGGTCGTACTTCGTATATTTCGTCATTTGCTGCTACTACGGCCATGATAAAATGCGGCTGCACGCACGTTCGTCTGACCCTTGCCTAAATGTTTGATTCGTTTTCCGCACTTCAGCGATTCCTTGGTCACTGACAAAGGCAAGGTCAGTATTCCCCGAAGTGCGCCGAACGGGAGTCACTGAGCTGACCGCTGCCGAAAAATGACAAACAGGGGGGGGGGGGGGGTGGACTGCTATTCTTCAACAGGCATTTTAAAAAACTAAAAAACAGTAGCAAAGCATGAAAATAAAAACCTGCCTGTTCCAGAAGGGGGGGGGGGGAAATCAAAAGGAGCATCCAGTAATGCTGGAATTCTCAACCGTCCATAGATTTCATATGGTCCCATCTGGATGAGGCGGCGTCAGGTGAGTTTTTCTGTACATAAGTTGAATGCTGAAGGTCTGATGATGCCATATGTATCTGTAGCGCTCATCTTTCAAGGAGGGCAACTCCAACAGAGTGCAACTCCAACAGTAAAAAAAATTAAAAAAAAATAGATCAAATGTTGGCCTTTGAGTTAGTTACCTTAGGTTAGGGTCAGACTAACGTATTTTTCGCGTTGTCCGTGAAAAATTGCGTTCGAACGAATGGACGCATTTTTTCACGGAATACGCGATAGCGGTCATACGATGCGCATTTCCGTCTGTGATTTTGTACGGATCATCAATAAAACACTTTGTGTCTGGACGTTCTGTTGGCCGGACATTAGCAGCGTCTGACGTCTCCTTATCACGCACACATGCCGCTAGCGGACGAAGCGCACTCTGTACGTCCGTACTAGCGGTTCTACGTTCTTGCAAAAATGCATTCGTTTGCCACTTGCGATGCGCTACAGCACTTTTGTGCGGCCGTTCTTCGTATGCTGCCCGGCATTGGACGTAATTTGCTGCTAGCACGGCCGTGATTTAGTGCTGCTAAACGTACGTTAGTCTGACCCTAGCCTTAAGGTATATAAAAAAAAAAAAATAATAATTATATATATATATTAGTGGCAAGAAAAAGTATGTGAACCCTTTGGGATTACATGAAGTTTTGCATGAATTGGTCATAAAATGTGCTCTGATCATCTAAAAATCACAACAATTTGAAAAACACAGTCTGCTTAAAATAACACAACACAAACATTATATGTTTTCATGTTTTTATTGAACAGAACATGTAAACATTCACAGTGCAGGGTGGGAAAAGTATGTGAACTTTGGACTTAATAACTGGTTGACCCTCCTTTGGCAGCAATAACCTCAACCAAACGTTTCCTGTAGTTGCAGATCAGACCTGCACAACGATCTGGAGTAATTTTGGACAACTCCTCTTCACAAAACTGTTTCAGTGTAGCAATATTAGAAACATAGAAAAATGTCGGCAGATAAGAACTTTTTCGGCCCATCTAGTCTGCCCAATTACATGGATACTTTACCTGGATTTATCTTTTGTTTAGGATAGCCTTATGCCTATCCCATGCTTGCTTAAATTCAATTACTGTTTTGGCCTCTACCACTTCTACTGGAAGACTGTTCCATGTATCCACCACCCTCTCAGTAAAATAATGCTTCCTGATGTTACTTTTAAACCTTTGCCCCTCTAATCTAAGACTATGTCCTCTTGTTTTGCTACTTTGTTTCCTTTTAAATATACTCCCTTCCTCTACCTTGTGGATTCCCTTTACGTATTTAAATGTTTCTATCATATCTCCTCTGTCTCGTCTTTTTTACAAGCTGTACATGTTAAGATCATTAAGCCTTTCCTGGTAACTTTTCTCCATCAAGCCGTACACCATTTTAGTAGCCCTTCTCTGAACTCTCTCTTAGGCTAGGGTCAGACTAGCGCAGTTTTAACGTGCGTTTAGCCGCACGAAATCACGGCCGTACTAGCAGCAAATGACGTCCAATGCCGGGGAACATACGACGAACGGCCGCACGAAAGTTCGTCCGCGCAACGCAAGTGGCCAACGAACGCATTTTTTCGAGAACGTCAAACCGCTACTACTGACGTACAGAGTGCGCTGCGGCCGCATAGCGGCGTGTGTGTGTGATTAGGAGACGTCAGACGCTGCTCATGTCCGGCCAACATAACGTCCAGACTCAAAAAGTGTTTTATTGATGATCCGTACAAAATCACGGACGAAAAGGCGCATCGTATGACCGCTATCTCGTATTCCGGGGGAAAATACGTACGTTCGTTCGACCGAACTTTTTCACGGACGACGTGAAAAATGCGTTCGTCTGACCCTAGCCCAAGATGTCTATATCCTTCTGGAGATACGGTCTCCAGTACTGCACACAGTACTCCAAGTGAGGTCTCACCAGTGCTCTGTACAGTGGCATGAGCACTTCCTACACAACCAAGCATTCTGCCAGCATTTCCTGCTGCTCTATTACATTGAAATAATAACCCCTAAATCCCTTTCCTCAGATGTTGAGGTTAGGACTGTATCAAATATTCTATATTCAGCCCTTGGGTTTTTACGTCCCAGGTGCATTATCTTGCACTTATCCATATTAAAACTCAATTGCCACAGCTCCGACCATTTTTTTAGTTTACCTAAATCATTTGTCATTTGGCTGATCCCTCCAGGAACGTCAACCCTGTTGCAAATCTTTGTGTCATCAGCAAAAAGACATACTTTTCCATTAATACCTTCTGCAATATCACTAATAAAAATATTAAGAGAATGGGTCCAAGTACTGACCCCTGAGGTACCCCACTGGTAACAAGACCTTGCGCGGAATAAACTCCATTTACCACAACCCTCTGTTGCCTGTCACTCAGCCACTGCCTAATCCATTCAACAATATTGGAATCCAAGCTCAAAGATTGCAATTTATTGATAAGCCTTCTATGCGGAACAGTATCAAAAGCCTTACTGAAGTCTAAATAAGCAATGTCTACTGCACCACCTGTGTCTATTATTTTTGTTACCCAATCAAAAAAATCAATAAGATTAGTTTGGCATGATCTCCCTGAGGTAAACCCATGTTGTTTATGATCCTGTAATCTATGTGTTTTTAGATGGTCAACAATCCTTTCCTTTAACATGGTTTCCATTAATTTCCCCACTACTGACGTAAGACTAACTGGCCTATAGTTCCCAGATTCCTCCCTACTACCCTTCTTGTGAATGGGCACAACATTTGCTAATTTCCAGTCTTCTGGGATGACTCCCGTTAACAGATTTATTTACAATCCTTGCTAACGGTTTTGCTATTACATCACTGAGCTCTTTTAATAAATTTAGGGTGGATCCCATCAGGCCCCATTGACTTATTTGTCTTTACTTTAGACAGCTGCTGTAGAACCCTCCGCCATGTTTTACAGTGGGGATGAGGTTTTGATGTTGGTGTGCTGTGCCTTTTTTTCCTCCACACATAGTGTTGTGTTTTTTTTCCAAACAACTCAATTTTGGTTTCATCTGTCCACAGAATATTTTGCCAGTAGTGCTGTGGAACATCCAGGTGCTCTTTTGCAAACTTCAAACGTGCTGCAATATTCTTTTTGCATAGCAATGGCTTCCTCCGTGGTGTCCTCCCATGTACTCCATTCTTGTTTAATGTTTTCCTTATTGTAGATGTGTCAACAAAAATGTTAGCATGTGCCAGAGATTTCTGTAAATCTTTAGCTGACACTCTAGGATTCTTCTTTACATCATTAAGCATTTTGCGCTGTGCTCTTGCAGTCATCTTTACAGTACGACCACGCCTAGGGAGAGTAGCAACAGGGTTGAACTTTCTCCCTCTTTTCTGGGAGGCATGGTTCACATCAGGCAGTGCTTCTTGAAACCAGTAAACCCAAAACTGGTGTGTGTTTTTAAAGGGCAGGACAGCTTTCAGCAACACATCCAATAATATCACACTGATTGGACTCAAGGTTGGCTCACTCCTGGCTCCAATTAGCTCTTGGAGAAGTCATTAGGCTAGGGGTTCACATACTTTTCCCACCCTGCACTGTGAATGTTTACATGTTATGTTCAATAAACACATGAAAACATAACATGTTTGTGTTGTATTATTTTAAGCAGACTGTTTTTCAAATTGTTGTGACTTAGATGAAGATCAGAGCACATTTTATGACAAATTCATGCAAAACACCACGTAATCCCAAAGGGTTCACATACTTTTCTTGCCACTGATATATATATATATATATAGTAACTGAATCAAATAAAGGAAAATAACAAAGCAAAGAGAAAATAAACTGGAACTTGAATTTAATGCCATGTTGAACTTTGTGGCTTGGCTGATGTTGCGCGCAAAAAAAAAAAAAAAAAAGCGTTGAATAAAAAGCCGTAGTAAATCTTGTATAAATCCAGAGACTGGATGTAAAACACGGCACCAACCACAACGCAAATGAAAAGCTATGTTAAGTGTAAATAGAGGCTTATGGCAGCCGTGAGATTTACCGCAATGGGCACAGTATCCTAGAATAGGAATCACGATTCAGTATTTTCAGGCCACACCGTTTCAGACATTTAGGGCTATATATATATTATTACAAAGTTGGTGCAACTTAACCAGAGCTGCTTTTAACTCCATAGTCGATTAATGGCTCTGGTTAAGTTAGGGCAGTATTACAAAGTTGGTGCTTAGTGTCAAATATGTAATAGGCCCTAAGACGCCAACGTTAGTGCTCAGCTGTGTGAGCGTTAACATAGATCAAGTAGCCCTAGCGCGGGCTGACTATATTACATGCCGAACACTGATAAAAAAAAACCAAAAAATATATATATTAGCGATTCAGAGATTGCGTGAGTTTACTGTACTTTGTGCTCCCTGTGCACGGAGGGGGATGTTCAGGCAGTGCTTAGCACTGCGTTACGGGGCAGGCTGCTGGATTAGCGCCTTCCCTGTAAGGCTAGGGTCCGACGAGCACATTCTGTGCGGATTGTGCGTGCACAACGGACATACTTTCTGACTGACGACAAGGTAGTGGCCACACAGGCCGTTTTTGTGACTGACGTTATTTTTGACTGATGTAGAAGGGAAAATAAATTAATATGAAAACATTTTGTCCGTCAAAATGCTGGACGTATAAATGCAGTCCGTCTGACTACGTTCCATCACTCACACACAAAGCTATGCGGACGCGGCGCACTCTGTGTCCGTTCTTGCCTAACTTGCATCCGTTTGCCGCGTCCGTTATGCGTCCGCACTTCTGTGCGGACGTACTTAGTGTGTGGGTCTCTATTGATCATAATTGTATGCTACCATGGACGTTAAAATGTGCGGCAACACGGACGTGATCAGTGCGCTCGTCTGACTCGAGCCCAATATGGAGCTAAAAGAGACCTTGAAGGTGCGGATTTCCTCCGTAGCGTCCCCATTTTTTAGCGGCAGTATTATAATACTGCCCATAGAGTGTCAAAAATTCTGCTACTTGCCATCAAGTCTAATTTACACGGTCAAACAACTGGACGTCCTATATGAAGAACTTTACATTAGGGAAAGTCCATATTATTATAAAAATATGAAGGTGGGGGGGGGGGAACAAAAAATAAATAAATAAAAAAAGGGCACACATTTTAACTTAACTTGTTTCTACCATAACTCTCCATTTCTTCACAAATAAGGTAAACACAAAAACCAAGGAAACTAGGGATGCACCGATACCACTTTAAGACCGAGTACCGATACTTTTATTTTATGTCATGTGACGCTTTCCAATAAGAACAGACCTCATAAAAATGCCCCAGCTCACATGTATTTGCCCCCAGCTCGAACCCGGCCAGCATTCCCCTCCGGCGCGCCGCATACTCACCCATCCTGAAGGTCCGGTCGCTTGGCAGTGATCCTATCACGTGGCCGCATCTGTGACGCTGCCTCCAGCCG
Organism: Leptobrachium leishanense; assembly: GCA_009667805.1. Lineage (NCBI taxonomy): Eukaryota > Metazoa > Chordata > Amphibia > Anura > Megophryidae > Leptobrachium > Leptobrachium leishanense. The sequence goes on along the minus strand of CM019071.1, from coordinate 27,098,770 downwards.
AGAGGCAGCGTCACAGGAGCGCCCAGTGGCCGCATCACTGCCAAGCGACCGGACCTTCAGGCTGGGTGAGTATGCGGCACGCCGGAGGGGAATGCTGGCCGCGTGCTTTTCATGCACACGGCCAGCTTCCCCAGCTCCGTGGATACCAGCAAGCCGGCCCAGCATCGGCGGGATGTATCGGGCCGTTTGTACGAGTAACAAGTACTTGTGCAAACGGCAATATCGGCCCCGATACCGATACCAGTATCAGTACATCCCTAAAGGATACATACCACACCCATTTATGGCCTGGACTAGAGAGGATCCATGTGGGGAAGACCTCATGCTTATATAAAAAAAAAAAAAAAGTAGACCCCAAATAAGAAAGTAGAATATAGAATTTGGCAGTCATTGTTTTAATACAGTGTCCCTTTAATTTCTTAGCAAGATTAATAACAAGTGGGGATTTTACAGATTCAAGCACAAAAAAAAAAAAAAATGCAGTTTCCAGGGTAAGTATATGAGGAAGTAGCAAGTCCACACACACATCCTTCAAGAGTAGACTATTGTGGGATGTACAGCTATCTCAGCTATTTTAATAAACATTGTGATACTATACAATGCTATGTAAGAGAAAAGAAAGAATAGACAGCAGCAACATTCCCCTTTTTCTTGTGCATTACACATTAGAGACAAAGTTGTTTTTATTACAATGGATTATTGACAAACATTTAGAATTGTCAGCAAGTAGAGTTTTCAGTGTTTAATCTTGTTATATCTTGGGAATGTAATAAATACACTTACAAAGAGGGGCAACTGTAAGAAGATCTGCAAGTTTGTATCCAAAATAACTGTATTTTAACATTTCGTTTTCCCCTCTTCAACTCCAAAATTCACTCAAGTAGACTTCCTGTTAATTGCAATTTCCCAAAAATGAGTTGATCAATGAATGTCCTTTTATGAAGGGATAAGCTTGACCACGTCAAGGACTTCGCAAAGAGAAAACCGCCAAGATTAGATTTGTCCCCATGGACAACTAGATTTAAAAAGTTAAAGGAATGCTCTACATTTATAAAATGGTCCGGATGTGAGGACTGCCCCCATCCCACCTCCTCCCCCCTTTAGCTAAAAACCTGGGTGAAGTGGAGGAGTTTCCTCCACCCCACCCAGTGTCATTAGAATTGTATGGTCTGCACACACTGTACAGCCCTGTGGAACGTGTTGGCGGTTAATAAAAAGAAAGATTATTGTGCTGAAAGCTGTGAAGCAAAAAGAGGTCTGTCCGTTTGTCCATTAGCCTTTAAACACATGAGCTACTGCGGTTTATCCAAAAGAAGGAAAAACCCCCGGTCTGAAGCGCCTATCAAATATGCGACAAACTGGGGGGGGGGGGGGATCCTTCTTGACCTCAGATTTCTCCTTGGATCAAGCAGCTTTTATCCACATATTAAACCGTATAACCCTTAATATACACATGCTAGTGTGTCAGGGAAATAGTGAACTTTAAATCCATTGCTCAAAATCTATATCAGTCACTTCCAGGGTCATGTGGAGTAAGGCTGGGGTCAGATGAGCGTAGTGTTCATGTCCGTGATTGCGCCTAAAAGTATGTCCGTGATAGCATGAAAGAAAGTCCATTGGAGCCTGACACACGAAGTACGTCCGCACTGAACTGCGGACGCATGACGGACGCTGCAAACGGACGCAGGTTAGGCAAGAACGTAATACTGCTAGAACGGACGTGCGGAGTGCGCCACGTCCACAACGTCCGCATAGCTTTCTGTGTGAGTGATGGAGCATGGTCAGACGGACTGCATTTATACGTCCAGCATTTTTGACGACAGAATGTTTTTTCATTGTAATTTATTTTTCCCTCCTACATCCGTCAAAAAATAACTTCAGTGAAAAAACGGACTGTGTGACCACTACTGCGTCATCCGTACTGACGATGTCCGTACTGCACGGACGTACAGTCCGTAGAAATCACGCTCGTCTGACCCTAGCCTTAGTGACAGCTGGGAGCAGAACAGCAGTGCTAAACCACAGCCCTCACACACAGCAGAGTGTGGTGCCAATGCCATGCGTGGTGGTGATACCCTGTAGGCATGTATTACAAGTGCACTTTATTAAAGGATATGCCCAACATAAGCGTTTGGACCAAACAAGCCATCCAACGGGCATAGACATGTGCAGGGACTGTGCCTGGTGGACCCAGCAATACCTCAATGCTGTGTGAGTTGGTCCTGCCAGTCTACGATTCAGCTCCCCATCTACACTTTTTGGATTGTCCTTTTCCAATTCAAGAAAAGACACATAAAAAAAAAAAAAAAAAAAAAAAAACGAACAAATAAATCGTTCTCGGGTGCACATCAATAAATTTAGCTGCGCCTGCCACATTTTTCACTTTTTATCAATGGGTTGTAGAGGTAATACTACACTCCGTATTCGTGATACAATGGGTGTAAACATGTATCAAAACACAAAAGGGCACAATGTTTCTAAGACGCACAAAACACAAGAGTGTCACAGAATCCCTGAAAGATATAAGATTTCTCTAGCAGGAAGTTTAGTCGTCCGACGGGTCATTTAATAATCAGATTCAGATGCCGCTCTTGTGTTAACACACGGAAAGTGTACACAGGGTGTGAACAACTAATATCCTGCATGAAGGCAACTTTGTAGATATTGGGTCAGGATTGAGCAATCTGAGGGACTCATTGCCTGCACTCAAAAGAATCAGTTCCCTCAGCCAACATCTAGTCAAAATCATGGGAATAAGAACAAAAAACAAAAGATGGAGATTCTAAATTTCTCAGTAGCCAAAAGGTGCAGTATATGCAATAAAAGGTGGGTACCTAGTGACATTTTGGAGGAGATTGGTCCTCCTAGCATAAATACACCAGAACCTTGTATATTTGTAACCCTTGATAAAAGGCTTGAACACCAAAACATTGGCTAACTCGTAGTTGTCCCTCTGTCCGCCACTAGCTATATGCAGTGTATATACACATTGCTTTGTGTGGTCTGTTGCTTTGTGGTTTAGTTCTGCATTTAAATGTGACATAAGGAGGCAAGAACTCATGCAGGGTTATTCAAAGAATCGAAAAGTCACCGCACATTTCGGTGAATTTTCATTCAATTCGGCGATCCCATTTTGGCGACCCTGCGGTGTGTTCACCAAGCACCACAGGGCCGACGAAATGCAGGGAAAAGTCGCCGAAAACTCACCGCAAAACAAGCGACGAAAGCAGACCGAAACCCGCAAAAAACGCCAGAAAAACCTGAGCAGGAGCCGATCACACGCAGTGCAGCCGCCGGAAAAACACAACACCGCAGACGAATTGAGTGAATAAATTTTTTTAAAAAAACAGTTCGCTTGAATGTTTGAAAACTGAAACGCTATTTGCAAAGAAACTACTGAGCAAAAATGTCTGAAATTCACATATGATCCAATGAATGATATTAAAAAGGGCTGTTACAGAAAAAGTGAAAAAAAATAAAATAAAAATTTGCGAGGAAAAAGCTTAATATATCCTAAAAATCTATAAATAAAGATTATAATATTCTGCAGTAAAACATCTCAACGGTTTATTAGATATTGAATTAAAAACGGGAATATTTTTTATCATTGAATCCTATGGGATTCGCCTGAATAAATCTGCCGCATGAAGCCACCGAATGGCAGGGCAATTCGTCAACTTTTCACTGCTGGTTTGTGTTCTCTGAATAGACAAAGCATTGCTTCTCTAGGGGGATTTCACTGCTCTCGAACAGGCACAGTATGTGCAGGCAATTCACCAGGATTTGGCGAATTGCCTGCTCTCTGGATAGCCGAATGGCCAAGAAAGGTAACCGAACGCTGATTTTCAGCGTTCGGTTCCCTTTCGGGAGCCATTTGGATCTCTTAGAATTTAATTGATTGAATAAAGTATTTTACCAGGAAGGATACATTGAGATTTCTCATTTTCAAGTATGTCCTGGGTTCAAGAACATTAAAATGTTACAGAAATACAAAATAGTGCGTTAGCTTTATAAAAACGAGATTAGCCTCCATACTAAAGTGTCGAGCAAAAAATGCATATGCACCCCTGTCTATGATTTGAGGTGATTAATGCCCCCCCCCCCCATTATGACCGCAAGGATATATTTTTATTTTGGTTGTGCACACTTTGGTTTATCTGGGTACCACTGGCCCATGGGTAAAAATCAGCCAGCTGGGTGGAGTAGAGGTAACATCACTGCTCTGCGCGGAGAGAGCCTGTGGAGACATGGGTTCGATCCCAGCAAGAGCACCTCTCCAGTAAGTGTCCTTGGGCAAGACACCTAACGGTACAGAGTGACTCGCCACCCAGGACATACTTGAAAACGAGAGAAATCTCAATGTATCCTTCCTGGTAAAATACTTTCTCCAAAAAAAAAAAAAATATATACACTGGCTTCACTGGATTCTAGTAGATACAAAAAAAAAAAAAAAAAGTGGATTTCAAAGGTTCTGGTTTGCAAAAAAAAAAAAAAAAATTTAATGCAATTAATTTAAGTGTGAAAGAGATGATAATCTGCAGGAGAAAAATATATATAGAATTTAGTACAGATTTGCTACAACCTTCTCTGAAGAATGAAAAACACCTTGTTCAATCTCCAGGAAAATCCAATACAAGCATGTTTAAATAAATAAAATAATAACTGTAAATATAGAGAGAGTTCAAACAGTATATCAGTATGGTTGGCTGGATCAAGGAAACAAAAAAAAAACACAACAACATCAGAAGACAGAATACATACACTTTCTAATTTTAATCTATGATAGTGTTATGTTTTGTGTGATCACTAGGGCTGCAGCTGTGGGGTTGCAGAATGTAAAGCTTACATTGATTTATTGACACTAGTGGATTATCTAGGGAATCTCAGGGGGGATCTAGGGGGTGCTGCTTGCTCTCGGGGGGATCTAGGGGGTGCTGCTTGCTCTCAGGGGGGATCTAGGGGGTGCTGCTTGCTCTCAGGGGGGGATCTAGGGGGTGCTGCTTGCTCTCAGGGGGGGTCTAGGGGGGTGCTGCTTGCTCTCAGAGGGGGATCTAGGGGGTGCTGCTTGCTCTCAGGGGGGGATCTAGGGGGTGCTGCTTGCTCTCAGGGGGGATCTAGGGGGTGCTGCTTGCTCTCAGGGGGATCTAGGGGGTGCTGCTTGCTCTCAGGGGGGATCTAGGGGGTGCTGCTTGCTCTCAGGGGGGATCTAGGGGGTGCTGCTTGCTCTCAGGGGGGATCTAGGGGGTGCTGCTTGCTCTCAGGGGGGATCTAGGGGTGCTGCTTGCTCTCAGGGGGGATCTAGGGGGTGCTGCTTGCTCTCAGGGGGGGATCTAGGGGGTGCTGCTTGCTCTCAGGGGGGGATCTAGGGGGTGCTGCTTGCTCTCAGGGGGGATCTAGGGGGTGCTGCTTGCTCTCAGGGGGGGATCTAGGGGGTGCTGCTTGCTCTCAGGGGGGGATCTAGGGGGTGCTGCTTGCTCTCAGGGGGGATCTAGGGGGCGCTGCTTGCTCTCAGGGGGGGATCTAGGGGGTGCTGCTTGCTCTCAGGGGGGATCTAGGGGTGCTGCTTGCTCTCGGGGGATCTAGGGGGTGCTGCTTGCTCATGGGGGGATCTAGGGGTGCTGCTTGCTCATGGGGGGATCTAGGGGTGCTGCTTGCTCTCGGGGGATCTAGGGGGTGCTGCTTGCTCTCGGGGGGATCTAGGGGGTGCTGCTTGCTCTCGGGGGGATCTAGGGGGTGCTGCTTGCTCTCGGGGGATCTAGGGGGTGCTGCTTGCTCTCGGGGGGATCTAGGGGGTGCTGCTTGCTCTCGGGGGGATCTAGGGGGTGCTGCTTGCTCTCGGGGGGATCTAGGGGTGCTGCTTGCTCTCGGGGGGATCTAGGGGTGCTTCTTACTCTCAGGGGGGAATCTAGGGGTGCTCCCTGCCTCGATGAGACAATCTATGGCGATCTACTCACAGTTCTGCAGGCTTTTCCTCACAGCTGATGCACACAGTCTCCTCTCCAGCCCATTATAACAGAATGCAGGAGCTGTCACCGCCCATGTATTGCAGCCAAGATGCAAAGGACCAATGCTTTTCCCTTCCACAGGGCTATACAGGCCAGTGCATCCTATAGCCAGACACACACTGCTACAGGCAGTTTCCACAGTCAAATAAATGAAATCCCATGGAAAAGATAAAAGAAACGTAAACGTTTAGAATGAAGGTATTACCTGCCAACAGACTGAGAGCTGCAGGAGCAGTCCCTAGTTCTGGATGCTTGTACCAGGAACCTGCCAGCTGGAGCTTAGTGCCAGGATCTGTGCATTTCCCTAGCACATGGTAAATGCATTCATCAATAATAAAACACAGATTTATGGGATTTCTGAAACCAAAACAGGGAGCAGGTATTTGTTTATATCCAGGTTTGCTAATTTCTTACATTGTATCTGCATAATTTTAAATGCATTTAATACACCTCTCAGCAAGTGAATTTGTTACCTGGCTAAGCAGGGAGGTCTGGAGGAGAAAATCAGGACAAGCTGCAGGTGTGCAGGGTGATCCTATAATAAATGGAGAACTTTTAATTTAATTTGTGAGATTAATGAGCTGAATTTAATGAAAGGCAGCACAGGAGATCCAGACTGCATAAACCAGTGTGACACCATAAACTACACCTAGACTGAAACTATGAAGACACATTCACTGCATTGATAATAATTAGGGAACTGCACCTTTTATGTCAGGATATCAGAGCTGTAAAGCACCCAGGAGTCTCCTCACCAGCCAGGGAGCTGTCAATCAGCTGATCAGCCTTCCGGGATGTAGGTCTGGAATGTACTGCTCAGTGCATTCACAACCAGCCAATGGCTTTCAAGGTGCTCGCAGTGGATTGGTTGGACGCTTGACCTCTACCTGCTTCTGCACACCCTGTTACATTAGTTGCCAAATCTGCTGTCTGCCACATCTCCCTCTATGTTTGTTTCCAGGACAGCCAATGCCTGATAGCAGGTCAACATTGTTGTGCCCCCACCATGTGAGAGAGAAGGAAAGGGGAGAACAAGCAGACCTGGGCAGCTGCAATTTAATCCTTAACCCTATCCCAGCAAGAAAGGTAAGGATGAGGGTGGAAACCGTATAAATATTTACTCAAAGAAAATTCAACACACATCACCCATTACACCAGTGGTTCTCAAACGTTTATGGCCACGTGCCTCCTTTTTTAAACCTGTAATAAGTAAACCTGATGCCACGCCCCCAACCCACCTCCAACTACCTAATGATTTCACAAAAAATTGTGAAAATGTAAGATTTTTTTTTATTATTATTTTTTTAGTTGACAAACACAATTTTGTTGTTGGAAACATAACAGAGAATGATCAGAACTTTTGCTTCTCCTGCCACTGTTTTTCCATCCTTTGTATTCGCCGGTTTGCAATGTACACTGATTACCCTGTATCAGAGAGAAATTCTGTTTTAGACCAGCGCCTGTCAGTGTCATTACTGAATCAAAAAATGAAATACCAGTCTGGACCTGATCAAATCCCAGCAATCTAAAATGGTGTGCGGCTTGAAGGAGAAAAGTTACCAGGAAAGGCTTAATGATCTTAACATGTACAGCTTGGAAAAAAGACGAGACAGAGGAGATATGATAGAAACATTTAAATACGTAAAGGGAATCCACAAGGTAGAGGAAGGGAGTATATTTTAGGCTAGGGTCAGACTGAGGCAGTGCGAACGCGCGTTCTGGCGCACTTAATCACGGCCGCACTAGCAGCAGATGCCGGGCAATGACGGCCAATATACGAAGTACGGTCGCACAAAAGTCCGGCTGCGCAACGCAAGTGGCAAATGAACGCATTTTTTCGAGAACGTGAAACCACTAGTACTGTCGTACAGAGTGCGCTGCGCCCGCTAGCGGCGTGTGTGAGTGAATTGGAGACATCAGACGCTGCTAATGTCCGGCCAACATAACGTCCAGATGCACAAAGTGTTTTATTGATGATCCGTACAAAATCACGGATGAAACTGCGCATCGTATGACCGCTATTGCGTATTCCGTGAACAAATACGTCCATTCTTCGAACGCACATTTTCACGGACAACGTGAAAAATGCGTTAGTCTGACCCTAGCCTTAAAGGAAACAAAGTAGCAAAACAAGAGGACATACAGGGTTATCCAAAGAGATTCGAAAAGTCACCGCAAGTTCGGTGACTTTTCGTTCTCTTCAATTCGGTTCCTTTTGCCGATCCTATTTCGGTGACCCTGCGGTGAATTCAGCAAACACCACAGGGTCCCCGAATTGCAGGGAAAAGCTGACGAAAACTAACCGCAAAACTCACCAAATGCACGCCGAAAACAAGCAAAAACATCTGGATTAACCTTCGAAAAACCCGAGCAGGAGCCGATCACACAGAGCCGAAGCAGCTGAGACGCAGAGGAGGCAGTGAATAAATTAGCAAAACCGTTTGTATGAATCTGTGAAAATGAAACGCTGTTTGCAAAGAAACTACTGAGCAAAAATGTCTGAAATTTACACAGGAGATCCAGGGAATGAGAATAAAGAGGGCTGTTACAGAAAAAAGTAAACTTAAAAAAAAAATAGAAAAAGAAATCGGACTTTTAAAAAAAAAAAAAAATCTGAAAAATGCTTAAAGAGACTTTTTGCTGCAGAATTTTATAATGAACGGTTTATTAGATATTGAATTAAAACGGGAATATTTTTAACATTGAAGTCTATGGGATTCAACTGAATAAACTTGCCGAATTAAACCACCGAATGGCCGGGCATTAGGGGAACCTTTCACTGCTGGTTTGTGTTCTCTGAATAGCCGAAGCAGTACTTTTTTATGGGGATTCACTGCCCTCGAACAGGCACCGTATGTGCAGGCAATTCGCCAGGATTTGGCGTATTGCCTGCTCTCTGGATAGCCGAATGGCCAAGAAAGGTAACCGAATGCTGATTTTCAGCGTTCGGTTACCTTTCTCAAGCAACTCAGATCTCTTTAGATAACCCTGATAGTCTTAGATTAGAGGGGCAAAGGTTTAAAAGTAACATCAGGAAGCATTATTTTACTGAGAGGGTGGTGGATACATGGAACAGTCTTCCAGTTGAGGTGGTAGAGGCCAAAACAGTGATTGAATTTAAGCATGCATGGGATAGACATAAGGCTATCCTAAATAAAAGATAAATCCAGGTAAAGTATTAATGTAATTGGGCAGACTAGATGGGCCGAAAGGTTCTTATCTGCCGACATCTTTCTATGTTTCTAATGCTGCTGAAAATCAGTGCGCCGGCAATTGCAAAATCTGTTGCAACCCTAATCAATGAATCACTGTCAACTGGATACATACCCAAACTCTGGAAAACTGCAAGGGTGGTACCTATCCATTCAACTACAACTGCCCTTTTAAGGCTAGGGACAGATGAGCGCATTTTCTGCGGCCACCGTCAAAATGTACGTCGATGCGTGCGCACGCATTCACGGAATACGCTTAAGTGGTCAGACGACCACAGTCGCACAGTCGCAGGTACTCACCAACGCAATTCTAGGGAAATCCGGCTGTTTGAACGTTATGTAGGCCGCACACTAGCAGCGTCTGACGTCTCCTAATCACGCACACACGCTGCCATGCGGCCGCAGCGCACTCTGTACGTCTGTAGCAGCGGTTTCACGTTCTGAGAAAAATGCGTTCATTTGCCGGTTGCGTGGTGTCGGCGCACTTTTGTACGCACGTACTGCGTATATTGGCCGTCATTGGCCGTTATGTGCTGCTACTGCCGCCGTGATTTAGTGCGCCTGCACGCGCGTTCCGACTGCCCCACTCTGACCCTAGCCTAAAAGTCTGCAATGATATCGGCCGGCATCGAACACGGAAACCTAACTGGAGCCATCTTCCTTGATTTTGCCAAGGCCTTTGACATAGTAGACCATGGCATCCTATTACAAAAACTTAAACTCTGGTATTGGTGATCGCACGCTAACCTGGTTCCAATCATATGTGTCTGATCACAATATGTGTCCATTTCTGGCAGCTCCTCCCTCCCCCTCACTTGCGGTGTACCCCAAGGCTCGATACTCGGCCCCCTGCTATTCACAATATTCATAAATGATCTGCCCAAAGTCTGCAAAGCCTCAACTGTACATATGTACGCAGACGACACCGTAATCTATACCAGCAAACAAAATCTCCCGCAGCTGGAGGCCGTGCTGCAAGAACAATTCACAGAGGTAGAAAAGTGGATCAAAGATAACAAACGTTTTCTAAATACTGACAAAACTGTTACAATGCTCTTTGGAACCGCACCTAAACTACACAAATTGCAAACACCCCATCTATGTGTCCAGGACAAGATCGAATGGCACGCTGACCACAGTCACTTCTCTCAAATATCTAGGTATGTGGTTAGACCCAAATCTATCCTTTGGTCCCCACATCAAAAAACTCTCATCTAAATTTTACCCCAAACTAGGTGCCCTGTACAGAAACAAATCCTGCCTGAGCCCCGCAGTAAGAAAGCAGATTGTACAACAAATGCTTATGCCGGCTATTGAATATGGAGAAGTATTGTATGCAGCCGCCCCGCAAACGCACCTCTAGAAACTTACTACATTGTATAACTCATTCCTCGCACTTTGTGTTACATTATAACTACATGACCCACCATTGTGACTAGGGATGAGCCGAACACCCCCGTATTCGGTTCGCATTCGAACTCAAACAATTTCAAAAGTTCGCGTTCGAACTCGAACCGAACTCCATGCAAGTCAATGGGACTCAAAAGTTCGATTTTTAGAGTGCCCTCCAAGAGGGCATATATGCAAGATATTTGCCATAAAAGGTGTATGGGGGTCCGGGTAGTGCCCTGGGGGACAGGAAACAAGGACAAAACGTTTTTAAAAAATAAGTTTTTAAAGGAACAGTGAGTTTTCCATAAAATAAGGGTTAAAAATAAAAACGAAAAATTCCTTCAAATCTCGTGCCTAGGAGGTCCCCATAACCTGCACGTGAAGTGGCAGATTTGTAGGATGTATAGAAACATTGCCATCAGAGACCCACACACAACACCTAGCCATCCTTAAGGGGTTAAAATGCACAGGGACTGGCTACTATCCTGTTAGATGAGGGAATGTATTAGATGTATAAAGCAAGGTATATATGACAATGGATAGTCAGAGACTCTAGGGACTCCGCTTGTACACTTTATGATAGACATTTCTAACACAATAATTGTATGCTCACATAGGCCCTTCGGGAGAGGTACATGACATACAAATACTGGAATATTACATTTTTTATTAAACCCTTGATGACAAATGACGTAACATCTACATCATTAATGATTGGCTTTACAGAGCCCTGGTCCTTAAAAGGTTAAACAGCATATCAGAGGAACATGTAGTAGAAATGAACACTTATTAGAATTCAGAACAAGCACAGTGTTTGTTCATACATGTGCAGGCCACATCCAGTCTGCAGGCAATGTATCAAATTCATGAGACCAGACTAATTATTAGAAGCACATGTTATTTCCAAACACTAATTAAATACCTGTTGTTAACGCCGTTTGAGAGCACAGGTCATTTAGAGGTGAGAATCTTTGCACCTAGACATTAGGTAGTTTTTTAATTCAATATCTAATAAACCGTTGCTTTTAATATTCTGCAGTAAAGAGTCTCTTTATTTCTAGATTTTTTTTAGTATTTGTAAGCATTTTTTATACTTTTTTCAATTATTTTTTTTCGAACTCGAACCGAACACGCCAAAAAGTTCAAATGTCGTAAACTTTTGAACTGCCAGTGTTTGAGTCGAACTCCGAACTGATCGAACCGAACAGCTCATCCCTAATTGTGACATGTTAAAAGAGCCGAACTGGCCGTCACTGGAATCTAGACACACTCTTCACCTTTCCAACCTGGTGTTTAAGGCTAAGGTCAGACGAAAGCAGTTTTAACGTGCGTTTAACCACACTAAATCACGGCCGTGCTAGCAGCAAATGACGTCCAATGCCGGGTAGCATATGAAGAACGGCCGCACAAAAGTGCGGCCGCGCAACGCAAGTGGCAAACAAACGCATTTTTTTGAGAACGTCAAACCGCTAGTACTGACGTACAGAGTGCGCTGAGTCCGCATAGCGGCGTGTTTGCGTGATTAGGAGACGTCAGACGCTGCACACGTCCAGCCAACATAACGTCCAGACGCAAAAAGGGTTTTATTGATGATCCGTACAAAATCACGGACAAAAATGCGCATCGTATGACCGCTATCGCGTATTCCGTGAAAAAATACGTCCATTCGTTCAAACGCACTTTTTCACGGACAACGCGAAAAATGCGTTCGTCTGACACTAGCCTTAGAGCTTTTCTGGGAAGCTACCACCCTACCTGAATAGGCTGCTTCCCGCAGCAGTTCCCTCATCCTATAACCTCTGATCCAGGACCTGCAACTTACTTGCAATACCACAACACAAAAAGAAAGTGGTTCGATCCTCATTTTCCTACAGAGCTCCACAGTTATGGAATAACCTTCCAGACGCCGTCAAATCTTCCCCCAGTCTAAAGTCACTTAAGAGCTCCCTATTAACATACCTCAATAAGGAATGCATCTATAAACATGTAACATAGTGAATATATTTATTTTCTGTATATTTGTGCTGTTTTTTAATATCTTGCATTTTATTACTTTGAATTGTTAGTCGTTACAGAAATACAATGTTGTTGAACCCAGGACATACTTGAAAACGAGAGAAATCTCAATGTATCCTTCCTGGTAAAATCCTTTATAAATAAATAAATAAATTAGTGAATAACCCTGTGTGACCTCACCTTTTCAGATATTCAAGTACAATTTACAGAGTGATGGACTTCCTTCAGAGGTTTACTTCAGGATGATTTTTGAGGCTTTGCTCCCTCCAGTGGCCATTCCAAGATAAATTCTTACACAATTATTTTTTTACTAGGTGGAAAGCCTGCCCAGAGGGCAGTCTATTGATAAGTGTGGTGCGCATGAATGTTGGTGGAAAGGAAAACACAGCAGCGTCAAGAAAAGTTAAATATTTTTAGTGACTATTTTGAATAAATTTCTTTGAATACAACATTTTTAGTGAAGCATGCATCAGTCCCTGGTAATAAGTTGCTGCACCTCTCGTGCAGGGATGACGTCCTTGGCAATCAGCACTGGCCACCCTTTCTGGGTGAGAGCAGGCTGATTTGCATATGGAAAATTCATCCCTGTAATGACACAATCAAACTAAAACCTTGTTTGTGAGACCTGAGCGGGCACCCACTGTAGAGCAGGCCATTGTGCTGTTGCTCGTTCTCAGGACCCTCACAAACACCCCCCTTGTTTCTCCTGGTAATAAGTAGTCTTGTTCACCTCCATCGATGACTTTGATTTTAACGTCCGCAGAGCTCTTGACTCGAGAGAATGCAACATCTAGTTGTCCATGGCTGAAGACGGGTTCTGGTAAATAGATGCCAACTCTGTCAAAGGTTTGTCCTTGGGATTTGTTAATAGTCATTGCAAATGCCAATTTAACAGGAAATTGGCTCCTTCGTAAAACAAATGGCAGTTCGGTGTTACTTGGGGCTAAATCAATTCTAGGAATGAAAATGTTTTTTCGTTCTGAGGTAGGTGTCAATACTTTAGCAATGAGCAAATTTTGTCGCATAGCTGTCACAATCAGTCTTGTTCCATTACACAGGCCTCTCTTTGTATTCAGGTTACGCAGGAGCATAATAATACTGCCAATTTTGAGTTTCAGTTTATGAACTGGCATCCCTGACGGAGCCAATTCATTTAAGAACTCAATGGGGTAATTTTCCTTGTCTTCCTGGGATTCATCATCCATAGAATCAGTACTTAGAAGGTGAGAACTACACTTATTTAACAAACTAAGCACTTCTTCATTGATGTTGTCCACATCACAATTTTTGGGACATAAAATTGCAGTTTTCTCAAACGTTGAAATATCATCAGGGTGTAAATGGTCACCATAAATTTCCTTGACAATTGAGTTTTTGCAGATCATTTTAGGTGGTATCTGAAATATATCTTGATGGAAGCCATGTTCGTTTGTGAGTTTTCCATCGCCAAGTTTTATTAGCAAAGAGCTGAACTCTGGATCCACAGATCTTACATTTGTTTGCAGCTTTATGATCTTAAATTTATCCCATAGTGTATTGAATTTAATGCTGGATTCAACGATTGCTGATCGACTGCCATGTGCCACAACAGGTAGAGTTTGTCGGAAATCGCCTCCAAGGATAATTGTTTTACCGCCAAAAGGTTTGTTGTTTTTCATGAGCTCTTGCAGTAGTTTGTCAATGCGTCTGAGAGCATCACTTGGAGCCATGGTTGATTCATCCCAAATTATAATTTTTGTTTTTCTAACGATTGTGGCATCATTAGATGTTTGCCTCATGGAAGATGTTGAAGTGTCCAACAAAGGAACAGGCAGTTTAAATTGTGAGTGATATGTGCGTCCACCCTCTAGCAAATTAGAAACAATTCCAGTAGAAGCAACAGCTAATGCTACCTCTTTGTTTCCTCTAAATGAATGCAATAAAGTTTGGTATAGGTATGTTTTGCCACTACCTCCAGGACCATCGAGAAAGTAACACCTTTGGGGTAATGTATCGTTTTGGGTGGCAGAAAGAATGTCTTCAAAAGTTTCTCTTTGTAGATCATTTAACCCCTTAAGGGCCGCTGACGTACCCTGTACGTCCTGTCCTCGGGTCTCCCTTAGACCCGTGGACGTACAGGGTACGTCAGCGGCGCCTAATCCCCCTCCCGCTGATACTCACCTCCCTCGCTGGATCCCTCGGTGATCTGGCAGGGAGGAAGCCTGCCCATGTGATTTACATGGGCAGGCGAGGCTGATGACGTCGCCACGCTGCATGGTGACGTCATCAGCAGGCGTCCCCATGCAAAGCAATGGAGGGTAGGGGGGGCTCCTTCGGAGCCCTCTATCTCCCCAACCATTGCAGCTAGGGAGATGATTTTTACACCGCTGAAAAGGAGAGAGTCTCCCCTTTTCAGCGGTGTATAGCATTAACTGTTTTGCTGCCGGATCACGTTTCGGCGCCAATTGGCGCCAAAACGGGATTCGAACCTGGAGGGGGGCTGACATCATGGATGTCAGCCAAGCCTCCAGGTCCCCCCCCACCCACTGACAACCTCACCATATGTGTGAGGATGTCAGTGGGCCAGTTAACCATCTAGCTGCCATGTAGAGATAAGGGGATCCTAAGGATCCCCATATCTCCCGACCCATGGCAGTTAGATGGTATAGCTGATTATGGCCTTTCCAATGATACCAAACATGACCAGGTTTGGTTTAAAAAAAAAATGAATTAAAAAATAAATAAATAAATACAAAATAATAAAAAAATTAAATAAAATAAAAAAATGTTTTTTGTTTTTTTTGTCTGGGGGGTTTAATTAAATAGGACCTAGGCTGTCATCTAAAAATAATTAGCACAAAATGGTCAGAATGAGCGCAGCGCACATAGGTGAACTGTCTCAGCAGTGAAGGGGTTAAAAAGCAAACTCATGTAAAAATTGGGTATTTCTAGTCTCGGGACAAAATTTTGAACCTATTTAGCCGGGGTCTTTTTGGGTGGTTGTAGATTTTGGGGATTAAATTACGAAAAAGTGTGTTTTTACCATTTTTTTCCTCATATTTCATATTTTTTTTTATAGTAAATTATTCGATATGATGGAAATAATGGTATTTCTAGAAAGTCCATTTAATAGCGGGAAAAAGGGTGTATAATATGTGTGGGTTGAATAAACGAGTAAGAGGAAAATTTGACCTAAACACTAACAGCGCAGAAACGTAAAAACAGCAGCGGTCACTAAAGGACGGATTTGTGTAAAACCGCCCGGTCACTAAGGGGTTAAAGCCGCCTGCATTTGTACTCCTATGTGACTTTGAAGAACTGCATCATAAATGTCTGTTGTTTTGACGGTTGAATAGTCGGTAGGCATTGGTAAACCGAAATCCTGACATTTTTTCCCGTTAACAATTAAAATGTCTTGAATGTCTAATAGAGCATTATTGAGACATGGTTGGCAGTCTGGTGTGTGGCCAGGGTGTCTTGATAAGCCTTCAATGAGTTGTTGTTTATATTTTTCAAACAGTTGTTTAGCATTTGGTGGAGATGCAAGGGCACAAATGTTGGCAAAAAGCTCTCAAAGCAGTTGAGGCATCATCTCACTTGAAGCTTCGTGTAGAGTCAAGTCCCATAATTATTCATCCTGAAAAATACCGAGTCTTTGAGCAGCTTCTTTGAATGTTGGAAAATGCACACCACCAACTGTTCGGATATGTTCAAATGAGGTGGCTCCTTTAACATGGAGTAAAAGTAATCTCAAGCAAAATCTCTCCACATCCGAATTTATGTTAACAGAGTACATTCTCCCAATAGTGTTATTTTCTCGATGTCTCATTCTTCTTTCCCATGTGGTATTTTTCCGTTGAAATACAAAATGTTGTGGAATATCAGTATACAGGAATTCGCGGGCAGCCACATCTACTCTGTTTAAGGTAAACCAAGCTGTCAATATTGTGTCTCTTGATTGGGTTCTTTCTATAGCGTTCCTGATGTTATCTTCATTAAAGTATACCGACTGTTCGCCAGGAAGATGGATTTGTAAGCGCACAATGGTATGTGTTTGATGGTGCATTTTAAAACCAAGAAGGCGCCATGCTGCTCCTGGAGCTGTCACATATCTAGAATCCATGAAGGAGGTGATCTCGTCATGATGGAGCGTTGCATGTTCTTTGATGGCAATATTTGCACAGTCATGTCCTTTATAGATGTATTTGAATAAGTACTTTACACTTTTTATAGAAGCGCAGCTCTAAACGTTTATATGGCTGTTGTATTTTAAAGCTAATAATGGGTTGTATGGCACAACCCAAGAGTTATTGATTATTTTTTTCCATTTATTTCAATTGAAGCAGCTGTTTGTGTTCTCCGGTACAGTACAGTGGATAGCCGTCCATGTTTGGCAAAGTTTGGTCTTGGTATGGTTTTGGGAAGTTTTTTGAGCAAACACAATCAGCCATGCATGGTGAATTAATGTTATGAGGCCCACATGGTCCATGTATCATGTGTTTGATGACTATTGCATGTAATCAGGGTTGTGCATGAATGTCGGATTTCTGCTGAAATGAACCTATCAATAGCATCAGCATCTTTAAGCTTATCTTATGGTGATAATATGAGTAAAATATGTGCATGAGGTAATCCAGGTTTTTGAAACTCTATTACATGAATTTTAGCAACAGGTTTACCTAACACATGTTTCTTTGTGATGTCGTGTAGTAGTTCTTTTAGCTTTAAGTTGAAAACTTTGGCAACCAAATCAGGGCGGTATTCCACTGCTTGACCTTCTGTAATATTTTCTAAAATGTCTGGCCATTTTGGGTTGCATGTCATTGTTATGAAGAAGTCAGGCTTGGGTATGGGTACTTTCGCACAATAGCCATGGCGTCTTGGTAGTTTTGCAGCATGTTTCTGGGACTACCCTGGAATGTTGATGGAAGTATTACTGCTTTTTCTGGTATCAATCCTTGTTCTTTGGCAGAGTTTTGTAGATGGTCCATGAGACCTGTGTATTTTTCAACTCGTAATTTAGACTGATTTTGTCGTACATAGTTTAGACGGTTACCTTCGGTCTTAATATATGCGTCTACAAAGTACTGTTGAGTTAATTTGCCTGCATTTAAAAATGGGTTGAAATCTTTTCGGATGGAAAGCATGTAGCCATAAAATTGCATTTGAGTGACCCCTTCTCTTGGCTTAGCAGAGGAATGACTGCGTATGGTTTTTACAGTAGTAGGGGTGTAGTTAAGTTTAATGCGAGGTGACCGACTTTGGTCCCCAAATGGAAATAAAAGTGGATAGAGCATCGGCTCTAAGTTTGGATCTAAAATGCTTATCCTTTCTGCTTTTCTGTCTGCGTTTTGAGTTCGGCAATGAATAATAAGATCTCTTTCGAGAGGAGGTTCTCCATTTTGAAAAATAATAGCAACTTCATTACTGCGAGGTGCATTGTATCTGCGTTGATCGTCCGTGCGATCTTGTACTATGGCCATGGTGACAGTTGGTGGTATAGTGCCATTTTGTATAGCCTCCTGTAAGGATTCTTGTTCTACCTCATATAACATTTTGCAGGCTTCAGCAAATGGATTGTTTTTATCCATCAAAGAGCTTAACTCTGTCATGAGCTCAGGGTTGCATTTTGAATTTTCATTAATCATGAGGCGTTGTTTAGCGGCCTCATCGGGGTCAAGAATATATAGTTGTGCAAGCTTTCGGTTATCCTCATTGTGTGGATGAAGAGATGCAGTTCGGTGTTAAATCTGGCCATTAATTCTAAAGCAGTAAGGTCCATAACCAGGAGGAGGAGTAATGTTTGCCCCCATGGAAGCAAATGCTGTTGATAGATCGAATGTTTTGTTTGAAATTTTTTGAATGCTTATGCGCGCCTGTCATTAGACTTTCTATCAAAGGAGAAACTTTAATGGGCACCATGTATACTTTTCCTTTGTTGCAGCATTGAGTGAATAGTCTGTCGGATGGCTGGTGTGTATTAAAATGCAGTGCATTGCAGTTGGTGCACAGAACATCGAGTTTTCCACAATAATGTTGTTGAACTGAATCACCCTTTTCATTGTTAATGATTTTATTAATTTTTGTTTGTGCACGTCGTACTTTGTGTGCCAATGTGTTTTTGATTCTTTCTTGACATCGTGCATTTTCATCCATATTAGCTCTTTCCTTTCTTTTCTGTTTTTTATTTCTGAAATTTTGTTATTGCTCGTTCGGCATGTCATTAGTGTTAGATTCTGTGTGATTTTCTCTCCTTTTAGCGACAGATTGTAGTTGTAAATACATCTTTCTTTTCGGTGGTTTTTTTTTTTTTTTTTAAACCATAAACAATTTTTGTGTGTATGTGAATTTTTCTTTGTTTTATATTTAAAGGGTTAAGTGGTTTGTGGGGTCTTTGCGGGGGGGGGCACTGATTTTTTGTTTGGACCTCCAAGGTGTTTTTTTTTTTTTTACATTTTTCATTGTGTCAGTGCGGCTGTTTTTTTTATTTTTTGTTTCTTGTTAGTAGGTGCTCAGTGGTGAGGGGGCACTGGTTTTGTGTATGCCCTCTGAGCTCTTCTTTAGGTGCTTTGGGGGCTCTTTGGAGGTTGGCACCGGTTTGGTTGGGTCCTCATATTTTTATTTTTACTTTGTGTTAGTGTGTTTGTGAGGTTTTATATAAAAAAAATTATTTTATTTTTTCCTGGTGGTTGCTTTGTTAGGTCCTCTTTTTATTTTTTCGTCCTGTTAGTGTGGCTGTGAGGTTTTTTAAAAGATTTTTTTTTTTTTTCTTCTTGGTTGCACAATTGGTGTGGGGGCACTGGTTGTTTGTATGCCCTCTTGTTTAAGTGTTTTGGAGGCTCTTTGGAGGGGGCACCGTTTTTGGTAGGTCCTCTGTTTTTTTTTTTTGTGTTAGTGTGGCTGAGGTTTTTTTTATTTTTCTTGGTGGTTGCTCAGTGGTGTGGGGGGTTATTGTGGGGGGCACTGGTTTAGGTGTTTTGTATGCCCCCCTGAGTTTTTTTTTTTGAGTTGGCCAGATATTTTTGGGGGGTGGATGCACAATTTATTTATTTTTTTCTGGCCTGGTGCAGTTCGGTTAAATGTGTGCAATTATGGCCAAGATTTAGGGGCCATTTGTGAGGGGTGCTCGGTGGGGTTTTTCGTTTTTCCTTTTCTTTGTATGGCGGTGTAAATTGGACTGGGGGCTCAGTGCGCCGTTTATTGTGCTCTTCTCTGTGCCGTTTATTGTGCTCTGCTCTGTGCCGTTTATTGTGCTCTGCTCTGTGCCGTTTATCGTGCTCTGCTATGTGCTCTGCTCGGTCCTCTTGTGCTCTGCTCTGTCCTCTGCTCTTGTGCTCTGCTCTGTTTCGGTGCTCTTGTGCTCTGCTCTGTGCCGTTTATTGTGCTCTGCTCTGTGCCATTTATTGTGCTCTGCTCTGTGCCGTTTATTGTGCTCTGCTCTGTGCCGTTTATTGTTCTCTGCTCTTGTGCTCAGCTCAGTGCTCTTGTGCTCTGCTCGGTGCTCTTGTGCTCTGCTCTGTGCTCTGGTCGGTGCTCTGCTCTGTGCCGTTTATTGTGTTCTGCCTTGTGCTCTGCTCTGTGCCGTTTATTGTTCTCTGCTCTGGCTCAGCTTGGTGCTCTTGTGCTCTGCTCGGTGCTCTTGTGCTCTGCTCGGTGCTCTTGTGCTCTGCTCGGTGCTCTTGTGCTCTGCTCGGTGCTCTTGTGCTCTGCTCTGTGCTCGGTGCTCTGCTCTGTGCCGTTTCTTGTGCTGTGCTCTGTGCCGTTTCTTGTGTTGTGCTCTGTGCCGTTTATTGTGCTCTGCTCTGTGCTCTTTTGCTCTGCTCTGTGCCGTTTATTGTGCTCTGCTCTGTGCTCTGCTCGGTGCTCTTGTGCTCTGCTCTGGGCCATTTATTGTGCTCTGCTCTGTGCTCTGCTCTGTGCCGTTTATTGTGCTCTGCTCTGTGCTCTGCTCGGTGCTCTGCTCGGTGCCCTTTATTGTGCTCTGCGCCGTTTATTGTGCTCTGCGCCGTTTATTGTGCTCTGCTCTGTGCCGTTTATTGTGCTCTGCTCTGTGCTCTGCTCTGTGTCGTTTATTTTGCTCTGCTCTGCTCTGTGCCGTTTATTGTGCTCTGCTCTGTGCTCTTGTGCTGTGCTCGGTGTTCTGCTCTGTGCTCTGCCCTTGTGCTCTGCCCTTGTGCTCTGCTCGGTGCTCTGCTCTGTGCTCTGCTCTGCGCCGTTTATTGTGCTCTGTGCTCTGCGCCGTTTATTGTGTTCTGCTCTGTGCTCTGCTCTGTGCTCTGAGGCGTTTTGGCGCGCCTCAAGTTCTCTCAGGATGCGGCGGTTGGCTGCGTGCGCACCCTATTCGCGCATCCAACGGCCCAAGCACGCGGTGGGCGTGTTGCGGCGGGTGGCTGCGTGCGCACTCGGCTGGGCGCACATCCAACCGCCGCAACACACTTTGGTGGTCCTGCGGCGGGAGGCGCGCGCGCCCCCGGCTGCGCGCGCATCCAACCTCCGTAAGACGCTTTGGGTGTGCTGCGGCGGTTGGCGCGCGTGCACCCGGCTGCGCGCGCATCCAACCTCCACAGCACCTGTGGGCACATGCACAGAGGAGGCTTGGCGACGGACACGCCAAGCCTTACTCTTTTATAGGATAGATTATTTCTTTGCAATTCTACCAAGATGTACATCATAACAATATCACAATGAAAATAGAAAATTTATATCAATATCCACATTCAACTCTCTCAAACCTACACACTCCTTGATTTTTATTTTTTTGTAGCACCTCACTGCTGTTTGTATTCATTGCCAGAGCCATAGCATTCCATGGAGTGTAGCATATGACTTCTGTGAGATCATGTACAAGTGGGTCCCTAATTCCAAGGCTGCCGCAAAAAGGGAGACCATAAGTAAAGAAAGCACACGCAGCAGATTTTACTTGCCCTTCACTTTTTGTCTGTCTATTCCGCGGTCGGCGCGTTGTTAGCATCTAGCCTAATGAAGTGCAGCGCAAACAGATACTCACAGTGATGCGCGGTGCCACTGCAAGTATCAGCTCCTAGAGTCCATCGGACACTAAGAGCCCTGCACGTCCTTGCCGTGAGCTCATCGTGAGATCGCTCTCGTGAGAACACAATTAGCACAGCGTAAGAATCGCGGAGGGAGACAGAGAACTATTTGTTCCCAGTCTCACTCTGCTCCAGGAGAGTAGAAGCGGTGAATCAAGGCCTCCCTCTCCACTGCAGGATGAGAGAGGAGTATGGGATTTTTAGGGGTGTATTTCTGTGAGACATACCGTCTCCTAATGGAAGCACAAGCCCCTTGGAATAGCACGTGCTTCCATTCTGAGGTG
The DNA here is from genome assembly GCA_009667805.1 of Leptobrachium leishanense. Classification (NCBI taxonomy): domain Eukaryota; kingdom Metazoa; phylum Chordata; class Amphibia; order Anura; family Megophryidae; genus Leptobrachium; species Leptobrachium leishanense. Next base: position 27,076,832 of record CM019071.1, on the reverse strand, counting down.
TGAATGAATGCCTCCTATACAAGGTATAGGAGACATTAATTTACAGTAAGGACACGCAAGGAAGTGTTACACTTGAGGTGGCAGCCCAGCCTGCACCAAGAGTGGAATAGGGACTACATGCAATAAGATAACTTCTTGAGACCTTATCTTCTCATCAACCTTGGAATAAGGCCCTACATCTTCCATGATGCCCCTGTGTGTAAAATATCATGTCTGGATTCCAAAAGTATCATTAGATTACTGCAAACAAGCTGGAATTAGGAGCCCCAACCAGGGGCGGACTGACAACTATTGGGGCCCCCTTGTCCCGCACCCACATGAGGCCACACTTCTACTAAACCGCTCCCCTACAACGCAACACCCACATGTACATTATTGTGCTAAAGGATTTATTTCTGAACTCCTTAAAATAACCTTTTTGAAAATTGTGTTAAGAAAATCCACTTGGACCCAACAGCGAATTGGGGAATGCATTGCACCCCCTCCAGACTTTAGAGTTGGCCACGGCTCTGCTGCAGCAGCCATCACCAACTCACTACAGCTATGACTGCACTGCGGCACAGAATGTTCCTGTGGCAAATGTGGGAAACTGCCGATCACTTTGAAAGATACTGTACATTACGGACACACTGCACATTACAGAGCTCCACAGAAATAAACCTCACCGTTATGTGCAGTGTGTATGAGCGTATCACAGAGCTGCACAGCAATAAAACTCACTGTAAAGTGCGGTGTGTGTGTGCTACCGTATCAGAGCTCCACAGCAATAAAACTCACAGTAATGTGCGGTGTGTATGAGCGTATCACAGCAATGTGCAGTGTGTAAGAACGTATCACAGAGCTCCACAGCAATAAACCTCACAGTAATGTGCAGTGTGTTTGTGTGTTACCGTATCAGAGCTCCACAGCAATAAAACTCAGTAATGTGTGGCATAGGCTCAGCACGTCGCCTGCAGCAAAGAGGTTAAAAGGAAAAAAGGGGGTAAAATTTGAGTGCCCATTTAACCTTTTGCTGTCCTGCACCAATATTTAGTCTCCTACCTGCACCTTACGATGCTGCCAAGATGCTCGTTGTCATTCTTACTTTGTGGAGTGCAGGCAGCAGATAATGTGGTGATTCTAGGAGCAATACCAGCCTTTTGGATGCAGCAGAAGGGGGCAACGACAGACTGCGACAAGGACACAGGCGCAGAATTTTACGCACAGCCTGTTTGAAGACAAATATCTGCATTTACACACACAGCAATATGTTCACAGACATAACCATATAACCCCTACACCCCGGAGGTATATAGCACTAAAACTCATGCTCATACACACTGTGCATTACTGTATCACAGAGCTCCACAGCAATAAAACTCACTGTAACATACTGATAGTTTATTCAACCCCCAGCATATTAATTGTCACCTTACTACCCCGTATATCAATTGTATTTCATATTACCCCTGCAGCATATATCAATTTATTTCAAGTCCCTCCCCCCACAGCATATCAATTGTAACTATGTCCGTCCGTCCATTCCCCCCCCCCCCAACCGCTCACCGGAACTCACAAAAAATCCAGACGCAGCCTAAGCCTGGCTGGCTGCATCCTTGTGGTCTCTCCTGCCGGATGCCGCATGCATGCCCTGCGCGGTGGCGCGCATCATGTGAGGGGCGGCACCGCTGCAACGTGCCTGCTCCAATTTAGAAAGAGGGATGCAGGCACCCCGCCGCGCCGCCGCACCAGTTTCAGATTGCGCCGCCGGGACATGGCTGCTTGGCATCTTCTTGTTCCGGGAGCTGAGGGCCAGCTGTGCAAGCCCAACCGGGCCCCTATGGGCCCTCGGGCAGTGCCCGGGTGCCCGATGGGTCAGTCTGCCCCTGGTCCCAGCCCTTCCTGTAAAAGAAATCTCAACAAATGTTGCTACAGTACAACATTCAGGATAATTAGCAGAATACAGAGAGAGCTGTGGGGTCACTCACTGCTGTACAGGGATACAATTCATGGGGTTACAATGACTGACAGCCCCTGTACAGTACAGGTGTTACTGTAATCTAAACAATAACACAGCAAGATGGCGGCGTGTCCGTCGCCGCGCCGCCGTCTTCGAATGCACGTGCAATCAGCATACTGCTGGGTGCGTGCGCATCCAACCGCTGCGCCCCCCCCCCGAGAAAATATTGCCGGCGGCCGCTTTACTATTCTCCTTCGAGCGGCCACAAGCATAAACTCTGCCACCCGCTCGCCTGGGTGGGCTCTATCCACAAGCCAGCCGCGATTTTGCAAGATCACGGCTGGCTGGTGGATAAATCCCACCCAGGCGAGCGAGCGGCAGAGTTTATGCTGGCGGACACTCGAAGGCGGTAAAGCACGTGGCCGCCGCAATGTTAGCTGGGGCAATATATCCAGGTGAGCAGGGGCAATATATCCAGGTGAGCTGGGGCAATATATCCAGGTGAGCTGGGGCAATATATCCAGTTGAGCTGGGGCAATATATCCAGGTGAGTTGAGCTGTGGCAATATATCCAGGTGAGTTGAGCTGTGGCAATATATCCAGGTGAGCTGAGCTGGGGCAATATATCCAGGTGAGCTGAGCTGGGGCAATATATCCAGGTGAGCTGAGCTGGGGCAATATATCCAGGTGAGCTGAGCTGGGGCAATATATCCAGGTGAGCTGAGCTGGGGCAATATATCCAGGTGAGCTGAGCTGGGGCAATATATCCAGGTGAGCTGAGCTGGGGCAATATATCCAGGTGAGCTGAGCTGGGGCAATATATCCAGGTGAGCTGAGCTGGGGCAATATATCCAGGTGAGCTGAGCTGGGGCAATATATCCAGGTGAGCTGAGCTGGGGCAATATATCCAGGTGAGCTGAACTGCGGCAATATATCCAGGTGAGCTGAGCTGGGGCAATATATCCAGGTGAGCTGAGCTGCGGCAATATATCCAGGTGAGCTGAGCTGCGGCAATATATCCAGGTGAGCTGAGCTGCGGCAATATATCCAGGTGAGCTGGCCTGGGGCAAAATTTCCATGTGAGCTGGGGCAATATATCCAGGTGAGCTGAGCTGGGGCAATATATCCAGGTGAGCTGAGCTGGGGCAATATATCCAGGTGAGCTGAGCTGGGGCAATATATCCAGGTGAGCTGAGCTGCGGCAATATATCCAGGTGAGCTGAGCTGCGGCAATATATCCAGGTGAGCTGGCCTGGGGCAAAATTTCCATGTGAGCTGGGGCAATATTTCCATGTGAGCTGGGGCAATATATCCAGGTGAGCTGAGCTGCGGCAATATATCCAGGTGAGCTGGGGCAATATATCCAGGTGAGCTGGGGCAATATATCCAGGTGAGCTGGGGCAATATATCCAGGTGAGCTGGGGCAATATATCCAGGTGAGCTGGGGCAATATATCCAGGTGAGCTGGGGCAATATATCCAGGTGAGCTGGGGCAATATATCCAGGTGAGCTGGGGCAATATATCCAGGTGAGCTGGGGCAATATATCCATGTGAGCTGGGGCAATATATCCAGGTCAGCTGAGGCTATATATCCAGGTGAGCTGGGGCAATATATCCAGGTGAGCTGGGGCAATATATCCAGGTGAGCTGAGCTGGGGCAATATATCCAGGTGAGCTGAGCTGCGGCAATATATGGGTTACAGCTGACCTCACGCATATGTACCAGTTTAGAGACTCCCTGTGGTCAAATTTCAAGAGTGCTGGATCCATGAACGATCACTGTGCATACTGAAAATGCCGGAATGCATGCACAAAACAAACAAAAATGGCTAAAGCCCAATACTTCAATGAAAATTTAAACAATAACATATCAAACCCCAAAAATTTTAGAAAATCATAAGTCACATAGAAGCACCCCCGTCCACTCCCAACCGGCTGCTGTCAAAGTAAACAACCAAACTGTACAACACCCCTAGATGTAGCAAATGCTTTTAATAATTATTTTGTTGGATGCGCCACCACCCTGATTTCTAAGCTAGGAAATGACACGCAATCAGAAAGGCCGCACACAGTTCAGGCCCCACCAACAGTGCAAAGACCATGTAACGCAGAGAAATTCAGTTTTAGACCAGTGCCTGTCAGAGTCATCGCTAAACTTCCCCATAACCAAAAAATGAAATACCAGTCTGGACCTGATCAAATCCCAGCAATGCTGCTGAAAATCAGTGCGCCAGCAATTGCAAAACCTGTCGCAACCCTAATCAATGAATCACTGGCGACTGGATACATACCCAAACTCTGGAAGACAGCAAGGGTGGTACCTATCCATAAAAGTGGAGACAATACTTTGGTATCCAACTACCGCCCGATATCACTGCTCCCTGTAATGTCAAAAATTCTGGAAAAATGTGTCTACACTCAATTACATGATTATTATCAGAACTATTTAACCCCAGATCAATCAGGCTTTCGTTCAAATCATTCAACTACAACTGCCCTTTTAAAAGTTTGTAATGATATCCAAGCGGGCATGGAACAAGGAAACCTAACTGGAGCCATCTTCCTTGATTTTTGCCAAGGCTTTTGACACCGTAGACCATGGCATCCTATTACAAAAATTTAAAAACTCTGGTATTGGTGATCGCACATTAACCTGGTTCCAATCATATGTGTCTGATAGGTCGCAATTTGTGTCCATATCTGACAGAACTTCCCCTCCCAGTCACGTGCAGTGTACCCCAAGGCTCAATACTCGGCCCCCTGCTATTCACAATATTCATAAACGATCTACCCAATGTCTGCAAAGCCTCAACTGTACACATGTACGCAGACGACACTGTAATCCATACCAGCAAACCAAATCTCCCACAGCTGGAGGCAGTGCTGCAAGAACAATTCACAGGGGTAGAAAAGTGGATCGCAGATAACAACAAACTTTTTCTAAATACTGACAAAACTGTTACAATGCTCTTTGGAACCGCACCTAAACTACACAAATTGCAAAATCCCCATCTATGTGTCAGGACAAAATCAAATGGCACACTGACTACAGTCGCTTCTCTCAAATATCTAGGTATGTGGTTAGACCCAAATCTATCTTTTGGCCCCCACATCGAAAAACGCTCATCTAAACTCTACCCCAAACTAGGTGCCCTGTACAGAAACAAATCCTGCCTGAGCCCCGCGGTAAGAAAGCAGATTGTACAACAAATGCTTATGCCGGCTATTGAATACGGAGATGTAGTGTATGCAGCTGCCCCTCAAACACACCTCCAGAAACTTACTACATTGTATAACTCATTCTGTCGCTTTGTGCTACAATGTAACTTCATGACCCACCATTGTGACATATTAAAAGAACTAAACTCGCCGTCGCTGGAATCTAGACGCACCCTTCACCTTTCCAACCTGGTGTTTAAGAGCTTTTCTGGGAAGCTACCACCCTACCTGAATATACTGCTTTCCCCGGCAGTTCCCTCATCCTATAACCTCAGATCCAGGACCAGCACCTTACTTGCAATACCGTAATACAAAAAGACAGTGGCTCGATCCTCATTTTCCTACAGAGCACCGCAAATATGGAATAACCTCCCAGACACCAGCAAATCTTCCCCCAGTCTAAAGTCCCTTAAGACTTCCCTATTAACATACCTCAATACGAAATGCACCTGTAAATATGTAACATAATGACTTTATTTCCTACATATTTATTTTTTCTGTTAATCTGTGTATTTGGTCTTGTATTAATATCTTGCATTTTACTATTTTGTATTTCTGTAACCACTCAATGTTCTTGAACCCAGGACATACTTGAAAACGAGAGAAATCTCAATGTATCCTTCCTGGTAAAATCCTTTTATATATAAATAAATAAATATATCAGGTGAGCTGAGCTGCGGCAATATATCCATGTGAGCTGGCCTGGGACAATATTTCCATGTGAGCTGGCCTGGGACAATATTTCCATGTGAGCTGGCCTGGGACAATATTTCCATGTGAGCTGGCCTGGGACAATATTTCCATGTGAGCTGGCCTGGGACAATATTTCCATGTGAGCTGGGGCAATATTTCCATGTGAGCTGGGGCACTTTTTCCATGTGAGCTGGGGCAATATATCCAGGTGAGCTGGGGCACTATTTCCATGTGAGCTGGGGCAATATATCCAGGTGAGCTGGGGCAATATATCCAGGTGAGCTGGGGTAATATATCCAGGTGAGCTGGGGTAATATATCCAGGTGAGCTGGGGTAATATATCAAGGTGAGCTGGGGCAATATATCCTGCAATATATTCATGTGAGCTGGCCTGGGGCAATAAATTCATGTGAGCTGGCTTGGGGCAATATATCCATGTGAGCTGGCCTGGGGCAATATATCCATGTGAGCTAGGGGCAATATATCCATGCGTGAGCTGGGGGCAATATATTCGTGTATGAGCTGGCCTGGGGCAATATATTCGTGTATGAGCTGGCCTGGGGCAATATATTCATGTGTGAGCTGGCCTGGGGCAAATATATCCATGTGTGAGCTGGCCTGGGGCAAATATATCCATGTGAGGTGGGGGCAAATATATCCGTGTGAGCTGGGGGCAAATATATCCATATGTGAGCTAGGAGGGGGGTACCCTGGGCCCATGGTATGGAAAGGGTTTGCAGGGTTGCACAGATGGAGTGCCACGTGTGTTCTGGCAGCATGGAAAGGGTGCACTGTGCAGCCCACACCTGAGTAACCCTACACTACACAGCTTCAAGGGGATATGTGCTGGGAGGGGGGTACCCTGGGCCCATGGTATGGAAAGGGTTTGCAGGGTTGCACAGATGGAGTGCCACGTGTGTTCTGGCAGCATGGAAAGGGTGCACTGTGCAGCCCACACCTGAGTAACCCTACACTACACAGCTTCAAGGGGATATGTGCTGGGAGGGGGGTACCCTGGGCCCCTCATATGGAAAGGGTTCGCAGGGCTCATGAGCCACATGAGAGCAGACCCTGTGCAATGTTCTGGGGAGAGTGAGTGCAATGAGCACAGCTTGCGATTAGGTGCGTCTCTGCCTGTCACTGCGAACCCAACACCAGCTCTTAGCCAAAACTGGTAGAATTCCCCCCCCCCCCAAAACCTGTGTCTGGATCCGACCACAAAAATCCGTTGGAGAGGCGTGCTCAAAGCGCCTCTCCAAAGGATTGTTTTTTTGTTCTTTTTCCACTCGCGGATCACCCCTGCCCTGAGTTTCCCCCGGCGGCTTGTGCAGGGGAGGCTCTGGCACTAAGCACTAAAGGTTTCGAGACCGATAGACTACTTAGAGCACGTTCAGAAATACACAGATACGTCAGACAGTTGGTGAATTGCGCGGATTTCAGGGCAGTCAGTAAATAAGCTGCTTTAACGTTTTCTGATAATCGGGAGCAGATCAGCCGTACCTTAAGATATTCAGCAGCGGGGGGCGTGGCCGGACGTTGCAGCGCGCGGTCGCATGTGAGGTGAGCTCCTGTGACTGGCGCTAAACTTTTCATACCTGCGGCTAAATTACAGCAACCCCGGGGCTGAAACTTCACCCACAGCTGGGTGACATCTCCTGGCTCCCAGATGGTGCCCCCTAAGGCGCAACGAGCGTTGGAACCGGCAAAATCAGCAAAAAAAGACCGGGTTCGTGAGGCCCAAGATGGCGGATCTCCCTCCTCTGTTTCCTCTTTCACCATGGAAGCGGCTGTCGCAGGCCCACCCTGCATGTCTGACACCTCACCACCTTCAGAAAGCAGACTACATGCCATGCTGCAAGAACTCCGAGCTACTATACAAACGGATCTTAAAGAGGCGCTGCAGGAGCTGAGGCGCGATGTACAAGACCTGGGTGAGAGGACAGACTCGTTGGAGGCTAAGACAGACGACCTATGTTTGGCCCATAACGATTTAGTGGACCGTCATATAGCTTTGCAGACTGCATATGACACCATGGCAACGAAAATGGCCGATTTGGAAGACCGCTCGCGGCGTAACAATGTACGGATCCGGGGCATTCCAGAGGCAGTAACCCCTGCTGATCTTCAGTCTTATATAATGGAACTTTTCCAGATCCTGGTACCAACGTACTCGTCACAGGATTTCCTGATGGATCGGGCACACAGATTGCCACGCGCCAAGAACCTGCCGCCCTCAGCTTCTAGAGATGTTCTAGTCCGGGTGCACTTTTTTCACGTTAAAGAAGCGTTAATGAGAGCAGCACGGAAATCTATGCCTCTGCCTTCTCCGTATGCCGAAGTTTCCTTTTACGCAGACCTGTCAACAGCTACCATGTCTAAAAGAAGGGAATTTTCATCTTTCACAAAAATTCTACGTGACCACAACATGGCGTATCGATGGGGATTTCCCACAAAGATCTTGTTATGGCGGGAGGGAGTCTTGCACGTTATCCCTGATCCCCTCACTGGCATGCGTTTGTTGACGGAATGGAAAGTCGTGTCTGAGTTTACTCCTCCCCGGGAGGAATCATCTTCGCCGCTGAAAGTTTCTCCGGAGTGGCATCGGGTCCGGCCGAAATGAGGGGCTCTGGTCCTGCGTTATCCAGCACTGGGGCGTGCTTCTATTGCTTCGCCATGTTGCCTCCCGTCTTCTTGGGCGTCAGAACTCCTTCACGGATGCTGGACTGACCCCTTTTTGATCCACCTCAATTGGGCGCTCCTGGGGGCCTGTTCTGTTCTTTTATTCGGCAAGCCCCGAGGCCTTCCAATGGCCTGTAAATTGGCGCGGTCCTTCTCAGGTAGAGTTGGGACTGTTGTTTCCCCCACTGGAGTTTTTCTTGACTGCGTTTTTTTTTTTTTTTCCCTACTATACCAATCTGCTGTGTTGATTGACTCCACTCAGCTGCGCTCATGGAGTGCAGTTTTTTCTTTTTTGAAGTTTGGTCGGATTTTTTCTTTTCTTTTTACCTTTCCTTTTATTTTTTATTTTTCCTTTGTTTCCTTTTGGTTCGACCTATGTATGTAATGTATGTACTGTTTGTTTGTTTGGTAAGCACTATGATATACGGTTCCAGGTGCTATTATGTGCAGGAATGTCCCTTCATTTTCCCGAGGAGGTTGTCTTCAATGTCCGTTGTGAGATCTAGAGGACTAGGAGTAACCACAAATGAGTAAACCTCAATTCCAGATTTACTCCTTAAATGTTAGGGGTTTGAACACTCCGTACAAACGCCATGCTTTATTTCGTGACTTGCATAAATCTCAACCGGCTATTGTATGTTTGCAAGAGACTCATTTTTGTAAGAGGCGTCCGCCGTTTTTGAAATCGCGCATGTACACTGAGGCCTACCACTCCACTGCTCTGACGAAGTCCAAAGGGGTCTCGATCCTGTTTCATAGAGATTGGACCTTTGTGTGTTCGGCTCAGTATATAGATCCGTTGGGCCGCCTCGTGATTCTTGTAGGCACGCTGAACGAATTACCAATCACTATTGCTAACCTATATCTCCCCAATGATAATCCGGTTTCTTATCTGCGGAAAGCTTTTGGTAGAGTGAAAAAAATGTCTAGTGGTACGATGTTCTTATGTGGGGACTTTAATTGCACTCCTGACCCCGAGGTTGACACTCAGACGAGCCAACCCCGCCCCCATTCCCGATCCCCACCGTCCTCTAGTAAACAACTACGGGAATTCATGCATTCGTTTGACCTATATGATACTTGGAGGATCTGTCACCCCAATACACGTGACTACACATATTTTTCTCATGTCCACTCCTCATATAGTAGAATTGACTTGTGTTTGATACATAGCTCAGCATTGTCTCGTCTCCTGGAGGCGACCATAGGCATCATTACGTGGTCTGACCATGCTCCGCTTACGCTTACTTTTGAGGCTGCTTTCCCACCGAGGGGTATGGGGAATTGGAGACTTAATGACTCACTCATTGTAAATAGAGAGGACGTGACAACAACACTACAACTCCTTCAAGAGTATTTCGCGACGAACGTAACTGGGGACGTTGCAACAGCGTCGGTTTGGTTGGCCCACAAAGCTGTAATGCGAGGACATTTTATACAGAAAGGAGCGCAACGTAAACGATGTCTTAATGCTCAGATGACTGCTCTTACACGACGAATCACTGAATTAGAAACCCAGAATAAATCCTCGCCTACCCCTAGTATTACCGCTCAATTGATTGCGCAGCGCCGCGAGTTGGAACACCTGATGCTCCAAGTCACTGCACGCTCAATTAGACGGCTTAACTATGCTCATTATACCCAAGGAATAAACCGGGGAAATTGCTGGCGTCTAAATTGAAAGGGAAAAGAATGCAAACCAACATACCGTACCTATTGGATGCTAATAATGTAAAAATTTATAACCCAGCCCTTATTACTGATGAATTTGCACGTTATTATGCCTCCCTGTACAACCTAGGATTAGACCACACCGTTCCGTCCCCTACCCAGGACGACATAGATCTCTTTCTCCAGGCGGCGAACCTCCCCTCCCTCTCTCCCTCTCAGGCTACAGGTTTGCTTGCTGCGTTTACAGAGGAGGAGGTACTTAAGGCTATTAATGCACTTTCAAAAAATAAAGCCGCAGGCCCTGACGGTTTTACGAATCTGTATTATCAGGTATTTGCTTCTTCACTAGTTCCGACTCTTACCCTGTTTTTTAATGACATTAAGAACACTGGCATCATCCCTCCGGAGATGTTGCAAGCAACAGTAGTGACCCTGCCTAAACCTGGTAAAGCCCTGACGCACTGTGCCAACTTCCGCCCTATATCCCTGTTGAACTTAGACGCCAAACTGTACGCTAAATTACTAGCTACTAGGTTGGCACCCCTACTCCCATCCTTGATCGCGACTGAACAAACCGGCTTTGTCCCCGGCCGTCAAACGTGTGACAATACCCGACGCTTTTATGATATAATTGATTTGGCCCATAGGACTAATACCTCCGGACTCCTGCTGGCATTGGACGCCGAAAAGGCGTTCGATCGCCTACACTGGGGGTATATGCGGTTGGTGTTACTAAAGTTTGGTCTCCCAGCACAATTTGTACACAGCATTATGGCCCTTTATTCTGCTCCGTCGGCGAAAGTTTTGGCATCGGGGTTTCTATCCTCCTCTTTTCACATAACCAATGGCACCCGGCAGGGTTGTCCATTATCCCCGTTAATATTTATTCTGGCCCTTGAACCCTTAGCGCTGCAGATTAAGATTGCCCCGGCAATAAAAGGTATGCCGACCCCGAATGGGGAGCACAAGCTGGCACTTTTCGCGGACGACATACTGCTTTTTTTGACCACACCGGAGATTTCGCTTCCTTCCCTGTTTCACCTCCTTGACAGCTTTGGTGCGTTATCTTACTATAAAAATAATGTGAGTAAAACACAGGCTCTTCCTATAAATATTGCCGCTTCATCCCTTAGCTCCCTGCGTAGTAAGTACCCTTTTGATTGGCGCTCTACCTCTTTAAAATACTTGGGAATCTCCCTTTCGAAATCGCGAGGCACCATCCTTAAGGAAAACTTCACGCCACTTTTGAACTCCATTGAGACGCAGCTCTCTACATGGAGCACAAATGAATCCTCCTGGTTGGGTCGTATGGCGGCCATAAAGATGTGTATCCTACCCCAAATTTTATACTATTTCAGAAATATCCCCGTTTTCATACCGGCACATTTATTGCTCCGGCTGCAAAAACTGCTTCATGCGCATATTTGGAAAGGGAAGCCTCCTCGAGTATCGGCCTCTACAGTCACTGCGCTGCGACGTAACGGAGGGTTGGGTTTTTGGATTTACAATCGTACTACAAAGCAGCCTTACTAGCCCAACTGTTGTCGTCAATGCATCTCAAAGAATCACCTCTATGGTTACAGTTGGAGAATGCCATGATTTTCCCATATAAACTTCATGATCTGTTGTGGCTTCCATTCCTTCCTAGGAATAGTACCATGGGTCTACTACCCGCCTCAATGCTCTCCCTCATGTCCTGGCGCCAGTGGAGTCGTCCATTGGTACAGCCTTACGACTTATTATGTCTCGCCCGCTTAGAGTTCTGTGTCGCTATATCCCAGACTTAAATTTAGATTCTTGGTTCATGCGCGGCTTGACACATGTGTGGCAGCTCTTTACACCCCACTCCCTGAAACCCTTTCCCGACTTGGTACAGGAGTTTGCCATTCCATTGAGGGACTGTTTTACATACCTACGTGTGAAGCACGCTTTACACCAGAAGGGCCTGACCTCCTTCACACCTACGAACCTTTCAGCTTTTCACAAATTGTGTATGGGGAAGAAATGTCAAATGAAACCATTATCTCTCTGTTACAATAGCCTCCTAACCCCGACCCCACCTAAAAAATTACCCTATATGGTTAAATGGGAAAAAGATTTAGCTTTCACGCTTTCCGCAGATGACTGGTCATACGCCATGGACACAATATACAAATATTCTAGAAGCACCAATCTACGCGAGGCCCATATCAAATTATTGTGCAGATGGTATTTAACACCAACCCGATTGGCCCATATCTCGGGGAATACCGGCTTCTGCTGGAGATGCCTTACCGGCCTCGGTTCCCTACTGCATACCTTTTGGTTATGTCCCGCACTAGGGGGTTATTGGGTAAAAATAAGCAGACTGATTTCTCACTGCACTTCACTAATGCTCCCACTATGCCCGAAAATGTACCTCTTACATATTATACCCATTACTATTCAGATCCGTCACAGGAGGTTTATCTCTATGGTACTGGGGACAGCAAAAACGGTTATAGCGAGACATTGGCTTTCCTCACTATGTCCCTCTATGAAAGAAGTTATGATTGCCCTCGAAAGTGTCTTTAAATATGAAGAAATGTTCCATACCGCGAATAACTCAATGTGCCAGTTTTCTGATACATGGGAGGGGTGGAGGGTGTTTGTCGAGTCTGGAACCTTGATATAAGATACTTTACCGTGTATGATTGTAGTGCTGCCGTGTTTTGTGTTTTATGTTAGTTTAGGATTTTATTTGTTTATGGAAAATGGAGTCCGCACAAATGACCCTTTATCGGATAATATTGATACTTCATTTGAATTGTCTATTGTCAATGATAGAAATTTATGTCCTTTACCTTTGAAGTTTCATCCTTTTTGCAATGATGTATCATTCTATGTGTGAACTCCAATAAAAACTTTTATATTCAAAAAAAAGATATTCAGCAGCAACACATACACCTCGGGGTCCGTCGTAAGTACAGTATCGAGTATATTTGATGGTGAGAGCACACTTAACATGAGCCGCAGAAAAACAGTACCTTTCGATCGCAGTTCTTATAAACAGGTGTGGCTGGAGAACTTAAGCCCTGGGTTGGGTATAGGAACCTAATGAGGCCACAGACGATACCCACAACTTAGAAGGGACAATTCCCCAGTAACGTGTAAACACCCCAGCGCCAAGCATGGGGTTAAACTGTTACCGGAATCTGCTAGGTTCACTCGGGATGAGGCCGGACCGGACACGAGCAAGGATTGTCTGAACACTAGTCTCTTCAGGAAAGGCAAACTTTATTGTGACGTCACACAGAATGCTCACACAGGATTGAATCGCAAAGAGTGAGCCTCGAACTCCCCCCGACAAGGGGTCTTATACCCCGAATACATAATTAGGTACATCCCAATTAACCCACCTCCCGGTGACACTATTCCACCCCACGTGGGTTAGTACCTCCCCTGGTCGATTACAAAGACATTCCATACATTGGCCGTAAATTGGCAAACTTCATGTTAGTTTGACAGAAAGTGATTTGCTGCTACGCTGCTGGCCTGTGCCCACCTCCCTAGAGCCTGCTTATTTGTTGAAGATGAGACCTGGTCTGTTTTCTACGCTTTTCTTTGTCTCTCGGCAGGCCTCTGTGACCTTGGTGTATCCATTTGTCATCCTGTCCCTCCGTGCCAAGAACGGCCTGGATCTTCCTCAATTTTAATTGCTTCTCTGCTAATCTAACACATTCCTAAAATTCTATGTAAGCTTCATTCTAGTTTCAACTAAAATCTACCTAGTTATTTTCAAGTGAACCAATATTCTGAACAAGATGGCCGCCTGGCTCATAGCGGCGACCTTAGAAACATAGAAACATAGAAAAATGTCGGCAGATAAGAACCTTTCGGCCCATCTAGTCTGCCCAATTACATGGATACTTGACCTGGATTTATCTTTTGTTTAGGATAGCCTTATGCCTATCCCATGCTTGCTTAAATTCAATTACTGTTTTGGCCTCTACCACTTCTACTGGAAGACTGTTCCATGTATCCACCACCCGCTCAGTAAAATAATGCTTCCTGATGTTACTTTTAAACCTTTGCCCCTCTAATCTAAGACTATGTCCTCTTGTTTTGCTATTTTGTTTCCTTTTAGATATACTCCCTTCCTCTACCCTGTGATTCCCTTTACGTATTTAAATGTTTCTATCATATCTCCTCTGTCTCGTCTTTTTTCCAAGCTGTACATGTTAAGATCATTAAGCCTTTCTTGGTAACTTTTCTCCTTCAAGCCGTACACCATTTTAGTAGCCCTTCTCTGAACTCTCTCTAAGATGTCTATATCCTTCTGGAGATACGGTCTCCAGTACTGCACACAGTACTCCAAGTGAGGTCTCACCAGTGCTCTGTACAGTGGCATGAGAGCACTGGTGAGACCTCACTTGGAGTACTGTGTGCAGTACTGGAGACCGTATCTCCAGAAGGATATAGACATCTTAGAGAGAGTTCAGAGAAGGGCTACTAAAATGGTGTACGGCTTGAAGGAGAAAAGTTACCAAGAAAGGCTTAACTGGCTTGGTTCTCCTTCATTCCCCCCTTTGGCTCAAGCCTCAGGTTCTTCTCCTGAGACTTGTAGCCATTACACCCCACTAATTTTATTCTTAAATTCCTCGTACTTTAGGGGACCTATTTTCGTTGGGAACATGTCTTGTGGGATAATCAGTGGTATCTTTCGTGTGGGTGTCAGTGCTCTCTTGCATAGTGGCCACAGACATAGCCCTATACGGTACGTCAGTGTCCCTATGACCAAGATCACCACCAACATCAGAATCATGGATCCAATCTGTAAGATAAATCTCAGAATGGATCCGAACCAAGGAGCGATCCTCCTTGCTGTGTTCTGCAACTGTGCTACCTTCTCCTGGTGATCTTGGATTACCTGGTAATAGTCAGGGACATCATGTGTGGTGTTCCTGATGAAGGTGCAACATTCATAATGCATTGTCATCTCACACAATCCATTCAGGGCCGCACTGATCTGTTCTAGTGCCATATCATATATCATTTGTACTTTCCGTATCACACGTACTTCCAGATTCAGCACCGAATGTCCATACTAGTCTTATTCAGAATCTCGTCCATCAGACTGGCATAACTGTTCATTCTTACCATCAACTCTCTTCCCCATCCAGTCCAAGCCGGCAGCCATGACCATATCCGATCCGCCTTTCTAAACAACTCTCTCTTCTGTTTCTCAAACAACAGTGGGTACCTAGGGTGACGTGCTGTGTCTGTATCCGTGTTATCTCCCCTTACTCTCTGTATTGGAATCAGTTTAGCCAAATAACACATTCCCGTTATTGTTGGTGGCACCCATGTGTAACACACCTTTTCACAACACACCTGGTACCCCCTTTCAATATGAATGGTGACAAATGTAGTGTTCCCTTTGCTATTTCTATCATCAGTTGTCTCAGTCGTTTCATCATATCCAATGCACTCTGCCTTCCATTTGTCACATTCGCAATCACCTCCTCCTGATCACTTGTGAGCTTTCTACATCGTATGTATAGAAAATTTGACTGCTCCTTTGTGTTGAAGGTGCAAATGTATGATGTCCAGTTGAACTTACTTGAATAACACCCTCCACCCTCATTATTTGATTCTCTATCTGGTCCTAGTTGAAAGCACCATTCTGGTGGGTATACTGGCCCTATTATGGGGTACCCGGGAAAGAATGATTCTGTTTTTTCCCTTGGTGCATCAAAAGCATGTATTGTGACATTTCCTGATGCAAACCTACTCAAATTCATTGGAACAGAGGCAAATGGTATGTGGATTGTCTCTGGGTGCAGTCTACTACACACCCAGCATGCGGTTTGCCCAGACTTTTTAGCATAGTCATATTTAAATTGCACAAGTAAATGTCCTCTTGGCAAGATTTCGGGCGTCGCCTCTCACTTTTGTATCCACATAGTACGATTCTCCATCACCGGGTGCATACCATTCCAGATATGGGAGATATCCACTTTCTTGGTGGTGCTTGGGCACCTGGGGCATGCTCCATGCGAGAGTCCATAAATCAAGTTTGCAAGGTACAAAATCAGTACCACAAATGCCCCAAATGTCAAAATCCCTTGGGCAATTCTTTTCACAGTCACATAAACCCAATCCCTCCACACCGGAATTTCAAAAACAAAAGACATTTCCGGTTGATCAAAAGTCGGGCCCGGGCCCCTAAAAATAACCCTTTGGGCATCCCCCGGGGGATCCCTTTGTTCCCCTGTTGGTGGATGGTCAGGCCTTATTGTGTCCGTCAAAACACCCACTTGTTGAATATTTTAGGTGCTTTGAGTTAAATCTCTCAGGTGCTCACGACTGTGGTCTTTGTCAGCTTCAGCCTCAGCGGATTGGTCTCGTTGGTGACGACCTTCCATGCTGGTTCAGGATTGGCTGCTGCTACCTTCAGTCTGGAGTGATGTATCCACGGGACCACCTCGGCAACCTTCACTGCTGTAGGGGTTGATAACAGGACAAGGTAAGGACCTCTCCATTTTGGGCCTAGTGGATCATTTTTCCACTCCTTCACCCATACTGAGTCACCTGGACAATACTTATGCAGTGGGGGATATAAAAAGTGAGGTACATTATCTCCCACCCACGTATTCAATTTCTGCATTGATTTACCTAACAGTACAACCTGATCATTTAGTTTAGTTTCTCCCAATGCCCGAAGGTCCCCCCCTTAGTCCACTAATCAGAGGGGTAGGCCGTCCGAACATAAGCTCGTACGGACTTAGCTTCAATTGGTGGGTTGGCCTGCACCGAATATGCAATAGGAGTATCGGCAGCACATCCAACCAGCCTAGTGACGTCTCTTGGCACAGTTTGGACATCAAAGTCTTTAGGGTGCGGTTCATTCTTTTGACTTTTCCCGAGCTTTGAGGCCTGTAGGCAGTATGTAGCTTCCAGGTAATGCCCAACAGACGGGCGAGCTGTTGTAAACAGTTCTGTATGAATGCAGGGCCATTGTCTGACCCTGTCTCGAGAGGAAGTCCATAGCGTGGTATTATTTTTTTTAATCAGACTTTTCACCACTTCCACTGTCTTCTCCGTTCTTGTCGGAAAAGCTTCTACCCATCCTGTCAGGGTACACACCATTACCAGTAGATATTTGTATCCTTTGCAGGGCGGCGACACTGTGAAGTCTATCTGTAACGATGCCATTGGGGATAGCCCGATTGGCTGCTTCCCTGGAGGTTGAGATGGGCCTGTTCTCGGGTTATTTTTGGCACATGTCATGCACTGCTGGGCTATTGCTTTGCAGACTACTGACAGTCCTGGCACGTAGAAATGTGGCTCCAACTGTTGTTCCATCATTTCTCTTCCTCCATGGGTACTTGCGTGAAGTGTTCTCACAATCTCAGGCGCTAATGTTGCTGGTAGGACTATCTGTCCGTTCTTCAACTGGAACCATCCGTCTTCTCCATATCCGCCCTGTTCTTCTGACAGCCATTTCTTCTCTTTCTCTGAATATACGGGTGTCCATTCACTCAGTGGCGCCGGTAGGAGTGCAGCCACCACTGGTTTTGCTTTGTATCGTGCCAATTCTCCATGGTTTCCCCATACAAATTCGTCTTTTGGGAAGTAGTATCGCCAGCCAAAGAACAGCAGATCTTGTCTGTCCTGTGAATCTCTCACTGCTGGTATGAAAATGTTCATCACACTTTTCTTCATTCTTGGCAGTTTGTTTTTGATAAGGGTCTCTTTGAGAAAGAACCTCACCAACGGGGCTTGGTATTCTTCTGCTCCCAACTCTCCCAAACTTCGTAATATTCGTGTGATCCTCAGATTATTATGAGAGTTGGTTGTTAGGCTGTCAAAACGTGAGGCGAAATTTTCTGCTTGTTCAACTTCGGTTACTTTTGTATCTTCTTCACACCCCCCCATTAATTTTACGCCGAAGAATTTCAGCATCATTTTGTATGCTCTGCGTAGTCTTTGCTGAACTTCTGAGGTGTTAATCATAAGACGTGTCTCTTGAGGGTTCAGAGGAGTGGAGTAGAAATTTCGGCCTTGGGACCGTGTTGGGAAAAGCCATTGGATATAATCATGATTGAGTTCTAATAGTTCATAGTCATTGTGCCATTTGTGCAAAATAATTTCAATAAATTCGCCTTTTGGTTCAAATTTTCTCCAATTCATGTAGAACTCGTAATTTGGCATAGGAGGTTGAGCTTCTTGCTTGCAGAGCAGGACCTTGGCTTGATCAGTTGTTAGCAATGATTTTGCAGCCGCTTTTGCAGCCTGGTCAGCGCGCCTGTTGCCTTTTGGGATTTCATCATGACCTTTCTGGTGGCCACGACAGTGCATAATACTGACAGCACTTGGTTTCCATACAGCTTCTAGGAGAGCTGCGATTTCAGCTGCATACTTGATTTGTTGTCCTGAGGAAGTAAGCAGGCCTCTTTCTTTGTAGAGTGCACCATGTGCATGGACAGTCATAAAGGCATATTTGGAGTCAGTATAGATATTTACTCTTTTACCTTCGGAAATTTTCAGAGTCCTGGTTAGGGCTCTTATTTCAGCCAGTTGTGCTGACGTATGGCCTGGTAAGGAATTTGCTTCGATAATTTCTTCTGCTGAGACTACTGCATAGCCGGAGACTTTCTTCCCATCATCCATGTAGCTGCTACCATCAGTGAACAACTGTAGATCGTATTTGTCTAGGGGTACGTCTTTCAAATCTGGTCTGCTACTGAACACTTCTTCCATGACTTGGAGGCATTCATGATTTGGATCCTCTTCGCAGTCAGGCAGTAAAGTAGCAGGGTTCAGGGTAGCGATGAGGTCCAAATGAACCCGTGGATTCTCACACATCATAGCTTGGTACTTTGTCATCCGGCTGTTGCTGAACCAGTAGCTTCCTTTCACATCGAGCAGGGCCTTGACAGCATGTGGTACCTTGATATGAAGAACTTGTCCAAGGGTCAGCTTGTCTGCTTCCGCTATCAGCATTGCGGTGGCTGCCACAGCTTTCAGGCATGGTCTAGGCCACAGGCCACAGGGTCAAGTTGCTTGGATAAATAGGCCACGGGCCTTAGCCATGAGCCAAAGTTCTGAATCAGCACTCCTGTTGCTGTTTGATTGTGTTCATGCACATACGGCTGGAAAGGCTTGCTGTGATCTGGCAATCCCAGTGCTGGAGCTTCCATTAGTAGAGTCTTTAATTTCAGGAAAGCTGCTGTTTGCTCTTCTTCCCAGAGGAAGGGGTCATGCTCTCCCCCTTGGTGGCCTGATGAAGGAGCTTGGCAATATCTGCGAAGTTGGGGATCCACAGGCGACAGAAACCTGCAGCTCCCAGGAATTCACGGACTTGTTTCCTTGTCTTTGGTTGGGGTATTCGGCATACTGCTTCTTTTCTTTCTGCCCCCAATGCACGCTTGGTTCCTGTTAATTGAAAACCTAAATATTTTACACTTTGTTTGCATATTTGTGCTTTCTTTTTAGACACTCTGTAACCTGCTTGCCATAGCAGATGCAGCGGGGCTTTTGTGGCGGAAAGACAGTCTTTTTCTGTGGGAGAAGCCAGTAATAAATCATCCACATATTGTAATAAAACAACTTTGTCTGGCTGAGCGTTGCAGGACAGGAGGTCCTGGCTGAGCGTGCATCCGAAAATTGTGGGCGAGTTTTTGAAACCTTGAGGGAGGCGTGTCCAGGTCATCTGATGGCACGCTCCCGTGGTAGATTCCTCCCACTGAAATGCAAAAAGGGGCTGGCTTGCCGGAGCCAGACGGATGCAAAAGAAAGCGTCTTTTAAGTCAAGCACCGTGTAATATTTTGTATCACTGGGAATTAATGCCAATAAATTGTATGGATTGGGAACCACAGGGTGCAGAGTTACTGTGGCTTCATTGACGGCCTGTAAATCTTGGACTGGGCGGTACTCTTATGTGCTCTCTTTCAGTACTGGCAACAGAGGTGTGTTCCACGGTGACACGCAGAATTTCAATATGCCGTGCTCTTTCAGTCTTTGCAAATATGTCTGAATATTCTGTTTAGCTTTTTGTGGGATATGGTATTGTCTTAGAGCCACAGGCGTTGCACCAGGCTTTCAATCAACGTACACCGGAGGGATATTTACAGCTAGTCCGGGCGGGTTCTCCTCCGCCCAGACTCCAGGAATCCCAAGGAGTAGTGTGTACGGGTCTGGGGCGGCCGGCAGAGTTGGTGCCGTGCGCCATTCTTCTTCTCTTGGCATAATTACTGCAATTTTACAGGTTGGGTATGCTGGGTGGCTGGGCTGTACTGCCGTGTAGAGCTGCCACTCTCCGGCAGGTCTAATCTAGCGTGACCCCCGGGAAGAAATGTAATATGGGCTTGCAATTTGCAAAGGATATCCCGACCCAGGAGCTGGATGGGACATTCGGGCATATACAAAAATTCATGTTCCACATTATGCCCACCCACACTACATTTCCGTGAAGCAAGAAAGGGGTACTTAGCAGACACCCCCATTGCTCCCATAATATCAACCTCATTTCCCATTGGGGGTGCAATTTGCTGTGTTACAACAGAATATTCGGCACCGGTGTCAACCATAAAAATTTCATCTTTATCTCCCACTCTCATAGTGACCGTGGGCTCGTGATTACCGAGCGGGATGGGCCCAGGTCCATGTCAATATGTACCTTGCCCCTCAAATGACGTTCCCGCCAAACCCACAAACCCGGCACCATCATTTCTCTTATATCTGCCGTTTGTTACCTGGCCATTGGAGGCTTGACCTCCCGATTCCCCAGTCTCCCCCTGCACCCCAAATTTAGCCAAAAATGCAGGACAATCATTTTTCCAGTGACCTTCACCCCGGCACCAGGCGCACTGGTTGGGTCCCAGGGGTTCCCTAGGGGCTCCCCTACCTCTACCTCCCCGACCCCTTGCTCTCCCTCTCTCCGGGGCACCTCTTCCTCCACCATTTCCCATATAACCGACAACACCTGTGTGCCCTTTTTGTCTCCTTATCTCCTCCTGCTTTTCTTCTAGATCCCGGTTATGAAACACTTTATTAGCAATTTCTACCAATTCACTAATACCTTTACCCAGAAACCCATCTATCCTCTATATTTTGTTCCGTATGTCCCTTTGTGACTGTCCCACAAAAGAAAAATTAGTTAACCTCTGATTTTCCACCGCCTCAGGGTCAATAGGACTATACATCCTATATGCATCTAGTAATCTTTCTAAAAATGCACTTGGGGTTTCTTTAGAATCTTGCACAATATCCGCTATTTTCCCCCTGTTTGTGGGTTTCTTCCCTCCCGCTTTAACACCCATTATTACCGCTGTACGGTACGTCTGCAGGTGAGCAATGCCCACAGCAGTATTGTATGGCCATTTGGGATCAGTTTTGGGGTAGTGTTCCTCTGCCTATGCTTCTGGCTGGGCTCTGGCATATTCTACGGCTTGGGCAAGTAGCATTTTCCGCGTGCTACTATTTATTCGGGCTCTTTCCTCAGTTGTAAACATTGTCAGCATTAGTTGCTGACAATCTGCCCATGTGGGGTTATGTGTAAGCATGACTGACTCTATCATACTGGCCACTGCCGCGGGATTAGTGGAGTACAGTGGTGTGTGTGTTTTCCAGTTAAATAGATCTGTTGTTGTAAATGGGACATATGTGTATTGCACTGGCCCAGGTAATCCGTTCTCCAGTAAAGGACCTGGCACCTCCCGCAGGGGCATTTGCATTTTACTTTTGCCGGGGTTGTGCTGATATGGTTCTCGGGGTTTATATATATTGTTCGCTGCGCGAGTGGTGGCCCCTTGATTTACATCTCCACTCTCATCATCACTGTCCTCTGGGGTCACTGTTACTACTTTATATACGCTCCCATCGGGCATTTCAATCTTTCCCGGTGGGACCTCTCTCTCTCCTCCACCCGCTGCCCCCTGGTCTTCTTCCGCAATACCGCGTGCCGGAGCGAAGGGAGCCGGGCGGGAAGTAGCAGCTGCCTGCTCCCCCCTCTCCGCCCGCGCAACCGCAGCACTCAAAGCTTCTCTAGCTGCCCCATAACACGATGGATAGGGCGGGGGCAGGGAATCCATCTCCTCCAGATGTTCTACCAACACTGGTTTCCCTTTTTCATCATTATCTTCTTTATTTGGGGGTACCTGTTTCTTGTTTTGTCCCGCCATCATTATAAAATGACTTATCTTTTACACAATACCTCCATATATCTATATATGGGTACTGTTCAGGATGTCCGCATTTCCCGGTGACTTGGGAGTGCACTTTCTGTATTAACTCCGGGTCCATTGACCCCTGTTCTGGCCAGTCTGGAACTAACAGTGGCCATACTATTGTACACATTAATTACAATTTCTCTTTACTTAATTCTACAACATAATCATGCGTTGCATACAATGCTTCAAAATTCCGCACCATATACTCTAAGGGCGTCTCACCCTTCTTAACCTTCTTGGGTTTGGACGACCCGTTGCCCATTGTTACTCTTAAAGGCGGTGACCTCCTTACAATGCAGATATTACTTTTGGCACAAAACACTTTAAATTTACTGTCTGGTACTCAGTCAACAATTCATATATATCGTATTCGCTTCCTCCGTCAGTAGCCGGACTGCAGTCGCCTGAGCCGGAAACGTACCTTGGGAGTCCACTCTCAAGTTTGCTTTCTCGCTAGGCGAGTAGGCGCTCAATCACTCACAGCACTCTCAGCATTTACAGCACGTACTTGTACCAGATACTTTCAGCACAAAACAATACATAAACAATTCTACTCTCTCTACTAGCCGAGGGCACGCCGTCCCTCCTTTTGGCTCCTTATACCCAATTGATTGAACTCAACTCTTGTCTGCTTGTGACTATGTGCACCCCGTTCTTTAACAATACTCCCGTCTGCAATTCCAATTTGCCTATGGGTAATCTACCCACCCAGCACCACTACCGCTGCAGCTACCGCTGACCTCAATTGGCCCCCTTCACTACACGACGTACACACTAGCACTGACTCAGGGCTCTCAGCCCAGTCACAGAAATCCCTCCTCCTTTCCTTGTCCACGTGCAGAAGCTCGGTTTACAAACACTGACTATGACTATGCAACTCCACGTGGCTACCCTCTCCCTCTCTTACAGAACTACCATTTGGTTAACATCCGATCCCCCGGGTTCAGACACCCGCTAGCCACTCTGGCTCCTTTGCTTGTCCGTGCTGTCGGCGGCGGGTCCGGTATGCCAACGAGACTGTGGCCGCGGGTCTCCTTATCCGACTATGGTCGGACGTTTCCCTTTATACTGGTATCTCTGACACACATACAAACATAGAAGACACTTTACCTATCGCCGCGCTGCTCGCTGTTTCCTCAGACTCGGTGGTGTCCCACCTTCCCGGGCCGGGGGTCCATTTGGGACGAGACTAGGTCCACTGAACAGGAAATCCTGCTTGGCGCCTGCAGATGTCAGCTCACCTTCAACGGACGCCCAACCGATGGGATCACTCGCACCTGCAGTCAACCGCTACAGTGTCCAGCAGTCGTTGCCGTGCCGGCAAGGGCCCGTATCCCGGCTCAAGAGCCCCCAAGAAATGTTACCGGAATCTGCTAGGTTCACTCGGGACGAGGCCGGACCGGACACGAGCAAGGATTGTCTGAACACAAGTCTCTTCAGGAAAGGCAAACTTTATTGTGATGTCATACAGAATGCTCACACAGGATTGAATCGCAAGGAGTGAGCCTCGAACTCCCCCCGACAAGGGGTCTTATACCCCAAATACATAATTAGGTACATCCCAATTAACCCACCTCCCGGTGACACTATCCCACCCCACGTGGGTTAGTACCTCCCCTGGTCGATTACAAAGACATTCCATACATTGGCCGTGAATTGGCAAACTTCATGTTAGTTTGACAGTGATTTGCTGCTACGCTTAATCCGGCCTGTGCCCACCTCCCTAGAGCCTGCTTATTTGTTGAAGATAAGACCTGGTCTGTTTTCTATGCTTTTCTTTGTCTCTCGGCAGGCCTCTGTGACCTTTATGTATCCATTTGTCATCCTGTCCCTCCGTGCCAAGAACAGCCCGGATCTTCCTCAATTTTAATTGCTTCTCTGTTAATCTAACACATTCCTAAAATTCTATGTAAGCTTCATTCTAGTTTCAACTAAAATCTACCTAGTTATTTTCAAGTGAACCAATATTCTGAACAAGATAGCCGCCTGGCTCATAGCGGCGACCATCTTCTGGCTTGGTTCTCCTTCAAAACCACCACAGCACCACACAGGCGATCGTAATCGAGCAGCAGGAGAATAGTCAAAACAAGCCGGGTCAAAAAGCAGGAGCAGGGATCGTATCCAGTATACGGGTTGCCAACAGAGAATCAATACACACAATAGTTAGCGATGCGGAAACACACTCCACGACAGGGAGACAAGGCAACTCCTCGCACCCTATTTTAAACCCTGCGGCTCCTCGTGATCATGCCAGGCCCGCCCCCTCGGACGCCGCTCGGCCATTCCCCAGTGCTGGCAGCCAGCCAGCTCTTGGCACAGGACCTTGCCCAGACCCCCCCAGGCAGCGCAGCAGGGGCTGAGGATATGACACTTACAATCTATCCCATGAGTTTACAATCTAAAGGGTCCCATGAGTTTACAATCTATCCCATTAGTTTACAATCTATCCCATGAGTTTACAATCTAAGGGGTCCCATCTGTCAGGTATATTGGAAGGGGAAAAAAGGTAAAATGGATGCCTGTAGCCATTTTGTTTTTAAAGACAGTCTTTTTCTTTCTCAAATTTCCCTAGTTAGAAATGAACAAGATTTTTTTTTTACAGAGTTCATGGCTGGGTGAAGTCTTATATTTTTTTTGAAAGTACCAGACATGAAGGAATCTAAGCATGTCTTTGTGTGATAATACTAGAGCTAATTGCTAAGACCTGTCATAATTAAATTTATTGGTCTGTTTTAAGTCTTTAAAACGAAAGATATTTTGTCTTTTGAGTATAGGAAAATTAAATTTTTATTAAGGTAAAATATATATTCACGAAATATATTTTTATAATCGAGGTATATTTTGTTGTATTTACAGTAGGAAATATATACTCCAATAAATATTATAAATATATAATTGGTAATAGTAAAATTACTGAAGAAAGATTCAGTTGGCTTTACCCAGAGAAAAGAATTCAGCTGATAGGACTCAGTAAGTAACCAAAAGGGAGTCAGGGATATAAATTTTGATATGATAGGTAGAGACACAGTGTCTATACATGGAGAGAAGAAGTTTTTGTGTACAGATTGACCTTTGACACTGGGAGATAATTAATTCCACTATTTCTTTTTATTTCTTAAGAAGTGCAATACTGTCCTCTAGAGGATAGTAAATATTAGATTTGATGTACCAAAAATATTGCCAGTGACGTCAAATTTACTATAATTGAAGCGGCAATGTTGGTTGCAAATCAGTCCGAGATTCCAGCATTCAGACTCACACCGCAATGCATTCAGACGTCCAGTACACATGACACTCTGAGATTCCGAGATGCTGAGTCCGAGATTCCAGCATTCAGACTCACACCACGATGCAGGTAGATCCCAGGACATGAGGCAATCAAGACTCTCACCAAATCTCTAACTCACATGCATTGATTATCTGATATCGATAATCTTCACATATTCCAAAACAAAGCATCACACAGGAATTCCAAGGCAGACTCATTAAAATCCAGATTGGACAGGTAATGTATGAAATTAAGGAATTAATGTAATTATATATATTTGTAGATATTCTTGCACCGTAGACTGAGATTTCTCAGATTCCTGGTAGTTCCAAAAATTCTAAATATCTTTATTCTGCAGATAAGGATATGAAGAAGTGGACATAAGGATATATTCCTAAAAGAATTGTAAGATTGATACCAATATATATTGAATCTGGAAATTACTGTGATGAAAATTAATAAGCAAGGGATTATATAACTACAAAATAAAAAGCAAAAGATTAGAAGTTTAATTCTTGAGATTAGGGGAGGATTCACTAAATAAGTTTTATTACTTATCCTTTTAAATTAGCTCATCTTTTGTTGATCCATGTAGTATAGAGATATATATATATATATATCTATAAGAGCTGGCTGGTTAAACATTGTTTGCTGGGAAATGCATGTTGTATTAAGCAGAAATGTTTATTAACCAACTGATAAGGTAAATGATATTAATCATATATGCAGTTACTAACCGGAGATACATATATTGTGAAGCTAGTTTTTATATGCTGATGGATTGTGGTTTATAAATCTTTGTTTATGATATGTGATTTGAAACTTTTTTGTATACATAATAAATATATATATGTTTTTATCCGATTATTGATTATTGTATTTTTCAAAGCAAAACAGACAATTAAAAGAATTTAGGAGAATTTCTAGGAAATATAAACGCTTGATATTTGTGTCTCGTATAGATTTCTTATGAAATAATAATCCCTGACAAATTGGAAGCTTGGCTAATAAGTCCAATATATACAATCGTGTTGTATTCACGTGCAGAGATTATATCCGACACATCATGAGCTTACAATCAAAGTGGTCCTGTTCGCATGAGTTTACAATCTAAGAGGGAAGAGGAACCTGCTCGAATATATAAATGCCTTTGTAATGCGCTGTAATCACAGCTGCTCACTTGGCCCTCCTGTTGCGGATGGGATGGCACCAGACGCGTTACAAACACCTTTATATATGGAGATACTCTTGGATAGGACATTGGAAAAACAAATATGTGGACATGAATTCTGAGCTGGCGACAACACTAGACTGCCCTCCGGGCAGGCTTAACAACTAGTTTCCATATAAAGATCTAATGCCACATACAGATATTATTTTCATATTCTAATGGTATCTTTGGAAGCTGCATTGCTAATAATCTCATTATGATCACCACAAATCTCCAGAAGCAGGAGATCTGACCGTTTTTATTATTTATGTTTATCATGTAGCGCTGGTTTAATTATGCTGCCGTAATTACTCGTTTCTGGCCACCAGGGGGAGACGAGCGCAATGTAAACCACACTGGACATTTTTGGACTACGTTTTCCAGCATGCTTTGGGGCAGGGACAGGAAGTGGGTGGAGAGAACGGGGAGACATCCGCACCCTCTTGCGGAGGAGAGCCAGTGCGCGCCAAGGGGTGAACAGAGCAAGACGCACGTGAGACAATGAGCAATTGGACCAGGCCGGAGCGCAGGTGCTGCCTTGCGGACGCTGGAGATCGGTTTCAGTGACTTGCCAGAGACCTAGTAATCCACGGCTGAGAGGTTTACACAGATACAGAGCTGCAGATTGGACCCGGAGTTAGGAGACCGCGATGATCTAATGGGAGTGCAGGCGGTGAACTGAGAATCTTGTGGCAGAGACAGACAAGCGGATCCGGTGGCACAGAGTCCCAGCCAAATCGAGCGGAGAGACGTCCTGGGTCGAGCAGGGTGCAGAGTATCTGGCGGATGGGTGAGAGGCCTTCCAGGCCACCGTACAGTAATAAAGCACGCTGCAGTTTGTCTAAATCTACAGGGTCCCAACGTGACTAGTCGAAGACACATTGAATTCATTCACTGGCCAGTTGAATCTAGTACCCGGGTACCAATACACGCACACCTTCTTGGGACACAACCTATACGGGACTCACACTCCAGCAACGAAGGGGTTAAAATTCCTTTTCTTTTCCGCTGTGCGTTTCTCTCATTACGAATTCCTGTAAATATATATGTATACCGTGCTGCTTTATATATGCCAGTTTATTTGAGACCAGTAAACTATATAACTTATAAAATCCACAACAGTGCTGGTGTATATTTATTCCCTAGTGCGGGGAGACTGACTCGAGGTTAAATTCAGCGGCTCCTCCGGGAGTGAGCGCTACAATTACGTTTACAGTGGGGCAAAAAAAGTATTTAGTCAGCCACTAATTGTGCAGGTTCTCCCACTTAAAATGATGAGCGAGGCCTGTAATTGTCATCATAGGTACACTTCAACTAGGAGAGACAAAATGAGAAAAGAAAATCACATTGTCTGATTTTTAAAGAATTTATTTGCAAATTATGGTGGAAAATAAGTATTTGGTCAATATCAAAAGTCCATCTCAATACTTAGGATATATAACAATCTTGGCAATGACAGAGGTCGAACGTTTTCTGTAAGTCTTCACAAGGTTTTCACACACTGTTGCTGGTATTTTTGCCCATTCCTCCATGCAGATCTCCTAGAGCAGTGATGTTTTGGGGCTGTCGCTGGGCAACACGGACCTTCAACTCCCTTCAAAGGTTTTCTATGGAGTTGAGATCTGGAGACTGGCTAGGCCACTCCAGGACCTTGATATGCTTCTTACGAAGCCACTCCTTCGTTGCCTGGGCGGTGTATTTGGGATCATTGTCCTGCTGAAAGACCCAGCCACGTTTCATCTTCAATGCCCTTGCTGATGGAAGGAGGTTTTCACTCAAAATCTCACGATACATGGCCCCATTCATTCTTCCCTTTACACGGATCAGTCGTCCTGGTCCCTTTGCAGAAAAACAGCCCCAAAGCATGATGTTTCCTTCACAGTAGGTATGGTGTTCTTTGGATGCAGCTCAGCATTCTCTCTCCTCCAAACACGACGAGTTTTTACCAAAAAGTTCTACTTTGGTTTCATCTGACCATATGACATTCTCCCAATCCTCTTCTGGATCATCCAAATGCTCTCTAGCAAACTTCAGACGGGCCCGGACATGTACTGGCTTAAGCAGGGGGACACGCCTGGCACTGCAGGATTTGAGTCCCTGGCGGCGTAGTGTGTTACTGAGCCTTTGTTACTTTGGTCCCAGCTCTCTGCAGGTCATTCACTAGGTCCCCCCGTGTGGTTCTGGGATTTTTGCTCACCGTTCTTGTGATCATTTTGAACCCACGGGGTGAGACCTTGCGTGGAGCCGCAGATCGATGGAGATTATCAGTGGTCTTGTATGTCTTCCATTTTCTTATGATTGCTTATTCTTATGATTGCTCCCACAGTTGATTTCTTCACACCAAGCTGCTTGCCTATTGCAGATTCAGTCTTCCCAGCCTGGTGCAGGTCTACAATTTTGTTTCTGGTGTCCTTTGACAGCTCTTTGGTCTTGACCATAGTGGAGTTTGGAGTGTGTCTGTTTGAGGTTGTGGACAGGTGTTTTTTATGCTGATAACAAGTTCAAACAGGTGCCATTCATACAGGTAATGAGTGGAGGACAGAGGAGCCTGTTAAAGAAGACGTTACAGGTCTGTGAGAGCCAGAAATCTTGCTTGTTTATACTCTACTGTAGGTGACCAAATACTTATTTTCCACCATAATTTGCAAATAAATTCTTTAAAAATCAGACAATGTGATTTTCTGGATTTTTTTTTTCTCATTTTGTCTCTCAAAGTTGAAGTGTACCTATGATGACCGTTACAGGCCTCTCACATCTTTTTAAGTGGGAGAACCTGCACAATTTGTGCCTGACTAAATACTTTTTTGCCCCACTGTATTGTAGTTGACGAAAGTATTATTTCTGCCTGTATGATAATAATGCAGACCCCGTGTGGAATTGTATAAGGTAAGGGACTCACTCCAGGTGTGTAGAACCTTTCATCCCAACAAAACTTTTGTACAGGATAAATGAAAAACGGAAGAATTAGCAAATTTATTTATAGTTAACCTATCGCAGAATAACACTCCTTATACAAAATTGTTATAATAGCCTACATGCAAGTGTTAACTGTGCATTCCATGTTTAAAATAAAGGTTATACTTTTTGTTAAAAAAAAAAAGTGCTTCGTACCGAAAGTGTTAAGGTTAAGTTCATCCGATTAATAGAAGCGTTTTCAGTAAATGTGAAATAATTGTGGCTTCTTCCTGTTTTAAAAAAATGTAACAGCGCTTGAGAGATCAGACAATTGCCATGACAATGAGCCATGGGATTTTATTGGGTGTCATGGGGGAATGTGTCTCGGGGATTAGGTTCAGTTAAACATGAAAACAATGCTGTTGTATGTCAGCATTAATTACACACAGGAAGACTGAGCTGGCATACAAGGTTTTTTTTGTATGTTATATAATATGTATTGATGCATGTGAGGCAGAAATCCATAGAATTTTCATTATATAATATATATAATTTGTTGCAGAAGCCACTTGCACATCACAGCAATTCAATGAATTGCATCCCAGAGCTCCTGTGCCACAATCCCCATAGGCAGCAAGGAATTCTGGGTAGGATATGCAAATGACATCTGTCTCACTTTTATGCATCCTGGGTCTGATATACATATATACAGTCAGGTCCAGAAATATTGGGACATCGACACAATTCTAACATCTTTGGCTCTATACACCACCACAATGGAGTTGGAATGAAACCAACACAATGTGCTTTAACTGCAGACTGTCAGCTTTAATTTGAGGGTATGTGCATCCAACTCAGGTGAACGGTGTAGGACTTACAGCAGTTTGCAGATCTGCCTCCCACTTGTTAAGGGACCAAAAGTAATGGGACAATTGGCTTCTCAGCTGTTCCATGGCCAGGTGTGTGATATTCCCTCATTACCCCAATTACAATGTGCAGATAAAAGATCCAGAGTTCATTTCAAGTGTGCTATTTGCATTTAGAATCTGTTGCTGTCAACTCTCTCAAGATGAGATCCAAAGAGACTTCACTATCAGTGAAGCAAGCCATCATTAGGCTGAAGAAACAAAACAAACCCATCCGAGAGATAGCAAGAACATTAGGTGTGGCCAAAACAACTGTTTGGAACATTCTCAAAAAGAAGGAAATGATAGAAACCTTTAAATACGTAAAGGGAATCCACAAGGTAGAGGAAGGGAGTATATTTAAAAGGAAACAAAGTAGCAAAACAAGAGGACATAGTCTTAGATTAGAGGGGCAAAGGTTTAAAAGTAACATCAGAAAGCATTATTTTACTGAGAGGGTGGTGGATACATGGAACAGTCTTCCAGTTGAAGTGGTAGAGGCCAAAACAGTAATTGAATTTAAGCAGGCATGGGATAGGCATAAGTAGGAAGAGAAGGGGTGAAGCGCCCACCGGAATTAAGTATCTATCCCACTCGCTGAATGCTGTGTGCGGGGGTTTCTCTAAATACCCAGTGACAATTTAAACAAGAAATACAACACAGCGCTAAAGAACCAAAGTCCACAAGATAGTAGGTTAGATACTTGATATGTCCATAAACAGTAATCCTTATCTTCAGGAGCAGATCCTGATCCTGATCCAAATCCTGATCTTCTTTAAAGGTACAGATGGAATTATGCTGCAGGAAAAAGCACAAAGAACCAGAATTGCGCAGTACGACGACACCAGATGTGGGATCAACTTGCATCAGTGTTAAACTCACATTTAGGGGAGCCCACAACCGGCTCTCAGGAATAGGGCGGACAGGGACTTATAACAGGCGCCCATAGACCCTTCAGTTCACTTCTCCAGGATCGACCAGCAAGAGAAGGCTGCAGAAAGAATTGACACAAAGCCAAAAAAAGCACCTCCTGGTGCAATAAATCACAAAAAATTGGCAGTATTTAGAGGCAGAAGCCAAATTCGCACTTACAAGCGGTTGAGCCTCTATTGGCTCCGTCACAATATGCACTGGGGATCATATAGGTGTTCCCCGGACCTTCTTTGTAAAATCATAAAGGCAGACAGCAAAATGAAATTTAAAAAATAAATAAAAACATTTATTAATTTCAAATATACAGATTCATATCTACCAGGACGCGTTTCGCCATAAATGGCTTCCTCAGCTGGAGATTACACAAGTGTGCTTGCTGCTGCCTTTTTATACAATGAGTTCCCATAAGCATAGTCAGGCAATTAAACCCTTAACATCCAATTAACATAAGATCAAGATAAAATCAACATCAGGTGTATGTATTGTGGCACCTGCCCCTTGACTATATCCAATCTCTTTTAGTATTTACCCCAATCACAATATGCGATCAAAATTCATTCGTGAACATGCGCAAAATGGTGGGCGCAGTTCTTATCACTAAGCGCTTCATTGTGGAACGCGAAACCAGTGCGCATGCGCAAGATGGCGGATGCGATTCACACGTGTCACGAATGAATTTTGATCGCATATTGTGATTGGGGTAAATACTAAAAGAGATTGGATATAGTCAAGGGGCAGGTGCCACAATACATACACCTGATGTTGATTTTATCTTGATCTTATGTTAATTGGATGTTAACCCAGTTTGTTCTGGGTGTCCTAAAACGTCTCCTCTTTTCATACAGGCGTTTTAGGACACCCAACACCCGACACCCAACTGCCCCAAGCAGTTGTTTATGAATATATTAAAGGAAAACCATTTACCGTCATTTGAAATTTCATTTTTTTGTTTTTAAATGTTTCTATACATCCTAGAAATCCACCACTTCACGGACAGGTTATGGGGACCTCCTAGGCACGATATTTGAAGGAATTTTTCGTTTTTATTCTTAACCTTTATTTCATGGAAAACTCACTGTTCCTTTAAAAATGGTTTTTTTAAAACTTTTTGTCATTGCTTCCTGTCCCCCAGGGCACTACCCGGACCCCCATACATCTTTTTTTTTGTATTTCAAAATTTTTATTTTGTAACAATGTCATCAGTACAACAAACAGAAAACGGCCGCGCAGGGCCACAGCAGGCTAGTCAGCAGGAAAATCAACGCAATTAAAATAAAAAATAATAGTCAGCTAGGGTCAACAAAGTAATCAACAGTAAGGGGAGACGGGAAAGGGGGAAGGACACTCCGACATAAGTCAGCGTTTTCAGGGAGGAGGTGGAGCCTGCAGTCAAATAGCGGGCGAAGTACCTGGGTTGACAAAGAAAATTAAAAAAAAAAAAAAAAAAAGGGGGTGGGGGACCACCTAATATGGAGCGGCATTCCCGGCTCGCTCCAGTAACCCCACGGGGAACTGGAGGCCATGGAAGAGGCCACAAGGCCGGGCAACCTGGGGCCAGGGGAAAAGGTCAGAGCCATGGTACCCATTCCAATGGCTCACCCAGGTCCACCCATCGTCCCGCACACACAAAAAGAAAAGAAAGAGAAGAAAAAATAAAAAAAAATATATAAAAACCCAGATGCCCACAAATTACCACATCCCGGCCATGAAAGATAAAGTCAGTAAAGGAGTGTCCAGAGGGAGAGGGGTGAGTAAAAATAAAACATAACACCGCAATGGCGACAGAAAGTGTCTCATCAAATGGCAGGGGGGGGGTGTCATCATGGAGGGAATCATTTCTCATAGAATAAACATGGGCATGGTAAGTAGGGTGAACAAGGTATAGCCAGAGGACATCAACTAGAAAAGAGGCACGACACAGTGGGACATCAGCCAGTGTCCAGGACAGTAAAGGGATTTGCGGCCCGCAGGAGAACAAATAGTGCACCCAGACCAGTCAGCTTCACGACGAGGGAGTAAAGCCCTCGCAGCACCAGGATCAGCCGCCAATCAACAAAGCCAGACAGCTCCTCTCCGCATAATAGGGCTGCAGAACATCCTGCCGAGGGACCGCTGAGACAGGACGACACAGCAGGCAGCAGAGAAGCGGATCGCAACCAACCTCCGGCTACAGGAATCTCCAGGTGAGCTGCTTGCAGGGGGAACTCCATGACGTGTGCAGCCAAGTGAGGTCGCAAGTCGCACTGGACGTCGGCCTCAGGCCCGGTCACAGGCCCCGCAGTATCACAGGGCCGCGGCACCACCTCCAGCTCCGCAAGGCAATCAGACTCCTTCACAGCCAAATCTACGCCGTAGGCCCAGCCAGCTTCCCGCCAAGTGTCGCGCCAGAGCCTCCGCATCTCCTCCATGAGGTCCGCTAGCATCCCTTTAGTAAGAGGGGAATCAAGGTCATCATCAGACAGCTGCAGTGGGGAGGGAGGCAGCCCCGGAGGTAGCACAGGTGCTGGAAGGTTAGCAGTCTCCATGTCACTCAAATTCACTACCAGATCAGGCCCACAACTCCGGAGCAGGCTGTAAAAATGGCCGCCTACAGCTAGGCCGCAAAAAGCAGCACGGTGTTCAAGCGTTGCAGTAAAGATCTGCAGAGCGGTGCCTCAGGTCTCAAACACCCCTCCAGGGTGGCAGGATCTCGGGGTACAAAAACAGCAGCTTTCCTTGAAAGTGGGACGTGAAAAATAATGCCTAAAAGGCCAGTTCATCAGAGAGCTCAGCAGAAACACGTCCACACTCAGCGAGAGTCAGCTCCGCCCCCCCCATACATCTTTTATGGCAAATATCTAGCATATATGCCCTCTTGGAGGGCACTCTAAAAATCTAATGTTCGGGTCCCATTGACTTACATTGAGTTCGAATCGTGTTCGAGTTCAAAATCGAACTTTTGAAATTGTTGAGTTCATCCCTATTGAAGATTTGGGATTTGCAACAGACCAAACATTCAGGGCTATTCAGAGAGAGGTGAATACCTTGAATTGCCAGGAGAATGAACAATTTGGAAAGTGAGATAAATGCGAGAATTTTTCTGGTTTGACTATTTTGACCTAGAATTTTCAATTCTCCAGTCATTCTGAAGGTTTTCACCTCTTTCTGAATAGCCCTGATAGTTTTTCCAGAAGCAAATTCCTCTGTTTCTAGAAGAATATCATTTACGTCTTTAACCCTTTTCACTACCGAGCACTATTTGCAGAAGGGAAATATATATCAGGAAACAAGCGTTGCTGCTGTATTCCTATCATGATAGTCTGTCCCACTACCCAAACGGTCAAAATAGAAAAGAGAAAAAGTTGGACAGTGCTCCCATTACAGAGTTAGATAGATCTATCTATTTGAGACATGGGAAGGCATAATTAACACTTAAATGTGATTATTTTCTTGTAAATATTGTTAGTCTGAGTTAGTGAAAAAGATTAAAATAATGTAAACTTATCTTGCACAATGTCACGCGGGGTCTGCATTATCGGCATACTGGCCTTTGAGTCAAAGTTTTTGTGAGAACCATAAATAATAAAAATGGTCCGTTCTCCTGTTTATGTGATTTGTTGTGATCATAATGAGATTATTAGCAACGCAGCTTCCAAAAAAATACCAGTAGAATAGAAGTTTAAAATCTGCATGCGGCATATTGATTTTATATAGAAATTACAGTAACACCTTGTATCTGTATAGGGATTCTCAGTGATTTATAATCCCATGATTTTGATTCCCTTACAGCAGTGGGTGATGCCAGAGCTCTCCCTGGGGGGGGGGGGTAATGCAACTAACTAGCCTGCCCATACTCTGTGCACAATACTGAGTTTTTATTGGAGGAAGATATGGATGAACCTGCACAGACACTCCATCAGGCAAGTAAATAGTGTACCCCAGTGTGACTTTTTTTGACAATGTATTTTACCAGGGAGGATACGTTGAGATTCCTTGTTTACAGGTATGTTTTGGGTGGTGAGTACGTAGACACAGGAGAGGTGCTCTTACCGGGGTTTGAACCTGTGTCTCCACGGTCATAGAGCAGTGATGTTACCTCTACTCCACCCAGCCGGTACATCACTTTAATCTGACAGGCCACTATATCCACAACCTCAGGATTAAAATCCTCAAAGAAAATTTTAAAGACTCTCATGAATGTAGGACATTTGAAATAAAAATGATCACATATTTTGACACCATAAAGGAGGGACTCAATGTAGACTCTGGCTTTTTAACTCTCTACCATAATTTCATATAACATTCAGAATTGTACCTGGTGTATATGGTTTTGTACTGGAAGTTGTCTCATTGTGCACAGAGAGGAAGAACTCAATCATGATGCACATCATGTTTCTGTGTCATGGGCCCGTGATCTGTCCCGTTTGTTTATCCTTCTTGACCATACTATTCCAGTATTCAGTATTTGTGACACCCTTCCCTAACCCCCATCCCTCTTTATTGTTCAATTCTATGATTTTGCTCAGTATAGCTTCCAGACCTGAAGAAGAGCGGTATACTGTTGACAGCTTGGCTTTTAAATGTAACTTTTGTCCAACAATAAAAGTATCACTAAGCACTGCCATACTCTGGTGATTTATACAAAATAATACCTTTATTTTGATAATAATGGACTTCCTATAAGCAAATGTAGCTAGGAAAGAGTAATAAATCCTCCATATATTGCGTGTGGGAAAAAAAACCCTTACAGGGTTATTCAAAGAGATCCGAATGGCTGGAGAAAGGTAACCGAACGCTGAAAATCAGCGTTCGGTTGCCTTTCTTGGCCATTCAGAGAGCAGGCAATACGCTAAATCCTGGCGAATTGCCTGCACATACGGTGCCTGTTCGAGGGCAGTGAAATCCCCATAAAAAAGCAATGCTTCGGCTATTCAGAGAACACAAACCAGCAGTGAAAGGTTCCTGAAATGCCCTGCCATTCGGTGGTTTAATTCGGCAAGTTAATTCAGTTGAATCCCATAGGCTTCAATGTTAAAAATATTCCCGTTTTAATTCAATATCTAATAAACCATTCATTATAAAATTCTGCAGTAAAGAGTCTCTTTATTTATTTTATTTATAGATTTTTTTAGGATATTTTAAGCATTTTTCTGGATTTTTTTTTTTTTTAACCACTTCAATGCTAAGGACGCGCTCAGCGCGTCCTCAGCATTGCCGCTGGTATGCGGAGGACGCGCTGAGCGCGTCCTCGCATTGGGGTCAGCGTTCGGCCGGGTTCCGGCCGATCGCTGGCCCCTCCGGTGCGGGCTGACATCCTGGATGTCAGCCCGGCATCCGGAGCAGTGGCCGCCATTATTATGTGTCATCGCGCCCCCGCGATGACACATAATTCAGGCGCCCCCCCCGCATGTGCGGAGGAGGCGCCTGAAAGGGAGGGGGGGGAGGTCCTTCGGACCTCTCTCCCTCCCGATCGGCGGCTCACAGGGGCTTAACCCAGGCATCATTTGGAAGGGCACAGCCTGCCCTTCCAAATGATGCCTGGCATTAACCCCTGGGGAGCTGGATCGCAAATCGGCGCTGAAAAGCGCCGATTTGCGATCCTTCCCGGGAGCTGGCCGACATCTTGGATGTCGGCCAAGCTTCCGGGAACTCCCCCAGAGGACTGGCGTCATCGTGCGTAGCACGATGACGCCAGTCCTAGCATTAACCCCTAACTGCCACGAACTGTGGAGATAGGGAGTTCCAATGAACTCCCTATCTCCCGATCCGTGGCAGTTAGGGGTTAAATTTTGATATCGTTGGATCGGCCAGAGCATGGCCGTTCCAACGATACCAAACATGAAAGTAAAAAAAAATTGTAAAAAAAAAAAAAAAAAAAATAAAAATAAAAATAAAAAAAAAAAAAATAAAAAAAAAAAAAATAAACACTTTTTTTTTTTTTTTTTTGTTTTGTTAATGCAGCAATATTGTTCCCATTTCAATTATAATGTGAACAATGATGCTGCATTAACGATTTTTGTATGCGGTGCGTTTGTTAAAAATGGTGTCATTTTCCCCAAAAAAAAATGTAACGAGACCCCATCTCTAATTTTTTTAACAAGCGCACCCCATACAAAATATAACCGCAATTGCTCGCATGTTAAAATGTGGAAAAAAACACTTTACACGCTGTAAATTATTGAAAATACATATTTTATTGCATTTTTTGTTATAATATACAAACATGACATAACGTATACATATAATAATGACATATTATGAATCTACCGAGTCTGACGGAAAGAACGATATATAATATGTCGATGTCATATACTAAAATAAGCCTTAAAAACACGTTTAAACATGATGCGCAAAACAGGTAAAAAATGACCTCAGCACAGGGGCGGGAAAAGCCTCAGCAGCGAAAGGGTTAAAAAAGTCCTATTTTTTTTTTTTTACTTATTTTTTCTGTAACAGCCCTCTTTATTATCATTCCCTGGACCTCATATGCAAATTTCAGACATTTTCGCTCAGTAGTTTCTTTGCAAACAGCGTTTCACTTTTAAAACATTCAAGCAAACGGTTTTCCTAATTTATTCACTGCCTCTTCTGCGGTGTCAGCTTTGGTGTGTGATCGACTCCTGCTCGGCTTTTTCCGGCGTCTTCGGCGGGTTAATCCAGATGTTTTTACGGGTTTTCAGTGGGTTTTCCCTGCACTTCGACAGCCCTGTGGTGCTTGCTGAATACACCGCAGGGTCGCCGAAATGGATTGCCGAATCGGCCCGAATTAAAGAGAACGAAAAGTCACCGAACGTTTGGTGACTTTTCGATTCTCTTTGAATAACTCTGTATGTCAATATCTTCCCCAAAACGTGTAATATAAAGCTAAAGACTGTGTGCGATAAATCGGTGGTAAAATCCGAGAAACTGCTATTTTTCCAGTGGTCTCTTACGTTCTTCTCGTGCTATAGCTTGCAAATTCCATTAATGGTAGTAATATAGTTTACTTTACACCCAGATGTCAAAAGTTGTGGGGTGTTTGTTTGCTAAGGTGTAATAATGTTCTATTTGTGTGAGACTCACAAACTCTCTCAGCCTGGGCTCTGCACACACTCTCGGCCTGGGCTCTGCACACACTCTCGGCCTGGGCTCTGCTCGGCCCGCACACACTCTCTCAGTCTGGGCTCTGCACACTCTCTCGGCCTGGGCTCTGCGCACTCTCTCGGCCTGGGCTCTGCGCACTCTCTCGGCCTGGGCTCTGCGCACTCTCTCGGCCTGGGCTCTGCGCACTCTCTCGGCCTGGGCTCTGCTCGGCCCGCACACACTCTCTCAGTCTGGGCTCTGCACACACTCTCTCAGTCTGGGCTCTGCACACTCTCTCAGTCTGGGCTCTGCACACTCTCTCAGTCTGGGCTCTGCACACTCTCTCGGCCTGGGCTCTGCACGGCCCGCACATTCTCTCGGCCTGGGCTCTGCGCACTCTCTCAGCCTGGGCCCTGCTC
Source organism: Leptobrachium leishanense (assembly GCA_009667805.1). NCBI lineage: Eukaryota > Metazoa > Chordata > Amphibia > Anura > Megophryidae > Leptobrachium > Leptobrachium leishanense. The sequence goes on along the minus strand of CM019071.1, from coordinate 27,037,764 downwards.
TGCTCGCACACTCTCTCAGCCTGGGCTCTGCTCACTCTCTCGGCCTGGGCTCTGCTCGCACACACTCTCGGTCTGGGCTCTGCACACTCTCTCGGCCTGGGCTCTGCTCGGCCCCCACACACTCTCTCAGCCTGGGCTCTACACACTGACTCAGCCTTGGCCCTGCTCTGCTCGCACACTCTCTCAGCCTGGGCCCTGCTCTGCTCGCACACTCTCTTGGCCTGGGCTTTGCACACTCTCTCAGCCTGGGCTCTGCTCGCACACACTCTCCATTCTCTCGGCCTGCGCTCTGCGCACTCTCTCGGCCTGCGCTCTGCGCACTCTCTCGGCCTGCGCTCTGCGCACTCTCTCGTCCTGGGCTCTGCGCACTCTCTCGGCCTGGGCTCTGCGCACTCTCTCGTCCTGGGCTCTGCGCACTCTCTCGTCCTGGGCTCTGCGCACTCTCTCGGCCTGGGCTCTGCGCACTCTCTCGGCCTGGGCTCTGCGCACTCTCTCGGCCTGGGCTCTGCACACTCTCTCGGCCTAGGCTCTGCACACTCTCTCGGCCTGGGCTTTGCTCGGCCCCCACACACTCTCTCAGCCTGGGCTCTACACACTGACTCAGCCTTGGCCCTGCTCGCACACTCTCTCAGCCTGGGCCCTGCTCTGCTCGCACACTCTCTTGGCCTGGGCTTTGCACACTCTCTCAGCCTGGGCTCTGCTCGCACACACTCTCCATTCTCTCGGCTTGCGCTCTGCGCACTCTCTCGGCCTGCGCTCTGCGCACTCTCTGGGCCTGCGCTCTCTCTGGGCCTGCGCTCTGCGCACTCTCTGGGCCTGCGCTCTGCCTGGGCCTGCGCTCTGCGCACTCTCTGGGCCTGCGCTCTGCGCACTCTCTGGGCCTGCGCTCTGCACACTCTCTGGCCTGCGCTCTGCGCACTCTCTGGGCCTGCGCTCTGCCTGGCCTGCGCTCTGCGCACTCTCTGGGCCTGCGCTCTGCGCACTCTCTGGGCCTGCGCTCTGCACACTCTCTGGGCCTGCGCTCTGCACACTCTCTCAGTCTGGGCTCTGCACACTCTCTCAGTCTGGGCTCTGCACACTCTCTCGGCCTGGGCTCTGCACGGCCCGCACATTCTCTCGGCCTGGGCTCTGCGCACTCTCTCAGCCTGGGCCCTGCTCTGCTCGCACACTCTCTCAGCCTGGGCTCTGCTCACTCTCTCGGCCTGGGCTCTGCTCGCACACACTCTCGGTCTGGGCTCTGCACACTCTCTCGGCCTGGGCTCTGCTCGGCCCCCACACACTCTCTCAGCCTGGGCTCTACACACTGACTCAGCCTTGGCCCTGCTCTGCTCGCACACTCTCTTGGCCTGGGCTTTGCACACTCTCTCAGCCTGGGCTCTGCTCGCACACACTCTCTGGGCCTGCACTCTCTCTGGGCCTGCGCTCTGCCTGGCCTGCGCTCTGCGCACTCTCTCGGCCTGCGCTCTGCGCACTCTCTCGGCCTGCGCTCTGCGCACTCTCTCGTCCTGGGCTCTGCGCACTCTCTCGTCCTGGGCTCTGCGCACTCTCTCGGCCTGGGCTCTGCGCACTCTCTCGGCCTGGGCTCTGCACACTCTCTCGGCCTGGGCTCTGCACACTCTCTCGGCCTGGGCTTTGCTCGGCCCCCACACACTCTCTCAGCCTGGGCTCTACACACTGACTCAGCCTTGGCCCTGCTCGCACACTCTCTCAACCTGGGCCCTGCTCTGCTCGCACACTCTCTTGGCCTGGGCTTTGCACACTCTCTCAGCCTGGGCTCTGCTCGCACACACTCTCTGGGCCTGCGCTCTGCGCACTCTCTCGGCCTGGGCTCTGCGCACTCTCTCGGCCTGGGCTCTGCGCACTCTCTCGGCCTGGGCTCTGCTCGGCCCCCACACACTCTCTCAGCCTGGGCTCTACACACTGACTCAGCCTTGGCCCTGCTCGCACACTCTCTCAGCCTGGGCCCTGCTCTGCTCGCACACTCTCTTGGCCTGGGCTTTGCACACTCTCTCAGCCTGGGCTCTGCTCGCACACACTCTCCATTCTCTCGGCTTGCGCTCTGCGCACTCTCTCGGCCTGCGCTCTGCGCACTCTCTGGGCCTGCACTCTCTCTGGGCCTGCGCTCTGCGCACTCTCTGGGCCTGCGCTCTGCCTGGGCCTGCGCTCTGCGCACTCTCTGGGCCTGCGCTCTGCGCACTCTCTGGGCCTGCGCTCTGCGCACTCTCTCGGCCTGCGCTCTGCGCACTCTCTCGGCCTGCGCTCTGCGCACTCTCTCGGCCTGCGCTCTGCGCACTCTCTCGGCCTGGGCTCTGCGCACTCTCTCGGCCTGGGCTCTGCTCGGCCCCCACACACTCTCTCAGCCTGGGCTCTACACACTGACTCAGCCTTGGCCCTGCTCGCACACTCTCTCAGCCTGGGCCCTGCTCTGCTCGCACACTCTCTTGGCCTGGGCTTTGCACACTCTCTCAGCCTGGGCTTTGCACACTCTCTCAGCCTGGGCTTTGCACACTCTCTCAGCCTGGGCTTTGCACACTCTCTCAGCCTGGGCTCTGCTCGCACACACTCTCCAATCTCTCGGCCTGGGCTCTGCTCGCACACACTCTCCATTCTCTCGGCCTGGGCTCTGCTCGCACACACTCTCCATTCTCTCGGCCTGCGCTCTGCTCGCACACACTCTCCATTCTCATGGCCTGCGCTCTGCGCACTCTCTCGGCCTGCGCTCTGCGCACTCTCGACCTGGGCTCTGCACACTCTCTCGGCCTGGGCTCTGCTCAGCCCCCACACACTCTCTCAGCCTGGGCTCTACACACTGACTCAGCCTTGGCCCTGCTCGCACACACTCTCTCAGCCTGGGCCCTGCTCTGCTCGCACACTCTCTTGGCCTGGGCTTTGCACACTCTCTCAGCCTGGGCTTTGCACACTCTCTCAGCCTGGGCTTTGCACACTCTCTCAGCCTGGGCTTTGCACACTCTCTCAGCCTGGGCTCTGCTCGCACACACTCTCTCGGCCTGCGCTCTGCGCACTCTCTGGGCCTGTCAGTGTCTGTTCGCGTCACTGCTCGGCCTGGCTGTTAAGTGTTACTGGTTCGGGCCAGCAGGGGGCGCTCCCGTTGCCATGTCAGCTGCCTTTCCCGGAGTGACAAAGTTACAGCTCAGAGCAGACAGGGATCTGACAGCAGCTGCCCACCAATGGGTGCCACACACTGCAGACCCTGCTGCTGCTTTACAGCCATGCCTGAGATGCAGGAGCCAGGCCCTCTGACCAAGGAGTGCTGACTGAGGGGCAGGCAGCAGCAATTACCCCCTCCAGCAGCCCACAGCAACAAGACAGCTGCCTGGCAGCAAGGTGAGATCTGGGTGGGGGAGGGGAGACACTTGATGCTCCGGGTCTTCTCTTTCTCACTGTTGTGTATAATGTTTTTTTAGTGTGTTTCCTGTGCCGTCATCCCTTCCTGACTCACACACGTGTGTATTGGTACATTGTGTGTGTGTGTGTGTGCACATGGACAGCCTGGAGAGGGGAGGGTGTTATGCATTGTATTTATTTTGTATTCTGCATGTTCACTTTCTGCTGTGAGTGTATTTGTGATGTGATACTGTAGTGCTGTTTGTGATGGGATCTGCAGGTTGTATGGTGTGTCTGCTGTGCTGTTTGTGATGGGGTGTGCAGGTTGTATGATGCTGTGCTGTTTGTGATAGGATGTGCAGGTAGTGTGAGGTGGTGTGCAGGTTGTATGGTGTGTCTGCTGTTTGTGATGGGGTGTGCAGGTTGTATGATGTGTCTGCTGTTTGTGATGGGGTGTGCAGGTTGTATGATGTGTCTGCTGTTTGTGAGGTGGTGTGCAGGTTGTATGGTGTGTCTGCTGTTTGTGATGGGGTGTGCAGGTTGTATGATGTGTCTGCTGTTTGTGAGGTGGTGTGCAGGTTGTATGGTGTGTCTGCTGTTTGTGATGGGGTGTGCAGGTTGTATGATGTGTCTGCTGTTTGTGATGGGGTGTGCAGGTTGTATGATGTGTCTGCTGTTTGTGATGGGGTGTGCAGGTTGTATGATGTGTCTGTGCTGTTTGTGAGGTGGTGTGCAGGTTGTATGGTGTGTCTGCTGTTTGTGATGGGGTGTGCAGGTTGTATGATGTGTCTGCTGTTTGTGATGGGGTGTGCAGGTTGTATGATGTGTCTGCTGTTTGTGATGGGGTGTGCAGGTTGTATGATGTGTCTGCTGTTTGTGAGGTGGTGTGCAGGTTGTATGGTGTGTCTGCTGTTTGTGATGGGGTGTGCAGGTTGTATGATGTGTCTGCTGTTTGTGATGGGGTGTGCAGGTTGTATGATGTGTCTGCTGTTTGTGATGCGGTGTGCAGGTTGTATGGTGTGTCTGCTGTTTGTGATGGGGTGTGCAGGTTGTATGATGTGTCTGCTGTTTGTGATGGGGTGTGCAGGTTGTATGATGTGTCTGCTGTTTGTGATGGGGTGTGCAGGTTGTATGATGTGTCTGCTGTTTGTGATGGGGTGTGCAGGTTGTATGATGTGTCTGCTGTTTGTGATGGGGTGTGCAGGTTGTATGATGTGTCTGCTGTTTGTGAGGTGGTGTGCAGGTTGTATGATGTGTCTGCTTTTTGTGATGGGGTGTGTGTGCAGGTTGTATGGTGTGTGTGTGTGTTGTTTAGACTCTGGGATGTGCATGCTGTGTCCTGTGTGTAATTTGCTGTGCAGGTTGTGTGTGATTTGTTCTGTTCATTGCAGGCTGTGTATGGTGTGTTTTGTGTGTGTGATATGCAGGTTGTGTCTGTAGGCCTCCCAGCCGTTACTAGATTAAAGCCCCTTCTGATTCGCTCTTGTGGATTAATATTGTGTGTTTTTGGGGGGTTGTGGTAACAGGGGGTGGGGTGGCAGGTCCAGTTCCTTATTTACTGTTCATTTTTATCACATACTTTATATAAAGCTGCACAATGTGATGTAGTGTTTGCCAGGGCTGTCACAAAGGCGATTACACTAATCCTCTGTAAGGTGTGTGTCCTGTATAGTCCCACTCAGCACCTCAGAGCATGATGTGCGCAAAACACACAAACACAAAATAAAGAGAAACCCCAGATTAAGATTTCGGGGGGGGGGGGGGATTGTGGATAACCATAACTTCCTCCTGTGAGCTACTGGAGCCAAGGTTGTGTATTTTTGTCGTTTTGCTGCAGTTGGATGTCCCTCGTTTGGGACGCGTCCACGGTGCCCCTGTTTGTGGCGTCTCTGTAATGAAATCAGAAATGTTGCAAGGAGGTGTTTTTATTGTTCTTTCCACCCAATGCAGAAATGGTTTTGGTAAAAAGCCTTTTTGGTAAATGTGAGCAGGCCATTGTGTTCACACACTTGCCAAGAACCAAAGACGAGCACTTATACTGCAGGGAATGTCACTGGACACCGGGCCAAAACATAGGATTATAAATGACACGTAAAGTGTGGAAATAGCCCCAATATCTTCTATTCACCGAGGGCCCCTATTATATTCTTCGCATTTGTTTTTCCACGCGCATTTACGCGAGGGGCAAAACCCTTAGTGCTGAACGTCGTATTACAACGTTCGCGCCAACGATGTGCGTTATCGTTTAACGCGGATGGACCTGTGCGAGCGCGATGAACTGTGCGCGTCCTATACTTAACATTGTGAGCGCAAATTCGTTCGTGCGCTGGTACGCGGACGGTATTACAATCGATGCGCATCTTTTTACGAACGACGTTTGCACGCATAATTTTAACGTCTTTGAAAATCTGGTGGTAACGGCAAATCGGAACGTTCTGGCAGAAACGAAAAACAGCAGCACGAAAAAAAAAAATACAGCACAGTATAGTTACACATTCTACACATACCCAAACAATAAAATTGTGAATTAGTGCGTGTTTTTTTTTATTGCTGCAGCATATATACTCAGATTTATTTTGACAGGCGCAAAAACTTAAGTGAGTCAATTAAGGTAAAATAATGTCAATTAAGGTTCTTCATTCTGATTGGCTGAATCCCGTGAAAAAACCAGTCTGCACACTGATTTATGTGCACTACGTTACTGCACGCGTATTACTCTTCGTTTTGCGCGTCGTTTTTACGAACGTTATTTTCGGACAGATGAGAAAATGCGTTGCGAATATATGAATATATACAGTGAATATATGAAGGAAACTCTTAGGCCAGGGTCAAACGAAAGCATTTTTACACGCGAACGTACAAAAGTGCGTCCGAACGAATTGACGTATTTTTTCACGGAATTTGCGAAAATGGTCATACGATGCGCATTTTTCGTGCGTGATTTTTTTCGGATCGTCAATAAAACTCTTTTTGCGTCTGGACGTTATGTAGGCTGGACATTAGCAGTGTCTGACATCTCCTAATCACGCAAACACGCCGCTATGCCGCAGCTGCGCACTCTGTACGTCCGTACTAGCGGTTCGGCGTTCTCGAAAAAATGCGTTTGTTTTCCACTTGCGTTGCACGGCCGGACTTTCGTGCGACCGTACTTCGTATATTGGCCATCATTGCCCGTCATCTGCTGCTAGTGCGGCCGTAATTATGTGCGCCAGAACGCACGTTAAAAGTGCGCTGGTCTGACCCCAGCCTTAAATGACGCACACCCCGAAAAAAAGGAGACCCTATAAAGACACCTGCACACCCCACCTATAAGGAGGAGAGCCATTAGGGGGGAGAGTGAGAAGGACAGGGGGATTTAGGTCTGTAACCAGGACTGTCCCTCCTAAATAGTGACACTTGGGGGTACGAGTTTGTAAAAACATTTGTTGCCATATCATTATTATTATTCCCCATCTTTTGGAATGGCTGAATTTCAGGGCAGCGCCGGTGACCCTCCACAGGGCACGTAAGGGAACGCTCTAGGCCGGAGGGGTTTTATGTACATAAAAAATAAATATTTAAGAGAGTAAAATGACTTTTTTTTTTTGTTTGTTTTTTTATCTTCCCATTTGACGCTTCTGCATTTTCTGTATATCACCAGCATTGAGCTCAGTCCAGGAAGTAAGTCAGCCAATCAGGTCACTCCCTTCTCTTTCCCCCTCAGTTCTTTCTTCTATAACCCAGCTTTACGCTCTCTCTCTCTTCGGTGGCATTGGGATTATACCAGATAAAGGGATTATTCGCATGTTCGAAAGTGAGGAGCCACGTCTCACTTTGCTGTGAAGTGAGGGGGGGAGGCCTTTCAGATTCACCAAATTCTAAATATGCCCAAATAAAGTTATATAAACACCTCCCAGATGTTTCGGAATTCCTTCTCTCATGATGCTCAGCCAACCTAATGGGTACATGAGTATCAAGGGGGATGTAGTTTCCAAAACCTGTGGAGAGCTAAGGCCAGGGATCCCTTCTATTGTCTAAGGGTTAGCAACCTTGGCTCTCCAGATGCTTTGTAACTACATGTCCCATAATGCTCAACCACTCCTTAGTTCGGCCGGGCATCATGGGATATGTAGTTACAAAACCTCTCGAGGGCCAAGGTGCTGACCCTTGGATCTAATTCACATAAAATAATTACAAAATGTGCGATAATTCTATCCATTTTATAACAATGCTGTGATCTTTGATTCTTTGTATTTACAAATACGGGCGTAATAAAGTCCATCAAGGCAAAGTCGTACCGACGCGGCACGTGGTGTATTTAACGTACGGTGACAGCTTGTTCAAAACCTTCCAGAAGGGAGGGGATTATTTAACTGAAAGCGATTATTTGCTGCATGGAAACAGCCAGTCAGCTGCCTCTAGAAAACCCCCTTGAGTTTTTCATAAGCTAATATTAGCCGTTTTATATATATATTTATTTTTTCTGAAAAAGAAGGAAGCGGCGCCAGCTTTTATCGCACCTGCAGGTTCCTCCAGCAAACGCGGCCGCTGCAGGCGACATCAGAATCCGGGGGATGTGGCGGGTAAGGAGGTTTGCTGAAAGGCTGTGTTAATGGGGACACGCGTCTTACATGATGTCTAGAAAATGTTTTGTAAAATTTATATTTTCGGTATTTTTTTTTTTTTTGTTCAGTGACTTGACTACTCAAATTATTAACTGTATTTTTGGTTACAACAGCAATTCTGTTACTTTGTAGGTAGAAGAAAAAGCCCTCCCCCTCTTTAAATTAGAAATGGGACAGAAGACGATGGTTTTTAAAAAAACGTTAAACCACAGAGTGTGTTAATGTTGCCTTCGTTCAACTTACAAGTTTATTGTTTTGTTCTTTGGAGACCTTTTAATATCTCTTAATTTACTTCTTTTTGTGCCGTATGGATTCATCGAGGGTTGTTGTCTAAACCTGAATTTAAACAAAAATTGACATTAAGTTCCTTTTTGCCTAAAAATTCCTTGTTCTTTTCAACTACCCGTGTCCGTGGTGGAGAGATGATACTGTTTAGCATTATTTGTAAACATAAACACTTTATCAGGATATTAAAACAAAACTGTATCGGGGACTCTTTTTAACCCTTTGTGCGTCTGCCAAGCGGTGAGCAGCAACTCAATGAGTTGATTAACCGTCCTGCGCTTAATATTACCGATTCAGAGACCAACAGAAAATATACTAACCCGCATAAAATCTATTTATATAAAAAGGTGGTGGCGGCAGGTGCAGCAGGGTTCCCTTTGAGACTAGTTTGGCGTAATTATCCATGTTTAACCTCACGCTTTTTTTTTTCCTGGTGGGGCTTGCCGTTGCAATTTAAATCCCTGTAAAACCACAGGGCTCTTGTTTACCTAGTAATGAACATATGTTTAGAAGTTCATTGTGTAACGAGATACAGATTCTTAAATGTAAGATATAACACATATCAAGTCAAAAAAGCGCATTTACAGGACTTGATTTCTTACTTCTCACTAAGATACTTTGTGTGTGTGTGTGTGTGTGTGTGTGTGTGTGTGTATATATGTATATATATATACAGTATACACTATATTGCCAAAAGTATTTGCTCACCTGCCTTGACTCGCATATGGATAGGTGAGCGAATACTTTTGGCAATATAGTGTATATCAGTATATATATTAATACACACACAGTGTGTGTGTGTGTGTGTGTGTGTGTGTGTGTGTATAAAATCATCAAGCGACAACATGTTTTTGTGTTAATATCTTGCATTTTACTATTTTGTATTTCTGTAACCACTCAATGTTCTTGAACCCAGGACATACTTGAAAACGAGAGAAATCAAAAATGTATCCTTCCCGGTAAAATACTTTATAAATAAATAAATTTATTTATTTATTATTTATAAAGTATTTTACCAGGAAGGATACATTGAGATTTCTCTCGTTTTCAAGTGTGTCCTGGGTTCAAGAACATTGAAGTGTTACAGTTGTTACAGAAATACAAAGTAATAAAAAGAACAAAAAAAACACAAATATACAGATTAACAGAAAATAAATATGTAGGAAATAGTCACTATGTTACATGTTTACAGGTGCATTCAGTATTGAGGTATGTTAATAAGGAGCTCTTGAGTGACTTTAGACTGGGGGAAGATTTGATGGCATCTGGGAGGTTATTCCATAATTGCGGCGCTCGGTAGGAAAATGAGGACCGAGCCACTGTCTTTTTGTGGTATTGTAAGTAAGGTGCTGGTCCTGGATCGGAGGTTATAGGTTGAGGGAGCTGCTGGGGAAAGCAGTCTATTCAGGTAGGGTGGTAGCTTCCCAGAAAAGCTGTTAAACACCAGGTTGGAAAGGTGAAGGGTACGTTTAGACTCCAGCGACGGCCAGTTTAGCTCTTTTAACATGTCACAATGGTGGGTCATGTAGTTACATTGTAGCGCAAAGTGGCAGCATGAGTTATATAATGTAGTAAGTTTCTGAAGGTGCGTTTGCGGGGTGGCTGCATACACTACATCTCCGTAATCAATAGCCGGCATAAGCATTTGTTGTACAATCTGCTTTCTTAACACGGGGCTCAGGCAGGATTTGTTTCTGTACAGGGCACTTAGTTTGGGGTAAAGTTTAGATGAGTTTTTCGATGTGGGGCCAAAGGATAGATTTGAGTCTAACCACATACCTAGATATTTGAGAACAGTGACTGTGGTCAGCGTGCCATTTCATTTTGTCCCCACACATAGATGGGGATTTTTCAATTTATGTAGCATAGATTGGCAATGCGGAATATTGACAGACATGTTTGTTCTTTTCATTTCAAATGTATTTATCGAGGTGGATAACATGAAACCACCTAATTCCCTACAGGTTTTGCAGAAGCTTTAATTTATTTAGATTTTTTTGTTTTTTTGTTTTGTTATTGAATCATTATTTGCGTGTACGTAGAATAATAACAAAGTCAGCCAGCAAGAAAAATAAAGAAGTATCATGTAAAACGAGGGCAGCTCATGATTTGATTTTAGGAATGTCTATGGATGCACATTTACACTATATTGTCAAAAGCATTCACTCACCCATTCAAATAATCAGAATCAGGTGTTCCAATCACTTCCGTGGCCACAGGTGTATAAAATCAAGCACCTAGGCATGCAGACTGTTTTTACAAACATTTGTGAAATAATGGTTCGCTCTCAGGAGTTCAGTGAATTCCAGCGTGGAACTGTGATAGGATGCCACCTGTGCAACAAATCCAGTCTTGAAATTTCCTCGCTCCTAAATATTCCACAGTCAACTGTCATTTGTATTATAAGAACGTGGAAGTGTTTGGGAACGACAGCAACTCAGCCACGAAGTGGTAGGCCACGTAAACTGACGGAGCGGGGTCAGCGGATGCTGAGGCGCATTGTGCGAAGAGTTCGCCAACTTTCTGCAGAGTCAATCGCCACAGACCTCCAAACTTGATGTGGCCTTCAGATTAGCTCAAGAACAGTGCGCAGAGAGCTTCATGGAATGGGTTTCCATGGCCGAGCAGCTGCATCCAAGCCATACATCACCAAGTGCAATGCAAAGCATTGGATGCAGTGGTGCAAAGCACGCTGCCACTGGACTCTAGAGCAGTGGAGACGCGTTCTCTGGAGGGACGAATCGCGCTTCTCCATCTGACAATCTGATGGACGAGTCTGGGTTTGGCGGTTGCCAGGAGAACGGCACTTGTCTGACTGCATTGTGTAAAGTTTGGAGGAGGGGGGATTATGGTGTGGGGTTGTTTTTCATGACCTGGGCTTGGCCCCTTAGTTCCAGTGAAAGGAACTCTGAATGCTTCAGCATACCAAGACCTTTTGGACAATTCCATGCTCCCAACTTTGTGGGATCAGTTTGGAGCTGGCCCCTTCCTCTTCCAACATGACTGTGCACCAGTGCACAAAGCAAGGTCCATAAAGACATGGATGACAGAGTCTGGTGTGGATGAACTTGACTGGCCTGCACAGAGTCCTGACCTCAACCCGATAGAACACCTTTGGGGTGAATTAGAGCAGAGACTGAGAGCCAGGCCTTCTCATCCAACATCAGTGTGTGACCTCACAAATGCGCTTCTGGAAGAATGGTCAAAAATTCCCATAAACACACTCCTAAACCATGTGGACAGCCTTCCCAGAAGAGTTGAAGCTGTTTATAGCTGCAAAGGGTGGACCCTCCGTCATATTGAACCCTATGGATTAGGAATGGGATGTCACTTAAATTCATATGCGAGTCAAGGCAGGTGAGCGAATACTTTTGGCAATATAGTGTATTTCAGGGTGCATCGGTAAGCGATAAAACCATATATTTTTCACACTTCTCTTTTATGCCAGGCTGGGGCCCGGCGGCAGCTGTGTGACCTAGTCAGACGAGGAAAGGGCTGTAAAGTAGGCAAATCCTGAGTCATACTAATTTCTATAATCAGTGTACAGAATGCACGGCCTGTCAGCAGATCCTCGTCATGTGGTGGGATCTTGTCTAAAATGACTTGAAATATAAATGAAGAGGAATGAATGGGTGGGTTTCCTCATTATAAAAAGAGAACCAGTTTGTGACTTTAATTCACGGTGTAAGTTATTCACCAAGAATTGCGATTTAGGAGAATAGGAGACTTCTTTATTATTATTTTTTGTTTACTCTTCCTGCATTTCGGTGGAATTTGCCGATTCCAAGACGTCCGAGAACTGCTTCGGTGACTCCAATTTTGTCAATATGCAGTGACCATTCGCTAAACTGTGAATTCACCGTGCTTTCGGTGAAATGGGCTGACATTTCATGCAATTTCAATGCTTTGTGAATAGACCCATAAGAGTTTAGGCTAGTGGCGGGGCTGGCCGAATAATGAGAATTGATTTTGTTGTGAATCAATCGATATGATAGTCTGGGAGGATTCTTTCCAGAAGCTTCCTGTGTCGATGGTGCCGTAGCTGGTTGGTCTGGGTGCTCATGGCACAGAGAGGGAAGTGCCGAGCGCTGTCAATCCCACCTTGAACGAGATCATGTGATCCATATTATATGAAAGATGGATAATTCTGTATAACATTTTTAAATTAAAATATTTTCAATTAAAATCATCCTGTTGGCGCCAGACAGAAGAGTCAGACAGCGTAGATCATCCACTCGCCAGGAAAGTAATATTGGCATCGCAAAGCTGTGTGTGATATTTATTCACCTGCTGAACACGGCACATTACTGCTTTTTTGGCACGTTGATCATTGCATATGTTGGTTGCTACTGTTCTTTGTTGGAAAGTTAATGGATGTTGCGCCCTAAGCCATCTGCGTGCAGTGTCGCTTGGTTTATGTTTACGTGTTTCTTATTAAGTTTGTTATATTTCAATGGTTTGTTTCAGGGAATATGTCAAATCCAATGCTGTCTATTTATTAAATCCCTGGCATGTGCCATAAGGAGCCGTTGGACTCCATCCACAATCCTGATTCTCGCTCCAATGTCAAGATGAGACGGCCATATAGCGACAAAGTTACAACTCTGACCACCACAGAGGAACCTGGCTAAATCTGTCCGCAGTGTTTGTTTGCGTCGATGGGGAAGAATTCTCAGTATAATGCCGGATTTAATGTATCTCCGCTTTGTTGGTTGGTGACACAATGTACATTTATAGGAAAGCATATATAGATACCTCACAGCTGCGAGTTCAGGTCACCACTTTCAATGATCCTGAGACTACTACATATAAAAAGTTTTATACTCTTTGGCCACCACAACTGGTTGCAGAAATGTTTCTTGAGACATTTTCAAGGGGTATGTCAAGTTGACAGAATAATCCTTCCATCACTAGCTAACACAACATCTGGTACCTTGAAAGGGTTATACCTGGCTGCACTAACAACACATCATTGCTCGATTTGTCATGACTACTCTTTATTAAACAGTAACCCTGACAAATCGGGCAATGTTATGTTGATTAGTTCAGCCAAGTATAACCCTTTCAAGGTACCAGATGTTGTGTTTTCTAGTGATGGAAGGATAATCCTGTCAACTTGACGTACCCCTTGGAAATGTCTCCATGTGAAGAGTACACCAGTTTGATCTCCTCTCACCCCATGTGATTATTCCTCCTGTGGGTCAGGCCTTGTATGAGAGAATCGAGGGGGAGGTGGACATCTATAGGTTTCTTCACATATTCTGAAATCGTGCTCGTTGGACCAGTTAGAAAAGTGGGATGTGATCTATTCTAGTGCAAAAACAGTGACTCTGCTTCTTATTTATTCGATGCATGTTTACTTTTCATTTCAGAACATAAGGTGCCCCCAATCACCGCTGTCTTGCGTGAGCGATGCCTTATTCCCTCCCTGCTCCAGTGTAAATTAGAGATGTGCATTCGTTTCAGAAAAAAACGATATTTGATTAATTCTTGTTCGGAAGTACTTCCGAAAACTGAATCGATACGATATAAATTCGAAATGGTATATAACGAATTTATCTCGTGTCATCATCATAAAAGAAAAATTTGAATAATTGATATCAACTATTGAATTTGAAATGAACTATCGAATTGATCTTACCTTAAATTACAAGTAATAGTCAGCAAAGGACTTTATGAAACAAATTAATTTTGTTTCACTGTTTAATTTGAGTCAAATAATAACAGGGTTATTCAGAGAGCGGTGAAAAGCAGGAGAATGACTGGAGAATGGAAAATTCTAGGTCAAAATAGCCGATTTGGAAAGTGGGAGAATTTTGACCTAGAATTTTCCATTCTCCAGTCATTCTCCTGCTTTTCACCGCTCTCTGAATAACCCTGTAAATCTGTGACGCAGCTTAAAAGAAAAGCTAGGGTTAAATTTTAACAGCAAAATTTGATTAATTGGGGTCTTCTTTAGTGATCCAAAATTCTAATTGATATCAACTATCGAATTGATATATGAAATGCGAAACAAAATTAGTTTCGAAATTTTAAATTTATTTAAAAACGAAACGAATTTTTCAGTCATGCACATCTCCAGTTTTAAATCCCTTAGGTGCGTTTTCAAGCTTACGATCTCTGGCGTCTCTTCTTGCCATGGTCTCTCTGTGGTCTTGACAAGAATCCGTTACATAAAACAGCTCAATTATCTTCCACAAAAGCAGTTTGTGATGTGCAGTGCCATACTGGATGGGCTGACCTGTAGTACCCTCGCTGAAAGAAAAATTGTTAAAATCTAACTTTGTACACGACCGAAACACCAAGGCTCTCCTTTGCGCCGCTTCCTTTCCTTTGCTTATGGAGCATTCGTCCCTGTAATGGCACAATCGAGCTAAAACCTCGTGAGACCTGAGCGGCTCCACCGTAGAGCAGGACACTAGTGCCATTGCTCGTCCTCAGGACCCGCACAAACCTCTCCTTTTCTAGTTTCCGTAGGAGTTTGGCTGAAAGGATTCTAATGACAAATGGATCACTTTTAGTTGTTGAACTACATAAATGCATGTTTTCCTGTAACTTTTATCTTTCGCGATCAATATGGTCGCTACACAAATGATTGTCTACAGCAGGGCTCAAAATTTCAAGTCCCAAGCTACTAGCCAGGTCTTAAGAGTTACTCGCCACTAGTTGCCCCACTTAACCCCTATCCTGCCCTGCCTGTCTCTGCATTTCCACTCGCCCTCATGTAATTTCCACTCGCCAAATGCGAGCAGGCGAGTGGAAATTTTGAGGCTTGGTCTACAGTGCCATGTACATCTAGACATTTTACCGCTCGCCAAATTAAAACGGGTCAGAAGACGGATACAGTACTATTGCTGGTTTAATTTTTTCATACATTGTGCTCTGGGCCCAGGTGCACCGACAGTAACAAACGTATTCTCTAACGACCTGCTGCCTCTAATTGCTGTTTCTGAGGACAGAAGAATTTGAGTTTTAACTCTTGTGTTGTCTCATTAAGTGGGTCAGTGGTGGATTGTCATGTGTAAAACTCCGAACTGACATAGTTTTGCCTGCCTGAGGCTACAAAGAGCAGCATTGACGTTTATTCACTGCTCAGCAGCTCCGCTCCTCATTATTATTCATGTTACTATAGTGTTGATAGATGCTACTAAATATATAGGGATGTATTCGCTAGACATTGCAATTATATCACAAAGTGATGAATTTAGGTCAGGATAGTGGAGTTTTAAACATGGTCCAGTTCGTTGATATTCTGATTATTGTGTATTTTGTCTCATTATACAGTGTTTACACATTAAATCTGGCACAACATAGGGCTCTATTACAATCCTAGCGTTAAGGCTGGGGTCAGACCAGCGCACTTTTAACGTGCGTTCTGGCGCACATAATTACGGCCGCACTAGCAGCAGATGACGGGCAATGACGGCCAATATACGATGTACGACCGCACAAAAGTCCGGCCGTGCAATGCAAGTGGAATTTGAACGCATTTTTCTGAGAACGCTGAACCGCTAGTACTGACGTACTGAGTGCGCAGCTGCGGCATAGCGGCGTGTTTGCTAGATTAGGAGATGTCAGACACTGCTAATGTCCAGCCTACATAACGTCCAGACGCAAAAAGAGTTTTATTGACGATCCATACAAAATCACGCCCGAAAATGCGCGTCGTCTGACCGTTTTTGCGCATTCCGTGAAAAAATATGTCAATGCGTTCGGACGCACTTTTTCACGTTCGCGGGGAAAAATGCTTTCGTCTGACCCTAGCCTTAACCCTTTCGCTGCTGAGCCTTTTCCTGCCCCTGTGCTGAGCTCATTTTTACCGGTTTTGCTCATCATGTTTAACCGCGTTTTGAAGCCTTATTTTAATATATGACCCAGACATATTATATATCGTTCTTTCCGGCAGACTGTGCAGATTCATAATATGCCATTATTATATGTATACGTTATGTCATGTCTGTATATTATAACAAAAAATGCAATAAAATTAGAATTTTCAATAATTTACAATGTGTAAAGTGTTTTTTTTTCACATTTTAAAATGCGATCGTTTGCGGTTATATTTTCTATGGGGTGCGCTTGTTAAAAAAATTAGAAATGAGGAATCGTTACTTTTTTTTGGGGAAAATTACGTGTTTTTTAGCAAACGCCCCCCCATAGAAAAAATCGTTAGTGCAGCATCATTGTTCACATTATAATTGAAATGGCAACAATATTGTTGCACTAATAAATCTAAAAAAAAAAACCAAAAAAATTTTTTTTTTTTAATTTTTTTTTTTTAATTTTTTTTTTACTTTTTACATGGTCATGTTTGGTATCATTGGAAAGGCCACGCTCTGGCCGTTCCAATGATAGTAAACATTAACCCCTAGCTGTCACGGATCGGGAGATAGGGGGTTCATTGGAACCCCCTATCTCCACTATAGGTGGCAGCAAGGGGTTAATTTGAAAACTGGCGCCATCGCGCTCTGCGCGATGACGCCAGTCATTAGGGGGATATCCCGGAAGCTTGGCCGACATCCAAGATGTCGGCCAGCTCCGGGAGGGGACCGCGATACGGCGCATGTTGGCGCCATATCGCGATCCAGCCCCCTAAGGGTTAAAGACAGCAGCCGCTTGGAAGGGCAGGCTGTGCCCTTCCAGGCGGTGCCTGTCTTTAATCTCTGGCCCGCACGGATGGGGAGGGGGAGAGGTCCGAAGGCGGGGGGGTGCCTGAAATAGACGTCATCGCGCATGCGCGATGACGCCTATCGTGCCCGCCTGGGTCCCGGAGGTTGGGCTGACATCGATGATGTCAGCCCACACCGGGGGGCCGAGAGATCAGCCGGCTCAGCGCGTCCTCCGCAGCCAAGTAGCAATGCGGTTGGACGCGCTGAGCGCATCCACCGCATTGAAAGGGTTAAACGCAGGCGGAAGGGAGGAAAAATTGTGCCCAAAGTTTTCCCCCTTGCGCCCGCGTTTTAACGCTGGATTACAATGCTGGCGCAAAAAATGCTGCCTGCATTGTTACCGCGCGATAAAAGCCTGGATGCTCCATTGAGTTCCCCCTGCCGGTCACATGATCAGTCGGTCGGCGTAGTGATACGCAGGGAGAGACTGGGGGAACTTTTTTCCCTAGTCTTTCCCTGCTCTCGCCGGACAGATGAGGCGGTTGGAGCCGCGGTCCTCGCTGCGGGACTGGAGGTGAGTATCTGATAATTTTTTCATTTTTGTGGCTGGTGTTAACGGATTCTGCAGAAGCGGAATCCGTTAACAGAAAGTCCTGGCTGTGGTTAACTTTTTACTAGCCACAGCCGGACGTTAATCAGTGCTAGTAGATTGTAATCCAGCGCTGATTAACACTTTGCGCTCCCCATGTTAAGCATAGGGAGCACAAAGTACAGTAACCTCTCGCTGAAAAGTGCAAGGTACCAAACACTAACGGGTTACTTAACCCGTTTGCGTTTGGATTGTAATATGTGGTAAACACCGCAGCTAACGGTAATGCTCTCGCAAGTGTGTAATGTAGCCCACAGTCTTTGCACGTCTATCTTTACTCTAAAATGGCCCAATTTTTAACTATTTTTCTGCCTATGGAATATACAATTGTGTGTGTGTGTGTGTGTGTGTGTGTGTGTGTGTGTTGTTTTGTTTATAGGATGGGTTCGCTCAAAGCAAAATGTCACAAATGCATGGTCACAAATTGCAATGTATATGGGGGGACATAGTTCTTTGCTAAGCAGATAGAAAACTGAGTATGTCCTTATTAAGCTTAACTGGGTGGCCTAGATTGTCTCGAACAGCTGATCAAACCAGCACCCAGTTCATGGAGACATGACGGATGAAGATCAACGTCTATATAGTCTATAGATTTGTGAAAATATGATCGCATCTGTATGTGTTATTATGAAGTGTTCTGTTGCATCGGAGCAATAATTAATTGGTCAAAAAATGAGGCCTAGCAGTTACTGAGAGATACTTGAAAGTTCAAAGGTGCATGATAAATGAATATGATTTAAAGCAGTGTTTCCCAAACCTGTCCTCGGGACCCTCAACCAGGCCAGATTTTACAGATCACCTTGGGGAAAAGCAGACTGAATCCTGCAATCACTGAGCAGCAAATCATATCACCTGTGCTGTGCTTCAGCTATCTGGAAATCCTGGCCGGTCAGCGGGTCCTGAGGACAGGTTTGGGAAACACTGATTTAAAGGTATCTCCATGGCCTCAGATTTACGATAAAATAGTCTCAAAATCTCTAACAATCAGGGTTATTCAGAGAAAGGTGAAACTCTGGAGAATGACTGGAGAAGGGAAAATTCTAGGTCAAAATAGTCAAACCAGAAAAATTCTCACATTTATCTCACTTTCTAAATCAGCTATTTTGACCTAGAATTTTTACTTCTCCAAAAGTTCTCCAGAGTTTAACCTTTCTCTGAATAATAATGTTAATCTATCCTGCATTAGCACTGTCTCTCTCCAACCTCATCAAGCCAATTCCTCCATCAGCTCCCCCCCTGACCTCATCAAGCCAATCCTCCATCAGCTCCCCCCCTGACCTCATCAAGCCAATCCTCCATCAGCTCCCCCCCTGACCTCATCAAGCCAATCCTCCATCAGCCCCCCCTGACCTCATCAAGCCAATCCTCCATCAGCTCCCCCCCTGACCTCATCAAGCCAATCCTCCATCAGCTCCCCCCCTGACCTCATCAAGCCAATCCTCCATCAGCTCCCCCCCTGACCTCATCAAGCCAATCCTCCATCAGCTCCCCCCCTGACCTCATCAAGCCAATTCCTCCATCAGCTCCCCCCCTGACCTCATCAAGCCAATCCTCCATCAGCTCCCCCCTGACCTCATCAAGCCAATCCTCCATCAGCTCCCCCCCTAACCTCATCAATCCAATCCTCCATCAGCTCCCCCCTGACCTCATCAAGCCAATCCTCCATCAGCTCCCCCCCTGACCTCATCAAGCCAATCCTCCATCAGCTCCCCCCTGACCTCATCAAGCCAATCCTCCATCAGCTCCCCCCCTGACCTCAAGCCAATCTTCCATCAGCTCCCCCTGACCTCATCAAGCCAATCCTCCATCAGCTCCCCCCTGACCTCATCAAACCAATTCCTCCATCAGCTCCGCCTGACCTCATCATACCAATTCCTCCATCAGCCCCCCCTTGACCTCATCATTCCAATCCTCCATCAGCTCCCCCTGACCTCATCATTCCGCAGCTACCCTTGCTATTTGTGGTTTGGCTTCCACCACAAAGTTAACTCTCGTATTGTAAGTTAACCATGTTGTCCCTAATTAAAATATACCGTACTTCTTGAACAGACATAAACATCGCAAACAAGCTTTGAATGAAACCGTTGCTAGACTAACGGGAACCGTTTAATTTCTCTTTTTGGTGGTTTATGAAGCTCTGATCTGTTTTTAACATGCAACATAAAATTGTGTTTTTATAATCTGTCATACAAGTTTCTTTGTTAAGCGATTTGCTTTATTTACGAATTAACATTTCTGTTTTTTGTTCATAGTGAGTTTACACAATGGCCGTTATTACAGTACATGATAAGTCTGACGCCGTGGAATTAAGTGCCACTCACCGACTCTGCCTGAAACCAAGGGCGAGATTGCTGATCACAGTGGTCCTTCCTGAGGATAAAGATCCTTGTAGACCAGTATCAAACTGGGAAGTCGTGGAGCAGGTCAAGAACCTAGTGATTCCGGACCATTTTAGTTTTATTAAGGTCACAAAGAGCGCCAAAGGGTTTATTCGATTAAAAAGCGAAGCCGACAGTAAACGTTTGGCCCACGTTTTCCAGGCAAAACTCAACGGGCAAAGCGTTACTATAAACAGCTTCGACGAACCACTGAGGGTTGAGGTTTCGGAATCTCCCATAGAAAACCCCACAGCCCAGGAATTACAGTATCTACTACAAGAAAGTGAAAATGACCACGTGGACGATGTGGCTCCTCCACCATGCATACACGTGGCTGGGATGCCCTGCAAATGGTTTTCGACATGGGGCTCTAGCATTGAGAAACCAAGTGAAGATATCCTAAGAAGCGTTTTCGAAAA
Organism: Leptobrachium leishanense; assembly: GCA_009667805.1. Taxonomy (NCBI): domain Eukaryota; kingdom Metazoa; phylum Chordata; class Amphibia; order Anura; family Megophryidae; genus Leptobrachium; species Leptobrachium leishanense. The sequence continues at coordinate 27,017,475 of CM019071.1, read as the reverse complement.
ATACGGGTCTCTTGCACATATAGACATACCCATGCTCGATCCGTACCGAGAGGAGGCTGTTGGATCTTTTAACGCCTTGATTCCAGGAGGTCTGCAGACCTTCGATGCTTTCATCCAATATGAAGAAAAGGCAAGTTGTGTAGGCGCCATGCAGGCGTTAGAAGGAATGAAGCTCATGTTTACAGGAGAGGACGGGAAATCCCTTTCATGTGATATAAAGGTAACCATAAATCTTCATCTCATTGTATAAATCTATAGATCTTTTTTTATTTATTCATTCAAAATGCATTGCTTTATGGCAGTGGGTCCCAACCCTGGTCCTCCGGTACCCCTAAGGATTACCTTAGGGAAATGCAGACTGAATCCTGCAATCACTGAGCAGCAAATCATATCACCTGTACTGTGCTTCAGAAATCTGGAGAACCTGGCCTGTTAGGGGAACTTGAACCATTGCTCTAGGGCAGTGTTTTCCAAATCTGTCCTCGGGACCCTCCTCCATGCCAGATTTTGCAGATCACCTTGGGGAAAAGCAGACTGAATCCTGCACTCACTGACCAGCAAATCATAATCACCTGTGCTTTGCTTGAGAAATCTGGAAAACCTGGCGAGGCGGTGGGTCCAGAGGACAGGTTTGGGAAACACTGCTCTAGGATATAAACAACTGCAGACTTGAAGTGCAAATGAGACGTCTTTTTATCCCAGCAAAAACAAACGCTACACTTGGCTTTGAATCAATATTGCAAGTGTTTTTTTTAAAAAAAATCCTAGCTCAATTAGAGCACTTACTAAACATACAGTGATCCTGAATATCCAGGTAATATAATCACAGCTATTCTTAATGTTACTGCTCTCAGCAGTCTGATTTAAGTATGACATGACAAATCCAAGGGCAATGTTGTTACAGGCTCCTGCAAGCTGACATTGGTCTCCTAAATTTTTAGATTATTCGAAACTAAACTTTCCCAGGCTTCTACTTGGATTATCTACTTCTAAATAAACTATTCTAAAATATGGTGTCTCTTCATCAGGCTTCAGTCAACACTGTATTTCTGTATACCCAGATATTCAGTCTACATTTTATCACATCCTTTACATCTGAAATCGAGGTTATTGTTGCATTTATCGGAGAAATCAAACCTTCTAATTCCAATTACGATTTGTAAAAGGAATCGGTCGAGGGGAAACTCTAATGCTTGAAACAAAGTAGTTTAGGTAGAATATTAGTTTTAATGCAGCTCACTCTCTATGGAATCACATGTGATCTGTCAAAGTAACCCTTGGAATACATTTCATTTTGTGGGTCAATAAACCTAGGAATAATATTTAATGTTTTCTCTGCTCTAGCATAATTGGTGGGAAGCAACGTATGAAATCCACTTATTTATTTATTCGTTGTTTGTTTTTGTGTTTTGTTTTTTTTGTGTAAGGTAACTCTGGATACTACTGAGCATTTTAGTGAAGAGGCGATAAGCAGGAGGAATGCCGAGCGTCTTAAACTGCAGGAGCTGGAACAGCAGAGAAAGCAGGAAAAAGAAGAGGAAGAGTTGAAGAGGTGAGAGAGAGAATAGAAGGTAAAATAAAGCCGTTTACGCACTCAAGTAACCTCTGACTTTCACCTACAGTTGTCACCGGAATATACATGGGTCAGCCAGTGCCTATAATTTTGAAAATCAACTGTGGGAACGAAAGATACACTTGTATGTTTGTGGAAATTCTGACAACGTACATTTTTTGATCCGAGCCTGAAATCTGCGAAGCTGAAGTAAAACTTGCAATAGTAGTTGTTGTGCCTTGAGCAACAATTTGCCACCTCTGGTCTGTGTAACCCCTCTCTCCACACTATGGAATCTCGTTTTGGTTTCATCTTCGTGCATCTTAAATCACATGATATGTAACACTTCTTTTTTTTTTTTTTAACTTTCCAAACGTTAAGAGGCTTCGTGAGGTAAACTAATGAAGCCGGAAGCACAACTCTGTATGTTTCGATCAACCGTACATCTATGTGGTCTACATTTTTGATGTGCTCTTCTAATTGTAAGAATTTTAGTAACTACTTTGTCATCAGGCATCTTTGTTGGAGATCCTTGACACAGGCATCTAAAGAATTTACAAGCTGTTCTGGAAGGCCACTGCCAGCGACATGTCATCTGGACCGCAAGAGTTTGGCTAATCGGTAGTCTAATCATTCTTTGACTTCGGTCCATTAGAGTTTTGTTGGTCCAACTTCCTACATGACTGGGGCTCGCACAGTGTGTCTGGGTAGGCATCATGCATCCAGCTTTGGCCTGGTCAGATGGAAATGTAGCGACTAGAAATTAATTGAGCATTGATTGAGGATTCCAAGGTAAGTAGCAGTATTACCTCTGTATAGAGCAGGACGAGAACGTTGGAAGACCCAGAACTTAAAAATTGAATTGGCAGCACGTTAAAACAATTTAAGAGAACTATGAGAACAGACTACCGTGTGGAAGAACTCCATAGCATGTTCTTTGAGTTATCCTGTCCAAGTCTCGAAGACCTTTCAGCTCATCTGTGTCCCTGTATAAAGGAAACCTATACCAAGTTCTTATCAACTAAATCCCACCAAATGGATAATCCAGCGCAGAAATGCTTAAGTGTCCTCCTATGCAAGAGTTCCAACAATTCCCAATGATGGTCTGAGCTTTAGAGGGTCCTAGTCAGAAGGCTGATATCCCAGCCAGTATGCATTGTGAGAACCGAGTACCACCTCTGGATTACATTTAAATCTATGCAAATAAGTGAAAACTAATTTAATGGAAATTCTGTCGCATGAATTCGACTTGCCATACGTGATCTAAATCTCCTGAGTGGGGACTCGCTGAAGGGCAGGCTATGGAAGCCTTCCAAGCTTGTCTGTTCCCATGGGATATATATTTTGTTTTGGCTTTCATTGGCAGCAAGCCAAAGTTTCAAATGCTAGAAGACAGATTGTGCAACCTCCAGCCAAAACTTGGCTTGAACAGTAAACCTCATGAGAAGCCAATGTAATCACCAGATTAGGAAACTATTCTGGTGATAACAGGAGCCACTATATAAATAACTCTACCAACGCATTACAGTTCATCACAACCCATGAAGGACCTACACGGCTTGTAAGACTTTGTGATCCAAAGCATCCATGGCACAAATGTAAGGATGGTGACACACTATGGTCTGCTTTATGGTCATCAATCGAAGAGGATGGCATCGATGTGCTTAGAGTTGCAAAGTTTCCACTGAGTGTTTTTGGCATTGGTGGTACCAGACTCCTAGGTAACATGACTGTTGTCAGCAAATGTACATGTTTAATGTCCCTGGGTTGTTTACGCAGCCGTTTTAGTTATGCTATTGGCAAACACATTAAAACAAAAGATTCTGTGTCTTCAGAGAACCGACTCGATGCCAAATCAAAAGTCCCAGGACACCTTGTATATTGCTCCTATACTATTTTTATCTATTTTTCTAGAAAAAGAAAAGCTTTGGAGCAAAAATATCGAGCAAGAAGACGACGTGCAAAGCTGAAAAGGAGACTTCAGAAACAGAAGTCATCTAATCAGTGCCCCGTCCAAGATAATGACATTTCAGCTGATGGTGTAGAAGACACACCGGAGTGGGAGGAGAGGAAGCTGCTGCTGGCCCAAAGACGAGTTGAGTCGATCAAACTTCTAACATCGCTCTTGGACAAAATTAATGTAAGTGACTTGTTCTAGAATAACGTCGACTCCCATTTGAAATATTCAGTATGCCTTAAGAAAAACACAAGGGTCAAACTTGCCACATGCATAGTCAACAAGGCGACCAATCACAATTAAAATGTTCTGGTTTCATTAGTATTTCAGTATCTACAGGAGTCCTACAGAGCAAAAAGGGGCTCGTGGGGGTCCTGAGAACTAGGGCTGCAGCTAACGATTATTTGCATAATTGATTAGTTGGCTGATTTTTATTTTTTTTTACTTAAAAGGAACATTATGTAAAAAAAATATAAACAACCCCTCCCCCTTTTTTTTCGTAAGCAATTAACGTAGTGTATATTACTTTTGTAAGTACATACGCAAATTGCATACATTTGAGTATAGTGCATTGGTGCAAGTGTGTTTAAAGCTAGGTAAACAATACATGCGAAGAAAAATATACAAAAAATAAGATACTCAGGAGAAAGGTAAAATAAAGGTCCTCTAGGTGGCAAGACAATTTTTCTCCGGCAACAAGGCATGAGGGTTCTGTAGGCAAGGTAACAGTCCTCTGGGTAGCAAGGTACGACAAGGTACAGGATCTCTAGGGGTAGATCATAATACACCAACCTGAATCAACAATGTTCAAGCTGAAGAATGTGGTGAGGATTTGGGGCAAAAAGGTTTAAACCAAATCACCAACCTGGAAGCAACTTCCCCACAGTAGAGCCACAACAGTGGTGTGGCACCAGGAAGGCATTATAAAATGTGATCTCGCTCAAGGAAGTATTCACTTGATGCTGGACTGGTCAAGGATTGCATGGAAAACGTTAAATGTTAAAGAAAATTTCAAATTTCAAATTTTTTTAACCTAAAAGTCTCCATTTCCCACCAACTCTCCACTTACATACATACAATATAAAGATCACTATGGCCGTCAGTCAGATGGGTACCAATCACATCATTTATCATCCAACAATCCATTTGCAAACGCCCCAAAACATGTTGAATCAACATTGAAATCTGCGCCATGACTGTATTCTGTGGATGAACACTCCATAACGGAGCTTTACATTCTTTAATGTCGTAATGAATGTACTTTACTATGAATACTGAAAATTTTAGAGACTGTTGTGAGGAGACTGGCTGAAAATGCTGCATTTACATTGATTTTCCAGTTTGTGCATTAAAAATATCTAATTTTTTTTTATCTTAAGGACTTGGTGCAGCGCAGGGCGATCAGCGAGGAACCCATGGATTGTGACGCTACTGAAGAATGCAGCGAATATTCCATACCGTCTTGCTCGACCACAACCGAGGAAGGTACTAGCAAACATGAGCCAGTGACCGAAGACGGGCTGGAAAGTGATAATTCTAAATCCTACTTGCAAAACATTCATAAACCTCAGGTAAAACGAAAACAGAAGTCGTTCCCTTCTAAAAATAACTGGAAATGTAACTCCAACTACTTTGCCTCCGTCGAACATGAAAACGAGTTGGAAGACATTGAAGTAGAATGTTTTGAACGCCAACTCCTCAAACTGCCTCGAACTGTTCTGAACAAAAGCTGCTACAAAAGGCTGAAGGTTTACGAGACGGATGAATTTATTAATTATTTATTAAATTATTACCACTGCCCGGAGTACGCAAGGCTGTTTCTGGACACGATTGACTGCGAAAACAAGTCTTGGTGCCAGCGAATAGTTCTATGCAATGGGAATGGCTTCAAGGTAAAACTAAAGAATGTAAATGGTCAGTTGGCCGAGGTGGAATACATGCCGGAGACAAAAGACCGAGTGTCGGAAACCTGCAGTGGGTGGAAGATGGACATTACGAAAGCCCAAAAGCATCCAAAAGACATGCCAAATCACCAAATGCTTCCCGATCAATTTACGGAGCATTCGACCAGAGGTGAACAAGTGGAAAGATTTGACGGTTTGAAATCTCACTGGGCAAAGGACCATCGAGAAGATTGTCAGAGGATGTGCAAGGATGGTGATGACACTCAGAGCTCTGAATCCGATCATGAACTTAAGGATGTTTTAGAGGAGATAAGCAGCACTTCTGAGTACTTCAGTGAGGAGCTGAGTGACGACGCTTCAGAAAGGCCACGTAATGTCAAGAAAATTCCAAGGAAACCAAAAAATGTCACTCGAGTAAAGAAGATCAAGCCGTGCTGCATTCCCGATTACAATAAGATTTGTCAGCACAAAGATATTTTGGGCCGTTTTTTACATTCCTACTCTGTACGCAAGAGCCTTAAGAAACATTTGAGATACAAACAGCTCTGCAAATGTCGAAAATGCTTCCGTCCCTTAAACCACACGCGTGCAGACGAGTCTGATACAGAGATAGAAACCGAGGACAGCCTAGTATGGAAGAAAAAGAGGATTACGAAAAAGCCTTACAGACACTGCCTGGTGGAAGACCAAGGTCACCATAAAAAACACTCCTTTTCAGAAACCAGCCAGAGTGGCTCATGGGAGACACATCACCATGAAAAGGATAGGCATGTATCCAAGAGAATGGGTCATGATGGTGACCGTAGGTGGAAATCAAACAGACCGCCTGATCATTGGGAATACTACTGTCAAGGAGATGCTTCACCTTCTTCTGAGGGCGATGAATCTTGGTCCGTCGAGCAGGATGAGTCAACTTCCCAAGAGCAAGACGAATCTTCCTTGGATTATGAAAAAAGTCATAAAAGATTAATTTCTAGACCTCGTCCTCAAACGAATAAAAAAAAACAGGAAAGGTTAAGCAGCAAAAGCTCTTTCAACGATTGTTTGGACTGGGAACAATATTTTTACCGGTGATGTATTTATTGAATCTGTGAAGTAGAAAAGCCGGGCTCCACTGCACAGAATCGGTCCATATTCTCAGTCTGATGTTTTGTTCTGCAGACTATCAGGGTTATCCAAAGAGATTCGAATTGCTTGAGAAAGGTAACCGAACGCTGAAAATCAGCGTTCGGTTACCTTTCCTGGCCATTCGGCTATCCAGAGAGCAGGCAATTCGCCAAATCCTGTCGAATTGCCTGCACATACGGTGCCTGTTCGGTCCCTGTTCGAGGGCAGTGAAATCCCCATCAAAAAGCACTGCTTCGGCTATTCAGAGAACACAAACCAGCAGTGAAAGGTTCCCCTAATGCCCTGCCATTCGGTGGTTTAATTCGGCAAATTTTTCAGGAGAATCCCATAGACTTCAATGTTAAAAATATTCCCGTTTTAATTCAATATCTAATAAACCGTTCATTATAAAATTCTGCAGCAAAAAGTCTCTTTATTTATAGATTTTTTAGGATACTTTAAGCATTTTCTGAATTTTTTTAAAAAAAAATTAAAAGTCCGATTTTTTTTTTATTTTTTTTTCAGTTTGCTTATTTTTTTTGTAACAGCCCTCTTTATTATCATTCCCTGGACCTCCTGTGAAAATTTCAGACATTTTCGCTCAGTAGTTTCTTTGCAAACAGCGTTTCTTTTCCCAGATTCATACAAATGGTTTTTCTAATTTATTCACTGCCTCCTCTACGTCACAGCTGCTTCGGCTCTGTGTGATTCGGCTCCTTTTCGGCTCCTGTTCGGCTCCTCTTCGAAGGTTAATCCAGATGTTTTTGCTTGTTTTCAGCGTGCATTCGGTTAGTTTTCGGTGAGTTTACGGCAGCTTTTCCCTGCAATTCGGGGACCCTGTGCTGTTTGCTGAATACACCGCAGGGTCACCGAAATGCAATCGGCAAAAGGAACCGAATTGAAGAGAACGAAAAGTCACCGAACGTGCGGTGACTTTTCGAATCTCTTTGGATAACCCTGTCTGTCAAAGTGCCTTTACGTGAAGCTAATTTTGCTGCCAACTTTGTTACAAAAATAAATATTTATCTTCTTTTCACTATAGATTTTAGGATTTTTTTTTTTCCCTTCTGGAATATTTGTGAAAACGAATACGATAAATCTAAAGAAAACTCAATGAAAATCTAATCTATTTCAGTTACCGGAAATCTAGTACAGCCAAATGTATCAATCTTTAAACCATGTTCTACCATAATAATGAACAATTCTACTTGGCAAACAAAAGACCACAAACGTCTTGGACCATCGAGACGATGAAAAAATGTTAAAGGCTGCGCTATGTTGTAAAAAGGTAATTTTGAGTAAAAAAAAGAAAATAATCATGCCATTTTGTTGCAGTGTATTTATTTCCATTCTATTATTAACTGTATCCACTCAGTTGTGTGGAGATGCTGTAATGGAGCAGGTTTGTATACACAATCGAAGGGAAAAACACATCAGATCTGGAGTTTATTATTACTTTGTATTTCTGTAAATGTAACACTTCAATGTACTTGAACCCAGGACATACTTGAAAACGAGAGAAATCTCAATGTATCCTTCCTGGTAAAATCCTTTATAAATAAAATAAATAAATAAATATTACAAAATTGTTGAAAAATTAGACAAGGGATTTGCAATATAGTTCCACATGACCAAGCTTTAAAAAAAAATTACCAGTTTGGAAAAACGTTCTGAGAAATGTTAGCATTTGGGCCCAAAAATTTGCATTTCCTTTTTCTAGTTTCTAGTGTTTAATAATTCTTGATTTACTGACATGGGGGGGGGGGGGCGCAGTCTGCGTCAGGTTTCACTCCCAGTTTCTAAACTTGTCAATCTAGAGGAAAACGCGCATTAAGAGGACTTTAAGAAAAAAAATACAATATCTGTTTTAACGGGAACTTGCTTTATTAACATTTACTGTTCAGTCCATAAATACTAGCTTATTTTATTAAGTGTAACAGGGCTTAAAATTTCAACTCCAGAGCTACTAGCCAGGTTTAAGAGTTACTTGCCACCAGTTGCCCCACCTACCCTGCCCTTAACTCCTCCCCTAAACACACCATCCTAAATTATCGTATGAAATTACACTGTTTAATGTTTTATTCAGAATAAAGTTACAAAAATAAGTAATAACATTAATACCCAAGCATCAGACTTCAGATACATAAATACCTTGACATCAGACCCCAGATACAACTTAAGTGAGGGCGAGTGGAAATGGACACACAGGCAGCACAATAAATTATATTGCGCTGTCTGTGCTCCGTATTCCAGCAGTGCCCTAAAGAAAAAAAAAACATGGCTGCCGATGTAATACTCAGCATGATATAATTTATCGTGCTGCCTACTTGTGCATTTACACTCTTCCTCACTTAATTTCCACTCGCCAAACGCGAGCAGGTGAGTGGAAATTTTGAGCCCTGACGTGTAATACATGGCACGTGGTTAATTCATTATGATCTTTGTTTCTGAAGCCCATGCAACCGCAGCAGCTACAGAGGTCAAAATGAAGATTCCTGACCTTTAAACCGTAGAAATCATGAATTAATGTGCAATTTGGGGTGCTTTTATTAGTTTTTACATAATGGCAGAATATGAATTGAATATCAATGTACCCATTAAGAATCTTCTATTTAAAAATTTTGTTTAATGTGCACTACACTCCATTCAGGTAAAAACTTGTCACAGGTGTGCCATGTAATGATATAAAATCATATTTTATAGTCTTTAGGAAAAGCTTACGACTTCTGGGGGGGGGATTCTGCAAATAGATCTACTCAAGCATAAAATCAGTTGTCTCCATAAAACGGCTTCTTTGTCAAAAGGTGACCGCTTTAAACTATGATACGGATTTGACAGACATTTTCGAATAGAACAATGCCATCAGGTCTGACCATCGGATTAGCCGGTCATCTGCCAGTGGTCTCTAACGGTCGCGGGTCAAAAGCCAGTTTATGTGATCAAAGGGAAAGTGGAAAGGCCTGACGGTCTGCTTGACTGGTCCATCACCCCCTTTCTGATGTGAATAGTCCCTCTTTTTGCGTCTGTTAATGTATATTATGTTTGAGGCCGGTTAACCTGGAAAGTCTGATGCTGTTAACAGCAAAAGAGCGGGAGCAACCGTACAGACAGAGGTGCATACCACCAGCACCCCAAAACTCTTGCCTCAATATCCAGTTCTACTTGAGCTTCCAGTCAATCATCAACAACCCTGAGCGTAACATCTGTATGTAGTTCATGCCTTAAATATTACATTTAAAGGGTCGTCATAATTGTGTTTAAAGTGAGCCTTCGTAATAAATCCTAAGCATTTTGGCATTTGAAACTATAAACTCTTTGTAGGCTGAAAAATGTTTAACAACCATCAGTCGCCCAGGCCTGTGATCCATATCCTTCTTGTTCTGAGGCAGGCAGGTTTTTTGCCTTGGTTATTCGGTGTTGTGGAGGAGTGTGAAGAGGGATTGAGATCACCTTACGTACATCCGTATAACCCAATCCTGATGCGGAGAGCGTATTGGTTCTAAGTTCGTTCCATGAAACAGGAGGCAAACTGAAGAGCCAAAGGGCAGACTGCCCTTTCTATGAAAAACCAGAGCCGCCTGGCAAGTAATCCTTTTCATGGGTCTTCAAAGAGCCTTCCAATGGCTGTGCATTCGTGGGACATTTACTTCTTATCAAGGGCTATATTCCAACCCTGGTGTAAACCTACTGGAGCCATAGACTTTCATGGCTCTGGGACATTTACATCAGCTCGGGTTGCGTTTACACCAGCATTGGAATAGATTATTTTAAAAATAAGAGCTATAAAAAACCGGTGCAGACTCCAAAACATCCCCTAATCAATAAACCCGTTCATACAGAAATACAGGCATATTCAATGCCCTTGATCTTGAACCAACTGAGCAGAATCTAAAGCTTGAATATTTATCTAAATCATTGATTCTCAACCTAGGAGCAGAACATTGGGGTATGTGGGATATAAATGAATAAGGGTAGACAATTCTAGGCTCCATAGCATCGACATGCAGAGCCTCACCTGTCATCACTGACATGTCATCATGCTATTAAAGAAATGGCCGCAGGGGGCCTGCAACCGCTCATCCTGGAGCTCAGCCTCTCCTCGGCGCACACAGACTCTCACAGTAACAGGTGCGTCTGCATCCAGTTTCATTCTGAATAGCTGTGTTCAGAAGGGAGGCTGAGTCCGTTGCTGCCTCCCACTCACGGACACATCTCATATGGCATGAACCGTACTGGATGAAACTACTGAAAACGCTCCATAGGTCCTGGTGCTTTATCACTGGACACTATGGCAGCACCATTGATGCAGTTTTTACATCTGCCTCCGTGAGGAAGGGCCATCAAAACGCCAGTTGACTGGTCCATGCAGGTGGGTCAGGGTCTGAATCTCGGGTCTGGAAAGTGGAGCATTAAATGAGGGGCATGGAATGGGAGGGCAGTGATAAATCAATCTGAAGCCTAGGTGTAAATCTCCACTCCCAAAAAGTAGATGAGCAGAGATCCAGGATCCGAGGTACACGGAGGCCTCAGTCCAAGTCAGAATCCTGTGGGGGGGGGGGCTGTCAATTTTGTGTAGTTTTATCCATTTCGGTTAATTTCATTTATTCCGTTAATGGGGCAGCAATAAAACCACAGCTACAATGACACCTACGTCTGCAGTGTGTCGGGCGAAAACCAGAGCAGAATTGTGGTTGCTGTAGACATCACTGGACAATGGACAGATCCTAGAGCAGTGATGGTGAGCCGTGGCACCCCAGAGGTCTTTCACCTACATATCCCGTGATGCTAACCCAGTCTTTTGAGTGACTAAGCATCATGGGATTTGCAGTTGCGAAACATCTGGCGTGCTAAGGTTCGCCGTTACACTCTTACAGATTGCTACAGGGTAACATTCTAAAAATAAAAGTGAATTTGGAAGAAATAAATCCACTCAGGAGTGTTACATGAAATCTCTCTTTTTGGTCAGTCTGGTTCTTTAATATTGAGATGTCATTGACCTGTGCTATCAATGTCCTCATGGAGCGGCAACCGCTCTTTGGACTATGATAATGTAAACACCATAGGACCAGGTTTTATTTTAACATTAATATCACTGTGCTCAACCGCACTCTGACCAGACATTATGGAAAATACATAAAATAATTTTCTAATGAGATATATAGAGGAATTAGAGGTTGTTGGGTTTTTTTTTGGGGGGGGGGGTTATATCATGAAACTTTAAGTGATCTATTTAGCCCAGAAGGTAAGTTTACAAAGTTAATCGAGAACAGGTCGTCATTTCCACAATATTGTGGTCAAAGCCGAAGTCCGGATTACATAATATCTCATGGTCAGAAAACAAACCAAGGTCCATAACAAACAGAATGATGTGCTGAAGGGCAAGGAACCACTACCAGTCAACAACAAAGGGAAGACTAAATAAGAGGTTATTCAATAAGGGCTGAACTTGCCACTGAATTGCACCGAACTGTGAATTTCACCGTACGGTCAATTCAACAAACATTGACGAATTGCCAGCGAAATACGGTGCAATTTGCCTCAGATTGCCGCAATTCGGCGACAGTGAAATTCCCCATAGAGAAGTAATGGTTAATCTATTCAGAGAACAGCGAACTGGACGAAACGTTTAAACAGGTGTCAATGGGGTGGGGGGGGGAAATACCGTTTTAATCCACTCATATGCAACCGTTTTTTCTTTTAATTTGTAGCAAAAATTCTTAATTTTTTTTTAATCAAAATATTTTATTCCTATTTTATTTTTTTAATGGTGTGTTTTTTTAATTAAGTAACAGACCTTTTATTATTATTTATTAACCGCAGGGACGTCAAACTGAACTCACCGAAGCGCACCGAGTTTTCAGTGCTTTCTGAATAACCTCTTAAGTCCTTATAAACCTTGTCTAGAAACTCTATTGGCCAAAAGACCAGAGGGGTGAACTAATCACACCATTGGGAATGAGATGAGAGGGGTCCTGTCCTTAACAGAAAACATAGGAAGGATGCACATCATATAATGTTGCCAGAAAGGTGCTCCTAGTGATGCCCCTCCAGAACAGAAGCATACCTGACCACTGGTGGGATGGGAAACCTCACAGTGTGCAGAAAGCTTTATGAAGTAGAGGTAACCTTTAGGTTTGAATCCTGGCCAGAGCACCTCTCCAGTAAGTGTTCTTAGGAAAGACACCTATCGGCTGTGGAGTCCAGTGGTAACATCTCTACCCCTCGACCATGGAGAAACAAGTCAAATGCAGTTCAGAACATCCCTCCAACACAACTGTGGTGAAACAAGTCTCAACTTTACGAGAAACGGGTTCAACCTAACCACCAGGTTGCTGCTCTACAATCATACAACTCCGACCCCACTATGAAGACGCCACCAGCAAAAGGCCTAGGGCAACAATGTGAGGTGCCTACCTCACAAAAATATTCTTGTACAACTCAGTTTTTTTTTTTTTTTGAGAAAGGATTTTACCAGGAAGGACATGGAGATTTCTCTCGTTTTCAAGTATGTCCTGGATGGCGAGTATGTACCGTTAGGTGTCTTGCCCAAGGACACTTACTGGAGAGGTGCTCGTCGGGATCGAACCCATGTCTCCACAGGCTCCCTCCACACAGAGCAGTGATGTTACCTCTACTCCACCCAGCCGGTACTAGATTGTAAATTCTCTTGGGAACAGAGTCCCCCTGAGTCAGGCCGTATCATCCACGTGCGGTATTCCAGTGTATCAACTCCTTGTACACTGATCTTGTAAAGCGCTGCAGAATTTGTGACGCTATATAAAGGATAATGACAATAAACACTGCCTTGTAACTAACACAAGGTTACCACATCAGACCTGGCATCCATTCACTCGAAAGAGAACTAGATCATGCGTGGATTGCCTATCCTCAACTGTGATAAGTCATTTTATAAAAATAGAAAAAAGGGAGGCTTTGATCCCTCTTTCCTGGCATGAAAGGCAGGACAACCTAGTGACTGCATAATTTGTGGTATTGCAGTATTTGACACATCACTTTCCAGTAGCATGCAAACATCAGAATCATGCTTTACGCACACATTGTAATCCCTTATAGTAAGCCGGTTACTTGTAAACTATGGTAATTCCACTGGGATCGGTATCTTAGCTGTTGACATTTCAGTCTCCAAGGGTGGCTGTTGGAATCAACCTAAGCGTGAAGAAACCGCATTAATACATACCTATGGGAGGATTTGGGGGTGTGAAAAAATTAATTAGTAATTTACTGCAGTTTTACAAATTTATGGTAAAGTTAGTTTAAATATATATGATTTTTAAAACCTTTATTTTTTTCTTTTAATACTAAGTCAATCGTCTTGATTATCTCTAATATTCGTAATGTAGTTTATGCATTTTTTTTTTTTTAATGTGTTTTTCGTGATGTTTTTGTTGTTATTCTGTCTCTCACTGTTAAAATAAACCTACCATTAAAATTATAGACCGATCATTTCTGTCAGTGGGCAAACATACAAAATCAGCAGAGGATCAAAACGTTTTTTCCCCTCAGTGTAACATTGTGCTTGTAGTTACTTATCGAAGTGGAAGGAGGTTTTAGGTTCGGATTTCAAAATCCTTAAATGGTTCTGTGGCTTCGAGAGCTGTCTGACTTTCTCTTATGTTTACCACAAATTGCCAACTTTACAAACCAGTCCATTACATCAGCTTTGTACTCAGACCCCAATTAATCACGCGAAAGGTTGTACTTGATCGAGTAAACCTTTTAATACCATCTAGAATAATAAAAGTGGTCCTAAGTATTTGACGTTCATTTTTTAGCATCTCATTCATTAATGAAGCTTATATAGTTAAAATATATGAAGGAAAAAAGGAATTAGCAGTTACGCCAACAATGGAATCTTAAAATAATGTGAGAATTCTGGAAGAAAAAAAAAAAAAAAGCTTTTAGTGTACTATGACCTGGGAATTTGAATGTATCGCAGGGTAAGTTAGTGGTTGGTAAATTTCAGCTGCAAAGAAAGAAAAAATTTAATAAAACCCTTTCAGTACCATGTGATTTTTCTTGGGGGAAAAAATATATTTTTATACATGGGATGCGTAGTTAACACTTACAGTATATGTAGAGTAAAAGACATTTTTAATCTGAGAGATAAAAGTCTGAGTGCAAAGGTGTTCAGTTTAATGTATTAATTATTACAAATTATGGAAATAAAAAAAAGGTCACATGCTTACTTTGTGTCATAAAAGAAAAAATTGAATAATTATCAACTATCGAATTTGAAATGAACTATCAAATTGATCTTGACTATGAAACAAAATTAAAATTTTGTTTCACTGTTTAATTTGACTCCAATACTAAATCGGTGACACAGCTTAATATTTAACCCTAGGTTTTCGTTTAAACAGCAAAATTTGATTAATTGGGGTTTTATTTAGTGATCCAAAATTCAAATTGATAAACTAATCGAATTGATATGAAATTTGAAAATTTCAAAACCGATCCAAAACTAAATGAAATACGAAACAAATTTTTCAGCCATGCGTATCCCTAATCCGTGTCCTAGGGTTAGTAAAGGTAACGTTTCGGTACGGTTTTTGGGAATGTTTGGTAGTGAAGCAGTAGAGGCAGAGATGTAATCCTAAAATAAGTGCAGGGACTCGAAGACTTCTACTCTTCAATTAAAGTTTAACATGCTGTACTCAACCCAGCACTTCACATGCAAATGTGATATCATTGTTTAAACATAAAAGATAGGCTTGGTTTTTTTACGAATCCTAATGTTAATTTTAATACATAATTACATATTTCTGGGAATTGGATTAGGAAACCGATGAATGAAACGGAATTAAAGCTTCTAGGTGTGGGGGCCAAAAGGGAACACGGTTCGCTCTGAAAATAGTAAAGAAAACTGCTTTCCCACTTGACCCGAGGAGAGGACAATCACATGACCAAAATGGGGTCTTACAGTAATACAAAAATTATATATATATATATATATATATATATATATATAATGTATACAACAATAAAACTACAGACAATGCCCTTACAGGGGGAACCGTTTATTGTCCAATTATGAAACTCGTTATAGACATTAGTGTTTGTTGTACACCATAAGCAAAGGCAGACCATCATGTTCTTACACTGTAACCGTGTAGTCCCACCCTTGCTTTCTTTGTACATATATTTTAAAAGACAGAATTAAAAAAAAAAAAAAAAAAAAAGGGCCGCACATTTGTTTTCAAAACGGATTCACTGACCCACCAGAAGGTCTCTTTGCATTTCGATGGATACCTTTAGTACTGTTTAACCACTAGCCAGAATCTGAAGAATCTTGCTTGCTTCGTTTCTTTTAATGATGCTGAACCTGTGTCTATACAGGGACACAGTATATATACGCATTTTAATTATATTGTAAATTTAGCCATTTTTATTATTTTCCTTTGGGAGAGAAGTGGGCTAGTGTGATGAACAGAATGAATGACAGCGTTGCTAGACGTCTATGCTTTTTTTTTAGCAAAGCTAACAAATAGGACTATAGCACTCAAAAGGAATGTTAACCCCTTAGTGACCGGGCGGTTTTACACAAATCTGTCCTTTAGTGACCGCTGCTGTTTTTACGTTTCTGCGCTGTTCATGTTTAGGTCAAATTTTCCTCTTACTCGTTTATTCAACCCACACATATTATACACCGTTTTTCCCGCCATTAAATGGACTTTCTATAAATACCATTATTTCCATCATATCGAATAATTTACGATAAAACAAAACATGAAATATGAAAAAAATGGTAAAAACACACTTTTTCATAATTTAATCCCCAAAATCTACAACCACCAAAAAAGACCCCGGCTAAATAGTTTCAAAATTTTGTCCCGAGACTAGAAATACCCTATTTTTTACATGTTTTTGCTTTTTAACCACTTCACTGCTGAGCCAGTTCACCTTTGTGCGCTGCGCTCATTCTGACCATTTTGTGCTAATTATTTTTAGATGACAGCCTAGGTCCTATTTAATTAAAAGTTTTTTTTTTTTAATTATTTTTTTTTAAAAAAAACAAACTCGGTCATGTTTGGTATCATTTGAAAGGCCATAATCAGGCCTTTCAAATATGACCATCTAGCTGCCATGGATCGGGAGATAAAGGGATCCTTAGGATCCCCTTATCTCTACATGGCAGCTAGATGGTTAACTGACATCCTCACACATATGGTGAGGTTGTCAGTGGGTGGGGGGGGACCTGGAGGCTTGGCTGACATCCAAGATGTCAGCCCCCCTCCAGGTTCGAATCACGTTTTTTGGTGCCATCCAGTGGCGAAACGGTTAATGCTATACACCGCTGGAAAGGGGAGACTCTCCCCTTTCCAACGGTGTAAAAAGCATCTCCCTAGCTGCAATGGTTGGGGAGATAGAGGGCTCCGAACGAGCCCCCCCCATTGCTTTGCATGGGGACGCCTGCTGATGACGTCACCACGCAGCGTGGCGACGTCATCAGTCTCGCCTGCCCATGTAAATCACATGGGCAGGCTTTCTCCCTGCCAGATCGCCGTGGGATCCAGCGAGGGAGGGGAGTATCGGGCAGGGGGGGGGGTGGAAATTAGGCGCCGCTGACGTACCCTGTACGTCCGCGGGTCTAAGGGAGACCTGTGGACAGGACGTACAGGGTACGTCAGCGGCCCTTAAGGGGTTAATAATCATTGACGAAACGGCCACGTCAATGTTTATTTGCAGTTATTTTCTTGCATTTCATGGTCTCTGGATATAGGGTAGAGTGTTTGTTCTGTGTGCCCTATTACCTGATGTGTTATATTAATATTCCCTTATGTGTTTGTCATGTTTCGGTGTACATCTCCGTATTAGCTGTCCTGTCTTTATATTGTACTCTTCTGTGGCTACCCCCCTCTCTGTATATGGCGTACTCCCTGCTGTAAGAAGACTGTTTCCCTCTAGTCCTAAACAGACTGTTTAGATAAGAGTGCATGTGTAAACAAGCCATTGTGTTGGATGGCTCTTTCTATTGTTCTCTGACTGGAGACTCTTGATCTTATCTGTAAGGGAGGGGGGGGTCATGTCTCTAATTCAAATACACACAGGTAAACAGTAAAGATGCATTCTCCATTTAGATTTTGAACCAGCAACAACTCCACAGCATACGTGTCGTCTATCCTGTGTGTTTGTACGAATATCTCCGGTGTTAAGCGGAAAGGGGTAGTGCAGACGGAGGGTACCGAGCCTGGGGTACCCAGGATCTGTAACAATCATGATTAGAATATATACAGATATCAAACATCTGAGTTGACACCCAATAGAGTAAATCTGTAACAGTAGTGTTGCACTTGTTTGTTCTTTTCGATTAGTGAAGTCAAAGCCACCTAAATCTGTGAAAGAAGAAGTTGACATTGACAAGTGAAACTGTTGATACCCAGGCTCTGGCTGCCATAACAATGTTTGGGCTTAACCCCTTCACCATCTACTGCCAAATTGAGCTACAGGAGGTTTAAACTGCAGGTCTATCTTCTTTTTCCCCCCCACTGTAAACCCAATGATGTAAGGGCAGCACGAGTTTACACAGTTTTAGCTCTCTGCTTTTGGGCTGCAGAATGTGCCCCCAAACAAAATTAGTTTGCTGCAAACAAGTTTCATTTGCTTTTGGGCTGCAGTTCACCAGATCGAGATCTCTCGATATCGGGGCACCGAATGGTGCCTTTTAAACTCGAGATCTCTCTATCGGTAGTGAAGGGGTTAAACTTGAAAGTCCTTTGACTCATTTTGATTTATTATTGCAAATGTTTTACTGGATCGTTTAAAACCTACATTACCAAGTAATCCAAACAATGTTATTAGACAGACTGCAGACATCGGCGCGCCGCTCTCTACCTAACAAGATAGGCAATTGCATTACATACATCAGGTTCAGCAACCTTGTCCCTCCACGTGTTTTTGAAATATATTTCCCATGAGTCTTTGCATAGGAGATGTAGTTTCAAAAACATCTGGAGGAGCGAGCTTGCTGAACCCTGACATACATGTTTCTTTAATGCCGTTTAACACTGTTAAAGGTGGCAAGAGACAAGAAATGGTAGTTACCTAGAAAATAAACCATAAAAAAAAGGACACTTTATAACTTGCCTTAGCTTGTTATAGCGTTCTCAGATTATATTTGGTGAATGCATGGAGAAGACAATAAATCCATATATAAAAAGTCAGCCTCTAACAGGTAAAACCAGCTTTTACCCAAATCTTTCAATACCATATCTAAAATTCAGGATGTTATTCAGCCAGTTACCAAATCGGTGAAGAAATGAACGTTTTAAACAAAAACGGTAATTTTTACACGAATTTCCAGCTTTGGTTTCTGCAGCACATTTATTTTATCACATAGTTTACAATCCCCCTCTGTCATTACTTGCGGCTTGGTGAATAACCTCTTTATTATTTCAGATTTGTGGAAAAAGACGTAGTTCATATCCAGAGAAAACACGACAAACCCTCCTTGAATACGGCTTTACATCTTACAGGGCTCTATCCCAACCCTGGTGCAAACTTAACCAGAGATGTTGTAAACTTTGCAACTCCATAGACTAGAATGGCTTTAGGACATTTACACCAGCTCTGGGCTTTGTTAACACCAGGGCTGGAATAGAGCCCCACGTCTTTCCGATTACATGTAGGCTTTTTTTTGTCTTTTGGTTTTTTTTGTGCAACAAATAATATTCAGTTCAATTAATCTCCTGCAACGAAAGAATCACAATGTCAGTTTTCACTGAAGCAAATGAAAAGAAAAAAAAAAATAATTCAAAAGATTTACAAATTCTAGTCGCCGTCCCTCAGTGAATGGATAATACTTTAAACGCGACAGATCGGAAATAAAAGGAATTCGTTCAGGTCAGAAAGTTTTGAACAAGATGGAATGCTAAATCATCAGCTACAAATGCATCGACAAAATAAAACTTAAAGAACAACAAATATAGAGCTATAGAAATTGAAAAAAATATAAAAAAAAAATTAACATGTCAATCTTATTTCAAGCAAAACACTAACACAATAAATCACCGAATGTTGTAAATTTGGATGCTTAAAGCAATACGGTAAGGTAAATAAAACGGGGGAGGGGACAGGACATCGAGTTAAATATTAATCCCTTTTTTGATATCGCCTCCCATTTTTAACCGTAAAATATATATTTTTTAATCCACCCCCCCCCCCCAACACTGGACTGCGTATTGCTGTTCTGGTCTGACAGCCACTGGTTCCATTGTTTGCTCTAATATCAGCCAATCCAATGCCTCTCAAGGCAATGAGAGGCATTGGAATGCACAGAGCTGATCATTCCGAATCTAAACACATAGCTGATTGACATCTTTACGTGTGGGAGGAGCCCCGAGTCAGCCTGGCAGAAGACCTGCCAAGGAGGGGCGACCTCAACAACTCATGACCAATTAAAACTCATTAAAATGGTCAAAGTGGCTAATGTCCAATTAATATCTCAACATCAAAACAAGTTACAGAAATTAACACTGCCCAGGTGAACATCATTTTGGGTGGTGATAGGGACCATTACTATTGGCTGGATCGGGAATGTTGCTTAGGATTGCTATTTACTAAACAAGGGTTTGTTCAACAAGTAGTGAATTGAAGAATAGAAATAGTCAAGGTGGAGAATTGTCCAGCTTTACTATTTAGGCCTAGATAAATCCACAGCTTGCCTTGTGGTGAACGAACACATCAGGTTTTTCGTCTTGCATAAAGCATCTGGAATGTTGCAGGATTATTATTTTTTTTAAAGCCAACAACAAGAAATCATTTTAATCTTTCTTCTTCTGGTCTACAGATTCCTCCTCATCTGTGTATTCTCTTGGTTCTTCTCCGTCCTTCAGAACCTTCCCAACAAAGTGGTATTTAACTGGAGAAAAAAAAAAGTGTAAATAATTAGAATTACCTTGCAAGGACTTTGTTGCATCGATGTGTAATTTTATCGTCTCACATTGTAGATTCCAAGAAAAGGAGGCAGCCCTTTGTAGCTCTACCCCTACTCACAATGTATTTGTAAAACATTAAATGTTGAAAATACAAGACAAAAAGATGGAAAAACAGTGACGTAAACGAACCACCAAGAAGCAGTAGTAACAATAGCGATTCACTGAGAAGAGAATAAGATAAAGGGTTATTCGGAGAGACCTGAACTGGTCCCAAAATTGCAACAAACGGTTAATTTTCCCATACGTTGCAATTTTAGGGCCATTCAAAAAGATGGCAATTCGCCAAATATTGGCGAATTGCCAGCGAAATACAGTGATCTTCGGCGGCAGTGAAAGTCCCCATAGAGAAGCAATGGTTAATCTATTCAGATAACACCGAATAGCAGAGAAATGCCCTGAAGTTCGGTGGTTTCGTTCGGCAGGTTTAAATCAGGCGAATCCCATAGGTTTCAATGTAAAAAATATTCCTGTTTTTATACAATATCGTTTTATCCGTTTATTCTTTTAATTTGCAGCAAAAAGTAAATTTAAGGATTCTTTCAGGCATTTTTTCGCTCCAATTTTTGTTTCTGTAATAGACCTTTTATTATTATTCATAGGACCTTATAGCATGTTAATTCCAGACATTTTTGTCCAGTAGCTTTTTTTTTGCAAACCGCGTCAATTCTTTTTTTTTTTTTCCAACCCCGTTCATCGGCTTTTTCCAGGACTGGTTGGCAGATCGGCTTTTTTCAGACGTGTTTGTGCCGGAACATTGGGTACGTGCAGTGGGTTTTCTGTGGTGTTTCAGATGGATCCGATTTTTTTTGGATCATGAGGGTGAGATTTGCCGATTTTTCAGATGTGGTCGGCGGCTTTTCCCTGCACGTCGGGGACCCTGCAGTGAATGCTGAATACAAAGCAGGGTCAGGGAATGTGACCCCTATAGTCCATTGCTACTATGAGAAATTTTCACCTAGGGCATTGGATCCCAACCTTGGTCTTCAAGTCCCTTAACAGGTCAGGTTTTCCAGATAAGTGAAGCACAGCACAGGTGATATGATTTGCTGCTCAGTGATTGCAGGATTCAGTCTGCTTTTCCCCAAGGTGATCCTTAGGGCATGGGGTTGGGAAACACTACTCTAGGAAATTAAATTAGACCTATGATAATATTTTCTTGTAAGATCACACAGCTTATATAAAAGATATGCTAGTATTTATGGCCACAATGCCGAGGTGTCCCAATACAAAATGATGTGTTGCATTAAATGACTACAAGGTCGAAGAAAGCAAATAATTAGAACATCTTGTGCAGGCCAAAAAACACTTTGCCATCATTGCAGCCTGCACTCTGACCTAAAACCTAAAAAAGTTTTTATTTAGAGGTTCATGGCGTTTACAAGAATGCAGAGTAACATTAATTCAAGCAGACTCTGAAAGATTTGGCCTTGAGAGTCACAGCGAGTTATTCAACAACGTTATGATAGAGGTCACATTGTGAGCAGCAGTCCTATCAGCTTCTCTTTGCTCTCTAAACCCCCTCAACTAGCAATCTGTATTTCCGAATTGTTTATTTTCACTTTTTGCAACAAATTACAAGTGAACCCAGCACTCCATGGAGCTGGATGGGGGAGGGGGATCATTTACTTCATCCAGGCTTTCTGAAAAATATTAGTTACAATACACAAAGTTGGACAAGGTTCCCCAAGTCTCAAATAGCAGCCTAGCAAATCCTTGTCTAAAATGGTATATTTTCACCCTTGAGCTGTGGTGCAGAAGTCAGACCTTGTTTTAAATAAAGTTCAGTTTTTGACACATTTCCTACTACAGAATCTCTAGTTTTTGATGGCAAGGATGGAAAATTTGATTCGGTCAAGTAACAAAACAATAAATTTCCACCTGCTGTCTGCACAACTACATGTTGTAAATGGTAGCTAGGTGTCGTTTGAGGCAGATGAGCTCTGGGGAATTCATTGTAGTTAAACAGAATGAGTAATGGAGTCTGCGGGTTAATATAACAAATTCTACAGGATAAAAAGGGGTTAAATCTAGAGATTCTGCTCCAGATTTGTATAACAACAAATATGGTTAAATAGAAATATAGCATTTCCTGTTCTGATACATTGCTGATCTTTATTAATGTATGTAATGTGGTATAATGCATCTGTTTAGACATACGGGGGCTTCATTTATTTAACCCTATCCAGGAGTCTTTTCAGACATTTTTTCAGTGCGGGGGGCTTAAATTTGAGATTACCAGCATTTTGATTCCCTGATAAATGGGTTTTCAGGCAGAGAAACGAATGTGTGTGTGGGGGGGGGGGGGGGAAATCACTCTGAATACCCGCAATATTAATATACTGGTGTTAATTTAGCAATAAAATCCTAACCCTAAATATAACACTAACCCCATGTGCGACATGAAAATCGCGCGATTTTCATATTAGCGACATTGAGCGATGATGTCGCGGTTATGCACGATTTTGCAGAACACCACCAATGCAAATCGCAAAAGGAGGGTCATGTACCAGCGACATGCTACAGCGACGTCGCGCAGCAAGATGTGAACAGCCCCATTGAAATGCATTGGAGAAGCTACATAGCGCGATATTGCGGCAAAATCCGCGCTATAAAGGCCCCGTTCACACTGTGCGATTTGAAAATCGTGATTTTCCACGCAATTTTCATATTCGCGATGTTGCGGTTTTGCACGATTTTGCAACGCACCACCAATGGAAATCGCAAAAAAAAAGGGTCATGTACCAGCGACACGCTACCGCGACACGCAGCAAGATGTGAACAGCTCCATTGAAATGCATTGGAGATGCTACATAGCACGACATCTGCCACGATTGCATGATAAATCGCACAGTGTGAGCGGGGCCTTACAGTCCTGAACACTAGGGATTAATTTAAGGGTTACTAACAAAGATTCATTAAATAAAATTTCAAATACAAAAAAAAAAAATCTGTCCCCCCCCCCTACCCCTTCTCAGACTTATTCCGGAATTTTATCAATAAGAGGCTGTTTATTGAAATTCAGCGGCAGCCAAAATTTTTATGATTGGATAAGCAAATATTTTTTTGAAAAAAAAAAGATCGTCTGAACGCCAATTTCTTTTTTCACCTCCCTGGAAGATCTGCCAATTAAATTAAACTGGACTTTAGAGTCCACAGAGAAGGTGTCTGATACATTATATATGTGCTTCTCAGTCGCTCTCAACCCTCAATCACTTTTCCTAAAAGTGCAGGTATTTCAGCTTCTAGTCTATAGGTTTTAGATGAGCATACAATTCTGAGAGAAAACCAAAAAAGCATGTGAACAAAAAACTTACATGTAAACTGTGATTCCCAGTCGCTCAGGGTCTCC
Source organism: Leptobrachium leishanense (assembly GCA_009667805.1). Lineage (NCBI taxonomy): Eukaryota > Metazoa > Chordata > Amphibia > Anura > Megophryidae > Leptobrachium > Leptobrachium leishanense. The sequence continues at coordinate 26,993,651 of CM019071.1, read as the reverse complement.
CGTTGTGAGGCATTAAGATCAGAGAGGTCATCATATTTATCACTTAAAGCTTCCTTATCAAGGCAAAAGGTGGCGAGGCCTCTGGAGGCGTCACGGCCGGCAAACACCCCATACGGTCCCTCTAAATGAGAAAAAGAAAAGAATTTCAATGTGTTCCCCTTGCAAAATCCTTACCTGTGAAATTAAAATTATTTTGCACAATAGACAAAAGAAAAAAAAAAAATCCTAACTTTAAATCCATAATTACACTGGCACAGAGTATCTGTACAGAAATAGCTCATGTGAATCTGGAGAACTTAAGCTTCAATAGGTTCGAAAATCTCCATAATATTTCAAAGCAAGATCAAGCTTATTTTCACTATTAAAAATGTAATGAAGGGAGATTGCACAAATAAATATATATATATATATACATATATACACAGTTGTGTTCAAAATTATTCAACCCCCAATGCTGTAAAGGGTTTTAGGGAATTTAGTGTACATTTGTAATTGTATTCAGAATGAAATCCTACAAGGACTTTTTAAAGAACCATATGCAACTAAAATGACATCAATTGGTTTTGTAATACAGTAGTAAATGTTTCTTTTGTGAATTCTTCATTGACACAATTATTCAACCCCTTAAAGACTACCACTCTGAAGAACAGAGGTTCATTCAAGTGTTTTCAATCAGGTATTGAAAACACCTGTGGATGTCACGGAGCAGCAATAAAGCACAATAAGCACCAATTAGGCAGCTTTAAAATGACTGATACTCAGCTCCTTCTAGACATTTACTGGTGTGGTTACAAACATGGTGAAGTCAAAAGAATGGTCCAGGAAGACAAGAGAAGAGGTGATTACTCTTCACAGGAAGGGCAATGGCTATAAGAAGATTGCAAAGATGCTAAACATACCAAGAGAGACCACAGGAAGCATCATTCGCAAATTCAAGGCAAAGGGCACTGTTGAAACGCTACCTGGTCGTGGCAGAAAGAAGATGCTGACTTCGACTGCTGTGCGCTACCTGAAGCGTAGAGTGGAGAAAAGTCCCCGTGTGACTGCTGAGGAACTGAGAAAAGATTTGTCAGATGTGGGTACTGAAGTTTCAGCTCAGACAATACGGCGCACACTGCGTAATGAAGGCCTCCATGCCAGAACTCCCAGGCGCACCCCCTTGCTGTCTCCAAAGAATAAGAAGAGTCAACTGCAGTATGCCAAAAGTCATGTGGACAAACCACAGAAGTTTTGGGATAGTGTTCTGTGGACTAATGAAACAAAATTAGAACTGTTTGGGCCCATGGATCAACGCTATGTTTGGAGGAGGAAGAACAAGGCCTATGAAGAAAAGAACACCTTGCCTACTGTGAAGCATGGCGGGGGGGGGGGGCAATCATGCATTGGGGCTGTTTTGCTTCTGCAGGTACAGGGAAGCTTCAGCGTGTGCAAGGTACCATGAATTCTCTTCAGTACCAGGAGATATTGGATGACAATGTGATGCAGACCGTCACAAACCTGAGGCTTGGGAGACGTTGGACCGTTCAACAGGACACTGATCCCAAGCATACCTCCAAGTCCACTAGAGCATGGTTGCAGATTAAAGGCTGGAACATTTTGGAGTGGCCATCGCAGTCACCTGACTTAAATCCGATTGAGAACCTCTAGTGGGACTTAAAGAAAGCAGTTGCAGTGTGCAAGCCTAAGAATGTGACTGAACTGGAGGCTTTTGCCCATGACGAATGGGCGAAGATACCCGTAGATCGCTGCAAGACACTTGTGTCAAGCTATGCTTCACGTTTAAAAGCTGTTATAACTGTAAAAGGATGTTGTACTAAGTACTAAGATTGAATGTCACTTGGGGGTTGAATAAAACGGATAATGATGTGAGCACAGAAAAGACATTTGTGGTTATTTCATTATAAATGTTATGTTATATTTGTCTGACCTACACGTGCCTCTTTGATTTAATTGTAAGCATGATCAACATCAATGTCAAACTGGCCAAAACACTAAATTTCAGTGGGGGTTGAATAATTTTGAACACAACTGTATATATTATTATTCAGAGTATAGCAGTACGTAGTGGTGCCTGTTTACTGGACTAACGTTACATTTAACCCCTTCACTGCTGAGCCATTTCACATCTTAAAAAAAAAATTCTCTCTTTTTTTTATTATTATTGTTATTTTTTTTTCTTTACTGTAAACATGGTCAGGTTTGGTATCATTGGAAAGGCCATGCTCTGGCTGAAAACAGTTGGGAGATAGTGGCTCCTTTTTGAACCTCAATATCTCCACCCCTATCTTTCCTTAGGAGTCAATGAGGACGTTCCCCACACGTCCTTGGCAGTGAAAGGGTTAAAAGACGAGCTTTCGAGAGGGTCTTCTACAGGAGTTCTGAAAGCTAAACACACACACACACGTAACCCCTTAAGGACAAAGGGTCTTTAAAGTCCATGCATTTATAACTTAACAGTCACGTAATTGGTCCTTAAGGGGTTAATCAGTTGGAAAGGCCATTTACCATACAGTATGTTGAAGGTGTGATGCTGAAAAATACGCTCATCTGCAAAGGATTGGGGTGGGACAACAAACAACCTTGACATTTCTCAGGCATTGAATTTATTTGTTCAGGCAGAAAATAAAGTGAACAGATTTAATTTAGCAACCGGGTGAAATTTCTCTTCATAAAAATGATACTCCGTATCTCTGGAAGACATAAAACTGTGATAAAAGGGGATCCAATGAAATGCACATCAACATCGGCGAACGATGTTTGTGGAGTCCAGAGTGTAGGGAGAATGTATGTTCTTTTTGGCAGAAATCCGATGTATTCATTACTTGTGGTGACTTTTCTCTGTTGTCCCAAGGACAAGGCATTATGGAGGAGGGCCAGCAAATCCCAGGAGAACTTGCTATTGAGTTATAGGGAAAGAAAAATGTCATGGAGCCGATTTTTAGAAGTATCTGCTTAAAACACAGAGGCTCTGAAGCAGCTTATCCATTTCATGGTCAACCAGAAAATCTAGGACTACAGGGGGCAGACCAATAGATTATCTGTGATATATTACTGGTTCCGGTTCTAACAGGATGCGATACATAGCACAACCAATATAAAATGAGCACTGAAATGCCACTCAGAGTCTGCAGTATGCAACCGGTGTGCATAGATCTCCAAAGCAGGGATATTTGCTGCACACTGCCAGGTTACTGATGCATTTTATACAAATTTTTTAAGCATTTATACAGCCCAGCAACAATTGACACACCCTACATTCCCACCCAGGCCGTATAACCGTAATGCTAGAGACGCAAGCCCTGGGGAGATATATATATATACAGTCCGGTCCAGAAATATTGGGACATCGACACAATTCTAACATCTTTGGCTCTATACACCACCACAATGGAGTTGGAATGAAACAAACACTATGTGCTTTAACTGCAGACTGTCAGCTTTAATTTGAGGGTATGTACATCCAACTCAGGTGAACGGTGTAGGACTTACAGCAGTTTGCAGATGTGCCTCCCACTTGTTAAGGGACCAAAAGTAATGGGACAATTGGCTTCTCAGCTGTTCCATGGCCAGGTGTGTGATATTCCCTCATTACTCCAATTACAATGTGCAGATAAAAGGCCCAGAGTTCATTTCAAGTGTGCTATTTGCATTTGGAATCTGTTGCTGTCAACTCTCAAGATGAGATCCAAAGAGCTGTCACTATCAGTGAAGCAAGCCATCATTAGGCTGAAGAAACAAAACAAACCCATCAGAGAGATAGCAAGAACATTAGTGTGGTCAAAACAACTGTTTGGAACATTCTCAAAAAGAAGGAACGCACCGGTGAGCTCAGCAACACCAAAAGACCCGGGAGACCACGGAAAACAACTGTGGTGGATGACCGAAGAATTCTTTCCCTTGTGAAGAAAACACCCTTCACAACAGTTGGCCAGATCAAGAACACTCTCCAGGAGGTAGGTGTATGTGTGTCAAAGTCAACAATCAAGAGAAGACTTCACCAGAGTGAATACAGAGGGTTCACCACAAGATGTAAACCATTGGTGAGCCTCAAAAACAGGAAGGCCAGTTTAGAGTTTGCCAAACAACACCTATCAAAGTCTTCACAGTTCCGGAACAAGATCCTATGGACAGAGGAGACCAAGATCAACTTGTACCAGAGTGATGGGAAGAGAAGAGTATGGAGAAGGAAAGGAACTGCTCATGATCCTAAGCATACCACCTCATCAGTGAAGCATGGTGGTGGTAGTGTCATGGCGTGGGCATGTATGGCTGCCAATGGAACTGGTTCTCTTGTATTTATTGATGATGTGACTGCTGACAAAAGCAGCAGGATGAATTCTGAAGTGTTTCGGGCAATATTATCTGATCACATTCAGCCAAATGCTGCAGAACTCATTGGACGGCGCTTCACAGTGCAGATGGACAATGACTCAAAGCATACTGCAAAAGCAACCAAAGAATTTTTGAAGGGACAGAAGTGGAATGTTATGCAATGGCCAAGTCAATCACCTGACCTGAATCCCATTGAACATGCATTTCACTTGCTGAAGACAAAACTGAAGGGAAAATGACCCAAGAACAAGCAGGAACAGAAGACAGTTGCAGTAGAGGCCTGGCAGAGCATTACTTGGGATGAAACCCAGCGTCTGGTGATGTCTATGCATTCCAGACTTCAGGCTGTGATTGACTGCAAAGGATTTGCAACCAAGTATTAAGAAGGGAAAGATTGATTTATGATTATTATTCTGTCCCATTACCTTTGGTCCCTTAACAAGTGGGAGGCACATCTGCAAACTGCTGTAAGTCCTACACCGTGCACCTGAGTTGGATGTACACACCCTCAAATTAAATCTGACAGTCTGCAGTTAAAGCACATGGTGTTTGTTTCATTCCAACTCCATTGTGGTGGTGTATAGAGCCAAAGATGTTAGAATTGCGCCGATGTCCCAATATTTCTGGACCTGACTGTATATGAGTAATTGTGCAGTAATCGTAGCTTAATGCTTTCACTACCAAAAACATTTACAAGCTGAGACCCCCTTAACCAGAACTCCCCAAAACTGACATTTTCCAGGACGTCCTACAGATCTGTTTTGTTTTATGTTGGAGCTGTCCTGCTCCAGAAACCCCCATACATGCCTAAGCAACAACATCGCAGTCGCGAAGAGACCAGGAGGCATCATATCCCTCTGGGGTCTCCCTACAAGTACCTACCTGAGCCACATTCAGCATAATTTTGCGAGCCCATCTGCGACACGCAGAATATTTGAGAGCTGTACACCATCCCCATGCCTACGCAGGATGCGTGCAGATTACATTTATTGTGAGAAACCGACAAATACAGAAATGCTCCTGGGACTCAAGTGGTTTGGATAAGTGGTGCGTTACCTTTATGCCTCTGCCTTGAAATCCAGTGAAAATTAGCACAGAACAACCCCATTAGTATGCAAGATTGGCAACAAAGTTGGTGCTAACTTAAACAGAGCTGTTGTATATGTACAAGAGATATAAGGCACTATTCCTTTGTTGGCGTTAAAATGGGGATGCTAATGGGGAAAACCTGCAAGGGTAGGCGCCAATACAGCACCTTGCTCCACAAACGTGTGCTACTCCCTGTGATACTTGTGGAAGCGCTACCACGCCTCCGCGAATGCCACCTCCTAGAGTCCATAGGACTTCAAGGAGGGGTCCGCCGCTGGGCCGCAAGCCCTGCACGATCTCACCCTTCGCCACAATGTGATCGTGGAGGGAGAGTGGTCTCACTCGGCTCCCGACGGTCAGAAGCAACGGATTGGGGCGCCGTTCCTGCCGCGGGATGAGTATGTGGTTTATTGGGGGGGTTTTAGCTGATGCTAAATGGTTCTGCAAAATCAGATAGCACCCAGAAGCTGGTGCTGGTATGTAAAAAAAATTAAAAAAAAAAAAAATCTGTTAGCCCATTGGAGTGGTAATTAGCGCTAGGACTTTGTAATAACCTTATTAATCCTAACGCTGTTTATGGTTTGTGTGCGAAAACAGAAACATGAGGCGAGGCAAGCAAAAGTGTGTATATGCCAGTAGGAGATATCAAGAGGTATCCGAAATAGGGGTTAACCCTTGAAACATGAATTGCGAATAGAGGATTGTGAGATACCCCAAAGAGAATTCACTAGTCTCACTCCAAAGAGCAGCTCAATTGCTGGTCTGATTCATAACGAGTGTGACATCGCTGGAGAAGGGGAAAAAGGGAAAACAGGTTCACATGATGTGAATAAAACTTAGCTTTTAATAGTTGCTAAAAGAGATCAAAGGATCGCTGCAAAAAAAAAAAAAAAAAAAAAAGAATATATATATATATCTATATATAAAACAACAAGTGTACACCCCACATAAGCCCTTTCGTTGAAGTCTAATGTTAGACAAAGGGAAATTAGGTAAGGCGCATCAACACGGGTTTTGAGAGACCGTCGGTCAAGAGAAAGTTGGAACCGGGCCTTCATGGGTCTGGAATGGTAGAAGACAAATCTGAAGGGTATGCTGTACTCTGTAGGAAATACAACTACAATAGACGTGTCTAACATGGGTTCTATGGACAACAAAGTTTCCAGCACGTCTCAGCTGTAACACAAGGAAAGGCGAATGCCCAGCAGAGTATGGCACCCCTTAAGCCTGCTGTAGTGATGCTTGAATAGTAGGTACTCAAGAGGATATAATAGGCTAGGGCAGAGCTCAAAATTTCCACTCGCCTACTCACATTTGGCGAGTGGAAATTAAGTGAGGGTGAGTGGAAATGCACACACAGGCAGCACAATAAATTATTTTGTGCTGTGCATTCCAGCGGTGCCACCGTGCAGCCTGCCCCTTCCCCAGGCTGGACGGTGGCAGGGATCAGCTCGTCTCTGTCACTGGCAGGGTGGGTTTTGATTGAAAAGGAGCTTCCCGGCCTCCTAGCTCTGCTCACAATGGGCTCTGATGACTGGATATACATGTATCTGGGGTTTGATGTCTGGGTATTAAAGGTTTTATTTAGAATAAAGATACAAAAATAAATTATCTTATGAAATTACACTGTTAATGTTAAGGGGGTGTGTTTAGGGGCAGAGTTAAGGGCTGGGTAGAGGTTAGGTGGAGCATCTGGTGGCAAGTAACTCTTATGGCTGTTTAGTAGCTTGCGACTTGAAATTTTGAGCCCTGGGCTAGGGCATGGGGGGGGGTAATAAGGGTCACTTTGAGGATCAGTGCAACTGTTAAATGATATGAATCATTGAAGGATTGCACGAGTGCTGGTTTACAATTCCAGTCAGTCATTAAATAATTTCAACGCGTTTCGCCGTTAATGTAGAAAGTCTTAAAACGGCTTCATCAGGAACGCAAAGCCTTTGAATGCGGGATCCGGGTGAAACAAATGTAAACTACTTTTACTAACTACTCACGCAGTTTTAAACAAATGTTAAGATGTTCTTCAAAAAAAAGTGCTTGTGAATGTGAGGGTTACCCAATGTCAAACGCCCCCACATTGAAGTGAATGCTGTTAACATTATCATATGAAAATGCTTTTTTGGTTACAGTAAATCCAAGGTTGTTGTATTTACCCAGGTAAAAAAAAAAAAAAAAAGATTCTCATCTTACATCATTTACTAAATTCTTCCTCTCATGCAAAGTGATTATAATCTCCAGCTCCGCAAACACTGATGAAACGTCTGCGCTTATCAAAGCAGCCAAAAAACAAAGTACAAAGTCTAGTCCATCCACGCGCCACTCAATGTCACAATACAGTTTACGGTACAAAAAAAAAAAAAAACGCTCATTTTTCAATCTACCTTTGAAAAATCTTTATCCTGAAATTAAAAGGAATTTTTAAACACAAAAAGCACTAAAAATCGATAACATTATAATGGGGCGTTACCAGATATTGAAGGACACGGCCTGTCTGCAACGACCTTCTAGCTATTGCTGGAATACAATACCCATCATCTCCTGGATTACTAATGTAGTGGTTGTGCTTGACTGATGGCAGGAGGGAGAGCATGCTTGCCAAATTCCGCCGGAAAATCTATTAAAAAGGTCTCTTCTGGATACGGTAGGAGTACCAATACAAGTCAGTCAGCGATTAAACCATCAATTGGCTGCGGGCAAGTGGAAAATGAACATCTGCGAGGTCATCAGGGACCACGTGCAGTTGTAAGGTGAAGGAAAGACCACAGCAAAATCCTAAAACCTGAAGAGTTCAAGACAAGAAGGCTGCTGCAAACTAGACCCCATGTATCAAAAAGGAAGAGGGTGCTGGAAAAATAGATATAGCATTTATTCTAATCTTGTCCGGATTAGTACAAATCCCCTTCTGTTTTTTATGATCTACCTGTAATCACAATTGCAGTATTTGACATAAAGGACCTTTCTGCCTGTATGTTGACAATGCAGACCCAATGTGTAGTTCTGCAAGATAAGGGACACCATCTAGAGCAGGGATCTCAAACTCTGGCCCCTTTGAGGTTTATTGCCTACATTTTCCAGAATGCTTTGAATGCAATAGATGGCCAGAGAATCATGGGAATTGTAGTTCATAAACAACTGAGGGACCAGAGTTTGATCTCCCTGAACCCTAGAACATTGACACAGCAATATTTCTGTAAAGGAAAAAAAAATAAAAAAAAAAAAAAAAATACATGAATACATGAGAAATTAAATAGGACAAATTTGCATTATTTTATTCTTTATCCATCTCAGAATCATAGTGTCTGTGCAAAATTGCTATTTTACCCTACATTTAGGTTTTAGCTACACATCATTTGTTATATATATATATATATATTAAAAAAGTGCTTGATAGTGAAGGAGTTAATTATGAAGGGGAAAAAAATAAAAAATAATCTAGCATTCTGTCGACTTTAGTATCTGATTTAGAAAAGGAAAAAAAAGTCACCAAGAAGCAGAATTACACAGTAGTACATAAAATATATTATTTCATGCGAAAACAGCTTTACATACATACATACATACATATGTTCTCAGATTGATATCACAAGACCCAAACATTGAAAAAAAATAAAAAAATAAAAACCAGTAACAAACTGCCTGCTTTTCAAAAGCTGTTTACAAACTGGATTAGCGAGTTCTGTAACCTGAACCTTCGTGTAGATAAATACAACAGTTGGCAAAGAAATGCAGGGAGGCTCACGAAACGAATATATTATTTAAAAGAACTGCAAGTAACTGGCATAAAAAAAAAATAGTCCTGGTTATGTAAAAGACACAGGGCTCTGCAGGTGTGCAGGAAACAATAAGCGCACACAGACACGTATCTCACAAATATATACTTGCCGAACCCTTTTGGTTTTATTGCATAATAAAAAGGACTGTAGTACTTTTATTAATAATGTGAGAACAGACACTTCAAGGATTAGCACAATGGCTACATACATTAAATAGGGGATATCAAACTATGCCTCCTAGCTATTTCTGAAATACACATCCAATGACTCTCTGGCCATTTCTCGCATTCAAAGAATTCTGGGAATTGTAGGCAATAAAGATCAGGTGGGCCAGAGTTTGAGATGACTGCATTATCGAAAGTACGAAGTAGGGATCCGACATTGGCATTTGCACAGGTACTTGTATTTGTGCAAATGCCCCCGATACCGGAAGCCAGCACAGGGCGGTAAACAAGGGGCTGGGGCACCTGCCAGAATGCACTAACAGCATTCTGCCAGGCCCCTCCAGCTGACCGAGTTCCAGCAGGCGGCCGCCGGCATGTGAAGATTGTAACGCGGCAGCTGGGGCCTCCAGTTGCACTTTTGTGAGATCTTGCAGAGTTCACAAGATCTTACGAGAGCGGGGCACCAGCGGAGCCACATTACAATCTTCACATGCTGACGGCCGTCTGCTGGAACTCAGTCAGCCGGAGAGGCCTGGCAGAATGCGGTTAGTGCATTCTGCCAGCTGTCCAGTGTCCGAGAAATGTATGTATGTATGTATGTATGTATGAACATACGTACGTCTGAGTTCTGGTGTGGGTGTGATAGATTATATATATATATATATATAGAAGGTTTGGTGTAATATATATTAGTCTGGTGTCAGTCTGTGCAGTGTGTAAACGGGGCGTCTACGCCTACATTTCAATATTAACATTAGTGTTTTGCTGAAAGCCCAGCCAATTTAAGTGCCACATTACATTCCCAACGCTAAAACGGGGGCGCTAGGGAGGAAATACTGCACCCGCAGTTTTCCCCCTAGCGCCCCCGTTTTAGCGTGGAATTACAATGCAGGCGCTAAAAAAGCTGCCTGCATTGTTACCGAGCGCAAAGCCCCGGGATGTGCGGCAGCGCTGAGCGCCACCACGCACATCCTCTCAATGGAGTCCATAGGACTCCATTGAGCCAGACGCCGGCGGTCACATGACTTGCTGGATCTCGCCTAGCGAGATCCGGCCGGTCAGCGTAGAGATACGCAGGGGGAGACTGAGGAACCTTTCTCCCAGTCTCTCTCTGCTCCCACCAGATGGAGGAGGCGGACGGAGCCGTGGTCCTCGCCGTGGGAAAGGAGGTGAGTATACGATCACTTTTTTAATTTTTTTTGGATGGTGTTAACGGATTCTGCAGAAACGGAATCCGTTAACACCAAGTCCTGGCTGTGGTTAACTTTTTGCTAACCACAGCCGGACGTTAATCAGTGCTAGTAGATTGCGCTCTCCATGTTAAGTATAGGGAGTGCAAAGTACAGTAAGCTCGTGCTTAACCGGTTAGCGTTTGGATTGTAATATGCGGTAGCCACTGCGGCAAACGTTAATGCTCACGCAGGTGAGCGGTAACGTTAGCACCAGGATTGTAATGTGGCCCCAAATTATTTATTGGAAAGCGTCACATGACATTAGATAAAAGTATTGGTAAATCGGTAGTGAGGTGTACCTGGAAGGAAAAAAAAAAAAAAAAAAGCATCGCTACTCGGTCTTAAAATTAAAAAAAAAAAATTGTGTTAGTGCATCCCTAGTATCAGTAAGTAGATAAGAAATTATTTATATATATATATATTTTTAGATACTATGACATCAATTTAAAATGATAAGATACGAAAATCCGACTTTCTGCCACATTTAGCATGTGCAAAATGTCTTTAACGGAGGCAGATTTCAAAGGCGTCGCAGGTTCCTGACTAGTAGATAGCAATAAGGGAGAAGAGTTCTTTCAGAACGATAATCTTTGGGGGTCACAATATGGTTGTCTAGATAGATATATAGATCTATATCTTGTTTTGTCTTTACATCACCCGAACATAAAAAGGGCAAAATGATCCTTCATCACTGAAGAAAATGCCCACAGATTTGTAACATTATTGTTACTTGCAGCAACTATATATTATATTTTAGCCAACTTCAGATAGAGATTTCAAGCCGAGAGCTGCCGATTTGATCATCTTACGTTTGCAATTTTTTTAAACTTTAAATTTTGGCACCCCAATTGCTGTCCCCCCCCCACATGCCAAGATTAACCATCATATAGATCAGTGATTTTGAAACACTGTGCCACGGCCCTCTGGGGTGCGGAGCATAGTTCCCAGGTGTATTGTGGGAATTTGCTGTGCAACGACAGAATGGCAGGAGTAATATGAAAGACACAATATGTGTGATGGAGCACCGGCACAATCAGGGTTATTCAAAGAGGTGAAAAGCAGGAGAATGACTGGAGAATGGATAATTCTAGGTCAAAATAGCCGATTTGGAAAGTGAGATGAATGGGAGAATTTTTCAGGTTTGGTTATTTTGACCTTGAATTTTCCATTCTCCAGTCATTCTCCTGCTTTTCATCGCTCTCTGAATAACCCTGAATGTGTGTGATGGAGCACCGGCACTATGAGTGTGTGATGGAGCACCGGCACTATGAGTGTGTGATGGAGCACCGGCACTATGAGTGTGTGATGGAGCACCGGCACTATGAGTGTGTGATGGAGCACCGGCACTATGAGTGTGTGATGGAGCACCGGCACTATGATGTGTGATGGAGCACCGGCACAATATGTGTGATGGAGCACCGGCACAATATGTGTGATGGAGCACTGGCACAATATGTGTGATGGAGCACTGGCACAATATGTGTGATGGAGCACTGGCGCAATATGTGTGATGGAGCGCATGCACAATGTATAATGGAGCACTGGCACAATATGTGTGATGGAGCGCAGGCACAATATGTGTGATGGAGCGCAGGCACAATATGTGTGATGGAGCACTGGCACAATATGTGTGATGGAGCACTGGCACAATATATATAATGGAGCACTGGCACAATGTATAATGGAGCACTGGCACAATGTATAATGGAGCACTGGCACAATGTATAATGGAGCACTGGCACAATGTGTGTGATGGAGCACTGGCACAATGTGTGTGATGGAGCACTGGCACAATGTGTGTGATGGAGCACTGGCACAATGTGTGTGATGGAGCACTGGCACAATGTGTGTGATGGAGCACTGGCACAATGTGTGTGATGGAGCACTGGCACAATGTGTGTGATGGAGCACTGGCATAATGTGTGTGATGGAGCACTGGCACAATGTGTGTGATGGAGCGCTGGCACAATGTGTGTGATGGAGCGCTGGCACAATGTATAATGGAGCACTGGCACAATGTATAATGGAGCACTGGCACAATATATGTAATGGAGCACTGGCACAATGTGTGTAATGGAGCACTGGCACAATGTGTGTAATGGAGCACTGGCACAATGTGTGTAATGGAGCACTGGCACAATGTGTGTAATGGAGCACTGACACAATATGTGTGATGGAGCACTGGCACAATATGTGTGATGGAGCACTGGCACAATATGTGTGATGGAGCACTGGCACAATATGTGTGATGGAGCACTGACACAATATGTGTGATGGAGCACTGGCACAATATGTGTGATGGAGCACTGGCACAATATGTGTGATGGAGCACTGGCACAATATGTGTGATGGAGCACTGGCACAAAGGGGAGATTATCTGTTCAATAAACAATCTTCTAGTCATGTTATTCTATACCCTTAAAAAACTGCTCATGCACCCTGATATTTATACCAACAGTCTGACTTGATTTTCAAAAATTTTTATCTCATCGATATAGACTAACCTCAGCGAAAACCACTTTTACCATTAGTTGTGCTGTGATTTTAAAAGTATGTGGGCATCAAACGCTTCCGAATGTATAACTCAAGAATGAAGGAAGTGAACTTTGACTGCCCTGTCCCAGTTTCCAAATTGTACGGAAAAAAAAAATGCACAGAATAGAGACCGAGAGCCTGAACTTTACTCCCTGACTCAGCACTTCTTGTTGCATTAATAAAGCAGATCGTATTAATAAATTCCCATATCCACCAGATCATAAACCCAAATAAACAAAAACAAACAAACAAAACCTGCAACTTGGTGCTGTGGACAGCCATCGTGGATCTAATGGATTTACCTGGCCTTGGTGCAGAAAGGGTTAAGATACCGAAATACAAATGATCTTAATTCCATATAATCTCAATAGCACGCATGCAATATTAAACTAAAAGGTATGCATTATTTATAAAGCACCAACACATACCACAGCAGTAAACAAAGGGCGAGCAACACATGCAGTGCAAATGGATCATTAGTAAGTCAATGTTACAGCTATATATATATATATATATATATATATATATATATATATATATATATATATATACACACACACAACGAGCTCCTTACCCGGCCCATAAAACTTCTTCCCTCTGGTGACATCGAAAACCTTGCCGTTGATCGCCATCAGGATCCTTGGATTTTGCGCGCCGTCGAATTCTTTAAGTTCTGCCAAGGTAAAGTCTCTCTTCTTCATCTTGGGCAAACGTTCATCTTGGTCGTCCGAGGAGCTGGGTTTGTCGCCCCGGATTATTTTATAGAGCAGGTACAGGCAGAGGCACAGGAGGCATATATTCAGGGGAGAAGTGAAGATCTCCTGCAGCAGACCTTCCTCGGACATCTTTATTAAATTTGTGTTTTTAGGATTTTCTGAAAAGGAGCATTCAAGGCTTCTCACTCTGCACTGTTTGATGGGGGAAAACAAAAGGTTAATAAACCAAGCTGGAATTCATAACTTCAAGAGAGAAGAAAAACACAAAATATTTCATATTGTTGCGAGTGAACGAGCCTGTTTGTTTACAGCCCGCAGATACAGAATTGCACGTCATCGCATGAACTGAACGAATTGAGAAAAAAAAAGTTAAAAATGTAGCAAACTGTAAGGCATGACAATGCAGAGCGTGCCCCGTGGGTCTCACTTACCCAGGATTCCAGAGTACTCTGCTACTCCTGCGCGAGCTGCTCCCGTCAGATCTTTGCACAAACCCTGGAGAGGACTGGCAGGGGGTGAGTCGATATTACAGCATTCCTGTGTGTACAGGAAAGAGAGGCGTGTTATCCAGTGCACACTGGGGCAAACGTCACTGCTGCACATTTAAACGGACGATTACTATAGCACAGCCTGATACCAGGGCGCAGCGTCGCTACACAAACTCCAATAGTGACAAACGAAGTGTTTGACTTTACACAGAGCCGATTAAACAAATTCTACCCAAATAAAACCATTTAGAATGAGAGCTCTTTTTGTGGAACAGTGGTTCTCAATCCAGTCTTTAAGTACCCCAAACAGGCCAGGTTTGCCAGATATGATTTGCTGCTCAGTGCTTGCAGGATTCCGTCTGCACTTCCCCAAGGTAATCCTTAAAACCTGGCCTGCTGGGGGGAGGGGGCTTGAGGACCAGGGATGAGAACCACTGCTGTAGAGCATGAACCATCGAAATACGCGTACGCTGTATATTTTTTTAACACATGCAGAGACTGGTATAGGTTTTGTAAAATAGGTGCACTTCAAATAATCAGAGGAATTTGTCACAGAAAAGCTACTTTCCCAAAAAAAGAAAAAAAAAAAGTATACAAATGATGATAAAAAACTGTTAATAGACTGCTGACAGGTTTGCGGTTCAGAAGTCCAGGAGGAGGGTTATTCACTAAACTAACAGGGTTATTCAGAGAGAGGTGAAAAGTAGGAGAATGGCTGGAGAATGGAAAATTCTAGGTCAAGATAGCTGATTTGGAAAGTGAGATAAAAAAGGAGAATTTTTCTGGTTTGGCTATTTTGACATTCTCCAGTCATTCTCCTGCTTTTCACTGCTCTCTGAATAACCCTGTGTGTGTTTACAGAAAGCCAGAACGAACGGTTTTATACCAAATTCACAAGATTGTAAACTCCGTGAAACCAGACCCCCCACGGAGCTCAATTCATTCGTGTCAAATTCTGCATTTATTCCCACTTCATAAAGTGTAATAACAAGAACAAAGAAGCTGCATTGATCGCCAAATCAAGTAGAATTGATCATTTCGCTCTGTGAATATGGTTAACACTCCCGGGAACCCTCCAAAACACAGGAATTACTGAATAAACCCACGGACTGCTGCAAAGCGACAAACCCTAGTCGCCTGTTGTTTCTGACAGCATTTGCAGGTTTCACAGAGATTTTACTGGGACTGATGCAGCCGACATTGCGGTCGGGAAACGCGTATCCACACTTATAATTTATGATCGACCGAGCTCTTTTTAATTTTGTATGATAATAATAAATGCTACTTTTTATTTATAAAATTGGCAGTGTTAACGTCCTCATTAAGCCTCCCTTACAGGGACTCGATAGCGGTTGCAGCATGGCCGACAAACACGCGGCTAAGGCTGGGGTCAGACGAGCGCACTATGGGCGCCAATACGGACGTGCCTTTCAACGTTTGTTGCAGTGTTGTGATGCTGCGACGGGGCCGGAGACGCGCTGAGGCGCACGCACAAATTGCACGCGCAACAGCAGCCGTGCTGCAAGCCTCTCCGTCAAACCACTAGGACGCGCGTTGACGGAGCTGCAAAGCGCGATTCTCCATAGGAGGAGCGAGCCTTGCAGCGCTGAGCGCACTAACTGCGCTCAGCAAGGTGGCCAGACGGGCGTCAAGTGGGAGGAATGTCCACTCACACGGATGTTCCTTCCGCTCTTCAAAACGCTGACCCGTCATAAAACAGAAGTATTTCCAACAGCAATTTATCAGGGTTATTCAAAGAGATCCGAATGGCTGGAGAAAGGGAACCGAACTTTGAAAATCAGCGTACGGTTACCTTTCTTGGCCATTCGGCTATCCAGAGAGCAGGCATTTCACCAAATCCTGGCGAATTGCCTGCACATTCGGTGCCTGTTCGAGGGCAGTGAATGCCCATAAAAAAAGCACTGCTTCGGCTATTCAGAGAACACAAACCAGCAGTGAAAGGTTCCCGAAATGCCCTGTCATTCGGTGGTTTCATGCAGCAGATTTATTCAGGCAAATCCCATAGGCTTCAATGTTAAAAATATTCCCGTTTTAATTCAATATCTAATAAACCGTTCATTATAATATTCTGCAGTAAAGAGTCTCTATAGATTTTTTTGGGATATTTTAACCCTGTCGCTGCTGAGGCTTTTCACACCTCTGTGCTGAGGTCATTTTTACCGGTTTTGCTCATCATGTTTAAACGTGTTTTGAAGGCTTATTTTAGTATATGACCCAGACATATTATATATCGTTCTTTCCGTCAGACTCGGCAGATTCATAATATGTCATTATTATATGTATACGTCATGACCTGTCTGTATATTATAACAAAAAATGCAATAAAATATGAATTTTCAATAATTTACAAAGTGTAAAGTGTTTTTTTTTCTTTCACATTTTAACATGCAAGCAATTGCGGTTATATTTTGTATGGGGTGCGCTTGTTAAAAAAACGTAGAAATGGGTTCTCATTACATTTTTTTTTTGGGAAAATTACGTGATTTTTAACAAACGTACCGCCATACAAAAATCGTTAGTGCAGCATCATTGTTCACATTATAATTGAAATGGGAACAATATTGCTGCATTAACGAACCAAAAGAAAAAAAAAGTTTTTTTTTTTTATATTTTTTTTTTTAACCCTTTCGCTGCTGAGGCTTTTCCCGCCCCTATGCTGAGGTCATTTTTACCTGTTTTGCGCATCATGTTTAAACGTGTTTTGAAGGCTTATTTTAGTATATGACCCAGACATATTATATATCGTTCTTTCCGTCAGACTCGGTAGATTCATAATATGTCATTATTATATGTATACGTTATGTCATGTCTGTATATTATAACAAAAAATGCAATAAAATATGTATTTTCAATAATTTACAATGTGTAAAGTGTTTTTTTCCACATTTTAACATGCGAGCAATTGCGGTTATATTTTGTATGGGGTGCGCTTGTTAAAAAAATTAGAGATGGGGTCTCGTTACATTTTTTTTTGGGGAAATGACACTATTTTTAACAAACGCACCGCATACAAAAATCGTTAGTGCAGCATCATTGTTCACATTATAATTGAAATGGGAACAATATTGCTGCATTAACAACCCAAAAAAAAAAAAAAGTGTTTAATTTTTTTTTTTAAAATTTTTTTTATTTTTATTTTTATTTTTTTTTTACAAAATTTTTCACTGTAGTGTTTGGTATCGTTGGAACGGCCATGCTCTGGCCGATCCAACGATACCAAAATTTAACCCCTAACTGCCACGGATCGGGAGATAGGGAGTTCCAAAGAACTCCCTATCTCCACAGTTGGTGGCAGTTAGGGGTTAAGTCTAGGACTGGCGTCATCGTGCTACGCACGATGACGCCAGTCCTCTGGGGGAGTTCCCGGAGGCTTGGCCGACATCCAAGATGTCGGCCAGCTCCGGAAAGGATCGCGAACCGGCGCTTTTCAGCGCCGATTCGCGATCCAGCTCCCCAGGGGTTAATGCCAGGCATCATTTGGAAGGGCAGGCTGTGCCCTTCCAAATGATGCCTGGGTTAACCCCCTGTGCGCCGCCGATCGGGAGGGAGAGAGGTCCGAAGGACCTCCCCCCCCTCCCTTTCAGGCGCCTCCTCCGCACATGCGGGGGGGGGGGGGGCGCCTGAATTAGGTGTCATCGCGCCCCCGCGATGACACCTAATGCTGGCGGCTGCTGGTCCGGATGCGCGGCTGACATCCAGGATGTCAGCCCGCACCGGAGGGGCCAGCGATCGGCCGGAACCCGGCCGAACGCTGACCCCGATGTGAGGACGCGCTCAGCGCGTCCTCAGCACACCAGCGGGAATGCTGAGGACGCGCTGAGCGCGTCCTTAGCATTCAAGTGGTTAAATATTTTTTTATTTTTATTTAAAAACTTTTTTCATAGTCAAGTTTGGTATTGTTGGAACGCCATTCTCTGGCCGATCCAACAGTACCAAACATTAATCCCTAGCTGCCACGGATTGGGATAGGGGGTTCATTGGAACCCCCTATCTCCACCATGGGTGGCAGTTAGGGGTTAACTCCAGGACTGGCATCATCGTGCTATGCACGATGACGCCAGTCCTCAGGGGGCATTCCCGGAAGCTTGGCCGACATCCAAGATGTTGGCCAGCTCCGGGAAAGGATCACGAACCGGCGCTTTTCAGCGCCGATTCGTGATCCGGCCCCCATGGGGTTAATTCCAGGTACCGTTAGGAAGGGCAGGCTGTGCCCTTCCAAACGGTGCCTGGATTAACCCCCTGCACCCCGCGATCGGGAGCGAGAGAGGTCTGAAGGACCTCCCCCCTCCCTTTCAGGCACCTCCTCCGCACATGCGGGGGGGGGGGCCTGAATTAGATGTCATTGCACCGCCGCGATGACATCTAATTAGGCTGGCGGCGGTTCCGGATGCTGGGCTGACAGCGAGGATGTCAGCCCGCACCAGGGGGCACAGCGATCGGCCGGAACCCTGCCGATCGCTGGCCCCAAAGGGAGGACGCGCTGAGCGCGTCCTCCGCAAGGAGCGCTACCTGAGCGCTGAGCGCGTCCACCGCAGCGAAGGGGTTAAGCATTTTTCGGGATTTTTTTTCAAATTTACTTATTTTTTCTGTAACAGCCCTCTTTATTATCATTCCCTGGACCTCATATGTAAATTTCAGACATTTTCGCTCAGTAGTTTCTTTGCAAACAGCTTTTCACTTTTCAAACATTCAAGCAAACTGTTTTTCTAATTTATTCACTTCACTGCGGTCTCGGCTTTTTCCGGAGGCGTCGCTTGTGTGATCAGCTCCTGCTCCAGCGTGTTAATCCAGGAGGTTTTTGCAGGTTTCGGTGTGCATTTGCCGGGTTTTTGCGGTGACTTTTCGTCGTGTTTGCGACTGCTTTTCCCTGCGCTTCGACGGCCCTGTGGTGCTTGCTGAATACACTGCAGGGTCGCCGAAATGGGATTGCCGAATCGACCCGAATTGAAGAGAACGAAAAGTCACCGAACATGCGGTGACTATTCGATTCTCTTTGAATAACCTGTATGTGTATGATGCTTATATGTTAATAAGATATACTATATGCAATCCTCTACGCTTATGTGATATACAGTGGGTAAAAACCTGTATTGCGCTTTCGGACCAACCAAGGATTTTTATGTATAGATAGCAATTCCTTGACAGGGTGGATTGCATTTATCCAAATATAGCAGCATATATAATACAGAATTTGGTTTTAAAAGTCACGGCGCTGATTTACCATACTGTTCCTTTGGGTTTTTCACATGTATATTTTAAGTATCTTTTGTACTGTGCTGCAGATTGTGGTGGCGTTTAGAAATAAAAAAATATATCTGTGCGCCACTGCCGTTTATCTTTTTGATGCCCCTATTGTGACGCAGTCAGTAACAGGTAGCCGCCATGAAAACGTTGAGCCTATAACCATTAGTGGATAACAACGCTATTACCACCAAGACACTGTATTAGGGATTTGGCTAATAAAACATAAAATAAATAGTAAATCACTGATATTGAAACTATACAGTTAAATTTTGATTCTCTGGTTTTAGCCAAAGCTAACAGTGGCAGGCGTAGTTGCTGCATATAACTGCACCACCATTTTTCTAACCGGCGACTATTTTCCGATTTACAGGGGTTTATAACAACGGTGAATTTTGGGTTATTTTCCATGAATTCCTATAGAAACTACAGCAAAAACAAAAGCTAGACAACTTCAGCTGAAATCACAGTAACATATTCGGTGAGAAATTCCAGCAGAAACTAAACGGTAAGAAATACGGCGAACCACGGTGAAACTCCTTAAATGTGAATTCACCCTGGCCCCCCCCAAAGTAAATACACCCTTATTTCACTATCAGGGTTATTCAGAGAGCGTGAAAGGCTGGAGAATGGCTGGAGAATGGCTGGAGAATGGCTGGAGAATGGCTGGAGAATGGCTGGAGAATGGCTGGAGAATGGCTGGAGAATGGCTGGAGAATGGCTGGAGAATGGCTGGAGAATGGCTGGAGAATGGAAAATTCTAGGTCAAAATAGCCGATTTGGAAAGTGAGATGAAAGGGAGAATTTTTCTGGTTTGGCTATTTTGACCTAGAATTTTTCATTCTCCAGTCATTCTCTTGATTTTCACGCTCTCTGGATAACCCTGTTTGACAACAGCGGTCAGTGAACATCTCCTATAGTGAATTTCTGTATACGTGTACCGGTGGAATGAAAATAAGCCAAAAGTAGAGGAATTAACAGTATTGAATTAGCCGCGTTCTGTAAATGTACAAAATCTATATTAGAGTTGCAAGCATTTCTAAAGCGCCAACAGATTCCTTAGCGCTGTACAATGGGAGAGACAGAATAACAATAACATAAATTGTTAATAAGATTGGTAAAAACGGCATCTCCTTGGAAGGTGTCCAAGGACACCGTTTTTACCGATCATCTGCAGATTGCACTTTAACATTTCAAGACCAAACTCTGGTAGGAAGCGTGTAAGCCAGGGGTCAGAAACCTCGGCCATCCAGGTGGTTTGGAACTCACTGACATGGTTCAGTGAGAAAAATAACTGGGACATAACAATACCGGGGTACTCTTTATATAGAAAAGACAGAAGGTAGGAAAAGAGGAGTGGCCCTGTATGTGAAAAACAACATAAAGTCAGTTTGGGTTACACTAACATTTGGCAATCATACAGCTCATGTAGGTGTGATCTATAGACCCCCTGGACAAGTAGAAGAGCTAGATAATCTGCTGCTTGAGGAAACACCAGGAGTACAAATATTCTAAACTCCCTACTGGGATTATCTCTAACACAAGTAGTTGAGGAGCCGACCCGTAAAGAGGCCATATTGGATTTAATACTCACAAATGGAGGTTTGGTATCGGACGTTGTTGTAGGTGAAAATTTGGGATCTAGTGATCACCAGTCAGTGTGGTTTAATATAAGAACAGGGATGGAGCCGCACCACACAAAAACACAAGTTTTAGACTTTAAAAAAACAGATTTTTCTAAAATGAGATTTTGTGTGAAGGAGTCATTATCAGACTGGAGGAGTTTAAAGGAAGTCCAGGAGAAATGGGATTATTTAAAGGAAGCATTATTGAAGGCCACAGGCAATTGCATTCTGCTTGTTAGCAAAAACAAAAATGGGAAGAAACCACTGTGGTACTCTGCAGAAGTGGCCAAGATAGTGAAGAACAAAAAGACAGCATTCAATAATTATAAAACAACTCAGAGTGAAGAAGATAGGCAAACCTATAAGATTAGGCAGAAAGAGGCAAAGCAATTTATAAGAGCTTCCAAAGCACACGCAGAAGAGAAAATAGCTCAGTCAGTAAAAAGGGGACAAAACATTTTTTAGATACATAAACGAGAAAAGAAAAGTAAAACCAGGATTAGTTAGATTAAAAACAAAGTAAGGAAGGTATGTAGAAGAGGATAAAAGTCTCGCTGACTGCCTCAATGAATATTTTTGTTCAGTCTTTGCAGAAGAAAAGGAAGGAAAGGGACCTCAGTTAGGAGGAAACACTAACGAGACATTTATATATCAGTTTACAGAGGAGGAGGTTCTACAGCAGCTGTCTAAAGTAAAGACAAATAAGTCAATGGGGCCTGATGGGATCCACCCTAAGTTATTAAAATAGCTCAGTGGTGTAATAGCAAAACTGTTAACAAGGATTGGTTAAATAAATCTGTTAACGGGAGATGTCCCAGAAGACTGGAAATTAGCAAATGTTGTGCCCATTTACAAGAAGGGTAGTAGGGAGGAATTGGAACTATAGGCCAGTTAGTCTTACGTCAGTAGTGGGGAAATTAATGGAAACCATGTTAAAGGAAAGGATTGTTGAACATCTAAAAACACATAGATTACAAGATCAGAAACAACATGGGTTTACCTCAGGGAGATCATGCCAAACTAATCTTATTGATTTTTTTGATTGGGTAACAAAAATAATAGACACATGTGGTGCAGTAGACATTGCTTATTTAGATTTCAGTAAGGCTTTTGATACTGTTCCGCATAGAAGGCTTATCAATAAATTGCAATCTTTGAGCTTGGATTCCAATATTGTTGAATGGATTAGGCAGTGGCTGAGTGACAGACAACAGAGGGTTGTGGTAAATGGAGTTTATTCGGCGCAAGGTCTTGTTACCAGTGGGGTACCTCAGGGGTCAGTACTTGGACCCATTCTCTTAATATTTTTTTTAGTGATATTGCAGAAGGTATTAATGGAAAAGTATGTCTTTTTGCTGATGACACAAAGATTTGCAACAGGGTTGACGTTCCTGGAGGAATCAGCCAAATGACAAATGATTTAGGTAAACTAAAAAAATGGTGGGAGCTGTGGCAATTGAGTTTTAATGTGGATAAGTGCAAGATAATGCACCTGGGACGTAAAAACCCAAGGGCTGAATATAGAATATTTGATACAGTCCTAACCTCAACATCTGAGGAAAGGGATTTAGGGGGTTATTATTTCAGAGGATCTAAGGGTAAGTAGTCAATGTAATAGAGCAGCAGGAAATGCTGGCAGAATGCTTGGTTGTGTAGGGAGAGGTATTAGCAGTAGGAAAAGGGAAGTGCTCATACAACTGTACAGAGCACTGGTGAGACCTCACTTGGAGTACTGTGTGCAGTACTGGAGACCGTATCTCCAGAAGGATATAGACATCTTAGAGAGAGTTCAGAGAAGGGCTACTAAAATGGTGTACGGCTTGAAGGAGAAAAGTTACCAGGAAAGGCTTAATGATCTTAACATGTACAGCTTGGAAAAAAGACGAGACAGAGGAGATATGATAGAAACATTTAAATACGTAAAGGGAATCCACAAGGTAGAGGAAGGGCGTATATTTAAATGGAAACAAAGTAGCAAAACAAGAGGACATAGTCTTAGATTAGAGGGGCAAAGGTTTAAAAGTAACATCAGGAAGCATTATTTTACTGAGAGGGTGGTGGATACATGGAACAGCCTTCCAGTAGAAGTGGTAGTAATTGAATTTAAGCAGGCATGGGATAGGCATAAGGCTATCCTAAATAAAAGATAAATCCAGGTAAAGTATCCATGTAATTGGGCAGACTAGATGGGCTGAAAGAAAACGTCGGCAGATAAGAACCTATGTTTCTAGGTCTCCCATAAGGCTCAGCTGTGTGGCTGAATATCATAGGAATAGTTCCAAAACATTGGGGGGGGGGGGGGACAAGATTGCTGACCTATGGTGTAAACCAGCTCAGCAAGAATAATATATACAATATTTTGACCCGAGAATACCAGTTCTGCCCTGTTTTCGTGGAAATAGGTCACTTATACGTGTACACGCTACAGGATTGTCATTACATACATCACCTTAACACAGCAATTTTAAATCATTTCCCTCCTGCAGCAAAATAAATCTACATTCCTAGGGCAGCATTTTACATGTGCTGCTCAGCACGTACACAGAACAGGTGACTGTCAAAGAGTATCTCTGAGGGAATAGTCAATGTGATATACACACACACCCTGGCCATTATACAGCATGTATCATAAAACACATGGCAATTTGGAACATGCTTTTAAGAATTTACTGTATTTTATAGCTGTGTGGCCTTTAGCACTGCATGGGGCCCTGGACTCCATCTCCCATGATGCTCAGCCACAGCTTATTAGTAGGCTGCATAAAAAAACAACAATTATTTACAGACAGGGTTACCAGGCAATGGGTGCAGATATTTAAAGCCCATGTTGGATCACGTGATGTGCAGATACAAAAGGTGCAACCATTAATGTATTCCTTCCGAGTGATAACATATTCTTATCCTCCCCATTCCACCCGAAGGCGATTTCAAAGAGTCACACAAATCGCAAAACAGAAGTAAAAAAAAACTTACAAATGCGCAGCGGGTCAAAGCAAAGGGTTAAAATGAGCAGGGTTGGCTTGCGCGTGCGCAGTACGAACCAGGCCACGCGTGAAGGCTCGCGTTGTAAGCTGTCTCCGCGCATGCGTTCTACGCACACTTCCCCGTTCCTTCGAGTCACGGGAACCTAGGAATGCGCATGCGTACGACTTGTTTTGTTGCTCAAACAACTTTATTAACAGCTGACAACGTTCCGTAAATTGCAAAATAGGGTCCGTGGTGCATCACTGAGCCTGCACTGTAATACACCTACACTTTGTTTTAGGACTCCTTGTGTAAAGACATGGTGACGCTAGTTATTGTGTAATATGTGGAATCTCAGGGCCCTCCCCCCGTCATAAACTGTTACTGGACGCATCACTTCTATACCATGCTGGGCAGCGCGGGAAAAGTGCTGCCCACCAATCACAATTCGTATGAGTGTGGACAGACGATAGATGACTGATCCCATTCGATAATAATGAGCTATTCGGGGCCTATCCACTAAACCAGAGGTCGGTAACCTTGGCACTACAGATGTTTTAAACTACATCACCCATGAGGCTCAGCCAAACTCATGAGTAGCTGAGCGTCATGGGAAAACGTAGTTTGGTCAGAGGAATGCATTATTATGACAAAATTATTGTGCTGGAGGAGATCTACAGCCCGCACATACCCCACATCACGCATATTCTGCCCTGGAATGTGCCATATCATGCTACACAGTTCTCAGTTTAGTGAATAAGCCCCACAGCGATGATTTCATGCTCTCATGTGCGGACATGTACACCGGGAGGCGGGATTTGTCACCCCAGCAGCAAATCAGGAGGGAGAACCTGGAATCCTGATCTGCATGGAGCCAACCAGCGTCTGGGTCTAGCAAGGGATGTCCTAGAGAGGGCATAGTAGGGGGCAGCTGGGTCCTGGCATCTTACAGGGAGGGTGGCTGCAACATGTAAACAAAACGCAGCCACCCTGCATGGCCAGCCTGAAGAGGGACAGCAGGCTCAGCTCCTGGCAGAGCACCCTCTGTGGGGGTGTAGCTGGTGTCCTGAGCCGCACTGCCACTGCTCCTCTGGATGTGGTCAAGGTCCTGACCCAGGTTGGCACTTTTCACTCCAAGGGGGGCTTCCTGAACACTTTCCGTGTGCTGTACCACACAGAGGGGCTGAGAGCGCTTTGGAAGGGCAACGTGACTGCCTGTGTGCGCCTCTTCCCCTACAGTGCTGTGCAGCTGGCAGTCTACAACAGGTGGGTGATGACAGGGTGCTTAGAACTCTGTTTATTCATTTTGTCTGTCCTTCTGTCCATTCTTACTGTCTGTCTATGCCACTATTTTCAATTCATTCTATTTATCCTCCTGCCTGTCTGTCCTCCTTTCCCCTGCTTGTCTGTCTAACCTTCTACCTGGATAAGTGTATGATTAGTCTGTGTGTATGTATAAATAAATTGACTAAAGTGTGTGTATGTGTGTAATAAAAATACATAGTCATATATATATATATATATATATTATATATAATATGTATGTAGTGTATTTATTTTTACATTTTCCATAATGTCATCCAGGGTAAAGAATGATTAAGAATAAAGGGAAATGTCCTTCCAAAATATCTTGGGTGTGTATATATATATATATTTTATAAAGAGAACTCAAAATATTCTAATTTTATTGCATCAGTATATAGGGGGAACTGATTATTATTATTATTATTTTTTTAATTTATTAAACCTTAATCATTTTTTAATATAAATAGTAGGGTGTTCTCAGCAATCTGTAAATCCAAAAAAGCATTCTAAAATGATACTTTTAAATTCCAGATTTCGTGCCTTGTTCTCTAACCATGCCCCCCTCCCCCCGTCTTGATCCATCCTTATTCTTCATTTCCAGGAGAAGGCTCATCACTGTAACGTTTCAGAGTGTTTGTATCACCGATTGGTCTGTGCATTTAATGAGTTTATCTAGGTTATTCTGTATTGATCTATGGATTTTAGAAGCCGTGATGAGATGGCACAAGGGAAGGACCACAAGAGACCCTATGCCTCGGAATCATCCCTGGCGGCAGCCCCCCAAATAGACTACAGAGAACGGGTCGGGTGCTCTTGTGGTACAATGTTACTGGAGTTTTCAATAAACAATGTAGCATATTTCAGCCTCAATATAGGGCTTTAATCTATATATACATTATGATTTTTGCTTCTAGCATGTGTTCAAGGTTTTCCAGGAGGTGTAATGGAGTCATCTACTATAAAAAGACCAGTGTCTGGTCAGGCTGAGCGGTCAATAGGAAACTGCTAAGACCAAAAAATTTATACAGACTCTTTTACAGGCCTGCTGCTATATTCGCATCTTGACCTGTACTTGCTGATGGCCACTAAATCGTGTTTCAGTAACTGTTGCTTTAGTCCTCCAGATGTTTTGGAACTACATCTCATGTGATGCTCAGCCAAACTAATGAGCAGCTAAGCATCATGGGTGATGTAGTTCCAAAACACTGGAAGGCCAAAGTTGCTGACCCCTGCACTAAATCATACCAGCAGCGTTGTCACACGCAACTATCGCTGGTATTTTCTCCTGGAGTCCTTCGAGATCCACGCCAAATCATGTGTGTGCTATCTCAGGGGATGGTTCATTATGACGGATGGAGAACAGAACTGTTTGTCCTCCATGTCCTTCTTTTCTGATCACAAGTGGAGGTGGCAGATCGCCCCCTAATCCGTATTGAGGGGTCTAGAGGTGAGTGTTGAACTTTTGACGTTGGTAATTATTTCTGCAGATGTGACTAATATGTTTATGGAATCGGCCGTTAGTCTCCGGCTCCTGCTACATTTGCGCTTCCTATACAGAAAGGCTCGACAAATTTGCTTTGAATCTAGGAGCCAGCTACAAAAGTTAGGAGCAAACGTTTCGGCGAGGATTCGCCTTTATCAAGGTATACCTTGATAAAGGCGAATCCTCGCCGAAACGTTGGGAACCTTGCCTCTGCATCTGGGAGTTGGTTTGTGCTGACCCAAATTAGGATTTTTACCTGTTTCTATTTATTTATCACTTTGTTACCTGGTGCTTTTTGCTGTTAGGTATTTTTTGTGCACGTGGTCTTGTGGCTTCTTTTTTGAGCCTAGAAGTGTAGACCGTTGCTTCTAATATCAGTTTGGCCGCACTGAGATATATATACATACATATTGTT
This sequence comes from Leptobrachium leishanense, assembly GCA_009667805.1. Lineage (NCBI taxonomy): Eukaryota > Metazoa > Chordata > Amphibia > Anura > Megophryidae > Leptobrachium > Leptobrachium leishanense. The sequence goes on along the minus strand of CM019071.1, from coordinate 26,966,271 downwards.
TGTGTTGTTAACATCTGTACATTGTGACGTTGTGATATTGTTTTATTTGTTTACTTATTTTCTTTGCTCTGTTGTCATTGGACACCATATTTACCCACTGCAGAGACACACACACACACATACATACACACACACACCAGGGCTGGATATATTTACATTAAATGTTGGAGACAGGAAGAAAACATTGAAGCCAACTAGATTTTTTTTTAGATGCCAAAGACTGCTTTTAGATTGGTGTAAAATAAACTGGAAATTATAGGAGCCAGGAGTAAAATTCTAGGAGCCAGTGGCTACCTGGCTTTGTCAAGCCTTGCTATACAGGGTTATTCAGAGAGAAGTGATAACCAGGAGAATGGCTGAAGAAGTGAAAATTCTAGGTCAAAATAGCCAAACCAGAAAAATTCTCCCCTTTATCTCACTTTCCAAATCAGCTATTTGGTCTAGATTGTTCTCTTCTCCTGGTTTTCACCTCTCTCTGAATAACCCTGTGTGTCCTGAACAAAGTATGTGAAGGCCAAATATACAGTAGCCCGTCACACAGGCCGAGCGACCACTCCGGTTGGAATAGTCTGTGTGCGACTCGACTAGTAAATGTTAGTGGCTGCGCTGGAGTAAGGCCAGATCTGTTCATCATTTATGTCTGGTTGTGTTTTTTTTCTCTGGGTGGTTGACAGGGTTTTTTTTGTAAAACAGCGAATTCTAAACCTAACTTTACAATTGAGGCCGTTTCCTGTTGCTCGACTATTTCTGCTTGAACGTCTTCAAATCTAATTTTCTAGTCATGTTTTCATTAAAGCTATAAATCCCCATTGCACACAGAAGTATTGTTGTCACCGCTTGTAATCCATCCAGTATACGAGGGAGGGCAGAGGAGATAAATATTGTCTACTAAAATTCCGCATTCTTCTGCTTTATTACAGTGTTTCCTGATCCCTGTCCTCAAGTCCCCCTAACAGGCCGGATTTTAAGGACGACCATGAACTGAATCCTGCAATCCATGAGCAGCAAATCCTATCACCTGTGCTGTGCTTCCGATATCTGGCAAACCTGGCCTGTTAAGGGGCTTGAGGACCAAGGATGGGAAACACTGGTCTTTTAGATCTTGATTTGGGACCTGGTCTGTACAGTCCGTCCACAGTTTATAACCTGCGAGGCCTTGATATTCTGAGGACACGCATTCAGCTCGAACCTTTCTGGACTGTAGAATCCTGCTGCGGGTTACATTGTCATCATGGAAAGGGGAACGAGATGTTTCATTTAACCCTTTCTAGCCCAAGGCTGTGTTTTAACTGTATGCAGTGCTTTGGGAAATGTCACCTTGCATAGGAGAGGGGGAAAGTTCTACCCCCTAACCTCATTTACGTACAAGGTAGTGATCTGTTTCCACACTCCGGTGTCAGAGACGTGTCCAGGGCTATGTATGCTTTTTTTTTGGAATCGTAGTTGGTGACGAAGATGATGTGATGTCATGTTGACTGAAGGGATGAATGCAAAGGAGCCATGACAACCACTGCACTCCAAGACCTCTGCTCCACTATTGGACACACTGGTCCTACGTGCTGCAGTTCTTCTACATGGTGAGTATCCCTTATCCTAAATATTCTGGTGCTTTGCTGCTTGCGGCCATAGGAGGTGGTGGATTGCCCCGCACTCTGCAGCTCGGGATCATGGGTAAGTAAGGTATTTTTGGGGGTATTTTTCATTATTAGAGTTTGCATACACTTCCTTAACATCTGGCTCTGAGAGCAGGCTTTCTTTGCAGAAAAGCGGCCTACCATGGACTAGCTCACTCTTCTCGTGCGAAGTCATTAGTAACGCCTCTTCTTGCACATTAAAGGCTCCTATATTTTGTACGGTAATCTATTTCCAAGCTGCAAGCAGAGCTTGAATAGCGATTTGAGACGTTAAGTACAACCGTAGCGTCGGATTAGAGTAACGTGTTTTGGATTTTTGGAATATTTACATAATAATCCCAAATTTAACAGCTTCACATGGGGGGGGGGTTATTAATGCCGGCAAGGTGTACCGGTACACCGGGCCTCTGCTTTGGCCTGCTGACACGTGACACATGTCATTGGCTCCAGGGGAGACGTCTGAGTGGGGGGGGGGAGTGAGTTTGGGCAAAAGATTGGACCAGTGTTTTGGGATGGAGCTTTAGGGGAAGGGACCAGGACCAAAGTGAGTGATGACAGCTCTGGACAGGAGAGAGGGTGGGGAAGTGGCACTGGACTCCAGCTCCAACTAAGGATAAAACACTGACGGTACAGCTCCTCCATTCAGTGGAAGAATTTCACGATCTGTGTGATAGTTCTGGTACTGTTGTAAACTAAATAAAACCAAACTGCCAATGTCTGGCATAAGTAACTCTAGAACTAAATAATTGAGAGTAAAGCGGTGGCACGTCAGGGTAAACTTGGACATTAATCCTTTCAACGGATAACAGACAATAACATTCTTGCATAAACACATATTCCACAAACCTTCTGCACGAGAGGCCAGCACCCCAAACCTGTTTCCATGCCCACGCACAAGTCCAAATAACGCACGTCACACAGAGTTTTAAAAAAATAATCCGTCATTGTGTAATTCACACTTTCTGCATTACATTTATGACCAAATTTTCTCCATTTTTACACACACAAACATTATGGTGAACCCCTTTTAGAATGGAAATAAGTTCATAAAGTACAGTAAAGTTCCCTCTGTAGAGGTTTGTGGCATAATAAAGCTGCTAGACTACACAGCTAAAATGGATATACATGTGTTCTATTGTAACCTGAATATAATGTATCTATTTACAAATGCATTCTCTTTAAACCTTTTGAAAATGCACGTCAACGTTACATTTTTACCTTGTTGGATTACAGAGCGGATTATGCATTTTTTTCTCCTCCTGTTCCCGTGTAATATAAACAAAGCCCAGTCTGTGGAGTTTGAAAGCTGCTAAATACATAGGAATATTTCTGTGGGTAGAAATAAATAAATGGATTCAATTGCTAAAATACTTATTCTACCAGAGTGGATTTATTGAGTCACATTTTAAAAACCAATACAAAACCGTAGTAATGTGCCTGAATTGTGTGCTGACTAGCTCTGTATGCACAGTTATTATACGTTCACCATATACCATCTTCTACTGGTCCTGAACTGCTTCTTTATTTATTTTGTTATGGATGTGCACATCTTGCCATAATTGAGATTTTAGAACCCGTGACCGGCTCCTATATACTTGCTTATTGATTTTTCTAACTTTTTTTGGGGTATTTTTCAGGTTAACATTGCTTTTTATGGATGACTTGGGACACATTTCCAAGTGGAAAGCCATCGTCGCGGGAAGTATCTCAGGAATGGTGGCGGCAGTCGCTATCTATCCCACCGACGTTATCAAAACACGACTGATCGTTCAGAACAGCCTGGAACCCACATACCGGGGGATCATTCACGCCCTGTGCTCTGTATATTATCAGGAAGGACTTCGGGCTTTATACCGTGGTGTCACGCTGCCGGTGATTGGTAAGATGTGATCACGTGGTTGGGTTTTTAACGAGACAGTGTCTTAAGGAATGCTCTACACTAGATTCTAAAATATGTATAGTAGTATCTTTTAGAATTTGCAGCTTCCTTCGTTGATACTTGCACAGGGAAAGCAACCATTATCCCCTTACTATTTATACTCCTAATTTTCACAAAAGAAGCTGTGTAAGTAAATAAAAAGACAAACAAACACTATAAAGGAGCTCCGTGGTGAGTTGGGGACCGTCTTGCTCTCTCCATACAAGTACATCCACAGGGGAAGCGTCATTATGTCCTCCTGTGATGTATTTTGGTGCAGGGTGGGATTCAACCTTCAGCAATTCCAAATGATGATTTATATTGCATTCTGTGACGAGTTACAGTTAAGACAAGCCATAGATGGATAAAGATGGAGCGGTGCGAGGGCCTTGCTTCCATAGGCTTACAAAGTATTGCATTTGTACTAGCATCGGTGTATCCCTAGTATTTGTGCCAAGTACTTCTATAAATACCCCCGATCCTTATTCCGATACTGGGCTGGCAAAATGCTCCAGTAGCATTCTGCCAGGTTTGCCGGCTGGCCGTGTTCCAGCGAGCAGCCGCTGGCATGTGTAATATAGAAGGCGGCCACGCTTTTGTGAGATCTTACATGCAGCCTTGTAAGATCTCGCAAGATCGCAGCCGCAACTCCTGAAGTCTCGTTATCTTACAAATGTCAGCGACACTTGCAGGAACGCGACCAGCCGCAAACCTGACAGAATGCTACTGGAGCATTCTGCCAGCCGATCCCAGTGTGTCTGAGGTATGTAAATAAAATCAATGCTAATGCACAGATTAGGGAAGGTGCCACTCCAGGTGATTTCTCCTTCTCACCTTAGATACAATATTTCAAACAACGATTAGAGTTCACTCTGGATTACATATACCACTGCTAGTAACATCAATAAAATTCAAGATGACTTCTCTTAATAGTGGTCAGCTTTTGGTATTTCTCAGCCCGATCCTGTCCTGTACATAGAACCAGTTTCTCTAATCAGAGGGCAGCATACCATACTTCCGTGGTGTGTAGTTCAGAGAAAACGGCACACTTCAAGATAGCCTCAAATAAAAACGATTTATTAAAATACAAACCAGTTGTATTGGCATCTATTCAACGCGTTTCGTCAAAATGACTTTATCAAGAATAAAGAATATGTCTGAGGTATGTGCAGGCTTTTGCAGTGTTCATACCTTTCAATATTTCCATATAGTGGGGAGGCTTTCAGCAAAATGTAAAACTATTTATTGGAAAAAATTTTACATGATGTTAAATAAAAGTATTGTCGCGTACTGGGGAGGGGGGGTCAATGCTTGTTCTCGATCTTAAAAAATGGTATCAGTGCATCCCTAATTTGTACCAACATATAGAATTGATAAGGTGATCTCTTTATACTATACAGGGATAGACCCCCCCCCCCTCCCTCCAATCTGACCTGCTTTAGGTTAGGCAGTCCTGGGTTTCTACTCTCCTTGGCCTGTATTTGGGGACTCCTGGAAAGAAATCCCATGTATATCCACTTGACTGCAGCATTCTACAGTGATACTTGGTTAAATCCGCTCGACACATTGTGTGACTTATGCTACACCCTGAAATGTGGTTTATTTTTGTTGCATGTCTTCATGCAGAATTCGAGGAATCAAAAAGAAAATTCTTATTCACCGGGTTATTCAAAGAGATCCAAATGGCTGCCGAAAGGTAATCGAATTCTGAAAATCAGCGTTCGGTTACCTTTCTTGGCCATTTGGCTATCCAGAGAGCAGGCAATTCACCAAATGTTGGCGAATTGCCTGCACATACGGTGCCTGTTCGAGGGCAGTGAAATCCTCATAAAAAAGCACTGCTTCGTCTATTCAGAGAACACAAACCAGCAGTGAAAGGGTCCCGAAATGCCCTGTCATTCGAAGGTTTAATTCAGCAGGTTTATTCAGGCGAATCCCATAGGCTTCAATGTTAAAAATATTCCCGTTTTAATTCAATATCTAATAAAAACCGTTCATTATAAAATTCTGCAGTAAAGAGTTTCTTTATTTATAGATTATTTTTTTTTAGGATATTTTAAGCATTTTTCGGGATTTCTTTTTTTTTTCTTTTTCAAAAAACTTCTTTTTTTTTTAAACGTTTTTTCTCTAACAGCCCTTTTTATTATCATTCATTGGACCTCATGTAAATTTCAGACATTTTCGTTCTGTAGTTTCTTTGCAAACAGCGTTTCACTTTTCATACATTCAAGCGAACTGTTTTTTTTTTTTTGTTTTTTTTCTCTCACTCATTCGTCTGCGGTGTCAGCTTTTTCCGGCGGCTGCGCTGCGTGTGAGCGGCTCCTGCTCGGGTTTTCAGCGGGGTTAATAGAGATACTTTTGCGGGTTTTGGTGTGCCTTCGCCGGGTTTTGCAGTGAGTTTGCGGCTGACTTTTCCCTGGAATTCGAGGACCCTGTGGTGCTTGCTGAATACACCGTAGGGTCGCCAAAATGGGATCGGCAAAACGGACTGAATTGGGAACGAACATGCGGTGACTTTTCGATCTCTCTTTGAATAACCCTGTCAGTTTCTTTTACATTGTGAGTTAACAGGAACATGTCTTGCTGACATTATTTTATTTGCCAATGATACTAATCGTCTTGGTTATCCCAATAAAACCGCAAAATATAACATGATATCTTAATGAGGTTTCCCTTTGACAATTGCAGCCGTTTATCCCACCCGGCAAGAAAAATACATAATGTATTTTTTTTTTTTTAAAACCATATACCAGATGTACAGTATGTGAAACTGAAGTAGCATATAACCGTATTATTAAATTAAGGCTGTTTTTGTTTCCAAAAGGAGCCATTCCGTTTTCCGCCAGCCTGTTTTTTATGGATGTCACCTTGGACAGGCTGTGGGGGGATCTCGGAGGACGCACAGCCCCGATGCAGATTTTCATGAACGGCTGTTTGGCGGCAGCGGTGGCCCAGACTCTGTCTTTTCCCTTCGAGACTGTAAAGAGAAAAATGCAGGTAACTCCAGAATCTCACTTTTCGCTCGTATGAAAATTTTGGGTCGAAATTACAGAATTTCCATATGCGTTTTTTGTTTGTTTGTTTTCTTTCCGAATTCTATTATTGCTTTAGCGCAAATATTTTTGTTTATACTTTGTCATTTCCCTCTAGTCTAAGCTCTTAAAGGAGTATTCTAGTGCAATGGTTCTCAACCATGTCCTCAGGACTCCCCTAGCAGGCCAGGTTTGCCAGATATGTGAAGCACAGGTGATATGATTTGCTGCTCAGTGATTGCAGGATTCAGTCTGCTTTTCCCCAAGGTGATCCTTAATATCTGACCTGTTAGAGGTACTTGAGAATCAGGGTCGGGAAGCACTGTTCTAGTGGACTTTAAAGTAAGCCTTAATAAAATTAGCCTGGTAACATAAGCATTTTAGCAATTAACCCTCTTGTCTATAAGTAGCTAATTCTTCTAATTTATTAACCTTTTAGAATACTGCAGAAATGGCTTCTTGCCCATTATCTTGCTGATTAAGGCTAGGGTCAGACGAACGCATTTTTGACGTTGTCCGTGAAAAAGTGCGTTCGAACGAATGGACGTATTTTTTCACGGAATACGCGATAGCGGTCATACGATGCGCATTTTCGTCCGTGATTTTGTACGGATCATCAATAAAACCCTTTTTGCGTCTGGACGTTATGTTGGCCGGACATGAGCAGCGTCTGACGTCTCCCAATCACGCAAACACGCCGCTATGCGGCCGCAGCGCACTCTGTACGTCCGTACTAGCGGTTTGACGTTCTCGAAAAAATGCGTTCGTTTGCCACTTGCGTTGCACGGACGAACTTTCGTGCGGCCGTTCGTCGTATGCTGCCCAGCATTGGACGTCATTTGCTGCTAGCGCGGCCGTGATTTCGTGCGGCTAAACGCACGTTAAAACTGCGTTCGTCTGACCCCAGCCTAAGGCTAGGGTCAGACGAAAGCATTTTTCCCCGCGAACGTGAAAAAGTGCGTCCGAACGCATTGACGTATTTTTTCACGGAATGCGCAAAAACGGTCAGACAACGCGCATTTTCGGGCGTGATTTTGTACGGATCGTCAATAAAACTCTTTTTGCGTCTGGACGTTATGTAGGCTGGACATTAGCAGCGTCTGACATCTCCTAATCACGCAAACACGCCGTTATGCCGCAGCTGCGCACTCAGTACGTCAGTACTAGCGGTTCAGCGTTCTCAGAAAAATGCGTTCAAATTCCACTTGCGTTGCACGGCCGGACTTTTGTGCGGCCGTACATCGTATATTGGCCGTCATTGCCCGTCATCTGCTGCTAGTGCGGCCGTAATTATGTGCGCCAGAACGCACGTTAAAAGTGCGCTGGTCTGACCCCAGCCTAAACTGTAATTGGTGTGGGTTTCTTCTATTTTGGCGGGGGAGGGGTGAATTGATATCAGGTTAGAGTTAAAGGAACACTCTACTGAAAAGTAGAGTGTCCTTTTTTACATAGTTATATAGGACGAAAGAAACCAAAAACATGCATCCTTCAGGTTCAGTCTTTCACACATCACCTACTGCTGTTGATCCAAAAGAAGGCAAAAAAACTCAGTCTGAAGCGCTCGCCAAATATGCAACATATTGGGGAAAAAAATTCCTTGACCCCAGAATGGCGTCAGATATCTCCCCGGATCAAGCAGCTTTTAACCACATATTAATTATTATAACCCTTAACCTCCCTGGCAGTCTAATTTTTTCAAAATTTCGTGTCTAAAAGCGTCTCAATTTTTTATTTTTTATTTTAAAGGAAACGTGTTTTTGTACATAGTTAGCCTGTAATAATTAGGAATCACGCACTGAAATCCGTGCAATCAAGAGTCCTTACTGGTAAAATCCTTTATAAATAAATAAAACAAATAGTAAATACACTGAGTCCGATAAAGTTTGAAACACGACATAATAATTTATTATCCCAAAAATAATTATCCAAAATAATGCAAATAAATGATATTCAATAAAATACAACAAAAAACAATGAAATCTGTCTGAAAACAAGGGTGAGACGATGTATGGTCTATTTCTTATCCTGTACTGCCACCTAGTGGCCGTTCATAAACTTTGCACTTTGTATTCTACAGTGTAAAATGATATTTTTCCAAGTGTTCTGCTGGTCCCCCCCCCCCCCGCATCGTGTGATACTTCCAGGAAGCAGCTCGCCGCGATCACACTGCGGGGGACAGCGGGAGCCAGGAGGAGGTGAGTATGCATCCAGCCCGAGTGTGGCTCGGGGTTACCGTTCACGGTAGTGAAATTTAACCCCGAGTCACACTCGGGAATACCGCCAGGGAGGTTAATATTATGTTTTTGCAGGAAGTCATCCAGTCGTTGTTTAAAAGTCTGTACAGCAGTGTTTCCCAAACCTGTCCTCAGGACCCTCCGCCTTGCCAGGTTTGCCAGATATCTGAAGCGAAGCACAGGTGATCTGATTTTGCTGCTCAGTGATTGCAGGATTCAGTGTGCATTTTCCCAAGTTGATCTGCAAAATCTGGCCTGGTTGAGGGTCCCGAGGACAGGTTTGGGAAACACTGCTGTACAGTCTCCAACCACCTCAACAGGCAGAGAATTCCACAGCTTTATTGTTCTCCCGGTAAAATAACCCTTCCTATGCTTTAAGGCTAGGGTCAGACTGAGGCAGTGCGAACGCGCGTTCTGGCGCACCTAATCACGGCCGCACTAGCAGCAGATGCCGGGCAATGACGGCCAATATACGAAGTACGGTCGCACAAAAGTCCGGCTGCGCAACGCAAGTGGAAAATGAACGCATTTTTTCGAGAACGTGAAACCGCAGGTACTGACGTACAGAGTGCGCTGCGTCTGCTAGCGGCGTGTGTGTGTGATTAGGAGACGTCAGACGCTGCTAATGTCCGGCCAACATAACGTCCAGATGCAAGAAGTGTTTTATTGATGATCCGTACAAAATCACGGACGAAAATGCGCGAGTATGACCACTATCACGTATTCTGTGAAAAAATGCGTCCATTCGTTCGAACGCACTTTTTCACAGACAACATAAAAATGCGTTAGTCTGACCCTAGCCTAAGCTGAATTTCCTTTCGTCCAGTCTAAATGGGTGACCTCGTGTCCTGTGTATAGTCCTGTTAATGAATAGGTTTCCAGACAATGGTTTATAATGGCCCCGTATGTATTTATATAAAGTTATCAGATCCCCTCTAAGGCGCCGTTTATCTAAACTAAACAGGTTTAAGCTTGTTATCCTTTCCTCATAACTTAAATCTTCCATTCCCCTTATTAATTTAGTCGCTCGTCTCTGCGTTTTTTTTTTCTAGCGCCAGAATATACTTTCTTTAAAACCGGTGCCCAAAATCACACGGCATATTCAAGGTGCGGTCTTACCATTTGTTTATACAGCGGCAAAATTTATGTTTTCATCCAAAGAGTGAATTCTCCGTTTAATGCCAATACCTTGCTGGCCTCGGCGGCTGCTGTTTTGACATTGGACATTGTTGCTGAGTTTGAAGTCTATGATTATTCCCAAACCCTTCTATCCTAAAAAAGGTACTGAGTTAGCAGGAGAAGTGGCTTGTGCATTCTTCACTATAAATTGCTTAACGTTAGATGTATCTACATTATACTTCTATCTAAATCCCTCTGCAGCGAAGTAATATCCTGCTCACATTGTATTATTTTTTTCCTAGTTTTGTGTCCTCTGCAAACACAGATACATTTACAATTTGCAAACCGTTTGTCAGTTGTACATTCCAACCCACATGCCTGTGGGTTCCTTTAACAATGACTTGCTGTTCATGCGCAGCTTTTAAACCTGGGATCTCAAACTCTGCCCCCCCCCCTTCATATTTATTGTCTACAATTCCCCTAATTCTTTGAATACAAGAATTACAAGAATACAAGCTACAGCCGCTGGAAAAACCCGACACCGCAGGCGAATGGAGTGGGGGGGGGGCGGGGAAACGTACGCTTGAATGTTTGAAAAGTGAAACGCTGTTTGCAATGAAACTACAGAATGAAAATGTCTTAAATTTACATATAAGATCCAATGAATGATAATAAAAAGGGCTGTTACAGAAAAAAAGAAAAACGTTTTAAAGGAAAAAAGTTTCGCAAAAAAATCCAGAAAAATGCCTAAAAGATCCTAAAAATTCTAAATATAAACTTTTTCCTGCAGAATAAACTAATAAATCGTTTATTCGATATTCCCGTTTTAATTCAATATTTTTTTAACATTGAAGCCTATGGGATTCGCCTGAATAAACCTGCCGAATGAAACCACAGAACAGCAGGGCAAATCGGCAACTTTTCACTGCTGGTTTTTGTTCTCTGAATAGACGAAGCATTGCTTCTCTATGGGGATTCACTGCCCTCGAACAGGCACCGTATGTGCAGGCAATTCGCTAGGATTTGGCGAAATGCCTGCTCTCTGAATAGCCGAATGGCCAAGAAAGGTAACCGTACGCTGAATTTCACTGTTCAGTTACCTTTCGCCAGCAATTCGGATCTCTTTGAATAACCCTGTGTATCTCTGCTTTCCGGGGTGTTATTTCTAATGAAAATGTGCATTTGCGCAAAATCTTCAAAAAAATATAAGCTTTCAATTAATACATATACCATGGGTGCACACCCTAATGTAACGGGGGGGGGGGGGGTATATATATAACTGCTTAGAGAGTTGGTCTATAAGTAGCAAGTTTTTTGCTGTCCGTATCCTGGGAGGGTGATTTGTGTAGGTAATAGACTTGAAAGTAGGATGGTTTTGGTGCAAGGGGTGTGTGTTGGGTGGATGGAAGAATAGATTCCTGAATAGATGGTGTCAGGGAAGTTCATTTACAAGGAATATAAAGTTGCTGTCAATGACTATTCCTTTAAATCCATATTCCTTCGATACTTGCCTATCTGCGTAATATTTGTCTGTAATAATATTTCGTACACCAAAAATCCATGACAATGGGTGACTGGTCCAGCTGGAGGCAGGGAGCAAGAACATATTCAGTGTAGCAGAAGGAAAGCCGAATCGACACATTATGATTTGTATGTAAATAGATTATAACTAATATCTTGGCCCCTGAGAGGCTCTGTTTGGTGCATGGAAGGAATGGGCACGTGTAGTCAGAAGGGAATCATTTTACACTGCCCTGAAAGCTTGCTAGAAGAAGAAGAGCTCGATACATGGAGGGCAGGAGAGGAAGCACCTTTACCAAAGCCATCGGGGGGGGGGGGGGTTACCATCAAATCTTTCAAATAAAGAAAATGGGAAAATCGGCAAAAGTTAAAAAAAAAAAAAAAAATCCAAAAGCCTCTCGATGAAATGCCGACCACGTGGAAGGTACCTTTTTGTAAGTGACACTTCCGCCTCCTTGTACCCCTAACAATCACACACCACATTCTTCAAAATTTGTAGGGACTCTTGGTTCGACAGGTGAGATCTGGATGTATTACAGCAATTTTTCGGTTCGGCAGATTCAAATTCGGATTTACAGGCACATATATTTCCAATTAAAAATTTGGATGGAAAATTGGGTCTGACAGCTGTACTTTTCAATTGGAATATTGACTGTACACTGAAAGACATAGGTGGCTTTCCATCGTATGACTGGAGTGGCATCTCTCACAGGCCTGTACTCGTACCACTCTAGATTGGAAGCTCCTTTCATGAAGACCCGACGTGAGCAATGTATGAATTATTATGATGGCTGTATATAACATAGGAGTGATTAGTGGAGGGAAGGCCTTCTCCTTTTCAGTGGCCGCATCACATTCTCCATCTCTCGTAGACGGTGTCTAGGTCTTATTTTGTTTGTTTCTGCGGTGCTACTCCTATAGTGATTCTGTACTTGATGTAGAATCTAGAGATAAGTTTAGAACGTTACATACTAATATAGTAAGTACAGACGCAGCTTCCTTTTTATAGAAACATGGGTTTCTGATAGAAACTTCCCCTTTGTTTCCCAGAATCTCAGGCTGCTGGGTTTCCTTTTTGTTAAAAAACAAACAGCTCATGTACTCTGTCTCCTTTATCACTTCTTCTGCAGCCCATGTGAGCATGGAATATACATGGGCTGTGTACCCGCAACCCATATATAATCAAGTGGTACACTGGTTCTTATTTATCCTGTAGGAAAATGAAATCCCTTTTATTCTATACTCGTCTCCATATATCAATGCTTTAAATTGCACAGATTTATTTATAGTGCTTTATTCAGACTTCTTGATGATTTACAGTTGTGTTCAAAATGATTCAACCCCCAATGCTGTAAAGGGTTTTTGGGAATTTAGTGTACATTTGTAATTGTATTCAGAATGAAATCCTACAAGGACTTTTTAAAGAACCATATGCAACTAAAATGTCATCAATTGGTTTTGTAATACAGTAGTAAATGTTTCTTTTGTGAATTCTTCATTGACACAATTATTCAACCCCTTAAAGACTACCACTCTGAAGAATAGAGGTTCATTCAAGTGTTTTCAATCAGGTATTGAAAACACCTGTGGATGTCACGGAGCAACAATAAAGCATAATAATAAGCACCAATTAGGCAGCTTTAAAATGACTGTGATACTCAGCTCCTTCTAGACATTTACTGGTGTGGTTACAAACATGGTGAAGTCAAGAGAATGGTCCAGGAAGACAAGAGAAGAGGTGATTACTCTTCACAGGAAGGGCAATGGCTATAAGAAGATTGCAAAGATGTTAAACCTACCAAGAGAGACCATAGGAAGCATCATTCGCAAATTCAAGGCAAAGGGCACTGTTGAAACGCTACCTGGTCGTGGCAGAAAGAAGATGCTGACTTCGACTGCTGTGCGCTACCTGAAGCGTAGAGTGGAGAAAAGTCCCCGTGTGACTGCTGAGGAACTGAGAAAAGATTCGTCAGATGTGGGTACTGAAGTTTCAGCTCAGACAATACGGCGCACACTGCGTAATGAAGGCATCCATGCCAGAACTCCCAGGCGCACCCCCTTGCTGTCTCCAAAGAATAAGAAGAGTCGACTGCAGTATGCCAAAAGTCATGTGGACAAACCACAGAAGTTTTGGGATAGTGTTCTGTGGACTGATGAAACAAAATTAGAACTGTTTGGGCCCATGGATCAACGCTATGTTTGGAGGAGGAAGAACAAGGCCTATGAAGAAAAGAACACCTTGCCTACTGTGAAGCATGGCGGGGGGTCAATCACGCTTTGGGGCTGTTTTGCTTCTGCAGGTACAGGGAAGCTTCAGCATGTGCAAGGTACCATGAATTCTCTTCAGTACCAGGAGATATTGGATGACAATGTGATGCAGTCGTCACAAACCTGAGGCTTGGGAGACGTTGGACCTTTCAACAGGACAATGATCCCAAGCATACCTCCAAGTCCACTAGAGCATGGTTGCAGATTAAAGGCTGGAACATTTTGGAGTGGCCATCGCAGTCACCTGACTTAAATCCGATTGAGAACCTCTGGTGGGACTTAAAGAAAGCAGTTGCAGTGCGCAAGCCTAAGAATGTGACTGAACTGGAGGCTTTTGCCCATGACGAATAGGCGAAGATACCCGTAGATCGCTGCAAGACACTTGTGTCAAGCTATGCTTCACGTTTAAAAGCTGTTATAACTGTAAAAGGATGTTGTACTAAGTACTAAGATTGAATGTCACTTGGGGGTTGAATAAAACTGATAATGATGTGAGCACAGAAAAGACATTTGTGGTTATTTCATTATAAATGTTATGTTATATTTGTCTGACCTACACGTGCCTCTTTGATTTAATTGTAAGCAAGATGACTGAATGATCAAAATCAATGTCAAACTGGCCAAAACACTCAATTTCAGTGGGGGTTGAATAATTTTGAACACAACTGTATATTGCGGCTCTGAGCTTTCTAAAACACCACCAGAATTTATACTGTCAGGGTTATTCAGAAAGAGGTGAAAACCTTGAGAATGACTGGAGAATTGGAAATTCTAGGTCAAACCAGAAAAATTCTCCCATTTATCTCACTTTCCAAATCAGCTATTTGGTCTAGATTGTTCATTTTCCTGCCAATTCTCAAGGTTTTCACCTCTCTCGAATAGCCCTGTGTGTGTGGCCAAGATATACTGTAATACACCCCAGACATCTGTAGGACATTTCCAGCTGCTCTTGTAGGCTGCATAGGTTCACTGTAATGTACTGTTTTATGAAAATTACCTACAGTCCCTAGTTCTAAAGTTCGAATCCCGGCAAGAGCACCTCTCCAGTAAGTGTCCTTGGGCAGGACACCTAACGGTACATACTCGCCACCCAGGACATACTTGAAAACGAGAGACATCTCAATGTATCCTTCCTGGTAAAATACTTTCTCAAAAAAAAAGAAAAAGAAAAAGTGAAGGGACGGTGTTCTGGCACATGTGGGAACCTCTCATATCTGGGGACCGGCGCACTTCCGGTGACGTTTCAGCCGCTCACATTAAGGAACCACCAGCAATGCGCGCGCGTACCGCCGATTCGTCGGAGACGCGCTCGCTCCGATTAGCAGCCATCTTGGAAAACCAGGCGACCGGCGCACCGCATTGCTAATCGGAGCGAGCGCATCGACGAATCGGCGGTACGCGCGCGCATGCGCATTGCTGGTGGTTCTTGAATGTGAGCGGCTGAAACGTCACTGGAAGTGCGCCGGTCCCCACATATGAGAGGTTCCCACATGTGCCAGAACAACGGCTGTCATTCACATTCATTCTGCTGATGATCTGAATGTCTGGCTGTCCTTTTTATGTGCAGCTTTCTCCATAAAATTCAATGGCCAAAAAAGCTTGCACCCTTAAATCACCTGACGTAGAGTTAAAACATAACCAAGTTGCAAACGGAGTTGTAGAGGCTTTTTGAGTTAAAACAGAATTCCTTATTTTGATGAATAATCTTGGATGTAGATTTTGTCTGATCTGTGCTGCTCTGCATTAACTGGCCACTAGGTGGAGCCACAGGAGAAGGCAGTTCAGTGACTGGCTTTGGTATGGGCTGAGATCCAGCAAGATGGATTTACCATTGCGCTGTCAGAACAAGCTGCGTGACCTTCTGTCAGAGGTTAAGTGGCAAATGGCATGCGCACAGGGTTTAAAAAGGCACAACCCTATAATATGAAAATAGTGTATAGCTTCAATGCAAGCCTTAACAATCCTATTGTTGTAGTATCTAATAGATTTATAAATCCTACACATACAGGGTTATTCAGAGAGCGTGAAAAGCAGGAGAATGACTGGAGAATGAAAAATTCTAGGTCAAAATAGCTGATTTGGAAAGTGAGATGAAAGGGAGAATTTTTCTGGTTTGGCTATTTTGACCTAGAATTTTTCATTCTCCAGTCATTCTCCTGCTTTTCACGCTCTCTGAATAACCCTGTTTGTGATTTGTTTATTAACAACACTAACCTTTTGTGGCACTGAAATTCACCATTGTTTCCAACATCCATAGAAATCTTCATTGTTGCAGTTACAGTGAACTCCATCTTTATAGGCTATTCAGAGAGACAAAATGTAACCACTACCTGCACCGTCGTGCGCAGCCCGTAACATTATGGTGCGCAGCCCGTAACATTATGGTGCGCAGCCCGTAACATTATGGCGCGCAGCCCGTAACATTATGGCGCGCAGCCCGTAACATTATGGCGCGCAGCCCGTAACATTATGGCGCGCAGCCCGTAACATTATGGCGCGCAGCCCGTAACCTTATGGCGCGCAGCCCGTAACATTATGGCGCGCAGCCCGTAACATTATGGCGCGCAGCCCGTAACATTATGGCGCGCAGCCCGTAACATTATGGTGCGCAGCCCGTAACATTATGGTGCGCAGCCCGTAACATTATGGTGCGCAGCCATGAAACCTTTATTTAATGAAAACCTAAGGTTTAAATTTTTTTATTGCAAATCACAAGCCTTTAATCACAGATACCGTCAGTTTTATGCTATTCACCATGAACCAGATAACGGACATCTGAAATGTCAGTGGGTGAAAGAGGACCTCTTCACCCCACGTTAACATGTAACATAGTGACTATATTTCCTACATATTTATTTTCTGTTAATCTGTATTTGTTTTGTGTTAATTTCTTGCATTTTACTACTTTGTATTTCTGTAACAATGTTCTTGAACCCAGGACATACTTGAAAACGAGAGAAATCTCAATGTATCCTTCCTGGTAAAATCCTTTTATAAATAAATTAGGGTGTGCCTGGGCACACCCCCTGCGCACGCCTACAACATCATACTAGGGATAATAACCGCAGAAAGTGTAATTCTGTCACATTTTATCCTTTGACATACATCTCGTGACAAAATGTCAGGAAAAGTTGTTCACATTATCCAGCAGCACTGCTCCAATGTAGCCAATATTTAATTACATGCACACATATACAACAGACTTTCATGCAAAAAAGTCATTTGTGTGTCCAATCGAGAACTCCTTGCTGTTTAAGGCTAGGGTCAGACTGAGGCAGTGCGAACGCGCGTTCTGGCGCACTTAATCACGGCCGCACTAGCAGCAGATGCCGGGCAATGACGGCCAATATAGGAAGTACGGTCGCACAAAAGTCCGGCTGCGCAACGCAAGTGGAAAATGAACGCATTTTTTCGAGAACGTGAAACCGCAGGTACTGACGTACAGAGTGCGCTTCGTCCGCTAGCGGCGTGTGTGCGTGAATTGGAGACATCAGACGCTGCTAATGTCCGGCCAACATAACGTCCAGACACAAAAAGAGTTTTATTGATGATCCGTACAAAATCACGGACGAAAATGCGCATAGTATGACCACTATCACGTATTCTGTGAAAAAATGCGTCCATTCGTTCGAACGCACTTTTTCACAGACAACATAAAAATGCGTTCGTCTGACCCTAGCCTAAGCAGTGTGTGACAAAGGAGGTCTGAGGGCAAAGCCAGGCTCGGATTTGCACAGACCTAATGTTTTTCACTATGACTTCTGTTTTTTTCTCTTGCAGTTTGTGTACAGGAGGATTTTATTATTTATATAATTATTTTAAATTGCATCTCAAACACTAGGGCCCGATCACCTGGTGTGAGCTAAAATGCCATTGCTAACAGAAAAATCTAGCACGAGTTGCTAAAAGGTATTGCCTGATGACCCACCAACAGATCACCTTGTCTGCGGTAGTTTGTGTACAATGTCATTTAGCGCATGCTAAGGAAACGCCGAGACACCGTGCTAATGCAGTTGTGTACAGGATAGAACAGGTTTTTTTTCCAGTGCAGAGTGTCGGGCCATACCTATCCCCTGCCCTCACAAGCTTGAATATGCATATACATCCAGCGACTAGCCCTCACACCCCTGCATTATTAAAATCCTCCAAGGTGGCCATAGCATCCATGTTTATATACACATATATATTAAGGCTGATGGGCATTACATGATAAATGCCACCGACAGCATGTAGAATCATTACACTGCATTTAATAGATCCAAAAGGAAGGCCTGGTGAGCCACAATAATTTCCCTGCTGCAGCATATAAATAATACATGTTTCAGGGCAAGACTTATCCATGTGTCCCTTTTAAACATGGTCAACCTATTAATCAACCGCTTACATACTATGAATAACCCCCAGCATAAAATGTTTAAAATTAGGCAATATCTTAGAATTAGGATATATGTGGATAAAGGATACATATATATCATAATAGAGCCTACTGCAACAGCAGCGACATTACTGACCAGATCCATTACTATGGTGTATGCGGCCAAGAGAAACACCTGCGCTGCATTCCTTTCAATTGCCTGTTCATTTTGGGCGAGAACCTGTGATTTTTTTTTTATTTTTTGGAGTTGCCACCAGGGTTGAGCATTAGGTAAAATGTTGCGGTTATTGTCTGTCTAAAAATTGGCGCCAAGTGATCCGTTAGTTACAATAGTGTGAGGGCTCTCTAGCGCTGCCCATGTTAAATATAGGATGCGGTAAGTGATTTCCCCCCCCCCATTTCTAGCGGGAGGCGAACAATCTGTTGGTCAGGCGCTAGACTCCTATATTACCTGGCGCTAATGCAAAAATCCTGCTGATGATAGCGTTAGTTCACACCAGGTGATGGGGCCCTAGGGTATGAGACTGAGATGATGGTGACCTTTACTAACTGAACATAATTTATTATATAATAGGATTTCAGAAACTCCCTGATCTCTTCTCCCTTCATCCTGACTCAGTGAAGTAGCTGTTAAAGTTAAAACCGTTTATCGTGGAGCACTGGATTTTAAACTCCACACCAAATATTTCTGGAAGGACACAGTGTGCTCAGCTGTTTACAAACAAGTCCCTTTGGATGACATCCGGCCTTTAAGCCATGCTGCGCCATCTGGGAATGTCAGCAATTTTTGACTCTCGTCCAGACGATAATCTATTCCCACGATGACGAGCTGGCCTGAGTTTAAAGCCTGGGTTTCTTTTTGCTGCACGAGCCAATGCATGAACAAAGTGTGTCCGTGTGTGTATCCGTGTGTGTATCCGTGTGTCCCTAAAAATATTTTTTGTCAATTTAAAGTTTTATCTGGGCTTTCAGTAGTGAGCGTCACAGGACGGTCTTTATTATACCTGGCGATATGACAACCAAGAAGCGTCTGGATTTGTGGGAACCCAGGACCACGTTGCTTTCTAAGCTGTAACAAGAAAAATAAATAACCGTATTTCACAATCCATTCGCATGTCCGGCAGGTGTAGCAGCGCAGTTCCCTTTGCCAGGCCCTGGTTACGCCTTTCAGCCCCTAATGTGTGAGATTGGGGTCCCCCATGTGGCTCACACACCGTACCAGTATTCTTTTATGTTCATTCATATATTCCCTTTATTTATAAAGTATTTTACCAGGAAGGATACATTGAGATTTCTCTCGTTTTCAAGTATGTCCTGGGTTCAAGAACATAAAATTGTTACAGTCGTTACAGAAATACAAAGTAATAAAATGCAAGATATTCAAAACAAAACCTAAAATCTACAGATTAACACAGAAAATAAATATGTAGGAAATCTAGTCACTATGTTACATGTTTACAGGTACATTCTGTATATAGTCACTATGTTACATGTTTACAGGTGCATTCTGTATATAGTCACTATGTTACATGTTTACAGGACGCATTCTGTATATAGTCACTATGTTACATGTTTACAGGTGCATTCTGTATATAGTCACTATGTTACATGTTTACAGGACACATTCTGTATCGAGGTATGTTAATAGGGATCTCGAGTGACTTAACACTGGGGGGAAGATTTGATGACATCATATATTCCCTCGTCACGTCACAATACATGTATGGTAATTATGACTATTCTAGTGATTCCCTAAAATCCCAGGACACCTCTATACCTTTAAAAATGAATATTAAATGTGAGTGTGGGGTGGTTGGATGAGCATGATTATAACTGTTAATTAGTGGGTTCACATGTGTTGTAAGCTCCCACGCTGGTCTTGAGCCTGTATATACTTTTGGGGTTATTCAGAGAGCGGTGAAAAGCAGGAGAATGACTGGAGAATGGTAAATTCTAGCAGTCATTCAGTCATTCTATTCAGAGAAAGGTGAAAACCTTGAATGACTGGAGAATTGAAAATTCTAGGTCAAAATAGTCAAACCAGAAAAATTCTCCCATTTATTTCACTCTCCAAATTGGCTATTTGGTCTAGGTTGTTCATTCTCCTGGCAATTCTCAAAGTTTTAACCTCTCTCTGAATAGCCCTGTAGGTTAAAATAGCCGATTTGGAAAGTGAGATAAATGGGAGAATTTTTCTGATTTGGCTATTTTGACCTAGAATTTTCAATTCTCCAGCCATTCACCTGGTTTTCACCGCTCTCTGAATAGCCCTGTTTTGTGGTCCAACCTATTTTAAATGAATTCACCAAACTCCCGCACCGAGTGTGACCGTGTTCTTGCTATCTTTGTCTCCGGAGCGGATATTGTTGACAGGGCTTGCTTATCCAGGATGAATGACCTTTATTCTCCGCAGAGAAAAATCAGACAGACCTTTGATCATAGTACGTTAGCTTGAACCACACAACCCCTGTCACCGCAATGCCCAGGGGCCTATGTCTCTTTTTTGGTTCAGAGTGACATATGGCACAAACCAGGGATAGTCTGCAGGACAGTGTATTCTATCGGGGCCGTGCAGTGCTTTCAGAAAAGACCTGTCATTGACAATGTTTAAAAATATCAAACTCTCTCCGCTCCTATAATCCCTCCAATTTGTTTTTATTTATGGTAATAATTACAGCTCAATTTTTTTTTTTTTCTTCCCAAAAATTTAGAAATGAAATATTGTGACATAGTGCATGGATGGGTCTGTATTCCCCCTGTATTTTTGTTTAAAGTTGTAGGCATTAACCCCCAGGAGGGAATGTTTTGTTCTGTTCTTGCTGCAGGTGTCTCACCTGCCAATTATGCAGGATAAATAGCTCCTGCATGAGGGAGGGGAAGATTAGATTATGAGACACACGGGATGGTGCTACTCCTGAGGTGGGAAGAGTCTGCAGTGGGTGCAGGATATTAAAACAAACGTTGGTGTAAATTTTGTGTAGGGTCCCTTCTAGAGAGAGGGACGTTAAGTGAGTTAGTTACTGCTCAGGTGAACAAGGATTTTGTTTTTGTGTTATGTTTTTGTTTATATTCTTAATCTGATCCAATCTGGTTTTGCTGCTAAAGACTGAACTACACATCCTTAACCTTCTGCCAAGCCTTTATATTCACATCCTTTATAGATCAAAATCCGTGGCTTCTGATTGGCCAAGCCACTTCCTGGTCTGGGCAGAGTTTTCTGCAGCTTCTGTGAGATTTGAAGATTTACACAAGTTGCATGGAGTTTCGTGTTTTCTCGCTCTCGTATATATTTCCTAGTATTTCTGTTTTATCTTTGTACATATGCCAATGCTTTATTGAATCCTGTAAAATACAGCCCGGCCCGCGCGTGGAGGCACATAGAGCGAGAAGATCCAGTTCATTACCTGAGCTCAGTGCATTTTGTATCTTTTTACTGGTTAAATATTTGCTTGTGAGATGTTTTAAAAATGCATTCAATGTGAAGAAGGTAACTTTTTTTTTTTTCCTTTTTTCTACAAATAAAATCCGTCTCTCGTCTGGTGTAAAACTTAACTTTCAAAGAAAAGGCATTATCTGGGCTGGATCCGGGTCTACGTATTATGTTCAGTATTTATAGAGTCGTGAAAATGGAAAGTGCCTGCCTTTCTCTGAGAACAAACAGCAGTCAAGGTCACACACTGGCAGCTTTTAAAATCATTGTAGCAGATTGTGTTATGTAATGAGTGTGTATGGGGTGTCACATGAGTCAGACGACTCATGTACTACATCCACTTAGTGGTAAGGAGACTTCTCATGCACCACATCCACTTACGGAGTGGTAAGAAGACTTCTCATCCACCACTCCACGTCCACTTACTAAGTGGACGCTGTACATCAGAAGTCTTTTTACCACTCCGTAAGTGGATGTGGTGCATGAGAAGTTTCCTTACCACTAAGTGGATGTGGTGCATGAAAGGTGAGTGGTAAGAAGACTTCTCATACACCACGTCCACTTACGGAGTGGTGAGGAATCACTGATGGGGGTTTCACAGGACCAGCTCTGGTCACACACCTCTAATTCATCCCAGATCCTCATGTGTCAGGGATCCGAACCGGCGGGTGAGAATATGAGCCCAGAATGCATTGACACACAGGAGGCAAGGATACGGTGGATTAATTGGGTTTATTACTAGGGAACACACACAGGTAAACACAGTAGTGAGGGGTGAAGCAGGATTAGGACTGACTAGGGATTCTACTGGGTAACATAGAACGGATTTATAGGGGAAACTTACGTCAGACAGGCGGGACAAGAAAGGCAGACTGGGACACTGTGGACTGGAGACCAGGGTGGCAGGGGCTCACTGGAGACGCGGTAGGGGAACATGGAGGGAAGCACTATGCAGCACAGTGGGTTGCAAGGTTCACGAGGCGAGGCAATCAAGAGTGTAGCCCATGTAACAGAAGTCCAGAGGGAAGTCAGGGGCAGGCAGAGGGCAGCGAGTCCAGTAAGCAAAGCCAAGTGCGACACACAAATCCGGTATAGGATGGGATACCGGAAGCGAGCTTCTTGCAGGATAGACAGATTCACTGCGTGGTGACACATCAAGGAAGGAAGAGTGTGACCTCCTTTAGGCTAGGGTCAGACGAGCGCATTCTGTGCGGAATGTGCGTCTGTGCAGAACGGACGTACTTTCTGACTGACGACAAGGTAGTGGCCACACGGTCCGTTTTTGTGACTGATGTAGAAGGGAAAATAAATTTAATATGAAAAACATTTTGTCCGTCAAAATGCTGGACTTCAAAAATGCAGTCCGTCTGACCACGTTCCATCACTCACACACAAAGCTATGTGGACGTGGCGCACTCTGTGTGTCCGTTCTAGCGGTTTTACGTTCTTGCCTAACTTGCATCCGTTTGCTGCGTCCGTTGTGCGTCCGCACTTCTGTGCGGACGTACTTCGCGTGTGGGTCTCTATTGATCATAATAGTATGCTACCACGGACGTTAAAATGTGCGGCAACACGGAGGTGAACACTGCGCTCGTCTGACACGGGCCTAAAGGAGTGCTAATTGCAGGTAAGGGCTGACACCTGTAGAGACGTCCTGCAGGCAGTAAAGGAAATCCAGGCAGCACCTTTCATGTAGTGGCAACCGTAGATTTTCCTTTCTTGCGGTGAGGGCCCTGACACCTGTATTGTACTGCTAATCCTTTGAAATGACAAGAAGATAATTGGGGGCTGCAGGGAGAGCTGTAATATATAAACATCTTGCGCTGCAGGTCCTATGGAATGGTTAGAAAGCGTGCATATCTTTTGGAGATGAAACCTAATTAAATTCTGTCATTCAAATTCACAGGACTTGAGTGGATCCATTTTTAGCAAAGCTATATATTTTATTGCCTAATCAGCCCCTTTAAATTTCAGGTAGGAGTGAGCGCTGGATGGGGTGTGTGTGTGTTTATGCACAGTTTGCGATGTAGCTTTCCTGCTTGACTTGGAGCAGTTGGCGACTGGGAAAACATGAGAAAGTGTAACAAATACCAACGGTAACTAAACAAACCAGTAAAAGGTATCCAGGGTGTGAAATGATGAAGAGTAAAAAATACTATAGAAAGGCAGGAAGTGCAGGTTGTGTGTGCGGAGACCAAGTGATAGAGACTGCACCACAAACCACTGTGCTACAGGGAGGACCTTCTCAATGTATGGTAAAGGCCTGGAGGCTGATTGCACAGAGTTAGGGCGTTTTATACCAGTAATGAAGTCTAAGAAAACTCTTCGGGGGAGGCTGAGAGATACCAGAAACCATTTGAAGCTAAAACTAACCATAATGTGCTTTTTCTCTGGTATAAATGATGAAATAAACCAAACCCTAGTGTCCGTTTTGTAGTAGCAATAGCCCATATTTTGGGGTTTAACTCCAATGTCCCGACTTTGCTATCCCAATGTCTGTTCTAATTGGGGTGTGTGCGTATATACTAGATTCCTAGCAACTGGTTTCATAACCCTGTTCACCCCCCCCCCATGGGACACTCCAAACACCAGACCTGTCAACTCCCACTGTTTCATAGTGTGACTCGCTATATTTACAAATTCTTCCTGATCACAATACAAAGCCCCAATTTCACACTAAGATATATTGTGTGTGATTGTCTTTAAAGGGACACTCTACTAATCCTGACCTCTTTTATTGTTTTGAAACGGTCAGGCTGAGGGGCGCCCCCCCCCCTAACTGTACCAATGGGGTGAAGTAGAGGAGTCGTCCTCTCCCCCCCTCCCCCAAATCCAGTGTTCTGTGCAGGCACTATATTATTATTATTATTATTATTATTCTTTATTTATAAAGCGCCAGCATATTCCGCAGCGCTGTACAATAAGCACAGTATAGACAGGGTTACAATACATTGAACAACATTTGACAAACAGTACAGGAGGAGATGAGGGCCCTATTCCCGTAGGAACTCACAATCTAGGAGGGTTGGGGTTGGAAACAGGAGGAGAGGACTGCAAGGTGAGAGTGATTGATGGTTGTGTCAGTGAGTTGGGTGGTAGGCTTCCCTAAATAGGAATGTTTTAAGGGAGCTTTTGAAGGAAGAGAAGTTAGGGGAAAGTCTGACAGTACGAGGGAATTTGCGTGTAAAGTGCCAAGTCCCATAGCGGTGCTCAATATGCGGTTCCTACTCTACACAAGTCGCATTGGAGTGCAGATTGCGCAGAAAAGTTTCAGGGACTTCTGGGTTCAGGGATCCCTGAGTAAAATCGCCTCCAAAAAGAAAAATAATTGGGCAGAGGGTGCCGACAGCCTCAAACAATAATAAATATTGCTATAAATCACTTTTTTGACTTTGTAATAAAGTTTTTTTTTATTTCAAGATTATGCACGTACAGTTATAAACAGTATATATGCCAAGTAAAGTAGTACCTTTTTTTTGTTT
Organism: Leptobrachium leishanense; assembly: GCA_009667805.1. Taxonomy (NCBI): domain Eukaryota; kingdom Metazoa; phylum Chordata; class Amphibia; order Anura; family Megophryidae; genus Leptobrachium; species Leptobrachium leishanense. Next base: position 26,941,258 of record CM019071.1, on the reverse strand, counting down.
TGTTTCTAGTCTAAATTTCTTATGGACCCTCATATCCCTGATACTTTGTCAATCTTTGCCTTCGTGTTTATGCTCATACGTATTTGAAAGGGGGAGGAGCAGCTGCATTTGGAGTCCCTTGGGCAACACAAAACCTAAACGTGCCCTTGGGCCACAAAACCTAAACGTGCCCTTGGGCCTCAGATCATAGTTCTTGCTATGCCAGGATCCTTCAGCTGCTTGATTCTTGCAGCGCTGCATAAACACTGTTCCTGGAGATCTCTGCTACATAAATTCCATAATTTTATATAAATGCCAGCAAGATGTAAGCTTGGCAACATGGCAGGTTACGGTACTCGACTTGCAGTGATGTCACTTCCGCAGGCATCACCAAATACGCTAAGAAGTGCACGCTGGGAAACGCATTTAAAATTTTGCAGGTCTGTAAATCCCTAGTGTGTATTTTGGCATATTATTTTTTTTGTAGTTTTACTTGACGTGCAACATTTTTAATCTCTCACATTTTTCATTTTCAATCAGCCCTAAGGCAGCCATAATTGTGCGCGCAACAGCGGCCGTGCTGCTTCCGTGCAGCAGCTCTCTCCGTCAAAGCGCTAGGACGCGCGTTGACCGAGTTGCAAAGAGCGATTTTCTCCACAGGAGGATCGAGCCTTGCAGCGCTCAGCGAGGTGGCCAGACGGGCATCGAGTGGAAGGAACGTCCACACTCACGGACGTTCCTTCCACTCTCCAATGACACTCGTCTGACCAAGCCTAAATTCAAACCTCTGACATCATTATGAGAAATGATTGCTTCACTGTTCTGTTGACCAAGGGCCCTATTCGAAGGTTAGTGTAAACTTACCAGAGCCATTATAGTCTATGGGGTTGTTAACACCAACCGTGGAATAGGGCAGTTGTTGTTTGGCCAGTGAGCTGGTTGGGAGCGCATTATACCAGACTTTACATTCCATGTCAAGTTCCTCGTAGTCCTCTCTACATGTTTGTTCACCAAACTCTGAATAGAGATGTCCGTCTACTAATACAAGTCCTGGTGTTAGGGGCTCAGCCATCCTTTCCATCTTTAAAATCACACCAAGGACTTCATTTAATTCTGCCCGATGGCCGAAATCGACACCTTGTTGGGATGATTTTCCGTTCAGGAGGTTTACATGCGGGTTTATCAGTATTCTGGATTCCCAATAAAATTTCAGATCGAAATATTGTCTCTCACAGCTTATTTATGCAGCTTTCAAAAAATATAACACATTTTTAAAGGTGTTGATACACGGCTTTTCAGTCAGGGGAATTAAGGGATATAAACTGAATGTTTTTATTTAACTTCGGATACTTCTAGTTGTCCTAACCGGTGCCTGGTATTCAACCCTTAACAAAACCTTTTTCTTGCTCCGTTGCTGCTATACCGTATAGGTAGAGATCATGTAGGATGAACCGCGCACTCAGATCTTATCAATACCAAGTCTCCTGAGTGCGCTGTTCATCCTCCATGATCTCTAAGGCTGGGTTCACACCTAAGCGTTTTACAGCGCGCTCCTGCGCGCTGTAAAACGCTCAAACAGTGAAATCCCATGATTCCCTATGTGGGCATGTCACACCTGGCCGTTTCTCAGCGCGCATGAACGCGCTGATAAACGCCCTACGTCCAAAGAAGTGCGGGAGCTTCTTTGGGGCAGTTATCAGCGCGTTCGCGGCCATATCATAGCCGCGAACGCGCTGCAACGCACTTTCGCGCGTTTTTTTGTATGGGCGAACGCACGTAAAAAAAAGCGCGCATTGCGCGACGCTGCGCTACGCCGTGGTGTGAACCCAGCCTTAATGTACAAATCTGTATAATGGTGGCTGAATATTATGCTTTTTTCATCTGTTTTACCAGCCAGCTTCTTTTTTTAAAAAAATTTTTTATCTCCACTCCAGACTAAAATTTTTTATTTTTTTTTTAAACTGAATCGCCCAATTATTTTGAAGGAGGAAAAAAAAAAATTACATATTCCACAAGAGAACGATACTTTGTTTGAAAAATCAGCGGACATAATAAAAATCGAGCCCCATATAACCAGATGGCCCTTTTGCATGTTCTCTCACCCTGGCAGAGTGATGTCCATGAAAGCACATGTAAAATAATAATTGCTGAGCTCGCTCTGCACAGACACTCTTGTGTTTCATGGGGAACGTTTTCATTTGCTTTGGCCTTGGAGCTGAGGAAGCCACATTATTTGGTCATGAATCTCACGGAAGGTGTGCTCTTCCTCCTGGGTTCACCCCTCATTGTTTGTGTAATGCGCCTCCCTTTAAATCCCACTTCATTGTCACCATTTTCTTATCACATGGCTGTAAGGCTAGGGTCAGACGGATGCATTTTTCGCGTCGTCCGTGAAAAAGTGCGTTTGAACGAATGGACGTATTTTTTCACGGAATATGCGATAGCGGTCATACGATGCGCATTTTCGTCCGTGATTTTGTACGGATCATCAATAAAACCCTTTTTGCGTCTGGACGTTATGTTGGCCGGACATTAGCAGCGTCTGACGTCTCCTAATCACGCACACACGCCGCTAGCGGACGCAGCGCACTCTGTACGTCAGTACTAGTGGTTTCACGTTCTCGAAAAAATGCGTTCGTTTGCCGCTTGCGTTGCGCAGCCGCACTTTCGTGCAGCCGTACTTCGTATGTTGCCCGTCATTTGCTGCTACTACGGCCGTGATAAAGTGCGGCTGCACGCGCGTTCGCACTGCGTTCGTCTGACCCCAGCCTAAGAAGTAAATCAATAAATAACACTGATTTTACAAGTGGAAATGTTACTTGAGTAGTAAAAGATATCCTCTTTTTTTCTGGGATTGTTTTAAGACGTGATTTAATAGAAATCTAACTTAAATGGGTTTTCTATTGACACGTTGCATGCACTGTATTAATGGAATGTGTCATTTTAACCCTTCGCTGAGAGGTAAGTAATGTGCACCTGTTTGGTTCAGGAGGGAGACGTACACGGTTGTTTCTTTTTTAAATCTGAATAACGGAGGAAAGGTAGCAGAATAAAGCATAGAATGGCCCCCTTTTTTATTTACGGACGCATTAGTATAACGGAGGTCATGGGGCAGAGCATTGGTGTTTGGTTTGCATAATCTTGATTAAACCAGGAAGGTTTGCCTGGGCTCCAGACTCTTGAATGTGATCAGTGTTTGCTGTTAATTCACATGGTGGGATTGCATTGTTTGCAGAATAACTTGATTTGTAGAGACGGCCCCATCCAAACAAAAGGTAGATTTCTTATCTGTGGGATCACTAAAGACATAATGAAAGGAACCATCAGGATATATTTCTATAAAGGTTTTTATCTACTTTAATGCCCTAAACCTATACATTACAAAGTCTCTCTCACCTTTTATCTGAGTGGTGAGTTTTTTATCTTCCATGGGAAAATTCAGATGTCCCTTGTGTCCTACCATGACTTCACTATTTGATTTAGGAGCTAATGCTGACCTCCTGATGTTTCAGAGTGTGGAAGTAAGGCTTTTGATACTATTCCGCATAGAAGGCTTATCAATAAATTGCAATCTTTGAGCTTGGATTCCAATATTGTTGAATGGATTAGGCAGTGGCTGAGTGACAGACAACAGAGGGTTGTGGTAAATGGAGTTTATTTGGTGTAAGGTCTTGTTACCAGTGGGGTACCTCAGGGGTCAGTACTTGGACCCATTCTATTTAATATTTTTATTAGTGATATTGCAGAAGGTATTAATGGAAAAGTATGTCTTTTTGCTGATGACACAAAGATTTGCAACAGGGTTGACGTTCCTGGAGGGATCAGCCAAATGACAAATGATTTAGGTAAACTAAAAAAAAGGTCGGAGCTGTGGAAATTGAGTTTTAATGTGGATAAGTGCAAGATAATGCACCTGGGACGTAAAAACCCAAGGGCTGAATATAGAATATTTGATACAGTCCTAACCTCAACATCTGAGGAAAGGGATTTAGGGGTTATTATTGCAGAGGATCTAAGGGTAAGTAGTCAATGTAATAGAGCAGCAGGAAATGCTGGCAGAATGCTTGGTTGTGTAGGGAGAGGTATTAGCAGTAGGAAAAGGGAAGTGCTCATGCCACTGTACAGAGCACTGGTGAGACCTCACTTGGAGTACTGTGTGCAGTACTGGAGACCGTATCTCCAGAAGGATATAGACATCTTAGAGAGAGTTCAGAGAAGGGCTACTAAAATGGTGTACGGCTTGAAGGAGAAAAGTTACCAGGAAAGGCTTAATGATATTAACATGTACAGCTTGGAAAAAAGACGAGACAGAGGAGATATGATAGAAACATTTAAATACGTAAAGGGAATCCACAAGGTAGAGGAAGGGAGTATATTTAAAAGGAAACAAAGTAGCAAAACAAGAGGACATAGTCTTAGATTAGAGGGGCAAAGGTTTAAAAGTAACATCAGGAAGCATTATTTTACTGAGAGGGTGGTGGATACATGGAACAGTCTTCCAGTTGAAGTGGTAGAGGCCAAAACAGTGATTGAATTTAAGCAAACATGGGATAGGCATAAGGCTATCCTAAACAAAAGATAAATCCAGGTAAAGTATCCATGTAATTGGGCAGACTAGATGGGCCGAAAGCTTCTTATCTGACGACATTTTTCTATGTTTCTATGAAGTGAGACACTGCTGTCTTGGGGAATTCTCCTTGGAAACTAAGGCCCCGTTCACACTGTGCGATTTATCACGCGGATTTTGACACGAAATCGCGGCAAAATCCGCACGCTGTCATGCTATGTAGCATCTCAAATGCATTTCAATGGAGCTGTTCACATCTTGCCGCACCGGCACCGCGGTAGCATGTCGCTGGTACATGACCCTTTTTTTGCGTTTTGCAATTTCCATTGGTGGTGTTTTGCAACGTCACGAATATGAAAATCGCGCAGAAAAAACACCCTATTTTCAAATCGCACAGTGTGAAAGGGGCCTAAGGCCCGTGTCGGATGAGCGCACTGATCACGTCCGTGTTGCCGCACATTTGTACGTCCGTGGCAGCATCGCATTCTGACCAATGGAGCCCCACACACGAAGTACGTCCGCACAGAAGTGCAAACGGACGCAGGTTAGGCAAGAACGTAAATCCGCTAGAACGAACGCAGAGTGCGCTGCGTCCGCAACGTCTGCATAGCTTTGTGTGTGAGTGATGGAACGAAGTCAGACGGACTGCATTTATACGTCCAGCATTTTTGACGGACAAAATGTTTTTCATATTAATTTATTTTCCCTCCTACATCAGTCAAAGAAAACGTCAGTCACAAAAACGGACTGTGTGGCCACTAACTTGTCAGTCAGAAAGTACATCCGTTGTGCACGGACGCACAGTCCGCACAGAATGAGCTCGTCTGATCCTAGCCTTAACAATTCATAGATGTTTTCGATAAATCCACCATTTAGGCTCATGTCAGACGAGCGCAGTGTTCACGTCCGTGTTGCCGCACATTTTAACGTCCTGGTAGCATACAATTATGATCAATAGAGACCACACATGAAGTACGTCTGCACAGACGTGTGAACGCACAACAGATCCGGCAAACGGACGCAGGTTAGGCAAGAACGTAAAACTGCTAGAATGGACATGCAGAGTGCGCCACGTCCACAACGTCCACATAGCTTTGTGTGTGAGTGATGGAACGTAGTCAGACGGACTGCATTTATACGTCCAGCATTTTTGACGGACAAAATGTTTTTCATATTAATTTAATTTATTTTCGCTTCTACATCAGTCACAAGAACGGACCGTGTGGCCACTACCTTGTCGTCAGTCAGAAAGTATGTCCGTTGTGCACGTTGAGGCACAGAATGCGCTCGTCTGACCTTAGCCTTAGGGAGGCGGCACACGAGCATACTGTACTGCGTCTGTTACGGACGCACTTTTTGACCGGAGATATTGTGAGTACTGCATAAAGTGCGTCCATAACGTCTGTCTCCACACCCTAGGAAAATACATGGCAGCGTTGTTTCTGCGTTTAGCTTTTTCACGTCGATGTTGTTTTCGCGTCCGTAGATATATGCGTTGCCCGTCCGTGAAAAAGTGCGCAGGTGCTTCGTGTGGTGGGTTTCAGTGACTCCTTTTTAAAGCTACGACGGACGTCAAACAGTACGGTCAGACGGACGCAAAACGTTTGCTAGTGTGCCGCCAGCCTTAGTCTGCAGTCACACGAGCGCACGGAGTGCGTCCGTGTGACCGCACTTCCCTGCATCCGTTGCAGCTTTGCAACAGGCTGGACGGGGAGGGCTACACAGGGTAGCGTGCGCACGAATTGCGGTGCTACCACCAGATGTGATTTCAGCCTCCCAGTCAATAAGCTACGATGGACGCTGACGGGGCTTTAAAGAGCAATCCTCCATAGGAGGATCGAGCTTTGTAGCGCTGAGCGCACAAACTGCACTCCGTGAGGAGGCCACACGGGCGTCAGAGTGGAAGGAACGTTCACTCTCACGGACGTTCCTTCCGCTCTGAGAAACGCTCATGTGCCCACAGCTTTGTGTAAATAAAAATGTACCGTATTTTTCGCTCCATAAGACGCACCTGACCAGAGGCGTAACTAGAAACCTCAGGGCCCCGGTGCAAAAATCCATGAAGGGCCCCCCCTCAAAAAGAGATAACAACAGCTTGAAGCTGGTGCTAACTGATTCCGCTTCTGTAGAATCTGTTATCACCAACTGTTTGCCCCCAAAAAACAGATACTCACCTCTCATCCTGCAGCGAGAACTTTGTCCTGATCCGCCACTTCTGGCCACCAAGAGCAGAGTGGGGGGGGGAAGTCCCCAGTCTCCCTCTGGGATCACTCCATGGCCCTGCAGGATCTCGCAAAAGCGAGATCACATGGCCTGGAAGCACAAGCATCCATGGAGTGCTATGGACTCCAGGAGGTGATACTTGCGGTGGCGTATTAGCGCTGCCACGAGTATCTAGGAGGCTAGTGGCCGTTACGGGGCAACCTGCTGGATTCAGCGCCTCACCCGTAACCTGCTTGTAAACGGGGACGCCAAGGGGAAATTTGCAAGTGTAAATTTTTCCACTTAGGTCGGTGTCAGGCGAGTGCACTAAGTGCACCCATACTTACGGACTTACCGGCGCCCAGCGCAGCGCTCTGATGCTGCAACGGGCTGGTCACACGCTTGTGCATGCGCTTGAAATGTGCGCACAACAAGCGTACACCCACATAGCCTCCCCGTCGATGCGCTAAAACACGCGTCGACGGGGCTGCAAAGTGCAATTCTCCAGCGAGGTGGGTGGCCATACGGCCGTTGAGTGGAAGGGACGACCACTCTCACGGAGGTTCCTTGCACGCTTGTCTGCCCCTGGCCTTAATGCCCCATGCCGGTAGCTGTAGGCAGTGACAATGAGCAGCGCAAGCATGTTGCTCAATGTCTCTGTACAATGCATGACTATGGATTGAGTGCAGGATATTTTTTGTGTAATATAAAAAAAATATAGCTACAGTACTACAATTTTACCCAGATTTTTTTTTTTTTTTGGATCAACTTACATGTGTATTCAGAAATCATTATTTGGGTACCTTTTTGTATTAAGATATTTTTTTTTTTTTATCTGGGTGACACAGCCGCTATATCCATTAAGTGCTATATATATGTATATATATATATAGAAGATGGGCAACTAGCAGCTGTACACACCAGAACAGATAACATGGACTGCAGTATGACTTAAGCTGGGAGTGAGGGCTGAAAGTGTGTATATATATATATATATATTCTACTACACTTACGGAAAACATACAAAATTATTGTTCAGGACAACAAGGGGATGGTTAAAACATTTGTGCTGCTTAGATCCCTGACGTTGCAGGGGTTAAAAATCACAGCACATGAAGAATGTCCTTTCCAGTAGAGGTTGTAATATGTGAGGGGCCGCCTGTGTCCAGGAATGTCTGCTTCTGAACAGGAGGAGACCCCTCACATATTACAGCGGGGGTCTCTGCAGCTGCAGGGGGTTGCCAAGATCCATGTGAGAGATTACAGTGCAGACTGAGGGCAGATCGTTTCTCACCTGGTCGAGTGGGATCTCTGCTCCTCACTCAGTTGCACGTGGGACAGGATGCCATGTTCCTGCTACTCTGATTTAGTTTCCGGAGCCCAGAGCAGCCCTGAAACTGAGAGTCTCTGGGGGCTGTGCAGTGTGGCTCCTGTGTGTACGCTGCCAAGCAGCAGGGCCCTAGGGACATGAAGCCTGGAGGGAGATGGAATAACTCTGACGGCACTGCCCGAGCTGCTGCCTCTCCCTCCCAGTCACAAGTTCTGTTACACTGCTCTCCTGTAGCACTCAGCCCCCTCCTGCACACCTCTGCACTGGGCGGCAGCTTTCTACTTACAGCAAGCAGGCAGCTCCCATCTGTTTGCTGTCTCCCTCCGTGGTCACGTTGCCTATTGTGACATCACACGCGCCGGCGCGCTGTCACTGACTCACTCACGTGACACATCAGCATCAGGGAAGAGTCAGGAGGAACTGATTTCTCCTGCTCCTCCGTCCCTGCCAAAATATAACCACCAGTGCCAGGGCCCCCTCCAGTGGCGGACTGCCAGGGCCCGGTCGCAAGTGCGACCGCTGCGACCCTGGTAGTTCCGCCACTGCACCTGACCATAAGACGCACCTAGTTTTTAGAGGAGGAAAACAGGAAAATAAATATTCTGAAATCAAATAGTGTAATAATGGATATACTGCCCCAGCTCATGGATACTGCCCCCAGCTCATGGATACTGCCCCCAGCTCATGGATACTGTCCCCCAGCTCATGGATATGCCCCAGCACATGGATACTGTCCCCCAGCTCATGGATATGCCCCAGCACATGGATTTGCCCCAGCTCGCTCATGGATGTGCCCCAGCAGCTCATGGATATGCCCCAGCACATGGTTACTGCCCCCAGCTCATGGATACTGTCCCCCAGCTCATGGATATGCCCCCCAGCTTATGGATATGCCCCCCAGTTTATGGATATGCCCCAGCACATGGATATGCCCCAGCACATGGATACTGTCCCCGAGCTCATGGATATGCCCCAGCTCATGGATACTGCCCCCAGCTCATGGATACTGCCCCCAGCTCATGGATACTGTCCCCCAGATCATGGATATGCCCCCCAGTTTATGGATATGCCCCAGCACATGGATATGCCCCAGCACATGGATACTGTCCCCCAGCTCATGGATATGCCCCCAGCTTATGGATATGCCCCAGCTCATGGATACTGTCCCCCAGCTCATGGATAATGCCCCAGCTCATGGATATTGCCCCAGCACATGGATTTGCCCCAGCTCGCTCATGGATGTGCCCCAGCTCGCTCATGGATGTGCCCCAGCTCGCTCATGGATGTGCCCCAGCAGCTCATGGATATGCCTCCGCTCACCTGTCGCCGCCGCGTTAGGCTCCCTCTGAGCGTGCGTCCGGCGGCAGGAAGCTTGGGCACTCGCCTGGGGGAGCCACGTGACCGCGATCTCGCGAGATCGCGGTCACGTGGCTCCCCCAGGCGAGTGCCCAAGCTTCCTGCCTCCGGACGCACGCTCAGAGGGAGCCTAACGCGGCGGCGACAGGTGAGCTGAGGCATATCATGGGGCATTCGCTCCATAAGACGCACCCACTTTTCCCCCCACTTTTTGGGGGAGAAAAGTGCGTCTTATGGAGCGAAAAATACGGTAATTCAGAACCCTAATATCTTATTTATAGCAGCATTTTTATTTATGGTGGTGCCCTTGAAACGAGGGACATTGAGATAGAAAGGTGGGGCAGAGGGATTTAAGACCATAAAAGGGACTGTCCCTCCTATTGAAGGTATCCTCTGTAATTCCAACATCATCATTTATTTATTTATTTTTGAGACTGTCGACATGAAACCAAAAGTGGAGAATTCCCACCCCTGACCTCATGCAGCCGGGAACCAAATTATTAAAAATATTTATATAAAATGACCTGCGGACTATCTGTATAAGGTGTATATGAAACATAAATGATTTAGATTTGAGCCCTATCTACAGTCTCAAGTTTTTATAAAGCGCTAACAAGTTCTGTAGCGCTGTACAATAGGAGGCAGGACAACAAATATACAGGTTTAATACACAGTACAGTAAGCGAGAGGACCCTGCTCAAGAGCTTACAATCTAAAAGGATAGGGGTGACACAGTAGGTGGGGGTTAATAGAGAATGTGAAATAATGGAGTACGTGTGGGAAGATGTAGTGGGAAATGAACAGAGGGGGATTAGGGAGTGAGATGATGGGCTTCTCTGAAGTAGTGTGTTTTCAGAGACTTCTTGAAGGACTGGAGAGATATCTACAATATATCACATTCTTCTATGCAAAATATTCCAAAATATTTAAAGATCTGAAATCCAAAACGTTTCTATTCCCAAGCATTTTGGAAAAAGGATACTTGTACCCTAGAGAGCAAGCTTCTTCGGGACCAGGGCCTTCTTACCATTCTCTGTCTGTACATCTGTGTCTAACCTTATTTTTATGTACTGCCCTGCAAAATATGTTGGTGCATTACAAATAAATTAATAATAAAATGTGTTATAATAATAATAATCTTGGGTGTAATATATATATATATATATAATTATTATTTTTTTTGTGCCTCTCCTATGCAAGATGGTGACCATAACACTTTCTGATGACTTGGCTAAGACTGTATCTGTGGATCTGGTTTAAAACAGGAATTACCAGTTCAGGGCGTAGTAAAACCCATTTAGTGTTTGTAACTAAGGGAGAGACAGTGAGAGTATATCATAATGGCGATATGGGGATAAACTGCTCCTCAGTATACAATGCTTGCAGGGTCTAAACCCATGAACATATTATCTGTATGGAGTAAGGGAAGGTGTGATTCCAAATCAATCTGTGTGTCCTGCAAATCTTACTGTGCAGCAGAATACCCTGGCGTATTCTAATCGTAATCTGTTCCATGTAAAGTGTCCTCTTATCTGTCATTACAGGCACAAAGCCAAGTCCTCCCTCACTGCGGGGGAGTGGATGTCCACTTCAATGGGATGTTCGATTGCTTTCGGCAAACTGTGAAGTTAAAGGGCGTGTGGAGTCTATGGAATGGGCTAACCGCAAACCTACTGAAGGTGAATACTACTCCAAAACTCCAATACTACTTTATCAACGACTCCAAAAAAAATAAAAAATAAATTTTTTAAAAAAGGCTGTTCTGCCTGGCCATGTACCATGTGCGTAGATATTTCTCACAGGGACATAACACGCAGAAGGGTTATTCAAAGCGTGCCGAAGTTTCAAACAATGGCGACAATCGTCAGCATTCCGCAAAAAGGAAATGCAAAGAGTGGCACAGGTATCTTCACAGTGAAGCTTTTCTCCGTTTGTTGCCGTTGCAAGAACAGTTCTTTTTGCCATTGTTTGCAAGTTTTGGCAAGCACCTGGACTCGTGGGATGGAGTAGAGGTGCTGCTCACTGCTCTATAACTGTGGAGACACAGGTTCGATCCCGGCAAGACGCCTAACGGTACATACTCGCCACCCAGGACATACTTGAAAAAGTGAGAAATCTCAATGTATCCTTCCTGGTAAAATTTCTCAAACAAAAATAATCACATTAATATGATTTGTCATCATTGCTATTATATTCTGTAAACCCGGCTCTAATGATACCCTCCATCTCACTCCCAAATCTCACATCATTTTACAAGCACTTTTATTAGTGCAGATCCCTTGCAGGATGTCTGCTAGGTTTATTTGTTTATTTACTAACACACGAATATTGTGCATGAAACGGCAATCTCCTAGGCCTGAAGTACCACAGCTGCGATTCAAACTATAGCATCGTCTTCCTCAATTCTTCATTTTGTGATTTGTATCATTTGTGATTCCAGTCGGAGGTTGTGCAGGTGATTATATCTGCTTTATTTTGCAGTGCAGACTGTAGTCTTAGATTAGAGGGGCAAAGGTTTAAAAGTAACATCAGGAAGCATTATTTTACTGAGAGGGTGGTGGATACATGGAACAGCCTTCCAGTTGAAGTGGTAGAGGCCAAAACAGTGATTGAATTTAAGCAAGCATGGGATAGGCATAAGGCTATCCTAAACAAAAGATAAATCCAGGTAAAGTATCCATGTAATTGGGCAGACTAGATGGGCCGAAAGGTTCTTATCTGACGACATTTTTTCTGTGTTTCTATGTAGTAAATCTACATAGCATTTTGACTGCATAAGATACTTTGGTTATTTTTGTTTGCACTGATAGCTATATAAACATTCTATAATGTTCTGGAGAGGACACACACACTCCCATCTTTTAATTCCACTGTGGCAGTAGATGAAACAGTCTGTTCAGTGTGTCTTTATGGATGTAGATGTATACGTGTATATACTCAATCTCTGTCTGATACATTGTGTTAGTCCAAGGCAGTGTTTCTTAATCTTGTGGAGAACTGAAAGGACAGACCCGCAGCTCTCTTCATGGCTTATTTAACACAGGGCATGATGGAGCCTCATTGTTTCTCTTTTCTTCATGCACAGGTGGTTCCTTATTTCGGGCTGATGTTCTGCACGTTTGAAGGCTGCAAGCGCTTCTGCCTCTATCAGAACGGTTACATTGTTTCTCCGCTTAGGTACCAGCTGAAGCCTGGAGTTGACCAAAGCCTACGTCCCCAGGAGCTGCGTGAGCAGCGCAAGTTTATCCGAACAAAGAGCTATTCCAATCCTTCTCTGAAGAGCTAGCCCAACGGGAACTGAACCAGAGAGCTGCTAAATTGGCAATGTTTCCAAAGCATTTGCCGCTCAGATGGCTTTGGGGCAAAGCTAGACACGTCAGTAAAGACCACATGTAGCTGAGGTTGGCCTGGCGAGCACTTCTATAGACTTAATGAAGGTATAAAGGTGTAGTCCTTCTGTGGGTTATTATAAATGTACGTAAGTTAATGTGTTCAAACCTTTTGAACTTTGAGCCCTCAAACAGACAATACCACAGCATTATTCCCTGATTCGCAGGTTACGGATTAGCTTTCTGTTCATGCCAGATTGCTGGGTGCTCCGAAACAAGGCTAATACGCTCTATCCAACATCCTCCACAGTTCCACAGCAACTGCAGGCTGTAAAATCACTTTATTAATTTCAAATTTGAGTTCATTCTTTTAAGCGCTGGTACCTCTAGGATTCCTATAGCTATTCTGACGTTACACGGTGAACTCGCCTCAGTCTGGCTCTGAATATCCAGAGCAAACATAAAGGAAGACGCTACACATCCTAACCACTTTATATTTTTTAAATGGTCAGGATGTGAGGAATCGTCCCCCCTTTTGCTAAAAAGCTGGGTGAAGTGGAGGAGTTTCCTTCACCCCACTCAGCGTCACCAGCAGCTAGGAAAATTGAATTTCCCGGCTGCTGGTTACTAGTGACATCGGCAAGCAGGGAGTGTGCCGACGTCACTATTTCTGAGACAAGTCACGTTGGCAATCTGTCTCCAAGAGGCCGCGATGCATCAGAGCGGCGCATGCACCAATCTCTGATCAGTAGTTCTACGCAGGCACTACGGGACTTGCGTACATCAAGTTTGCAATTCCTGTCGCAGCGTGCAGTCTTTTCCTACGTTACACAAGTTACTGTCTGTTATTGAAATCTTTGCAGTGGGAAGTCTGCATGCAGCAGATCAAGATCCCGGCATTATTTAGTGGCTGTGCTGCCGGTCCAAATGCAGGTTGTGCGGGATCAGATTGGGAATCCAAATCCATATCGGCTGAACCCGATTGCCGATCGGCGGCTGAAATAGGCAAATCGAGAGATCCCTAGCAGCAATCTCAGGATGGTTTCCTCCAAAGGCTAGATCTTAAAATGGTTAACGGTTTGCTTTCTATACAAGGCCTTTAATGTATTTTTTTCCCCTAATCTTTTAATATTACCCCATCCTTAGCAATCTATCACAAGGAGATCCCTCTGCCTATAAATCCTTCAGCGTGACCCCGAGGAATATTCAGTAATCCTCAGAGGGGTTAATCAATTTGTGGAGGCATAGTTGAGGTTTCCAGTGGAATTACAAATTTCAGGACCATAAAAATAAAATCTTGGGATTTCCAAGTCAGCTGTTCTGGCATAACATTTGCAATTCTCTCTCCATTCGGCCACTTCGCTCTTTGGCTCCGGCTTGCTATATCAACGTCTGGACCGACTGACTTTTCAATAAGCTCCTCTAAGCTTCCTGATCCTGCGCAGCGCTAAGGCTGGGGTCAGACGAACGCAGTGCGAACGTGCCTTCAGCCGCACTTTATCACGGCCGTAGTAGCAGCAAATGACGGGCAATGTGGGCCAATATACGAAGTACGGCTGCACGAAAGTTGGGCCGCGCAACGCAAGCAGAAAACGAACGCATTTTCGCAAGAACGTCGAACCGCTAGTACTGACGTACAGAGTGCGCTGCGTCCACATAGCGGCGTGTGTGCGTGATTTGGAGACGTCAGACGCTGCTCATATCCAGCCAACATAACGTCCAGACACCCAAAGTTTCCTGGTTTGGATCCGTAAAAATTCACGGCCGAAATTGCGCATCGTATGACCGCTATCGCGTATTCCGTGAAAAAGTACATCCATGCGTTCGGACGCACTTTTTTATGGACGATGCGAAAAATGCGTTCGTCTGACCCTAGCCTAATAGTCCATACTCTCCTGCTTCAGGTCGCCTCAACATCACTGGCGATCTTAGGCCTGAAATTGCATACTAGAACGCTGTAAGCAGTTATCCATAGGGTTTTTATTTTTTTAAAGATTTTGCAGGGTGTCCACAACCTACAGATGTGTGAACATCCGTGAATACCCAATGTAATACTTACTATCCAGCAACCTGACAGTTATCACCGTCTGAATAAATATACCTTTGCTCAGCCCTTGTGATGCTCACATCGATGCATTAGGACAGGTGTTCCCAACCGCGGTCTGCAAGTCCCCCTAACAGGACAGGTTTTAAGGATTACCTTGAGGAAATGCAGGCTGAATCCTGCAATCACTGAGCAGCAAATCATAACACCTGTGCTGTGCTTCAGATATCTGGAAAACCTGGCCTGTTAGGGGGACTTGAGGACCGCGGTTGGTAACCACTCCTATACCAGTGGTGGGGCCAGAAGAGCATCTTTGTGATCTGACGTATTTGGATCTGATTTAGAACACGCTGTATTTCTATAGATAATAACATGGAGGGCTCCGTGTTTAATAGATTTTATGGCTCCTTTTAATCGGTTTCCATTCTTCTGTTAATATTTGTTTCAGACTTTACCACTGGTATATCACTGACAAGTACCCGCTGCAATGCCACCTCAGCACTGGGCACCTGGGATATGTAACCAACCTGCATTGCACCCTCCTATCAGGACAGCCTGGTGCATCTCTATAAAAAATATATTTAATTAGTCTACACAATAAAGCAGGAATCTAATGCAGCAAACGTGACTCTTATTGAGCTGCGAGGACTTTAAACTACTGTATATTAAAAGGGACAGGTCCAGTTCCATACACTGCTTTTATTAAGGTTCACACAGCTCAGCGCCCCTGCCTTCCCTGATCCTATGCATTCACTATACCCACCCCCCATTCATAGTGTCCATCCCCCACTGTGTGATGCCACAAAGGAAAGCTGCACTTTACAGTGGCTATTCAAGAGTCCATCCAGTGCATGCGACTTGTCTAGGTCTTCATAGTTTTAATGAC
This sequence comes from Leptobrachium leishanense, assembly GCA_009667805.1. Taxonomy (NCBI): domain Eukaryota; kingdom Metazoa; phylum Chordata; class Amphibia; order Anura; family Megophryidae; genus Leptobrachium; species Leptobrachium leishanense. Next base: position 26,925,565 of record CM019071.1, on the reverse strand, counting down.
AGAGCCTGACCTATATGGCTTCTGTGCACAAGTATAGCCTAATTATATATCAATTTACACAACAAAAAGATTCTGCAATGCAGGCTTATAGGATCCATTTAGGAGCTGTCTCTAGCCTGCTAGGTAGCTTCATTCATGCACTTTCATGAAGGAAACAGTTTGTGACTGCCTGTGTAATTGACGTTGGGATGTTATTTATTTATTTATAAAGGATTTTATCAGGAAGGATACATTGATATGTCTCTCGTTTTCAAGTATGTCCTGGGTTCAAGAACATTGAAATGTTACAGAAATACACAAAGTATTTCATTACTCTTCTTTTCCCCTATATATATTTAAAGACTTGAGTGAGTTGATAAGTTCTGCCCTAGAGACTGTTGACAGGAAAAGTGTTCAACCTCTGCTGTGAGAGCCTGGTGGGAATTGTAGTTTGAAAGCAAGGTGCATCCCTCTGGTTCTCCAATAGGACAGAATTGCGACTGGAGGTGCAGCTCTCCTGCTAAGCCCCGTTCACACTGTGCGATTTATCGGGCGGATTTTGCCGCGACGTCGCAGCAAAATCCGCACGACGTCGCGCTGTGTAGCTTCTCCAATGCATTTTAATGGAGCTGTTCACATCTTGCTGCGCAACGTCGCATGTTGCGGTAGCATGTCGCTGGTACATGACCCTTTTTTTGCGATTTGCTATCTGCGATTTTGCGATTTGTATTCATGGTGCTTTGGAAAAATCGTACAAAACCGCAACGTCGCGAGACATTATCACACTATGTCACGAATATGAAAATTGTGCGGAAAATTGCGCGATTTTCAAATCACACAGTGTGAACGGGGCCTTAGACTAATGTCAGACGAGCGCATTTTGGACGGACTGTGCATCCGTGCAGTAGGGACGCACATTCTGACGGAAGACGCAGTAGTGGCCACACGGTCCGTTTTTGTGACTGACGTTATATTTGACAGATGTAGATGGGAAATTAAATTAAAATGAAAAACCATTTTGTCCATCACTAATGCTGGACGCATAAATGCAGTCCGTCTGACTTTGTTCCATCACTCACACACAAAGCTATGCGGACGTGGCGCACTCCGCACGTCCGCTCTAGCGGTATTACGTTCGTGCCTAACCTGCGTCCATTTGCCGCGTCCGCACTTCTGTGCAGACGTACTACGTGTGTGGGGCTCCATTGGTCAGAATGCTATGCTGCCACAGATGTACAAATGTGCGGCAACACGGACGTGAACATTACGCTCGTCTGACACGGGCCTTAGACTGGGGTCAGACGAGCACACTATGTGGGTGTGGAAGAGATGTCATAAAAATGTGCCCATTCTTGAAAGGTGGTGCACAGTACTTAAATATCGGTGTTGATGGACCAGAGTGGGCCCTTGCATGAACTGGTCCCATCTAAGTCACTTGAAGTGCTGTGATGCTTTAATTAGCAGCTAAACTAGAAAAAAAAGCGAACCATTAAATTAGGGATATACCGATACTAGTATCGGTGCCGATACCGGGACCTGCACGAGTACTTGGCACTCGTGCAGGGGCCCCCGATACCCAAACCGATACCGGAAGCCAACTCTGGGCTGGCTTGCCAGCCGGTTTCGTTGGTGCGCTGCTTGGCTCCTCCGGCGTCTGTCTTCGAGCGGCTGCTGACAGAGGTTGTAGCACAGCCTCACGTGACTGCGGCTGTGCACGTGGTTCCCAACGATTGGCCGGGCTACAACCTCTGCCTGCGGCCGCTCGAAGACGATAGACGCCGGAGGAGCCAAGCAGCGCCGGAGGAGCCTGGCTGGGTGAGTTTCCGGTCTTCGAGCGGCCGCAGGCAGAGGTTGTAGCCTGGCCGCTCGTTGGGAACCACGTGCACAGCCGCAGTCACGTGAGATCGCAGCTGTGCACGGGGTTCTCAACAAGCGACCGGGCTACAACCTCTGCCTGCGGCCGCCCGAAGCGCCGGGATGCTGGAGGAGCCAAGCAGCGCCGGAGGGTGAGCTTGGGGGCACAATGAGAGCTGGGGCCACTGAGAGCTGAGGGCACTATGAGCAGGGGCACTGAGAGCTGGGGACACTATGAGCAGGGGCAATGAGAGCTGGGGGCACTTTATATGAGGTCTGTTATTGAAAAGCAGTCACATGGCATTAAATAAAAGTATCGGTACTCTGTATCGGTGAGTACTTTTTAAAAGTATCGGTACTTGTACTCGGTCTTAACAAAATGGTATCGGTGCATCCCTACGTTAAATAATACTAAATCAAGAACGGACAGACGCAAAGAAAATGACAAGTGAACATACACATGGAGCTCGGGTATAGCAAGAAGAGGAAATCATATTTGTATTTAGAGCATTTGGACTGTACTTTACAATCCAAAGAAAAGGAAACCCCCTCCCCCTCCGGCTTCTAATCTAACGTAACCATTTGTATAGGTCATAAGGGAGGCATATATAGTAAAATAAAAGCTTTCTGCTGGCGTTCCCAACTACCTCAAGTAATCTAAAAGGCGTCTCCTCTAGGATTCTGAAATATGTGACTGGAATCTCCTCCATTTTTCTGGACATCCATTATCTCATCTAGCTTTCTGACGGAGGTCCCTGGTAGCTCCTCTGTTAGCTGGAGGTCTCTGGAAGCCCTTTTGTTACCGAGTAACCAGGGAGCTCCAGGTATCTCCTAGCTTTCTGATGGAGGTCTCTGGTATCTCCTCTAGCTTTCTGATGCAGGTCTCAGAAATGGTTTTTGACTTGTCTAATGGATATCTATCTTATAGGTTTCTATTGGGGCTCCGGTGTTCTTTTTTTATTTCATTACTGATTAATGTCCCTTGTATATCCGAGCTTTCCTTTCTGATGGAACTCCTTGGTAACTTCTGTTTCTTTTCGGAAAGTCCTTTTACTCTTACCTGAAGGTCCATAGTGTTTCCTTTTTGGCTTTCAGAAGTAGTGCCCAATTGTTTCCTTAAAAATTGAGTGTGTGTCCTTTTTTTTAAAATTATATATATCTATCTATATCTATATATATGTCCCCCCCCCCCCTCTCCTCAGTGCTCTTGGCATTTAAGCTAATTTTGTGATGCTTGTGAATGGAACATGAAATGTAACAGACAAATGGTACTGATAGCTTTTACTGTAAGTTTAATTTCCTGGAATGTTGCTATTTTGTCACGGTTGTTTCTTCTGTAAGCCATGGGATCGTCCTAAATTGCCTCACAAAGTTTTTGTGTGGTGTATAGATATATGTACTATAGGGGGTTGGATGAATTTACTGCTGTTGACTTAAATTCTAATTTTAATCATTAATACAAAAATCTTTATACATAAAGTTATACATCAGTGTTTGATCGGTGACACATCCTATTTTGCTATATAAATTTACTTTGGTAACACTATGATCTCCTGTCATGTCTAACAAACAAAAAAAAAATAGTAATTTTAAATGGGTCGTTTTTGTTTAAACAAAACTGTATACATGCGGTGTAAAAGTGGATACTGCCAACTTTAACCCCCTGGGAGCCCTATTCCAACCTTGGGCTCAATTTATTTCAGCCCGACAGCCAAAATCTGGACCTTTTTTCTGCTTCAATGTGGGTTTTTCTGCAGAATTTCAATTCCCAATAAAATTTCGGATTGCCTTCTTTTCCATGGAAATATCAGCTATAGTGATTTGAATTTATTGGTATGCCAGTTTCTGGTTTAAAAATAATAAAATAAATGCTAAAAAAGATGTTAACTGGATTTTCAGGCATGGAAATAGAGGGGGGGATATATTGCCTGTGAGCAGCTGATTTCCCCCACCCCAAAAAAAATAACCAATAGAATTACATCACACTCTTTGTTGGAAGCCAGTAACCAATAAGGAAAAATATGGCCGAGCGATGATAACCCCTTTGCAGCTCCCTGTTGACCCAACCACTGTATTGGCAGTTTCACTCTGGATATTTGAGAGCTGCTACAAGATACCAGCAGTGGTGCCAGGTGTCCACTTCTGGAGTCCATAGCACTACAAGGTGCCAAGAGCACCCCTGAACAAGCACGCACATCTCCCTAAGGTCACAGATGGACACTGGAAACTATTTGTTTCCAGCCTCCCTCCACACCTTGGCATTAGAGGTGAATTTGGTTAACACCAGCCTCTGAGATCCAGCATTCTTTCAGCAATACCAGCTCACGCTGAGAGCAGCGACCACATTGGACTAGCTTGCTGGTCTCCCTTGTAGCAATTATTGTACGGCTGTACGGTCAGAATAGCAGCTTTAGGATATTAACCCATTGCATCCAAGGACCTCCGAGCATCAAAGCGGTCCTCAAAACAATGAGGCAGCGTTGCAGGCTCTGAGTCTGTCCTTCAGACCGTCTCCAGTACCGCCAGGCCAAGTGCATTATTGGTGGGGCGTATGTGGGTTTAGGGAGCCAGCAGAGTGTGTTATGACTCTCCACAGCATTTATGCTCACTCGCTCCGAGGTCGTCATCGCATGCCCTGTGGAAGGAGCAAGTTAAAGTAAAACCAAGAGTCATAATGACAGGGTTAGTATAGGGCCCCAGTGTTTCTGGTTTTTTTTTTAAAACTATAGTTTGTCTATTCTTTCTTTGTAGGCTTAGTGAGCATCATGGGAAATGTAGTTCCTAACCATCTGGAGCCCTTTAGGTTACTGTTTTAGGCTTACATTATCATCACTGAGAAGTGTTGTGGACTTTTTTTTTCCCTCCTGGATATTCGATGAAAAAAATCCTATTTAGTGTACATTTTGTATAGAGTTTATTGGAGTCTCAAACAAGAAGGAGCAAATACCTTTTCATACGCTGCCCCGTGCTTATAAAAACGCCACAGGAATACTTAAAAGTGACAAAAATTCTGTCCAAGAATAGAGCCAAAACCACTTGGCCTATAACAAAGATACCCAAAGCAGAAGAACCAAGACTTCTATTAAATAATCAAAAAAAACAAAATCTAAAACTGAATTGGACACCTGTCCATTAAGGGAACAAGAGAAACTATTGTATACAGTGCTGTGGGTAAAACCGCTACCCAAACTGTAGTTGTCACCAATTCAGCCTGAATCCCCCCCCCCCCCCACTATAGACAAAGACTCCCCACTGCGGTTAACCCAGCCCATAGGCGGCTACAAAACAATAGAGCTGGGCTAAAACATAAACAAACTCTAATCTCACAGCACATTATTGTTACATCACCCAATTGCTTTAAAATAGCAGACCCCGCATTGTCTGGCATATATCGACAAACATGTGGCCATGAAATACATGGTCTGGGTCTCCATGGCCAAAAAAGTATAGTGTCTCCACCAGGACCTCCCAAATAATCGAATGCCAAAATTAAATTGATTTGGGCACGGGTAAAGTCCTAAAAAAATAAATGTAGAAATTCACAAATTTTGTCCATTAACTAGTAATTATCATCTCACACCTAACACAATCAAATCTGATACTTTGAGATTTTAGACAGTGTGATAAATCGTGTATTTGTCACATAACTGGAAAACATGTGATTGAACACCTTAATTCAAGCTTTATAGCTCATTGGGAACTTGGTTCCCACTGCAAAAATAGTACAGGAGCTGCATTCTTCAACTTGACCTCTGGATGTGAAGCTATCATGGACCAACATAGGTCAACGTTGAGGATAGTGGCCCATCATGATTCAATGTAAACAGCTGCGGAGCCCATGCTCGCCATACGTCAAGAGGAACACGTCTCCCAGTTGGCAAACTCTTGTGTGGAGGCCAGATATGACTTTTGAGGGTCTTTACCCAATTTTTGTCCACTTGGGGGGGAAAAAAGGACATTGTGACGGAAGGGGAGGCAACATTGTTCCCCTAATCTGCTGCCCTAAACGTCATGGGCCTGTGCAGAAAACACACACATCTAAGCATGGAACCTGACCAGGACCCCTCTCCAAGTGATCATTTTCATAAAACTAATTTCGAGTTTTTCAGGGTATGGCCCAAACGCAAAAACAACGGTGGAATGATGTGTTCGCTCAACATCACCCCTAGATTAAGGTCCCCTAAATATTAAGAGGCTTATTCAAGAGCAATGGCGTTTGTTAAAAGTTGCAACAGTGACACACACATGTTTCACAAACAGCTACAGGAGAAACTTCTCTATGAAGCATCTGCCGCAGTTTGGATTTCCCTTTTGTGAATAGCTGGTGTCCGGCATTCTTGCTGCAACAGAGATTTCCGCCAGCGTCTTTATCTTCGGTAAACACCAATGCTCTCTGAATAACACAGTTGGTAAAATATAAACAACATAGAAGTGTCCAGCTCTAGGGGGAAAGGTGACGCATTCCCCTGGGTGAAGAAAACCTGCGCGAGCTTACTGTACTGCGCGTGTCCTATACTTAACTTGTGTGCGCAAATGCGTTTGTGCGCTGGTATGCGCAGTTTGTCCTATCAACCTGGCCGAAACCAAATACACCAGCCCGAAAAAAAATATGCAGCAAAGTATAGTTACACATTCTACACATACCAAACCAATAAATTTGGGAAGTTGTGCGTGTTTTTATATCGATGCAGCATATACACGCAGATCGACTTTGACAGGTGCAAAAACTTAACGTGAGACAATTGTGGTTCTTAATTCTGATTGGCTGAATGGCATGAAAAAAACAGTCCGCACACTGATTTCTGCGCGCAACATCCGTTTTTATGCGTGTTATTTTTTGACGTCTGAAAAAATGTGCGCGGATTGTAATACCAGTGTTGATTTACGCGCGTTAACGGTTAAAGCTTTGCGCAAAAATTCACACGTTTACCATGCGTTTTTGCGTGAAGAATGTAATAGGGTCCATAATTTATTCATGCTGATGGGCAGTGCATGAAAAATGCCTCCCCACACCATGCAGAAGGCAGCATGCGAGGAATCCAATATGACCTGCCTTGCTGTCCTTCCTCCTGTGTATGAGTTATACATGTTGCAGGGCAGCACTTTTCCTGTGACTGAAACAGTAATATATGTCCAGGAAAACATGGCCGATCTGTCACCAGGCTCTACATGAAATCACAGCCCACCCCCCCCCCCCCAAAAAAAACAACCGGAAGTCAGGCAGTCCACCTTAGCAGAGAGAAAACCTAGGCAGGACCCGGGGGTGAGCTATGAAGGGGTAAATCTGCATTTTGAGCCCCTCTCTTGGTTTTTTCGGGGTTGGTGTCTTTCTCTCGTCGTGCAGCGCCATTTCCCGGGTTTCAGTGAATAGGCCGGCCCGCGCGGCGTCACTGCCATTTCCGTGTGTGGTGGGGGGGGGGCGCAGGTTAGGGATTCCAAGGAGATCCGTCGCTAAGCAACCGTCCTACGTTTCCCACGTCACCTTACCAGCCCTCCCGCCACGCCCACCCGAGTGGGCTGCGCGAGCGCGCAAGCCACACCGCCAACCATTCCCACCCTCTCTCGGCCAATCAGCGACGGCCCGCCTCCCGTCAGAGCCCCGGCGACCTATATAATGCGGCCATTTCGCCTGCTCTCTCCCCAACCCCACGGAAGCTCTGTGCTGCAGCAGCAAGTCTCGCTCACTGACAGGCCAACGCGCGCACACAAACACCACCATGTCCGACGCCGCCATCTCCTTCGCCAAGGACTTCCTGGCCGGTGGCGTGGCCGCAGCCATCTCCAAGACCGCCGTGGCGCCCATTGAGCGAGTCAAGCTTCTGCTGCAAGTAAGGGAGCGCGCGCGCCGGGGGGGCTCTCACACCCCGCCTTACACCCCCCCCCCGGGCTTTGTCCAACAGCCGGGACCCGCCGAATCCTCCTCACTGCGGCAAGCCCCCTCCCTCTGGATGCGTCGGACTCCCTCAAAGGCCGGGCCTCCCCTGCTAGGCCGGGCTATCCCCGTTTGCCCTTGGCGTCTGCCTCCATTAAATCCGGAAGCAGACGCCCGCGTGCCCCTCCGATATATGTACATCTAAATCCCATCATGCACCGCGCCGGTGGGGTTATGCATGCACACCTATGGTCCAGATTCCCGGCCTGACCCGGGCCAAGGTCGCTGCAAGGAGACACCGGGCCTTCTACCTGTGCTTGTACAGAGGCAGGCCGGGCTGCTGCAAGGTTTAATACACGGATATGGGGTTTACTGGGAAGCAGGAGCCAGGCTTCTGGAGATCAGGGGCTCTTTATTTCCGGGTTTCGCGGCGTCCTCGGGCCGGATCACCTTGAGATCACTGCGCGAGCCGGTTACAAAGGCCTTCTGCGTTTTTTTAAAGCCTGTTTCAGAGTGAGGCCTGGCTTCCTGCGGGGGACCTATGGATGTATCGTGTGCCCCCCTTCCTCCTCACTGCTGTACCCGCAGCCTCCTGCAATGACTCGTCCTTCCAGCTGGAGCCTGCGCTTGTGTAACGTGACCTCCCCTTCCTATTACCACGTGTTTCTCAGCCGGCACAATGAATGAGCGGCTCAGCAGGGCCAGGCCCAAAGGCGGAAGCGGCCTCTTTCTTACAGGAAACCCCGTGGATCCCCCACATCCTCATTCACAAAATCCGAGATTTCTAGGATAACACCTTTTTTTCGCAATTTTTTTCACGATCTTGCCCCTCTGACGCTTGTGGTTTTTTCTCATGAAATGGGGCAGGGTTTAACCATAGCTTGGCTTCAGAATTTTAAAACCCTGCAACTTTATTTGTACCAGAACCGTGAACATTTTGACACGTTCTGCTGCTGTCAGGTTGCTTATGGCAGTGATGGCAAATCTTTGTGCTCTACAGGACTTCTGGACTACATGTCCCATAATGTTTAGCCAACCTAGGTGTGGCAGAGCATTGTGGGACATGTAGTTTAGAAGCATTTGTGGTGCCAAACTAAATGTTCCATGATGCTATGTCACATCTAGGTTGGCAGACCACAATGGGACACGCAGTTTAGATACACTAGGGGTGCCAGGGTTCGCAATCACTGGCTATCAGGGTTATTCAGAAAGGGTGAAAACCTTGAATGACTGGAGAAGTGAAAGTTCTAGGTCAAAATAGTTTAAACCAGAAAAAATCATTAACTCCCTTTCCAAATTCTAGATTGTTCGTTCTCCCAATTCAAAGTTTTCACCTCTCTGAATAGCACGGTTTGTTACTTGCCAGCCCCGACTGATGGGTTTTGATTGTGCAGGCTTTAAAGGTTCGGATTATCTCTAGCCTTGAGTTTCCTTTAAGGTTTGATTATTTGAAGACTCACTCTCTTCTTTCTCTCCCAGGTCCAACATGCCAGCAAACAGATCACGGCCGACAAGCAGTACAAGGGCATCATGGACTGCATCGTCCGTATCCCCAAAGAGCAAGGGTTCGTGTCTTTCTGGCGAGGCAACCTTGCCAATGTGATCCGATATTTCCCAACCCAGGCCCTCAACTTCGCCTTCAAGGACAAGTACAAGAAGATCTTCCTTGACAACGTTGACAAGAGGACCCAGTTCTGGCGCTACTTTGCCGGTAACCTGGCATCCGGTGGTGCTGCTGGAGCAACCTCTCTCTGCTTTGTGTACCCCCTCGACTTTGCCAGAACCAGGCTGGCTGCCGATGTGGGCAAGGCTGGCGCTGACCGTGAGTTCAAGGGCCTTGGTGACTGCTTGGCCAAGATCTTCAAATCTGACGGCTTCAGAGGTCTCTACCAAGGATTCAACGTGTCTGTCCAGGGCATCATCATCTACAGAGCAGCTTATTTTGGAATCTACGATACAGCTAAAGGTGACTATAGTCATGTGAATGACTTTATGCCCTATTGATCAGTTCAAAGTGTTTTTTCGTTGTGAATGTTACACTGTATCAACAACCTCTGCTTTCATTAGGAATGCTTCCAGACCCCAAGAACACACACATCTTCGTTAGCTGGATGATCGCCCAGACCGTAACAGCGGTTGCAGGCTTTGCCTCCTATCCTTTTGACACAGTCCGTCGTAGGATGATGATGCAGTCTGGCAGGAAAGGAGGTGAGTTCTGGACCAGAATGTGTTTTATTCTGTATTTGGTTCTTTAATCTCATTACTGCAAAGAAGCCACACTTGGTGCCAGTTTAATGGCATGTGACCCACTAAAGGGCTTTTCCTGCCATTTGCGCAGATAGTGTTTTGTCCACTATTCGTGGCTCTTAAATGGTGCTGTGGTTATATTTCTCCACCTGGGATCTGCTTTGTCTTCGGGGCTTGAATTCTTATGTGAGCAATGAAAGTATCTTGTGCAGATATCTCTCCCCACCAGCTGTTTCTGAACTATATAATGCTGTGATTCTGACCACCTACTGGGAATTGTAGTCAACATCTGGGGGTGTAGAGTTTAAGAACACAAGGTATCCCTCTAGATCAGTGGTGGGCAGTTACAGCCCTCCAGATGTTTTGAAACTACATTTCCTGTGATGCTTGGCTGCTCAGGTTTGTAGACTCGAGGGAAATGTAGTTTCAAAACATCTGGAGGGCCTTAATTGCCCACCCCTGCTCTAGATGGGGAAGGCCAGTTTGGCATTTCTCATCTTGAGGTTGATGGCCTAGAGTTCTTAAATAGGTGGCTAGGGAATGTGATTCATTCAACATCTGGGGGGGCCTAGAGTTTGCCACGGCTGTAGTTGGAGCGTGTCCAGACAGGCCTATGGAAGATCTGTTGTGCCAGAAAAGACTAGAATCTAGAGTTCAAGGTGACTTTAACTTCCCTGCCTCTAGTTCATGTCTGCTAACCTGGGAGCTTAAAGTTAAATGTTAACAAATCTATGTCTGCAGAGAGTAACAGTTTCTTTTATTTGCAGCTGACATCATGTACTCGGGAACAATTGACTGCTGGAAGAAGATTGCAAAGGATGAAGGCTCAAAGGCTTTCTTCAAGGGTGCCTGGTCCAACGTGCTCAGAGGAATGGGTGGTGCTTTTGTGCTAGTCTTGTATGACGAGCTGAAGAAAGTCATCTAAATGTGACCTTGTGCAGACACCTGAGATGGCATGCTGTATTATGTAACATACCCTGAACGTTCAAGGACTCTTTTCTTTTGTCAAACACAACTTTATTTATAAAGTGCAACCGGTTATGTTTTACTAGTTGTTTTGGGGGATCAATCCTACATCTCACCAGCTTTCTTTCCACAAATAACACAAATCATTCCCTTCCCTCTCACTGCTGTTGGAGCCTGTGCTTTAGCCGCAGTCTCTCCCTGCAGTGGAGGGATCCAAGCAATGGGACTCAATGTTTATATTTTATTTTCAGCCATTCATGTTTTTAAGAAACTTTGGTTTGAGGAAATAAAACAAAAAAAATGCGGATCTAATTCTGGCTTTTGGTCTTGTGTGATTGGGTTTATCACAACCTCACTCCCCTGGCCTTTAAATGATGTATGGTTTAAGATTTTTTTCCCCTGTTCAGTGGCTGTCACCAAATAATTTGGTCTGGTAAGCTGCATGGAAGGATACAATGTAAATATTGAAAAGCAGTAACTGTTAAATTTTGCCTTGTATCTACTAGAAGTAGCACGGTTGGCTGTTTCTGGATATGTTCTATGTATCCCAACTTTCCCTCAAACGTCAGTTGTTGTTGGCCTAGAATTGAAGTTTTTGCAAGTTAATACTCTTGAGTCTTGGATGTTAGGACTATATAACCACCCACTGCATGTCCCAAGCGTGCTCTTGTAGAATAAAATGTTGAGACAGATGGGAGTCTTGCAAAACCTATAAAGCAGGGTTGTCAGACTCACGGGCCAGATATTTATGCTTAGAATTACCAGAATTCATTCAGTAGACAGTCATTGAATCATGGGAGCTGTAGCTCTGAAACTTGAGGGGAGGTATTGTTTAATGGCCCTGGTTATAAAGAATCTGAATCTGCTCCTCACATCTTTTTAGTTAAAATTCGACTGCAGTTTAAGAGCGGGGGTATTGGCTAGCCTTACTGGATTTTCTGCGTCAACGGGGGGCTAAATTTTATTACTGATATGCAGCTTTAAGATACGGAATATGTACCCATTTAGCATTTTATGGGTGTGCCTTGCACTAAAAGTATTTAAATATGTACAATGATGCTCAGCCAGTGTCTAATGTCAAAACACCTGAATTCCTAATTCCTTAATAATTTAAGTCAACATTAAGTTATCGCAACAGTTCTAATTTGGCTGACGGAGTGTCAAACGACAATGAAACTGCCTGCTTGGTGTTGCATGTTAAAACACAGATAAAAGCTGTAGTTTTCCTGTGTTTTGATGGGCTTGTGGTTTTGGCCTCTAAAAACTCGTCATTATTAGTCATGTGACAAATTGTCACTGTTAGCTGCCATGTTGGTATTACATGGGTTAACAATAACAAGGTTTCTTTACTCTGAGGGGTAACCCCAGGCCACTGTCTTGTTTTCATTCTCTGAATAGTGTTGAACACTCGATCTGGATAAACATCAAATTAGCACGCTTGTATTCTGGCTCGTGCCTGCGCTGCATACCATGCGTGCTGTGTCTGCATAGCTGGAGATGTCTGCCGGGTGGGCAGATGCTTGTGCCAATCAGTACTGTGCTATAATGTGCTCAGGCACTAGTTATGCAGCACCTTCTGTTTTAAGTGGGGATTTTTTTTTTATATATGCAACTGCAGCTTAAAATTTAGAAACTCAAAAAAAAAACGCTGCTGTGAATATCCATTCTCCCAGGTTTTGTTTTTAGCTGTATACTCCAGTTTTGGGGTGTCCAAATGAGAAGAGATCGCAATCTGCTCTGATCATTTCCAGCAGCTCCGATGAGTTTGTCGCTCAGCATGACTGACGGCTTAATCCACTGCAATGTAAAATCCTGCTCGCTAAATTCTGGCGATGACCCGTGACCTGCTCGGACCAACAGCTTGCATTTCTTGCGCATAACCTAAGGCTTCCCTGGGAAGGGTGGCCCTACACAAAAATATCACTGGAATATCGTGAATTAAATGATGTAAAATACATGGCGTGGTGGAGCCAGGTGACTGATTTTCAGGCTTGTTCTGTTATGTCGCATGCAATGTTTCTAAATTGCAAAAAAATAAGATCAGGAATTTTGTGTTTGCATATCTGGCCTTTTCAAAGATCAGTTGGAGCTCTGTTAATCTCCCTGCTTCCGCAATCACATGTGACTCGGCATATATTCCCTAATAAACAAGGGGGGTGTTTGTAACGAGCAACAGCACAATGGCCTGCTCTACAGTGGGTGCCCGCTCAGGTCTCACAAACAAGGTTTTAGCTTGATTGTGCCATTACAGGGATGAATTTTCCATATGCAAATCAGCCTGCTCTCACCCAGAAAGGGTGGCCAGTGCTGATTGCCAAGGACGTCATCCCTGCACGAGAGGTGCAACAACCCCCGACGATCGTTTCGGTCTTCTTGGGCCTCGTCAGGAGGGTATAGCTGACACCCCTCTAGGCACATCAAGCAAGGGGTCCACGTCTGGATGACCCTTTACAATTGCAGTAAGAAGCAAGGGGGGTGTTTGTGAGGGACCTGAGAACGAGCAACAGCACAATGGCCTGCTCTACGGTGGGTGCCTGCTCAGGTCTCACAAACAAGGTTTTAGCTTGGACTGATGTCGGTCCACTGCAATGTAAAATCCTGCTCGCTAAATTCTGGCGATGACCCGTGACCTGCTCGGACAAACAGCTTGCATTTCTTGCGCATAACCTAAGGCTTCCCTGGGAAGGGTGGCCCTACACAAAAATATCACTGGAATATCGTGAATTAAATGATGTAAAATACATGGTGTGGTGGAGCCAGGTGACTGATTTTCAGGCTTGTTCTGTTATGTCGCATGCAATGTTTCTAAATTGCAAAAAAATAAGATCAGGAATTTTGTGTTTGCATATATCTGGCCTTTTCAAAGATCAGTTGGAGATCTGTTAATCTCCCTGCTTCCTCAATCACATGTGACTCGGGCATATATTCCCTAATGCAGAGTCATTTCTGCATAATTGACATTTAACTCCTTTCCCCCCCCCCCCTTACTAAATTTACAGGGTCATCCCGACGTGGACCCCTTCCTTGATGTCCCTATAGGGGTGTCAGCTATAGCCTCCTGACGACGAGGCCTAAGGCTGGGGTCAGACAAACGCATTGCGAACATGCGCTTAGCCGCACTTTATTACGGCCGTGGTAGCAGCAAATGACGTCCAACGCAGGCCCACACGAAAGTTCAGCCGTGCAACGCAAGCAGCAAACTAACACCTTTTTTGCAAGAACGTCGAACCGCTAGTACTGACATACAGAGTGCGTTGCGCCCACATAGCGGTGTGATTAGGAGACGTCAGACACTGCTCATGTCTGAGCAACAAAAGGTCCAGACACCCAAAGTTTCCTGGATCCGTAAAAAATCACGGCTGTAATAGCGCATTATATTACTGCTATTGCGTATTCTGTGAAGTATGTTCATGCAGTCGGACGCACTTTTTTTACAGACGATGCGAAAAATGCGTTTGACCCTAGCCTAACAAGGTCGACACGATCGTCAGGGGTTGCTTCACCTCTTGTGCAGGGATGACATCCTTGGCAGTCAGTACTGGCCACCCTCATTGGGTGAGAGCAGACTGCATATGGAGCATTCATCCCTGTAATGGCACAAGCAAGCTGAGACCTGAGCGGGCCCCACTGTAGAGCAGGCCGCTAGTGCTGTTGCTCGTCCTCAGGATCCCCACCCCCTTCTCACACATATGCAAATCTGTATTGAAGTATGAAATAGGGGGGGGGGGGGGGGATCCTGTTTCACAAGACCACACCCATATTCAGATTGTATGGTCCCTTAGGATCTAGGTCCTTCAATCCTACTGTATGTTAAATACAATTTGACACACAACGTATGCTGCAACTTATCGCCCCTTGTCCCTTTGCTTTTGTAAAGTGCTATGGAATCTGCTGGCACAGAGTATAATGGTTGCCTGTTGGGCCAGCGCTTTGGCAAGTGCATGTACAGCAAAATGAGCATTATTAAAATTCTAGTGAAAATCAAAGTGGGTGGGGGGAGAAACCATAATAAAAAAACAGTGTTTATGGTGGTAGCCAAAAATTCCTCTATTTCTGCATTTGTGACGAGAGTTAGAAGCCTCTGTTGCAGCAGAAGGACGTTATGAAGTGAAACTGGCTGCGGCCTGCAGATCTCAGCGCGCGCAGCACGGAAGCGGCACCTTGCAGTCACATCTGCAGAGCTAGGCATGACCTCTACAGAGCAGCCAGCCAGTCTCACCACGCCGCTTCTAAGCCAGCACCTGATTGGCTGAGGTGCTCACATTCCAGGAAGTGAGGCGTATTCCTATTAACCTCTTCATTGCAAACCACTAAAACGTGAATGCAGAGTCTGTATCACAGGGAACAGGAATATGGCATGGCAGCAACACAATTACATCTGTTTAATAGTTCCATATGTTTGCAACGAACATAATAAAAACCAGATCAGCAGTAATTTTTATAATAACAAAACGCAATCTGTTATCGTGTATTAAGACAGGAATCGTTTCAACTTGACGTGAAAAGAAAACAGCCAAAGAATACAAACCTAGATTATATAAAGTATTTTACCAGGAAGGATACATTGAGATTTCTCTCGTTTTCAAGTATGTCCTGGGTTCAAGAACATTGAATTGTTACAGAAATACAAAGTAATAAAATGCAAGATATTAAACAACACATATACGAATTTACAGAAAATAAATATGTAGGAAATATATTCACTATGTTACATGTTTACAGGTGTATTCTGCATTGAGGTATGTTAATAGAGATCTCTTGAGTGACTTTAGACGGGAAGATTTGATGGCGTCTGGGAGGTTATTTTATAATTGTGGTGCTCTGTAGGAAAATGAGGATCGAGCCACTTTTTATATTGTAGTATTGCAAGTAAGGTGCTGGATGGAGGTTATAGGATGAGATACATTTAAGCAGACCTCGTTACATTGTATTTCACCTGCATGCTCTGTTGAATTCATTTGGGATAATACCTATATGTTGCAGGATTGATTTTTTTTTCACACAGCATGTGGGGCTTACACTTACACCAAATGGGTTGAGTATCCCGAAATTCCAAACTCTGAAATTTCCTTCAGCGCCAAACAAATGGAATATTCCACAACTGACCGCTCGACAGGGGACAGAATTGTTAATACATTGTATAAAATGACCTTCAAGCTGTGTGTATTAGGTGTATTTAAAACATAAATGAGTTTTGTGTTTAGTCTTGAATCCCGAGTCAAGATATCTTATTATTATATACAAATATTCCAAAATATGTGCAAAATAATCCAAAACACTTTTGGTCGCAATAATTTCAGACGGTGGATAGCTGAACCTGCATTAATTACAGCTTGAATAAGAGCCTGCAAAGTTGATCTCCTGGTTGTATAGTACTTGAATGACATTGAGCTCTATAATAAACCAATTTAAAATCCATATGATTTAGGTTTTCAGGTGAAAACGCTAGATAAACATGAAGCGCCGTACAGTGCTTGTTTCACACATTTTATCCCATCGATCGAAGCAAGAACAATCATTACTAAATGTTAGAGGTCCTGTTACAGTGTCCTGGTTTTAGGGCAGGGTTATTAAACTGTGGCCCCCCAGTTGTACTGAACTACAGCTCCCATGATGCTCTGGCCATCTATTGCATTCAAAGAATTATGGGAATTGTCGAACAACAACTTCTATCAGGCTGGAGTTTGAGATTCGTGCTGTAGTGGTTTGAAGATTGTTTAGAAATCTGGATGTCGTTAGCACAGTGAGTAGAGTAAGTGACCTTTCACTGACTGAATGAATGAAACAATCCCGTTCTGCGGATGAATAGAGCTGGGAAGCCGCACTCTCACCGGAGCTGGATTGAAGAGACCAGTTCTGCAGGCGGCCCGGCTCAGGACAGGTTTGAACCAGAAAGGGAATAGGTGTTGCATGCCCTTCAGGGGCGCTCAGAGGACAGCAAGACAGGAAGATGCCTCCATGAAGACCGACATTAAATAATCTAAAGTAATTCGATATTATTCTGATCATGTGCACTCAGCTTCGGACCATCAGAACGGAGTGTTCTGCTGCTGAGCAATAGTAGGCTTCATTCCTTTCCAGTGAGAGATCCTGGAAAATAGAGTAATGTAGCCTACGGTCAAAATGCTTTATTTACTGCCATGCATAACAAGACGCGTCGTGTTTTTAACCCCTGGTGGGCTAAAAAGTTTCTCTTGGTTGGCGGTCTAGGCCTTAAAAACACCAGTGAATCATAACATTTACTATTCTTCGTTTATGTAATGTCTTTTTTAGTGTATGCTGGAATTACTTATGTTTACATTTATTGTTTATGGTTGCAGAAGTATCACAACTCACTATTTTAGTGAAGACACATCAAAAGTATAGCGTCATAACATCATAAATTATAATCATAATACAGTATATAACACATAACATGGAATAAAACCATAATGCATAACGAATCATAATATCATAAAGTGCATTGTAATGAGAACCAGGGTAGAGACCCTCAGCTGGATGTGGAGGGTAGCCGGGGGTTTGCCATTTGAAGTATTGCCCGAGCACCCCATGGAAGTTACCAAAAAGTGGAACTTTAGCTGCTTAACAACCCCAGCAAAATAAACAACAGTAAAGTCAACTTATTTGCAAGAATTAATTGTATGAACAAAGTCAAATAAAAAGAAGACTTGGAATAGGACAGTAATAAAGCCCAGGCCGCCATGTTTAATACTTTAAAACTGCATTAGAACGCTGATAAAATAACCCGAGGAAAGGTATTCTGGGGACCACACTATTCTACTTTTCTGTAGGTTGGTACACATAGTTAGTGGCATAGACAGAGTTCAAAAAGATCATCTAGCAAGGTAGGCTGTTTTTCAAAATCAAGAAATCATGAGGCCTGGTAATACCACCAAAGCCCACACCATGAATACAACTTGGCTTGGTATTCCAAATCAAGCTCTAACCTGCCCGGCTTTGTTGCCTGGTTATTGCAACTTCCCAAGTCGCTTATTACTCTTAAATGTGAGTGTGAATAAAATGTATTCCAGGACTATATGCCAACCTGCAATCGTCGTATGATTAGGAGAACAGTATCTGACACCCCAGTTTGCTGTTACAACAGCGTATGTTACAGCTACATTGCCCCAATTGCAGAAAGAGGTGTCCACATGGAGATATACTGCAACAGCCCGGGTTCCAAGGTCAACATCTCGGGAATAAATACAATAGCAAAGAAAAGACTGGTCACAGCAGGCACGGCATGCAATGGAGCCTTTAATGCAGGGGTCAAGTCAACTCACTGAGATTTCTGTCCCCCAATTAGCAATAATCATCTCACACTTAACGCAAACACTCACTCAAATCTGATGTATATATATGGAATTTATCAAAAATATGTGAAAAATCCTATATTTATAGTGATTGTCAGGGAAAGATATGACTGAACACCTGAATGAAAGTTTTTGTTGTGCGTGGAGCCAATGGGAACTCAATTCCCTCTGCAAAAATAGTGCAGGAACTGAGTTCCCACCTGAACTAGTTTAATGGACACAGTGGCAATGCATCAGTCCTGAGCCAGGACCTTTCTCAAGCGCCCATGGTTGTTTGAAAAAAGACCTGTGGCAGAACGGAAACATTGACCCTGTCAGTGTCACCACGAAACGCTCCATTGCATATTGTGCCTGGTGTGATCCATAACTCTGAAAATATATTTATGCTGAGAATAAACCCTCGGGTCAGACGAGCGCAGTGTTCACGTCTGTGTTGCTGCACATTCTAACGTCTGTGGTAGCATACAATTATGATCAATAGAAACCCACACACAAAGTACCTCTGCACAGAAGTGCGGACGCACAACGGACGCAGCAAATGGACGCAAGTTAGGCTGGGGTCAGACAAACGCATTTTTAACGTGCGTTTAGGCGCACTTAATCACGGCCGCACTAGCAGCAAATGACGCGCAATGATGGCCAATATACAAAGTATGGCTGCACGAAAGTCCGGCCGCGCAACGCAAGTGGAAAATGAACGCATTTTTTCGAGAACGCAGAACCGCCAGTACTGACGTACAGAGTGCGCTGCGGCGGCATAGCGGCGTGTGTGCGTGATTAGGAGACGTCAGACGCTGCGTCCAGCCAACATAACGTCCAGACGCAAAAAGTGTTTTATTGACGATCTGTAAAAAAAATCACGCACGAAAATGCGCGTCGTCTGACCGTTTTCGCACATTCCTTGAAAAAATACGTCAATGTGTTCGGACGCACTTTTTGACTGTCGCTGTGAATAATGCGTTCGTTTGACCCTAGCATTAGGCAAAAACGTAAATCCGCTAGAACGGACGTTACACCACGTCCGCAACGTCCACGTAGCTTTGTGTGTGAGTGATGGAACATAATCAGACGGACTGCATTTTTGACGGACAAAATGGTTTTATTTTCCCTTCTACATCAGTCAAAAAAAAAGTCAGTCACAAAAACGGACCGTGTGGCCACTACCTTGTCGTCAGTCAGAAAGTACGGACGCACAGTCCGCACAGAATGCGCTCGTCTGACCCTAGCCTGAGTAATGGAATCCTGCATTTACAGTGAGACTCATGATCAGGTTGTTACATAACGAGTTCTCTGTGGGACTCTGGGATGGATATCACCAGGGTTATCCAAGGCAGGTAGGAAAATGCCAACCCAGGGTCACAGCGTTACCCTGCAGGAAGAAATGGGTTAAAACTAGCGATATTTTCATGAGCTATTAAAGAGCAACGCTGCACTTGGAATAGTTTAAAATATAATGATTTCAGGAGGATTCACAGAACGCTGTTAATTCATACACAATTAATGTGTTGCTGTTTTCTGAATATGTTAATCAGAGGAATATTACATTCTGTTCCAGGGGGGCTCAGCTTTGTCATAAAATGCACCGGGCCACAGAGCCGCTAAAAGTATTGCAGAATGTCAATCTCCCCACTGATTTCCAGGAATAACTCAAAAGGCAGCAGAAAAATAGCAATATAAAGGTAAACAGGCGTCTCTCCTGCTGCCAAGGACACAGCTTTATTGACAAATCAGCGACCGCCAGTGTATCTGTTGACTCACGAGGGCTACAACCTCTGAGGATTGATTTCTGCATCGGATATCATTGTGTAATATAAAGTAGCAATATATCCTTTGGTGCTTTACTACAGGTGGAAGAGAAGGACTCTTAATAGCGACGGAGTGCGCTTGACTTGCATTGACATGAGGTGGTGAGGGTCAAAATCTAATTACCTTGCAATTAAAAAAGGAAGATTAAAAAATAAAACAAACAATCACACTGTGCTGCATGTTGATGCATTGTGGCATTTCAGACCCGTGTGTTTTGTTACTTCTTGCTACACTCGCCTTTGTGTCCTGCATTGACCTTCTCGCCCTAGTTGTAGGTTATCGTGTAATGTTTCGATGCCGCGCCTTCCACTCAAATAACGTCCACTTTTTATTAACTGTTAGACCCTATTCAACCTCTTCCCAAACCTGTGTAAACAAACATACTAGCAAAAACATATATTAACAGTGTTTTCCCTCATAGAACTGCTTTATTTTTTGCCTCAGGAAGTGATTATTTTACTGCACGGAGAGGGCAGCCATTACTTTATTCTCATTGGTCGCCTTTCTGGCCAATGACATGCTTCCAAATGAAGATTACTTCTCATTGTTGTTCTGTTGGTTTTATGAGACGAAAGAGCTGATCTCAGGTACGGGTTTATTCACAAAGAGTTTTGTGGGGGCAAAATGAACATTTTAGGCTGAAATATCCAAGTTGAAGGATTTTTTTTTTTTTGAGAAAGGATTTTACCAGGAAGAATACATTGAGATTTCTCTTGTTTTCAAGTATGTCCTGGGTGGCGAGTATGTACCGTTAGGTGTCTTGTCCAAGGACACTTACTGGAGAGGTTGCTCGCTGGGATCAAACCCGTGACTCCACAGGCTCTCTCCACGCAGAGCAGTGACATTACCTCTACTCCACCCAGCCGGTTAGGGATAATAAATGTCAAATTTAGCCATTATGACCTCAAATCAATTCAAATTCTTCACCGATTGTCTGTTTAGTGAATAACCACTAGATCAGGGCTGTCAAACTTGTGCCCCCCCCCCCTACGTTAATGCCTACAATTCCCAGAATTCCTCCAATGCAGTAGATAGGGAATTATGGGAGTTAGGCTAGGGTCAGACGAGCGTGATTTCTATGGACTGTACGTCCGTGCAGTACGGACGTACGTGAGTACGGAAGACACAGTAGTGGCCACACAGTCCATTTATTCACTGATGTATATTTTGACAGATGTAGCAGGGAAAATAAATTAAAAAGCAAAACCATTTTGTCCGTGAAAAATGCTGGACGTATAAATGCAGTCCGTCTGACCACGTTCCATCACTCACACACAAAGCTATGCAGACATTGCGGACGCAGCGCACTTTGTGCGGCCGTTTCTAGGCCGTTGCGCGTCCGCAGTTCAGTGTGGACGTACTTTGTGTGTCGGGCTCCGATGGCTTTCTGTCATGCTATCATGGACGTACTTTTAGGCGCAATCACGGACGTGAACACTACGCTCGTCTGACACCTGCCTTATAGTTCAGAAACATTTGGGGGGCTGGAGTTTGGAGGGGGCCCTGCTGAAGATGTTTTACATTCATTTATGGTCACACATCACCGTCTATATTAGAGATATGCTCTGGCTTATCAAATTACCTGCTTTTTTTTTTTTTTTAATAAAAGCACTGTCCCATTTTTTTTGTGAGCCTAATACCAAGCTTCTTTTCTCACGAAAGCAGAACATTGTGTAACAGTGACCTACATGTTATGCCACAATATGAGGTTTAAATAAGTGTTTGGATTTTTTTGTCAACATGTCATATGTAATTTTCACGAAAAGCTCTTTGTATGAACACGACGCCGCTGATCATGATGTGCTTGAAAAGTCCAAATCACTCCATATTGATTGTTTAAACGATACTGGAAGAAAGTGATACAGTCACAACTTACCTATTTTTTTTCCTCAACATTTTGCCCCATTTTACCTATATCCTTCACATTGAATACAGACGATTTTTTTCACCACAAATTTTGTTATAAAAAAAACCTCTCACAGTAACTCACTGGAGATTAGAAGGTCTTTATATAGAGGTTATTCAAAGAGGGCCGAATTGGCCACCGAATTGCACAAAACTGTGAATTTCCCTGTACGGTGCAATTTTGTGGCAATTCGACTATTCAAAAAGCTGGCTATTTGCCAAATAATGGCATATTGCCAGCAAAATATGGTGCAATTCGGCAGCAGTGAAATCCCCCCTACAGAAGTAATGGTTAATCTATTCAGAGAACGCTGAACAGCAGAGAAAAGTTGGCAAAATGCCCAGATTTTTCTGTGGTTTCATTCAAAAGGTTAAGGCTGGGGTCAGACCAGCGCACTTTTACGTGCGTTCTGGCGCACATAATTACGGCCGCACTAGCAGCAAATGACGGGCAATGACGAGCAATATACGAAGTACGGCCGCACAAAAGTCCGGCCGTGCAACGCAAGTGGAATTTGAACGCATTTTTCTGAGAACGCTGAACCGCTAGTACTGACGTACTGAGTGCGCAGCTGCGGCATAGCGGCGTGTTTGCGTGATTAGGAGATGTCAGACGCTGCTAATGTCCAGCCTACATAACGTCCAGACGCAAAAAGAGTTTTATTGACGATCCGTAAAAAATCATGCACGAAAATGCGCGTCGTCTGACCGTTTTTGCGCATTCCGTGAAAAAATACGTCAATGCGTTCGGACGCAATTTTTGACGTTCGCGGGGAAAAATGCTTTTGTTTGACCCTAGCCTTAAACAGGCGAATCCCATAGGTTTCATTGTAAAAAATAATCCCTGGTTTTATAAATTTTTTTATTTAATTCTTTCCATTTGCAGCAAAAAGTCTCTTTATTAATTAATATTTTTTGGCATTTTTTTGTGATTTGTTTTGGCAAAACTTCTAATTCTGATTTTTTTAAATGGCGTTTTTTTTTTTATTCTTTAACAGCCCTGTTTAATGTTATCCATAGGACCTTATTTACTATTTCCATGCATTATTTTTGTTTAAAACGCCTATTAAAGGTTGCAGGGATTTTTATTACCCATGTTCGGCGGCTGATGGACTTTTTTCGGCGGCTGGTCGGAGCCGTTTTTTTGCAGATTGTCGACTGCGTTCGGCAGGTTTGCGGCTGCATTAGGCGGTTTATCAGATCAGTTCGGTAATTTTTCGGTGGCGTTCCGTGGTTTAACGGATCGGTTCGGTGATTTTTCGGCGGCGTTCGGCAGTTTATAGGATGCTTTCGGTGGGTTTATCGTGGCATTCAGTGGATCTTTTTGGCGCAGTTTGGGGACTCTGTGGTGAATGCTGAATTCGTGGCAGGGTCGGAGAATTGAGCTCGCCGAAGTGCGCTGAATGAAAGAGCACCAAAATTTGGATTAAATTTCGGTGCTCTTTTGAATAACCTCTTATGTATCTAGGGATCTAGACAGTTTTAAAAAAGTAAAATAATAATATAAAATTAACTTTAAGCCTATACCCAAATCATCCAAAAATTGCAAAGCATGAATAAAAGTCTGACATTCTTATTACTGTGATGCCCCGGGGTGGTCTGTGAGTACGAGGCAGGGAGGACGAACTGTGCAACCAGATGCCTCTCGCAAAAGCTGCTGAAAACTCTTCTCCAACCATTATATCTGAGCCAAGCTGACAAGAAGTTCAGGTTTACACACAACTCATAACATGTTGAAAGATAGTGAGGAAAATCCCAAAAAGGTGAAAAAAACAACAACAAATAAAACATGCAATGGGCTTCAGAAAATGGTCTGGACAGCCAAAGTCTGAGGGACATACAGTTTTGTTCCTTATGGCTATTTGTTATAACATTTTCAGCCTCTAGATTCTCAGCCATAGGTGATAGAAGAATAACCAAGACCTCCCAAGTGTCCCTGTACATGACAAACAGTCCCTATGTTGATACCAAATTCTTAGGGGCTCCATACATTTGTGGTGTGCAGTGGCTTAACGGACCTGCAAAACATTTAGGCTGGGGTCAGACGAGCGTAGTGTTCACGTCCGTGATTGCGCCTAAAAGTACGTCCATGATAGCATGACAGAAAGCCCATTGGAGCCTGTTACACAAAGTACGTCCGCACTGAACTGTGGACGCACAACGGCCGTGGCCCACGGACGCAAGGCAGGCAAGAACGTACAACCACTAGAACGGCCGCACAAAGTGCGCTGCGTCCGCAACGTCCGCATAGCTTTGTGTGTGAGTGATGGAACGTGGTCAGACGGACTGCATTTATACGTCCAGCATTTTTCACGGACAAAATGGTTTTGCTTTTTAATTTATTTTCTCTCCTACATCCGTCAAAATATACGTCAGTGAATAAACGGACTGTGTGGCCACTACTGTGTCTTCCGTACTGACGTACGTCCGTGTGCACGAACGTACAGTCTGTAGAAATCACGCTCGTCTGACCCTAGCCTTACAGCTCAAACAATGTATATCTAAACTATAATAAATGTTGTTACAAATAAATACACATTTAATGGTGTAAATAAAATACCTACTACATTACGTTTATATTTTTATTTATTTTTACATAAATGACCCTGAAGTACCAAGATGACCTTCAGCATCAAGGTCTGTGTAGGCTGTGGTCACACGAGTGCACCGAGTGAGTCCGTGTGACCGCACTTCCCTGCGTCTGTCGCACCTTTGTGGTCAAAAAGCCCTCCCTCCATCAAAAAGCCACAATGGATGCTGACAGGGCTACAAAGTCTGAGCCTCCATAGGAGGATCTTGCTTTGTAGTGCTGAGCGCAGCCTAAGCCCGCAGACAGACGTGTGCGTTTTTCAGAGCGGAAGGAACATCTGTGAGAGTGGATGTTTCTTCCACTCTGACACCCGTGTGGCCACTTTGCCGAGTGCAGTTGGTGCGCTCAGCGCTGCAAGGCTCGGTCCTCCAATGGACGATCGCGCTTTGCAGCCCCGTGAGAATGCGCGTCGTAGCGCTTAGACAGGGAGGCTTTCAGAACGTCGGCTGTAGCGTTGTGCAATTTGTGCGCGCGCTGCAGCATGTGGCCAGCCCCGTCGACACATCACAACGCTGCAACGGGCGTCAGAAGGCACAACGGTACGGGCGCTCGTCTGACCCCGGCCTTAGTGCAGAAAATACATGCTTGAAAATTTGTAGAGATTTCTCAGACCCCTCTGCCTGGTTTAGGGAACAGACCTCTAGAAAAAAACATACCCATTTAATAAAATGAAAATACAAGCAAACAGGTGCTCTTGAATTAAACATTATGTGAATGAGTAAATGATCAGATTTTTTTTCAGTTAAAGGTGACGCCTCTTTTGGCAAGAAGACACGTTTCTCAAGACTGAAGGTCATTCGCAGCATATTTGAAAGTTTTCTGCAGCCTAAATATGTCTGTTGTAGCAAACATGTTCAGCTAAAAAGGGCAAATTAGGATTGTGCTGGAGAGCTTGCAATCTAGTGATGAGCGCTGGACACCTGAGACTCAAGAAATATCTCAAGGTCACTTGGCAGGCACTTAGAAATGCATTTTTAAAAGGCACACGGCACAGGGAGTGTCTTGCATTCTTCAGCGGCTGAGGACTTCACATTAAATGCTTGTATGTTCTGCCCCTGTCGTACTCGTGTGCGCAGCCAGGAGCAGGTCATTCACAAACTAACACAGAGGGGCGCGCAAGCTTGGCAGCCACCAGGCACAGCGTTGTAATCATTCACCATAGTGTCATGCAAGGCAAATATTGGAGATGCCCTGCATGGCAATGACCTGTCTAATTGCCAGTATCAACTTTATAGTGCAACGCTATTCACACTGCTGTATTTACAAGCAGCACAGGGATGCACATGTGTAAACCAGAGCTGACATTTTACATGTTTACTAATGGCTGGTTAAAGGACGAGCGCCAAGGTTACAGCATGGAGAATCTGTTTAGAGCTTTATTCACACTCTTTTATTTATTTTTTTCAATTTACACCATTTGTTTTATAGCAACGTAAACGTTGTATTGTTTTGTGGTTTAAGGGTTACATATTATTATACTCCAAACAGGGATCACCTCCTTCCGCCGAGGCTTGACGAATCCAGGGGCCATGTAGACCCGAGTCTCTAGAATTTTACCTCCGGCTCCTAAATTCTTGGATTATTATAGACAAATCTATATTCAAAATGTTTACAAAACAACAAAAAGGAAAACAGTGAAGCGCCCTCAGGAAAAATGGATAATCATATACGCTACATGTCGTATATGGAGGTTCCTCTAAAAACCTGGAAATATACAGAATAAGCAATCAACGGAGCGCCAGTTACAACTGGTATATATGATTAAACACTATACATGTCCATCTGTGTTTCTTCTGAATTCTCCCAGAATCCACTCTTTACAGTGTGTAAACGTCTCTACAAAAGAGGAGAAAAAAACAAAAAATAGCGCAATATGTAGATTCAGATGTGTAGAAGGAATAGGAAACAGTTATCCAACTCACATATTTCAGAGCCTGTCCTAGGCTCCAGGATGAATTGCGTTTATGGGTCTTCAGTTGTGTTCAGGTGCCCATAGACCTCCGGTATACTTGTTGTCTTCAGTCGATTTTCCCCTGCAGTGAATGACAAATGATACCGAAGCACTCCCCTAGTGCAACACCGTTAAAATGTAATGGAAGTGGATGTGTATAAATGTCACACTCACATGTTAGTGAGCCGCACTTGGCTCCAAGATGGCGCATAAGAATTGTAAGGTAATTCCGAAAACCTTCTTTAGAAATATGTACTAGGAAGCAGCAGTAATAAAAAATAAATTTAATACATAATTAAATAATATTACCAGAACGCGTTTCGCTCCTCAGAGCTTCTTCAGCTGGTATCTGGATTCAGTCTGCATTTCCCCAACGTAAACCTTAAAACCTGTCCTGTTAGGGATACTTGAGAACGCGG
The DNA here is from genome assembly GCA_009667805.1 of Leptobrachium leishanense. Classification (NCBI taxonomy): domain Eukaryota; kingdom Metazoa; phylum Chordata; class Amphibia; order Anura; family Megophryidae; genus Leptobrachium; species Leptobrachium leishanense. The sequence continues at coordinate 26,898,663 of CM019071.1, read as the reverse complement.
TTGGGAACCACTGCTATAGAGCATTACTTACTATACATTTTTCCTGGAGAATCTGCACCATTGTGGTTTTTATATTTTTGTTCTCTTTGAGATTACATGGAGTAAAAACGACCATTTGACACGACAACGCTCTTAACCCTTAACCTTGTTGATTATATAAGTATTTTTTAGTAATTTGAACACTGAGTACTACATTACATATACCACTGGAACACTCGTATATTTTATTTTTTATTTTTTGCATGCAACTTTTATGTGTTTTTAGGATTTTACACTCACGTCAATGCTTTTGGAATATTCACATTTTGGACACGACGAGCACTTAGAACTTTACATATGTATATACAGTCAGGTCCAGAAATATTGTAACATCGACACAATTCTAACATCTTTGGCTCTATACACCACCACAATGGAGTTGGAATGAAACAAACACAATGTGCTTTAACTGCAGACTGTCAGCTTTAATTTGTGGGTATGTACATCCAACTCAGGTGAACGGTGTAGGACTTACAGCAGTTTGCAGATGTGCCTCCCACTTGTTAAGGGACCAAAGGTAATGGGACAATTGACTTCTCAGCTGTTCCATGGCCAGGTGTGTGATATTCCCTCATTACCCCAATTACAATGTGCAGATAAAAGGCCCAGAGTTCATTTCAAGTGTGCTATTTGCATTTGGAATCTGTTGCTGTCAACTCTCAAGATGAGATCCAAAGAGCTGTCACTATCAGTGAAGCAAGCCATCATTAAGCTGAAGAAACAAAACAAACCCATCAGAGAGATAGCAAGAACATTAGGCGTGGCCAAAACAACTGTTTGGAACATTCTCAAAAATAAGGAACGCATCGGTGAGCTCAGCAACACCAAAAGACCTGGGAGACCACAGAAAACAACTGTGGTGGATGACCGAAGAATTCTTTCCCTGGTGATGAAAACACCCTTCACAACAGTTGGCCAGATCAGAAACACTCTCCAGGAGGTAGGTGTATGTGTGTCAAAGTAAACAATCTAGAGAAGACTTCATCAGAGTGAATACAGAGGGTTCACCACCAGATGTAAACCATTGCTGAGCCTCAAAAACAGGAAGGCCAGATTAGAGTTTGCCAAACAACACCTAACAAAGCCTTCACAGTTCTGGAACAAGATTCTATGGACAGATGAGACCAAGATCAACTTGTACCAGAGTGATGGGAAGAGAAGAGTATGGAGAAGGAAAGGAGCTCCTCATGATCCTAAGCATACCACCTCATCAGTGAAGCATGGTGGTGGTAGTGTCATGGTGTGGGCATGTATGGCTGCCAATGGAACTGGTTCTCTTGTATTTATTGATGATGTGACTGCTGACAAAAGCAGCAGGATGAATTCTGAAGTGTTTTGGGCAATATTATCTGCTCACATTCAGCCAAATGCTGCAGAACTCATTGGACGGCGCGTCACAGTGCAGATGGACAATGACTCAAAGCATACTGCAAAAGCAACCAAAGAGTTTTTGAAGGGACAGAAGTGGAATGTTATGCAATGGACAAGTCAATCACCTGACCTGAATCCCATTGAGCATGCATTTCACTTGCTGAAGACAAAACTGAAGGGAAAATGCCCCAAGAACAAGCAGGAACTGAAGACAGTTGCAGTAGAGGCCTGGCAGAGCATCACCAGGGATGCAACCCAGCGTCTGGTGATGTCTATGCGTTCCAGACTTCAGGCTGTGATTGACAGCAAAGGATTTGCAACCAAGTATTAAGAAGGGAAAGTTTGATTTATGATTATTATTCTGTCCCATTACTTTTGGTCCCTTAACAAGTGGGAGGCACATCTGCAAACTGCTGTAAGTCCTACACCGTTCACCTGAGTTGGATGTACATACCCTCAAATTAAAGCTGACAGTCTGCAGTTAAAGCACATTGTGTTTGTTTCATTCCAACTCCATTGTGGTGGTGTATAGAGCCAAAGATGTTAGAATTGTGTCGATGTCCCAATATTTCTGGACCTGACTGTATTTGATAATATTTTATATATGAACATGCGCCATAGGGGATGTTAGAAACGCCACTGAAAACTCTGCTGAAAACTAGACAACTTTAGCAGAAACTATGGTGGAAAGAACAGTGGAAAGTACGGCAAACTATGGTGACAGGTCCCTAAACGGTAACAGTAACCATACATACATATTGTGAATGTAGGGCGGTGGATCTTTCTCATCGAGTTATTTCACACATGGTTGTATAATAATATTTCAAGCCTTGCAGCTGGATATAGCCTTACTGGATATATTGCATGTGGCATGTGAAAGGCTTGCACAGAGATTATCGCAATCCTGTGTTCCATTTTACGTGAGACAGCTAAAGCCTGTGACCTTGGGCAGAGGAAAAGAGATTCCTCTCGCTTCAACAAAAGACCTGTATGCTGCAGTCATATCTGCTGCAGGACTTTGGCCCTGTATCGATGCACGCGTGACATCTGGGAAACGCCACAAAGTATCTGACCCGTCCTCAGGATTCCACTGAGGAGCTTCATGAAGCTTCCTGCCGCATCCAACAAATCTGATCCTGTCAGCTCCAGCTGCAGATCACTTAATCCCTCTCCTCTCCCTCCTCCCTGTGCCCTCCAGCCCTCTACACTGGTGTTATGGCGGCACAATGCAATGCTGCACACAATGCGCTAACTCCCAGCATGCACGCAGCTAGAGTTATACCTACTTTAGTATGTGTTTATGCCGCCAAATACACAGTATGGGTATATTTATATATATATATACACTATATTGCCAAAAGTATTCACTCACCCATCCATATGCGAGTCAAGGCAGGTGAGCGAATACTTTTGGCAATATAGTGTAGCAGAAACCGGTAATCCGGCACACTCTCCTAATAAGCAGAACAGAAAAAAAACATGGTGCTATAGCCCAGAAAAATATATAGCATTATATGACAAAGTGGGCGCACTCAAAATAACTATATATAATAACAATATAACTATATTGGTGATGTCTATGCCTTCCAGACTTCAGGCTGTGATTGACTGCAAAGGATTTGCAACCAAGTATTAAGAAGGGAAAGTTTGATTTATGATTATTATTCTGTCCCATTACTTTTGGTCCCTTAAAAAGTGGGAGGCACATCTGCAAACTGCTGTAAGTCCTACATCGTTCACCTGAGTTGGATGTACATACCCTCAAATTAAAGCTGACAGTCTGCAGTTAAAGCACATTGTGTTTGTTTCATTCCAACTCTATTGTGGTGGTGTATAGAGCCAAAGATGTTAGAATTGTGTCGATGTCCCAATATTTCTGGACCTGACTGTATATACAGTGGCAAGAAAAAAGTATGTGAACCCTTTGGGATTACGTGGAGTTTTGCATGAATTGGTCATAAAATGTGCTCTGATCTTCATCTAAGTCACAACAATTTGAAAAACACAGTCTGCTTAAAATAATATAGCACAAACATTCTATGTTTTCATGTATTTATTGAACAGAACATGTAAACATTCACAGTGCAGGGTGGGAAAAGTATGTGAACCCCTAGCCTAATGACTTCTCCAAGAGCTAATTGGAGCCAGGAGTGAGCCAACCTTGAGTCCAATCAGTGTGATATTATTGGATGTGTTGCTGAAAGCTGTCCTGCCCTTTAAAAACACACACCAGTTTTGGGTTTACTGGTTTCAAGAAGCACTGCCTGATGTGAACCATGCCTCGCAGAGAAGAGCTCTCAGAAGACCTACGATCAAGAATTGTTGACTTGCATGAAGCTGGAAAGGGTTACAAAAGTATCTCCAAAAGCCTTGATGTTCATGTGTCCACGGTAAGACATAAAACAGACTGTCTACAAATGGAGAAAGTTCAGCACTGTTGCTACTCTCCCTAGGCGTGGTCGTCCTGTAAAGATGACTGCAAGAGCACAGCACAGAATGCTTAATGAGGTAAAGAAGAATCCTAGAGTGTCAGCTAAAGACTTACAGAAATCTCTGGCACATGCTAACATTTTTGTTGACACATCTACAATAAGGAAAACATTAAACAAGAATGGAGTACATGGGAGGACACCACGGAGGAAGCCATTGCTGTCCAAAAATAATATTGCAGCACGTTTGAAGTTTGCAAAAGAGCACCTGGATGTTCCACAGCACTACTGGCAAAATATTCTGTGGACAGATAAAACCAAAATTGAGTTGTTTGGAAAAAACACACAACACTATGTGTGGAGAAAAAAAGGCACAGCACACCAACATCAAAACCTCATCCCCACTGTAAAACATGGCGGAGGGAGCATCATGGTTTGGGGCGGCTTTGCTGCCTCAGGGCCTGGACGGATTGTTGTCATTGATGGAAAAATGAATTCCAGAGTTTATCAAGACATTTTGCAGGAAAACGTAAGACCATCTGTCCGCCAACTGAAGCTCCGCAGAGGATGGGTGATGCAACAGGACAATGACCCAAAGCATACAAGTAATTCAACAAAAGAATGGCTTCAACAAAACAAAATACGCCTTCTGGAGTGGCCCAGTCAGAGTCCTGACCTCAACCTGATTGAAATGCTGTGGCATGACCTTAAGAGAGCGATTCACACCAGACATCCCAAGAATATTGCTACACTGAAACAGTTTTGTGAAGAGGAGTGGTCCAAAAGTACTCCAGATCATTGTGCAGGTCTGATCTGCAACTACAGGAAACGTTTGGTTGAGGTTATTGCTGCCAAAGGAGGGTTATTAAGGTTATTAAGTCCAAAGGTTCACATACTTTTTCCACCCTGCACTGTGAATGTTTACATGTTCTGTTCAATAAAAACATGAAAACATATAATGTTTGTGTTGTATTATTTTAAGCAGACTGTGTTTTTCAAATTGTTGTGACTTAGATGAAGATCAGAGCACATTTTATGACCAATTCATGCAAAACTCCACGTAATCCCAAAGGGTTCACATACTTTTTCTTACCACTGTATATATATTTGCAATTCAATGATCTAGTACAGCTGCGTTCAGCAACTAAATTGAAAATTTTCAAAACATGCAAGCTGGAAATAAAGTCAAGCTGCAAAGTTACTTTTTATTTAAACACAATTCAACAATTTTTTATAATTTTTTTTTTTAACTTCCCTTCCAATTCTCCCCACGTTCACAGTTTCGTGTAAAACCCCTTCCTCGAGTCTCAAAACGATCAGCTGTACAATCTGATACCGGGATTTACTTGGTATATTTTATAAATAGTGATAATTATAATAAAAATGAAGACTACATTGTAAACGTCTATATTAAAAAAATGAGATTTTTTTTTTAAGAACCGGTAAGGCTGGGGTCAGATTAACGCATTTATAACGTGCGTTTAGGCACACTTAATCACGGCCGCAGTAGCAGCAAGTGACGCGCAATGACAGCCAATATACGAAGTACGGCCGCACGAAAGTTCGGCCGTGCGACGCAAGTGTAAAACGAACGCATTTTATCGAGAACGTGATACCGCTAGTACGGACGTACAGAGTGCTCTGCGGCGGCATAGCGGCATGTGTGCGTGATTAGGAGACGTCAGACGCTGCGTCCAGCCAACATAACGTCCAGATGCAAAAAGTGTTTTATTGAGAGCCGTAAAAAAACACGCACGAAAATGCCCGTCGTCTGACCGCTCTCGTGTCCACCGTACAAAAAATACGTCAATGCATTCGGACGCACTTTCTGACGGTCGATGCGAAAAATGCGTTCGTTTGACCCTAGCCTAAAAGGGAAAATGTAAATACGTAGAAATTTTGCAACACAGAAAATGTTACGACTTGTTTATTTTTTGCTAAAAAAAAATAAAACAACCAGTGCATGTTTGTTTTTTTTCCCCACAAGTCTCTGCAATATCTAGTATTTGACGAATAAACCCCTTATGATGTTACGGAGCTGCATCCCGTTGTCACTCTTTGCGTAGATAATGGGATTCTAAGATGCAAAACGTGCCTGAAATTCATAAATGATGAGCAGGACCCATGGTGTGCTCAGTGCTCGGAGCTAAGTGCAAAGATCCCGGGAACTTTTCAATAATTACACACTAGTCTAGCTGGGTGGGGAATGGTGAAGGTGACTTTGGAGTAGTGAATGTCATAAGGAACTGGTGTAGTAGGCGAGTCATGTGACGGCAGGTCATCCTCTTGGGGTTTGACTCTGGAATTTCCATTTATGGTTATATTGGTGGTGAGGAAGTGATTTCTCCGGAGATTGCTCCACCTCTCAGTTTGCATCTGTATCTGCTTTTAAGATGGAGGCCGCGTTCGTTGGACCAGCTTGTGGCTACTGACCTCTCCTGGTCGTAGTGCGGAGATAAAATTGAGTCACAATGTAACCAGGATCCAGTACAACAAGATTTATTAAACGAATAAAAAAGCTGGATCATCTAGACTTATCATATATATAGTATAAATATAATCGCCTCGGCTTTGTTCTCCGTCTGAGTGATATATGTTCAGAGAAAAAGGCAGATGAAGCATTCTTTCGAAAACAATGCCTTAAAGAGACACGACCACTTACATAAACTGTAACTAGATTGCTTGAGCATTAAAAGTAAAACCACATTATGAAACACAAGCTGCTGATTTGTTTTTTCTTTGTCTAAAATAATTGCACGTAAAAAAGAAAAATATAATTAGGTATTTATCTCTGGGTTCCAGTTTCTGGATTTTTCCCGTGATGCAACATTTACCAAAAGCTTTGCTTTGTGGCTCATGTTTATTTAATCTACATTATGTACCAGTTAATGATGTGCAGGAGTAAATGCTTACATTTATATACAAATATTTATAGAAATGTAAACATTCACATATATATGTTTACAATTATTATATAAGGGAAAAAGAAGGGGGGAACATTATTTTTAGAGTATCCATTTAACAGAGGACGTGTGTGTGTGTGACCATCAAGATCCCAGATTATGGGCAAAAGTTGCTTTTAAAGGGACACTAGCACAAAAAAATGAAATGTCCTCATTGTGTTTATTTTATGTTGCAGATATCTTACATGTGTTTTGTTTTTCTCTTGTTTGTTTAGTTAAGAAAATATTTTACTCTATATGTGTCACTGGCTGCGTCCATTGTGTGGTCTTTTGAGCTGCAAACTGCCTCCCCCCCAAGTATCTTTACCTCACTGTGTGCCATTGAGCATAGAATGGAGTCTATGGGTCAGGCAGCCGACTCAAATCATTATATTGTGTGGGATGTATTCAAAGGACATTACCAGGGGTTAGATTAGAAGTCTTTTAAGCTTCCTGTCGTGTCTCGTTCTGCTGCCAGCTGTTATCTCAGGTAGCCTACGTGGCCACCGCCTGTCCTGGAGCGCAGAACACACATTAAACATCAACCAGGTCTAATCAATCCTAGCATGCCCTCATTAATTAGGGGCAATAGTAATTATACCCACCAAGGAGTTCTCATACAGTATATCTATAGGCATGCTCAACCACTCCAGTTGTCAAAGACTCAGCCATTCTAGTAACCCAGGATTATTGCCAGTATAGTTAACACATGCCTAGAGATACAGATCACACATTATTATCAACCAGACATAGTGAGTCCTAGAACACCCTCATTGATTAGGGGCAACAACCTCTAGGGGTAAAGCGGCCAAACTAGACATAATCAGAACGACCACAGTTAAAAACCTCCCATCTCAACGCGTTTCGCCACTAGCTAGTGGGGCTTCATCAAGAGATAGTTGCCCCTTACCTCACATGCTGTTTATATACCAATACAGGGTAGGCATTAATTGAAGGCAGCTGCAAATTGCTTTCCAATGACGTCCCTACGTTTCCTGCTGCAACTGGCCTCCTAAGGCAAGCTCATGCGTTTGTATCCCTGATGAAGTCTTTTTATTGTTAAGGGCGAAATGCGTTGGATTGTGTTCCAACTTTTAATATGTTTTATTAAATTTTTCTTTTAAAATTCATAAGCTCCGAGTCTACCTTTTTTCAACTTTTTTTCTGCCTTTAACCATATCTGGGTCACTGGAAGGAGGTTCCTGCCGGTCTGGGGTGCCCGGATTTCAGGAGGCGACCTACCAGTAAAGACTTATCCAGGAGTGGTAAACTTGTTACATGCCTACAATATCTTCCATTTTGTGAGTGATATTCCAGCGGGACTTTTATTTCATTGTGTTGTGATCTGCACTATGTATGTGTGATCTTATATTGCAGATACTACTCCTATCATTTTATTTGTTGTATCCTGTCAGCATTAAGGGAACGGTGCTGTTTTGGAGTCAGATAGTGAAGATTGGCTTGATATTTGGGAAGCATCTTGTAAGGTCTCTGTTTGCACCACACTTCAAGAACAGGCTTTTAAAACTATTATGCGCTGGTATGCTATAATAATCAAAACGGTTTGGGTGCACTCTGGACTTAATTTATATATATATATAATCACTGCATTAGAGCTTATTTTAGTAATATCCTCTAGTACACCAGCGCCACCTTTTGGTGATTTATATGATTTTACAATAGAGTCATTAGCACCAAAATAATCCGCACACCATCATACAAATTTTAAACCAGGTAAGACAAAATAGAAAAAAAGTGTGGTGCAGCGCCCCAAGTGGTAATATGGTATATTACCTGATACACTTGTTTTTTATCAGCATTGATCACAATGTTCTAAGGAGGACAAAATGTGAAATAACTTAGTGCAACACTGTAGCACACGGCAAAGAGCTCAATTCAGATCAAAGCAAACTCACAAAAATAGAGCCTCCTTGGCTCCGTAGTGTCCGCAGAAGGACTGTTTGCCGGCCGTCCTCAGCCTCTTATTTGGAAACAATAACCATATGGATTCTTGAAAGAGAAAATAGCATAGTGCATATCTCTATGATAGTGACTTTTGTGAGATATGCACTATGCTATTTTCTCTTTCAAGAAACCATATGTTTATTGTTTCCAAATAAGAGGCTTAGGAGGCCGGCAAACAGTCCTTCTGCGGACACTACAGAGCCAAGGTGGTGTAGCGAGAAGGGAACCAGGAAGCAAAACTCCGCGATCGCCGGAGGAGACTACGGGGACAGCGAGGGAGCGCAGGGACAGGTAATGTATCTCTATCCAGCCCAAGTGTGGCTCAGGGTTACCACTTTCAGCTGTGAAATTTAACCCCGAGCCACACTCGGGAAAACCGCCAGGGAAGTTAAAAACAAAAATAAAATCAAAGATAAAATCAAAATACAGCAATGTATAGCATTATCCGATGCTTTTTGTCTTAATGACTTCTCTTAATGAAGTTCTTAGGACAGGTTCTTAGGTTTTTAGTATAGGTTCTTAGGTTCTTAGGATAGGTTCTTAGGTTTTTAGGATAGGATCTTCGGATAGGTTCTTAGGTTTATAGGATAGGTTCTTAGGACAGGTTCTTAGGCTAGGTTCTTAGGTTTTTAGGATAGGATCTTCGGATAGATTCTTAAGATAAGTTCTTAGGTTCTTAGGCTAGGTACTTAGGTTTTTAGGATAGGTTCATAAGTTTTTAGGATAGGTTCTTAAGTTTTTAGGATAGGTTCTTAGGATAGGTTCTTAGGTTTTTAGGATAGGTTCTTAGGACAGGTTCTTAGTTTTTTAGGATAGGTTCTTAAGACAGGTTCTTAGGTTTTTAGGATAGGTTTTTAGGATAGGTTTTTAGGATAGGTTTTTAGGATAGGATCTTCGGATAGGTTCTTAGGTTTATAGGATAGGTTCTTAGGACAGGTTCTTAGGCTAGGTTCTTAGGTTTTTAGGATAGGATCTTCGGATAGATTCTTAAGATAAGTTCTTAGGTTCTTAGGCTAGGTACTTAGGTTTTTAGGATAGGTTCATAAGTTTTTAGGATAGGTTCTTAAGTTTTTAGGATAGGTTCTTATAGGTTCTTAGGTTTTTGGATAGGTTCTTAGGACAGGTTCTTAGTTTTTTAGGATAGGTTCTTAGACAGGTTCTTAGGTTTTTAGGATAGGTTTTTAGGATAGGTTTTTAGGATAGGTTTTTAGGATAGGTTCTTAGGTTTTTAGGATAGGATCTTCGGATAGGTTCTTAGGATAGGTTCTTAGTAGGGATGCACCGATACCACTTTTTTAAGACCGAGTACGAGTACAGATACTTTTGTTCAAGTACTCACCGATACCAATTACCGATACTTTTATTTTATGTCATGTGACGCTTTCCAATAAGAACAGACCTCCTATAAAGCCCCCAGGTCTCATGGATTTGCCCCAGCTCATGGATATTGCCCCAGTTCATGGATATCCTGACCCCAGCTCATGGATATTGCCCCCCCAGCTCATGGATAATTGCCCCCCCAGCTCATGGATAATTGCCCCCCCAGCTCATGGATATGCCCCCCCTGCTCATGGATATGCCCCCCTGCTCATGGATATGCCCCCCTTGCTCATGGGTATGCCCCCCCTGCTCATGGTATGCCCCCCTGCTCATGGGTATGCCCCCCCTGCTCATGGATATGCCCCCCCTGCTCATGGATATGCCCCCCAGGCTCATGGATATGCCCCCCAGGCTCATGGATATGCCCCCAGCTCATGGATATGCCCCCCTTGCTCATGGATATGCCCCCCTTGCTCATGGATATGCCCCCCTGGCTCATGGATATGCCCCCTGGCTCATGGATATGCCCCCCTGGCTCATGGATATGCCCCCCAGCTCATGGATATGCCCCCCAGGCTCATGGATATGCCCCCCAGCTCATGGATATGCCCCCTTGCTCATGGATATGCCCCCCTGGCTCATGGATATGCCCCCTGGCTCATGAATATGCCCCCCTGCTCATGGATATGCCCCCCAGCTCATGGATATGCCCCCTTGCTCATGGATATGCCCCCTTGCTCATGGATATGCCCCCCTGCTCATGGATATGCCCCCCAGGCTCATGGATATGCCCCCCCCCCCGCTCATACTTACCTTCCTTCAGCGCCGCCGGGAAAGTCTCGCGCGCGCGCGCTCCTTGGAAGGACCCTAGCCGCGACCACGTGGGACCATGTGATCGCGGCTGGGGTCCTTCCAACGAGCGCGCGCGCGGGAACTTTCCCGCGTCGCTGAAGGAGGTAAGTATAAACAAAGTGAGCAGCTGCAGGGCCTGTCCGAATGCCGATAGAGCATTCGGACAGGCCCTGCAGCTGCTCTCCGCTCATACTTACTTCCTTCAGCGACGCCGGGAAAGTTCCCGCGTGCGCGCTCGTTGGAAGGACCCCAGCCGCGATCACATGGTCCCACGTGGTCGCGGCTGGGGTCCTTCCAAGAGCGCGCGCGCGCGCGAAGACTTTCCCGGCGGCGCTGAAGGAAGGTAAGTATTAAACAAAGTGAGCAGCTGCAGGGCCTGTCCGAATGCAGATAGAGCATTCGGACAGCCGCCGCAGCCCCTCGGATACCGGCAAGCCGGCTCAATGCCGGCTTCCGGTATCGGGAAAAAATATCGGGGGTACTGCACGAGTACCAAGTACTCCTGCAGTACCCGGTATCGGTACCGATATCGATACTAGTATCGGTATCGGTGCAACCCTAGTTCTTAGGCTAGGTACTTAGGTTTTTAGGATAGGTTCTTAAGTTTTTAGGATAGGATAGGTTCTTAGGTTTTTAGGATAGGTTTTTAGGATAGGTTCTTAGGGTCTTATGATAGGTTCTTAGGCTAGGTTCTTAGATTTTTAGGATAGGTTCTTAGGATAGGTTCTTAGGTTTTTAGGATAGGTTTTTAGGATAGGTTTTTAGGATAGGTTCTTAGGACAGGTTCGTAGGTTTTTAGTAGGGATGCACCGATACCGATACTAGTATCGGTATCGGGGCCGATATTGCCGTTTGCACGAGTACTTGTTACTCGTGCAAACGGCCCGATACATCCCGCCGATACCGGAAGCCGGCGCTGGGCCGGCTTGCGGTATCCGCGGGGCTGGGAAGCTGGCCGCGTGCATGTAAAGCACGCGGCCAGCGTTCCCCTCCGGCGCGCCAAATACTCACCCTTCCTGAAGTTCCGGTCGCTGGGCAGTGATGCGTTCCTGCGGCCACTGGGCGCTCCTGTGACGCTGCCTCTCGGCTGGAGGCAGCGTCACAGATGCGCCCGGCGGCCACGTGACCACATCACTGCCCAGAGACCGGAACTTCAGGAAGGGTGAGTATTTGGCGCGCCGGAGGGGAACGCTGGCCGCGTGCTTTACATGCACACGGCCAGCGTTCGAGCTGGGGGCAAATCCATGAGAGCTGGGGCCAATCCATGAGACCTGGGGGCCAATCCATGAGACCTGGGGGCAAATCCATGAGACCTGGGGGCCAATCCATGAGACCTGGGGGCAAATCCATGAGACCTGGGGGCCAATCCATGAGACCTGGGGGCCAATCCATGAGACCTGGGGGCAAATCCATGAGACCTGGGGGCCAATCCATGAGACCTGGGGGCCAATCCATGAGACCTGGGGGCAAATCCATGAGACCTGGGGGCAAATCCATGAGACCTGGGGGCCAATCCATGAGACCTGGGGGCCAATCCATGAGACCTGGGGCAAATCCATGAGACCTGGGGGCCAATCCATGAGACCTGGGGGCCAATCCATGAGACCTGGGGGCCAATCCATGAGACCTGGGGGCAAATCCATGAGACCTGGGGCAAATCCATGAGACCTGGGGGCCAATCCATAAGACCTGGGGGCAAATCCATGAGACCTGGGGGCAAATCCATGTGAGCTGCGGTCAATCTCATATAAATTTTTATGAGGTCTGTTCCTATTGGATAGCGTCACATGACATTAAATAAAAGTATCGGTACTCGGTATCGGTGAGTACTTTTAAAAAGTATCGGTACTCGTACTCGGTCTTAAAAAAGTGGTATCGGTGCATCCCTAGTTTTTAGGATAGGTTCTTAGGACAGGTTCGTAGGTTTTTAGGATAGGTTCTTAGGTTTTTACGATAGGATCTTCGGATAGGTTCTTTGGTTTATAGGATAGGTTCTTAGGACAGGTTCTTAGGCTAGGTTCTTAGGTTTTTAGGATAGGATCTTCGGATAGATTCTTAGGATAAGTTCTTAGGTTCTTAGGCTAGGTACTTAGGTTTTTAGGATAGGTTCTTAGGTTTTTAGGATAGGATCTTAGGTTCTTAGGACAGGTTCTTAGTTTTTTAGGATAGGTTCTTAAGACAGGTTCTTAGGTTTTTAGGATAGGTTTTTAGGATAGGTTCTTAGGACAGGTTCGTAGGTTTTTAGGATAGGTTCTTAGGTTTTTACGATAGGATCTTCGGATAGGTTCTTAGGATAGGTTCTTAGGACAGGTTCTTAGGACAGGTTCTTAGGTTTTTAGGATAGGTTCTTAAGACAGGTTCTTAGGTTTTTAGGATAGGTTCTTTAGATAGATTCTTAGGTTTTTAGGATAGGTTCTTAAGACAGGTTCTTAGGTTTTTAGGATAGGTTTTTAGGATAGATTCTTAGGACAGGTTCGTAGGTTTTTAGGATAGGTTCTTAGGTTTTTACGATAGGATCTTCGGATAGGTTCTTAGGATAGGTTCTTAGGCTAGGTACTTAGGTTTTTAGGATAGGTTCTTAAGTTTTTAGGATAGGATAGGTTCTTAGGTTTTTAGGACAGGTTTTTAGGATAGGTTCTTAGGGTCTTATGATAGGTTCTTAGGCTAGGTTCTTAGATTTTTAGGATAGGTTCTTAGGACAGGTTCTTAGGTTTTTAGGATAGGTTTTTAGGATAGGTTTTTAGGATAGGTTCTTTAGATAGATTCTTAGGTTTTTAGGATAGGTTCTTTAGATAGATTCTTAGGTTTTTAGGATAGGTTCTTAAGACAGGTTCTTAGGTTTTTAGGATAGGTTTTTAGGATAGATTCTTAGGACAGGTTCGTAGGTTTTTAGGATAGGTTCTTAGGTTTTTACGATAGGATCTTCGGATAGGTTCTTAGGATAGGTTCTTAGGTTTTTAGGATAGGTTCTTAAGTTTTTAGGATATGATAGGTTCTTAGGTTTTTAGGATAGGTTCTTAGGACAGGTTCTTAGTTTTTTAGGATAGGTTCTTAAGACAGGTTCTTAGGTTTTTAGGATAGGTTTTTAGGATAGGTTCTTAGGGTCTTATGATAGGTTCTTAGGCTAGGTTCTTAGATTTTTAGGATAGGTTCTTAGGATAGGTTCTTATGTTCTTAGGTTTTTAGGATAGGTTCTTAGGGTCTTATGATAGGTTCTTAGGCTAGGTTCTTAGATTTTTAGGATAGGTTCTTAGGACAGGTTCTTAGGTTTTTAGGATAGGTTTTTAGGATAGGTTTTTAGGATAGGCTCTTAGGACAGATTCTTTGGTTTTTAGGATAGGTTCTTAGGACAGGTTCGTAGGTTTTTACGATAGGTTCTTAGGACAGGTTCGTAGGTTTTTAGGATAGGTTCTTAGGTTTTTACGATAGGATCTTCGGATAGGTTCTTTGGTTTATAGGATAGGTTCTTAGGACAGGTTCTTAGGCTAGGTTCTTAGGTTTTTAGGATAGGATCTTCGGATAGATTCTTAGGATAAGTTCTTAGGTTCTTAGGCTAGGTACTTAGGTTTTTAGGATAGGATCTTAGGTTCTTAGGACAGGTTCTTAGTTTTTTAGGGGTCTAGGTTCTTAAGAAGGTTTCTTAGGTTTTTTAGGATAGGTTCTTAAGACAGGTTCTTAGGTTTTTAGGATAGGTTCTTAAGACAGGTTCTTAGGTTTTAGGAAATAGGTTTCTTAGACAGGTTCTTAGGTTTTTTAGGATAGGTTCTTTAGATAGATTCTTAGGTTTTTTAGGATAGGTTCTTTAGATAGATTCTTAGGTTTTTAAGGAGGGTTCTTAAGACAGGTTCTTAGGTTTTTAGGATAGGTTTTTTAGGATAGGTTCTTAGGACAGGTTCGTAGGTTTTTAGGATAGGTTCTTAGGTTTTTTATTTGGATAGGATCTTCGGATAGGTTCTTAGGATAGGTTCTTAGGACAGGTTCTTAGGTTTTTTAGGATAGGTTCTTAAGACAGGTTCTTAGGTTTTCTAGGATAGGTTTTTAGGATAGATTCTTAGGACAGGTTCGTAGGTTTTTAGGATAGGTTCTTAGGTTTTTATGATAGGATCTTCGGATAGGATTTCTTAGGATAGGTTCTTAGGATAGGTTCTTAGGTTTTAGGATAGGTTCTTAAGTTTTTAGGATAGGAATAGGTTCTTAGGTTTTTTAGGATAGGTTCTTAAGTTTTTAGGATAGGATAGGTTTTTAGGTTTTTAGGATAGGTTCTTAACAGTTTTTAGGATAGGATAGGTTCTTAGGTTTTTAGGATAGGTTTTTAGGATAGGTTCTTAGGACAGATTCGTAGGTTTTTAGGATAGGTTCTTAGGTTTTTATGATAGGATCTTCGGATAGGTTCTTAGGATAGGTTCTTAGGACAGGTTCTTAGGTTTTTAGGATAGGTTCTTAAGTTTTTAGGATAGGATAGGTTCTTAGGTTTTTAGGATAGGTTCTTAAGTTTTTAGGATAGGATAGGTTCTTAGGTTTTTAGGATAGGTTCTTAAGTTTTTAGGATAGGATAGGTTCTTAGGTTTTTAGGATAGGTTCTTAGGACAGGTTCTTAGTTTTTTAGGATAGGTTCTTAAGACAGGTTCTTAGGTTTTTAGGATAGGTTTTTAGGATAGGTTCTTAGGGTCTTATGATAGGTTCTTAAGCTAGGTTCTTAGATTTTTAGGATAGGTTCTTAGGTTTTTAGGATAGGTTTTTAGGATAGGTTCTTAGGGTCTTATGATAGGTTCTTAGGCTAGGTTCTTAGATTTTTAGGATAGGTTCTTAGGACAGGTTCTTAGTTTTTTAGGATAGGTTCTTAAGACAGGTTCTTAGGTTTTTAGGATAGGTTTTTAGGATAGGTTCTTAGGGTCTTATGATAGGTTCTTAAGCTAGGTTCTTAGATTTTTAGGATAGGTTCTTAGGACAGGTTCTTAGGTTTTTAGGATAGGTTTTTAGGATAGGTTCTTAGGGTCTTATGATAGGTTCTTAGGCTAGGTTCTTAGATTTTTAGGATAGGTTCTTAGGACAGGTTCTTAGGTTTTTAGGATAGGTTCTTAGGACAGATTCGTAGGTTTTTAGGATAGGTTTTTAGGATAGGTTCTTATGTTCTTAGGTTTTTAGGATAGGTTCTTAGGGCAGATTCGTAGGTTTTTAGGATAGGTTTTTAGGATAGGTTCTTATGTTCTTATGTTTTTAGGATAAGTTCTTAGGTTCTTAGGTTTTATCTTGCATCTCTGTTGCAGATATTTGTAACCAGACCAAATGTTAAATTGAAAACGTATTGATGATGATTTGAAAAGTGATATCAGTGAATTACAATCATTATTCTGATTATTATTCTGAGACTGAATCTCTTGGTTCTGAAACTGTCACAAAATACAATTTGTGATAAAGTAGCAGGAGAAAAAGATTGATTTCTACAGCAAAAGAATTTCCAGCTGTTTGTTTGTACTCATGACATTCATCATTCAATTCCAGTAAACCACCTGACTTAGGAGAAACAGTTCTGTAAAACTTACGAGTTACTTCCAGTAAAACAGGAAACAACAGCAACAAAAAAATAAATAGATATTAGAATCTGCCCTGGTGAAGCGTCTTTGTAACCTCAAAAATAGATAACTAAAGGGACTTTCAAAACAAGGTCACCAAAGACTGCTACTACTATATTAGGAATATGATGAGTGGATACTCAGTAACAGGTGAATTGGTGGAGAAACTCAAATTTTATTTGGAAATAATGGACTTGAAATTCCGCTACTGTAAAATTTACCATTACACTAGCTCATGGCTTAGCAAAGTATCAAGCAAAGAGAGCAATTAAGGGCCATATTACATAGTTGATGCTAACTTAACCAGAGTTGTTGTAAATTTAAAACCTCCATAGGCTATAATGGCTCTGGGAAGTTTACAACAGCTCTGGTTAAGTTAGCACCAACTATGTAATATAGCCCTAAGTGTATCACAATCAGTGATGGGTTAACAACAAGGTGCCCAAAGCTCATTTTTACATCCAGCTGGCTCTATGCCTTTGGGACACCTCTAGGTCCCTTCAACTGATGTCCCACATCCCTGGCTTTTTGGGTGAGGAAGAAATGCATCTAGGCTTCCATTGAGTGCAGACAGCTTAATATGTCTCTCATGCTGAACATTGGCGATCAGTGAATTTGACTGCACGTTGCACTCTGATGACGTGTCAGAGATCCGCAGCACTGTTCCAGCTGAGCTGGTAATAGACAGCTGCTAATGGGAAAATACATTATGAATGTTATCACTGCCTCTATTACAGGTAATTTGCTATATTAGCAGCTCAACTTGAAATATACTGAGCCTCTGTCAGCTCCTGGATGAGGCACCATATACCACCACTGGTTGCATTTCCTAGAATCTGTAGGACCTTACAGAGAACAAAGACAGACTTCCACAAGATCACATCTATGTGATCTTGCAGGAATGAAGGAAGGACAGTGGGAACTATTTGTTCCCGGTTTCCTTCTCCTCATAAGAGGTGGCAGTTTCATAAGAGATGAGTATTTGACTTTTCATAGTATATATTATTTAGTGATTTTGCAGAGGCAGACCACATAACATACACTTCCACCATGGACACACTTCGGGCCTTAAAAGAAATCTATTCCTTAATTGGTATGCATTAAAAAAAATCATATGGACTGACGGTTCGGCTCGTCCTGAGCCTTGATTGAGAGTTCTGAGAAGTGTGAGCATTTATGTTTGCATGTATACAAATGTAGGCGATTACTCAGTAACCACGCTGTTTGTTGTAGTTGCAAAAAATGCAGAAAATCTCCTTAATTGCACCCACGGCAAACTTCGGTGTTTCAAAGAAAATCAAAAGATGTCAGGAGAAGCTTTTTTTTTTTATTTAATTTTTTATTTGAAAAGATAATGGTCACATAACGACCTGCAAGGTTGGCCACGCAGGGCCAAAAAGCAAACACATAAAACAAATGGGGGGGGGGCTCCCATAAATGTAAATGAAAATCTGTATTAAAAGTACCAAAAGGGGGGGAAGCAAATGTCTCTGAAAAACTTAGCCGAAATAAAAAGCCCAGTCAGATAAGGCTGCAGTTAGCATCAGCAGGTAAACATCAGAAAACAGAATCCTCGAAGTAAAACGGCGAAGAAAAAATAAAGTTGGCTGGAAAGAAAAAGCCCAGCAGTAAAGTCCAAAAAGTCATCGGAAAGTCGACTCGGACGGCCCAAAAGGCATCGTGGGGAGGGGGGGGTCTCAATAAAGAAATAAAAAGGCGAACCACGTCGGCCACTCGTCTGAAATGGTACCAGGGGAGAGAGATAAAAAAAAAGGGGGAGGGAGGAAGGGGAGTGAAGGTGAGGGAACGGCATAGGCCAAAATTGTGACTTTCCCGGCTCACTCCCGGAGGAGGCCATGGAAGGGTAATGTCACCAGGCCCAGGAGCCGGAGGGCCAATTGTGGCAACCAGAGCCATGGTAGGAGCCACAGTGGCACTCCGAGACATCCTGAAAAATTGGCAGTATATAAAAAAAAAAAGGGAGGTGGGGGGGTTGGAAGGGGATGGGGAAAAGAAAAGGGGAGCACCATCACTGGAGTGGCATGTGTCGCGAAAAGAAATAAAAAAATATTTAAAAAAATTAAAATAATATAAAAAAAATAAAGTCCCAAAAGTAAAATAAGGATCATCGGGGGGGGGGGGGACGACAAAGCTAGTGTATCTGTCAGGAGGAAAGGGGGAAATTCCACATTAGAGGAGGTGAGCAATACTGGGGAAGGGGGTGAAGGCTTACATCAAGATCTGCATGGTTCATATCCACTGTGATCTGTAAGGATCTAACCTGGGTCAGGGTCGGTCAGGGAGGAAGGGTTACCAACCGCTGAGGGCAATATGGGCATGAGCCCAAGGGAACGCAACAGAGGCCACGCCGCGTCCAGCGTGGCTGCCAGGTGGCTCAGGTTCGCGTGACTGACAACGAGAGATCCAGCAGGGCCCCACCTATATCGGACCCCTGAGTCCCTCAGAAATGCAGTCACTTCCCGAAATTACCGTCTTGCCATCAGAGTAAGAAACGGCAGATCATTATACAATATGAGCATCGTCTCCTCAAAAATAAAAGAAGTACGGGCCATGGGATTCGACAGCAGTCGCTTCTTATCCGCGAGCTCCCCGGTGATAGCAATCACGTCGCGTGGGGCTCCCTCAGGTGCCGTGGCCGGTTTCCTAATTCGTGGAGCCGAACAGAAAATGGCAGAGTCTTCCGCAGCCATCCCAAGCACGTGGGCTGCCACTTTGTTAACATAGGGCAGCAAGGTACCTGCCTGGATCTTCTCAGGTATCCCCCGAAACCTCACATTTCTGCGTCTGTGACGAGCCTCCAGCGTCTCGACGGCTCCCATTAGCAGGCCCACCTTAGCTTGTAAGGATCCCAGCTGAGCAGTAAAGAGTGCCTGTGTTGATACTACCTCCTCCACCTTCATCTCTACAGTCACCACTCACCCTGTGATGGCCGCCATCTCTGTCTTCATGGTGTCGAAGTCCGAGCACCAAAATGCCCTCATCTCCCCAAGCATCTGCTCAAGGTCAGCCTTGGTCGAAAGTAGATGGCCAGCTCCGGAGCACTCGGGCAGCGCCCGAGGGGTCTGGGTATCCGTGTCGGTGCATGGAGCTTGGCAAGCGTGGGTTGCATTTCCGGTGGCCTTTTCCCAACACGCGTCGAACCCAGGATGCGTACCTCCGTCTCCGTCCCTGAAGGGCCCTCCTCGTCCGAAGAGCCCAACACTGGCTTCCGGCCTGTCTGTGGTCCACCGTGTTTCTGTCGCAGGTCGTCTCCCAGGGATTCCCGAATGTCCAACTGCCTGGGTTCCTCCGGAGCGGTAGATGCCTTCCCCGTCTTCTTCCCCATGTCTCACCTAATCAGCGAGGCTCACAAAGCCGCGGGGGAACTCTGATCCGGCTGCAGGTTTCAAGATGGCCGCCCAGAGTAGGCCGCAAAACGAGCTGGACTCAGCCAAATGCGGCGATAACGAAAAGAAAACCCCCGAAATGGTCCGGTCCCGGCCGGGCAGACAGCTAACCAGTCCCTCAATCTTACGGGTACTTCAGCCAGTGATAGGTCGCAGTGGAACAGCAAGTTTATAAATCAAGCGCGGGAGAGCTCAGCAAAATGCGACCTATTCCGCCGGCAGTCAGCTCCGCCCCCAGGAGAAGCTTCTTTAATGAAACTTGTCCTGCCACTATTGCTATTACTCTTTTGTAAAATGCCAAAGTTTGTCATGGAGTCGGCAGTTGCCATTTTTGCCATTGTTTGCATGGTGGGTAGTGACTAATCCCCTGAGATTATTAATGACCATGTCTCTGTATACAATTAGATTATTGCAGAGCAAAAAGTCAGTGTTCTGAAATTATATTTTTAAATGTAGCTGTTTATTAAAAGAAATTATATTCTTATCTTATATGTGAATAATAAATGTGTCATGTGTTTAGACAAAAATGAAACGTGCTGCGCAGGGGTCAAGTTGATCTGGAACGCCTGGGAAGACAGTTCTCCCACTATGGGCTCTATTACATTCTTCACGCAAACGTTAACGTGTGCGCAAAACCGCATTAACGAGAGGGGCAAAACCCTTTGTGCTGAACGTCGTATTACAAAATCAGCACAACAAATGAGCACATTCGTCTAACGTGGGTGAACCTGCGCGAAACCCTTTGCGAGCGTACTGTACTGCGCGTGTCCTATACTTAACATTGTGAGCGCAAATGCATTTGTGTGCTGGTATTACAATCTATGTGCAGTTTTTAAAGCACAGCGTTTGCGCGCATCATTTTAACGACTCCCAAAAGCTGGTGTTAATGGCAAATCTGAACGTCCTGGCCAAACCCAAATACACCGGCCCAAAAAAAAAATACAGCAACGTATAGTTACACATTCTACACATACCCAAACAATAAAATTGAGAAGTTGTGCGTGTTTTTATTATTGCTGCAGCATATATACTCAGATTGATTTTGGCAGGCGCAAAAACGTAACGGGAGACAATTGTGGTTCTTAATTCTGCTAAAAAACACGGCCACTATTCTATTCTCATCCTGCTTGACCTCTCGGCTGCTTTTGACACTGTTGACCACCCCCTCCTTCTACAGACCCTCAACTCTCTGGGTCTCGGTGACACTGCACTTGCTTGGGTTGACTCCTATTTATCCAACAGGTCCTTCTGTGTGTCCTTTGCTGGTAACTCCTCCTCTTCATTGCCTCTATCTGTTGGTGTACCTCAAGGCTCTGTCCTTGGTCCTCTGCTCTTTTCCATCTACACCTCCTCCCTGGGCAAAATCATCAACAGCTTTGGCTTTAATTACCACCTCTACGCTGATGACACTCAGATCTACCTCTCTACCCCTGATCTCTCTCCCCCTGTCCTTTCAAAAGTCAGTGACTGTTTATCTGGCATCTCCTCCTGGATGGCCTCCCACCACCTAAAGATCAACATGTCAAAGACTGAGCTCCTACTTATTCCTCCCTCTAATGCCTCCCCACCTCCTGACTTCTCTATCACGGTGGAGGGTATCACCATCTCCCCATCAAACCAAGTTCGCTGTCTTGGAGTTACACTGGACTCTGCTCTTTCCTTCATCCCCCACATCAAGTCTCTTCCTCCTCCTGCCGATACCAACTGCGTAATATTTCCAGAATTCGGCCATTTCTTACCGCTGTCACCACAAAACAACTCATACACGCCCTGGTAATCTCCCGACTCGACTATTGCAATAATCTCTTATCTGGCCTCCCTCTGTCCTGCCTCTCCCCCCTACAATCCATCCTGAACGCCTCCGCCAGGCTAATTCACCTCACCCGCCGCTCTGTCTCTGCCGCTCCCCTCTGCGAGTCCCTTCACTGGCTCCCCATCCACTGCAGAATTAAGTTCAAAATCCTTATCCTTACCTACAAAACCCTCACTAACTCAGCGCCCCACTACCTGTCCTCACTAATCACCAAATACACCCCAGCCCGCTCCCTAAGGTCAAACAGTGACCTGCGCCTAGCTTCTCCCCGCATCACCTCTTCCCATGATAGACTGCAGGATTTCTCACGCGCAGCCCCCACTCTCTGGAACGCTCTCCCTCGTGCTGTCAGACTTTCCCCTAACTTCTCTTCCTTCAAACGCTCCCTGAAAACATTGCTATTTAGGGAAGCCTACCACCCAACTCACTGACGCAACCATCAATCACTCTCACCTTACAGTCCTCTCCTCCTGTTTCCAACCCCAACCCTCCTAGATTGTGAGTTCCTACGGGAATAGGGCCCTCATCTCCTCCTGTACTGTTTGTCAAATGTTGTTCAATGTATTGTAACCCTGTCTGTACTGTGCTTATTGTACAGCGCTGCGGAATATGCTGGCGCTTTATAAATTAATAATAATAATAATAATAATTGTCTGAATCGCGTGAAAAAACAGTCCGCACACTGATTACTGTGCTCAACGTTAATGCGCGCTCGTTTTTGCGCGTCCTTTTTAAGCGCACAATTTTTCGACGGATGAAAAAATGCACGCGGATTGTAATACTAGCGTTAATTTACACACGTTAACGTTTAATGCTTCGCGCACAAATTAACGCGCTGCGCGAGCATTTTTGCGCTAAGATTGTAATAGAGCCCTATAACTGCAATACCGGTCTATTTGGACAAAATTATACAAAATACGTCTATATAAAAGAATGTTTCCAAGGTTTGAGTGTGTTGCAAATGCATGGGAATGACAATTTGCCTGTCTTTTCCAAAATAATGTACACAGAAAGAGAAATATAGCAGGTCAGGCTGGTGTCTTGACAAAATGTAATGTTAACGCTCTCGCGATGGGTGCAAACACTGATCCCAGGAAAGCCAAGACCATAGACAAAAGAATAAAGGCATCTGTCACTCATAAACTGGTTCAGTCACACAGGTCTATTAGGATGTGAGCTTTGGCAACATTTTGGCCACGTCACAATGGCCTTTGTCAAGGATCAGAGACATGGCTGAAATGTTGTCACAGCTTACATCCTAATAAATGTGCTTGACTGAACTTCCTTAGCAGTTTTGGATTCCTTTAGGGTGGGGGCACACTAGGCGTCTTCTTGTGCGCACTAGCGCGCGTTACCGGCGCCCGTCGCAGCATTGTGATGCAGCGGACGGAGCCGGTCACATGCTTGCGTGCGCACACTTAGTGCGCGCGTAGCATGTGTGCACCTAGAGATCATCACTGTCGATGCGCTAGGATGCGCGTCGACGGGGCTGCAAAGCGCGATCCTCCTTACCGACTGAAGAGGCTTGCAGAACGCAAGCGAAACGCGTTTCGGATTTTTCTTTTCGTATTTATTTTCGTATTTATTTGGTTTTCCAGTTTTGTATAATTTCGGATTCTGTTTTTTTCGGATTTTTATTCTTATTAAATTTTCTTTTACTTTTATGCTCAATTTTCTTCATTTTGGAAGTATATCTATCTCCATCCTGGAGGAAGGACCCCCTCTGACCAAATAAGAGGTCCATATGCCTTATATACAGAGCCATCATATTGGAAGGCTCTGAATCACGTGAGTTTTCACTTTTATATACTCTATTTGTGTATCAATGATAATGCACTATAGCGTTATCCCTTACATTTGAGGTACATCCTGCCATCAAAAAGAAATCTATATATGGGCGAAGTTTCCCCTCTATGAGAGATCTAAAGGCCAACTGATAAGAGGCGTTGAAGACTCCACCTTTGGTTATCCTCTATCCCAGGAAAACTTCAAGATCCCATATGGGCGAGGTCCCCTCCTATAAGAGACCTAAAGGCGAATTAATACGAGCCATTGGGGGCTCCACCTTTGTGAGTGCGACCATCTACACCATTTAGTGTGTTTCAAACTGTCATACTGTGCTACGCAATTTATGTTTCTTTTCATATAGGATGATGATATTATATGATCAGATTTCCGAATAAGAAGGTTCAACCCTATGCTGATTAATTTTAAGCTAAGTCAATCCTTGCTTATTTTTCCATCAATATATGTATTGCGCTCCCTTAAATATATTCATTTATATTTTTTCTGTTAGATACTGATAAGGTGACAAGTACACCTAATAGGTGAGCAGCATTATATATTACCAGTTTACTATATAAAACAGCGCCGATACTCTGAACGTCTTTTCGTTCTACTCTTCGAAAAGAATAAAGGCATCTGTCACTCATAAACTGGTTCAGTCACACAGGTCTATTAGGATGTGAGCTTTGGCAACATTTTGGCCACGTCACAATGGCCTTTGTCAAGGATCAGAGACATGGCTGAAATGTTGTCACAGCTTACATCCTAATAAATGTGCTTGACTGAACTTCCTTAGCAGTTTTGGATTCCTTTAGGGTGGGGGCACACTAGGCGTCTTCTTGTGCGCACTAGCGCGCGTTACCGGCGCCCGTCGCAGCATTGTGATGCAGCGGACGGAGCCGGTCACATGCTTGCGTGCGCACACTTAGTGCGCGCGTAGCATGTGTGCACCTAGAGATCATCACTGTCGATGCGCTAGGATGCGCGTCGACGGGGCTGCAAAGCGCGATCCTCCATAGGAGGATCGCACTTTGCAGCCTTGTGGAGGGGGGCAGGTAGGTGTCAAGGGGGGAGGGGGTCGGTGCATTAACGTTTTCTTTAACGCACGCTAGTGCGTTAAGAAAACGCCTATTGTGCCCCCGGCCTTATTCTCTTTTCCAGAAGTATGGCATGCCCATACATAAAGAGGCAAACCCAGCTGCTGCAGCTTCCAGCAATCTTTATTATGACAGGAATCGTGTGGACATAATTTTTTGCAGGTTCCTTCCCACAGTACCCACACTTGGGGCCTGATTTTAATAGAGTCGTTAGGCTAATTGCTGGAGTTATCATACATAACCATTGGCATTAGTGGATCCTTACTGTAAATGGTGCAGAGGGAGAATGGCGAGCTACTCCCTAGTACTTACCTCTGATCCCACGGTGCAGAGGGTGGTGCGATAAACTGATTTGCAGCACAGCGATCAGTTGCGATGCCCAAGTTGTCATTCGTATTTGCTGCCACATGCGCTAAAGTGCAGCAAATAATTAATAGTGATCTCTGTTAAAGGTCGCCTGTGACCATGATGGGAAGGTTTTATAAACGCAAGAGGTTATTCAAGGGATACTCTATTAAAGCCTCTCCACAATTATTTTTTATTACTTTTTTTTTATTTGGAGTAGTTTTACTCACCTTTGTCCCTCGCGGCGCGCAGCTCCTCCACCTCTTCAGCACAGGGACTCCTGAATCCAAAAGTCCCTTACGCCTAATTACGCAATTTGTGCTCCTACATGTCACGGTTCACGGCGCAGGAGGAGGGGCAGAACTGGCACTGCTCTGCCATAATCAGCAGCATCCCAATGGCTCAGGCCTCTGCTGTTGGCAGTGACCAGGTGCTCCTCATTCACTCCAGGACCCTTTTCCATTTAAGCAGGGCACACCCCTCCCTCCAGTGCTGGTTCATTGTGTGTTGTGTTTCCATTTGCCTCTGACCTGCCTGAAGCGATCATCTGTTATTTGTCTCCTGTGTACCAGACCCTCAGCACACCATTGAAATGCCAGATATCTCCTGTCCATTGACCACGGCTTACCACAGACTACGCTCCTGGATCCTCCTGTGGAAACCGTTGTTTACCATAGACTTTGCCAAACTTCCTACGGTGCCAAGATCCCCTTTGGTGCCAAAACCTCAACCGTGCCTACAGAACTACCTCCAGTGCCCACTGTCCCATCTGTCTAGTGTCTTGTGTAAGTGTTTCCCTCTTGTATCAGTATTCTGTATTTTCCCCGTGTCTTGTATTAGGTATCCAGCCACCGTATTCAGCCAGTCCTGTTTTCCTGCATTGCCTGCTCATTATTCCTGCTGTGTTTGTCCATATCAGCAATAAACCTACTGTTTATGCACCATATCATGGCTTCCTCCAATATTTCACCGCATCCTGGGCTCGCACCCTCGCCATCCCGTGACATTTGCATAGCGTAGGAATCGCAACTTGTGCACTGCTGCGGACTTACATCCTCTATGTACGCAAGTTCTGTAGCGCCTGCGCAGAACAACGGATCGGAGCTGTCCATGCACGTTTTCAGGGGCTGCCTGAGTCGCTGTTGTCACTAGTTACCGCTCTGACTGGCAGCCAGGAAATTCAAAATCCCGTCTGCTGGGAACGCTGGTTGGAATGGAGGAAAGTCCTCCACTTCATTCCACAATTTCTCCAGATGTGGGGAAGGGGAGTCTCTACACAATCTGGCCACATTAAAAAGTTAAAGTGGCCAGGATGGGTGGTGTTCCTTTAACGGGGCAGATAAGGTCAATGGCCACCGCTTTGCGTTTGCTTGAGTCAGGACAAAAAAAGCGACAACAGGAAGACTGAAATAACCGTAAACAAAGTTTCAATGAAAAGATACTGTAACTGTAAGAGATTAGTCATATTAAAAAAAAAACCACAGCTGGAAGGTTTAGTTTTTTTTGTAGATTTCCTTGTTCCACCTGCTGGCAGTAGGAGGTTACATGTCCTCGCAGTGTGTGACACAGCACATTCACACACACAGTCTAGTCGTCCGCACATGTGCGCAGGGACTGTGTGTCGCTATGGATTGCGCTGACTGTTTTAACATATTCTATTATTTTGTTACACCATGTTTGGTGGTTTATCTTTTCTCACAATATCTTTGGAAAAAATTCATGCCTGGGACATCAGAAGAGCAGATTCCTGAACGCAACGAAGAAACCACAAAAGCTTCCTCGAATCTTACTGAGGTGGGTAAACGTTTTCGGAACGCTTCAAGAAACTTTCCATCACAATCACTCGATGGAGACTTCTACAACGTTTGACTATTATGAATGATAGCAACAAAAAAAAACTACTTCATAATTTCCTTAAATGTTTTAGAATTTTATATATATATATATATTTTATACTTTTTCATATAGATATCTTTATTGGATCAGAGAAGTTCAGAAAGGCAGAACTGCTCCTCGTGCTGAAACCTGAGCAGACGCTATGTATAGCTAAATATATTCCTATGTCGAGCAGAGAGTGAATGTAAATCACTGGTACTCGGCAGGAGTTTGGGTCGAGGGGGTGTTTGGAGTAACTTCATATGGTTAACGAGTGGAGTAGTTGCCTGGATACAGTGTGATAAAATGTTCCTAATCCGAGCACAATATTAATTTATGTTGATATAGTCACAATGTTATAATTATTGAAATATCTGTATTTGCTGCCGTGCTGTGTATTAGGTAAAACAACACGTAATAAGACAAAACTAGTATTGACGTAGAAATAGGAGGCGAGGAGGATCTTGCTGAAGCAATCTTACAATCCAGAATCCAAGAGTAGTATATTAACGGGTTATTCAGAGAAAGGTGACACTCAGGAGAACTGGCAGGAGAAGAGAACAATCTAGACCAAACAGCCGATTTGGAAAGTGAGATAAAAGGGAGAATTTTTCTGGTTTAGCTGTTATGACCTAGATTTCGCACTTCTGTCATTCACCAGAGTTTCACCTTTCTTTGAATAGACCTGTTAGTAAACAATTCTTATTACGGAAAGTGAATTTCATTAATCAATGTGAGTCATTGCCTCATCCCCTCCAGACTGAGCAACAACTAGCAACATGAGCCTGGACTACAACTGCATGTTTCATCATCCTAGGCTATAGCATACCACCCACGTCTTCCAATTTTGGAGGGTCAGCCCAAAACTGGGGATAAAATCCAATCCGACACTTTAATCTCCCTCTTCTATGGGCTCATCCAGGCATGTACTGGCCATAGGGACTACAGGGAGATTCCCAGTGGGCCGATGGCTCAGTGGGCCAGTTTGAATGCTGGTTCACCACTTCCTCACCGTCTGTGAAACAGATGCAGTCTCATATTGTGGCTACCGTGCCGGTGAGACCACCTCCCCTTGAGGCTAGGGTCAGACTAACGCATTTTTCACGTTGTCTGTGAAAAAGTGCGTTTGAACGAATGGACGTATTTTTTCACAGAATACGCGATAGCGGTCATACGATGCGCATTTTCATCCATGATTTTGTACGGATCATCAATAAAACAATTTTTGCGTCTGGACGTGATGTTGGCCGGACATTAGCAGCGTCTGACGTCTCCTAATCACGCACACACGCCGCTAGCAGACGCAGCGCACTCTGTACGTCAGTACTAGCGGTTCTGCGTTCCCGGAAAAATGCGTTCATTTTCCACTTGTGTTGCGCGGCCAGACTTTTGTGCGGCCGTACTTCGTATATTGGCCGTCATTGCCCGTCATTTGCTGCTACTGCGGCCCTGATTAAGTGCGTCTAAACGCACGTTAAAAATGCGTTAGTCTGACCCCAGCCTAAAGGTGCGATTCTGCTTTGCCCATTTTTTTGTTGAAAACCATAAAATAAACGGACCTTATATTTTATCCCAATATCCTTTCACTGTAAATATACTCAAGGTTTCTTTGCCAATATATGATATTATCATCTACAGGTCAGAGAAAACTTAAACCGATAAAACTGAAACCATGTGCAATACTTCTGGTTTATGTACTATTTTCGTGCGTGGTTGCATAAAGTGGGCCAGTCTGGAGGAAGTCCAGGTACAATTTTTTTATTTTATTTTTGTCCCAGTCCAGCCCAGGGGCTCATCCATATATTTAGGATGTATAGCTGTAAAAAAAAAAAAAAAAAAAAGGGCTGCAGAGCAATACAACTCCTTAGGCTAGGGTCAGACGAACGCATTTTTCGCGTTGTCCGTGAAAAAGTGCGTTCGAACGAATGGACGTATTTTTTTCACAGAATACGCAATAGCGGTCATACGATGCGCATTTTTGTACGGATCATCAATAAAACACTTTTTGCGTCTGGACGTTATGTTAGCCGGACATTAGCAGCGTCTGTCGTCTCCTAATCACGCACACACGCCGCTAGCGGACGCAGCGCAATCTGTACGTCAGTACTAGCGGTTTCACGTTCACGAAAAAATGTGTTTGTTTGCCGGGTGCGTTGTGCGGCCGGACTCCGTATATTGCCCGTCATTTACTGCTACTACGGCCATAATAAAGTACGGCTGCACGCGCGTTCGCACTGCGTTAGTCTGACCCTAGCCTTATATGCCTTGCTACAAATCAAATCTGCACCACCCCAGATAAATCTGAAACACAACTCCTGATTTGATGGCCAACTACTGCTTGCGAAGAATTCTGGGAATTGTATGCCATGGTTATCTCTGGGACCTGGGAGTCCTGAGGTTGAGACGCCTGTTTGAAAGGACATATTATCTATTCTGTTTTTTGTCTTATAATAAATGGCCCGAATAAGTCCCGACATGGTCTAAACCAGGGGTGCCCAACCGCGGACCTCCAGGTGTTTTGGAACTACATCTCCCATAAGGCCCAGTCTACCTAGTGACTGAGTATCGTGGGAGATGTAGTTCAAAACATCTGGAGGGCCGAAGTTGAGTTGTAAAACGTATCAGAATAGCCACGGCTCCACCGACTTTGCCATGCAGGTGTCTATCTCTCTTTGGCCGCTATACAGTTGTGTTCAAAATTATTCAACCCCCAATGCTGTAAAGGGTTTTAGGGAATTTAGTGTACATTTGTAATTGTATTCAGAATGAAATCCTACAAGGACTTTTTAAAGAACCATATGCAACTAAAATTACATCAATTGGTTTTGTAATACAGTAGTAAATGTTTCTTTTGTGAATTCTTCATTGACACAATTATTCAACCCCTTAAAGACTACCACTCTGAAGAACAGAGGTTCATTCAAGTGTTTTCAATCAGGTATTGAAAACACCTGTGGATGTCACGGAGCAGCAATAAAGCATAATAAGCACCAATTAGGCAGCTTTAAAATGACTGTGATACTCAGCTCCTTCTAGACATTTACTGGTGTGGTTACAAACATGGTGAAGTCAAGAGAATGGTCCAGGAAGACAAGAGAAGAGGTGATTACTCTTCACAGGAAGGGCAATGGCTATAAGAAGATTGCAAAGATGTTAAACATACCAAGAGAGACCATAGGAAGCATCATTCACAAATTCAAGGCAAAGGGCACTGTTGAAACGCTACCTGGTCGTGGCAGAAAGAAGATGCTGACTTCGACTGCTGTGCGCTACCTGAAGCGTAGAGTGGAGAAAAGTCCCTGTGTGACTGCTGAGGAACTGAGAAAAGATTTGTCAGATGTGGGTACTGAAGTTTCAGCTCAGACAATACGGCGCACACTGCGTAATGAAGGCCTCCATGCCAGAACTCCCAGGCTCTCTCCAAAGAATAAGAAGAGTCGACTGCAGTATGCCAAAAGTCATGTGGAGAAACCACAGAGGTTTTGGGATAATGTTCTGTGGACTGATGAAACAAAATTAGAACTGTTTGGGCCCATGGATCAACGCTATGTTTGGAGGAGGAAGAACAAGGCCTATGAAGAAAAGAACACCTTGCCTACTGTGAAGCATGGCGGGGGGGGTCAATCATGCTTTGGGGCTGTTTTGCTTCTGCAGGTACAGGGAAGCTTCAGCGTGTGCAAGGTACCATGAATTCTCTTCAGTACCAGTACCATGGAACCAGTGGCCATCGCAGTCACCAGACTTAAATCCGATTGAGAACCTCTGGTGGGACTTAAAGAAAGCAGTTGCAGTGCGCAAGCCTAAGAATGTGACTGAACTGGAGGCTTTTGCCCATGACGAATGGGCGAAGATACCCGTAGATCGTTGCAAGACACTTGTGTCAAGCTATGCTTCACGTTTAAAAGCTGTTAGTACAACATCCTTTTACAGTTATAAGTACTAAGATTGAATGTCACTTGGGGGTTGAATAAAACTGATAATGATGTGAGCACAGAAAAGACATTTGTGGTTATTTCATTATAAATGTTATGTTATATTTGTCTGACCTACATGTGCCTCTTTGATTTAATTGTAAGCAAGATCATGATCAAAATCAATGTCAAACTGGCCAAAACACTCAATTTTAGTGGGGGTTGAATAATTTTGAACACAACTGTATGTAGAGAACTCTGTAAATGGGAGTCGTAGTGTAAGAATGTTATAGTAAGTCGTAGCTGTTACAAACAGTAGGAACACTATAGCAACTGTTATTATCTCTTTTTCTTGTTTCGTACTGTAAACATCAGGAAAAAAAACTTTATATTGGGTAATAAAAGTAAAAAAAATGCCCTTTACCGTTCTAATTCAGCAATACAAGAATGACTAGTCAGTAATATACCCAGAATACACATTCTTTAGCGCCAATTCAGATTTTCAGGGAGGGGTGAGCCTGGTAGGCGGCCAAAGCAGTGAGCAAACAGATGTATCAGACGCCCATACAGAGAATATTACCAGATGCCTGCATCACAGCAGAATGAAAAAAAGACTGAGAACTGACTTTACTCAGTGTGTGTATAAGGAGTGTCGCCCAGTAGCTCCTCAGCTGCATTTGAACTACAACTCCCATCATCCTCAGCTAGAAACTCATGCAATTCATCTAAAGCTGGAGAACCCCCCCCCCCTTTTTTTTTTAATTTCCATGGTACGGGCAGCGGGGCAGTGTTCAGGAGAGAATGGGGCAGCAGGATACATATGTTTCCAAACAGGAAATAAAGTCTCCTTAGAGTTAAGACAGATGACAGTTTATTGTTCTTTGTGCTGAGTTACGGTTTGCGTGAATATTAAACAGTATCAGGGTTATTCAGAGAGTGGTGAAAAGCAGGAGAATGACTGAAGAATGGAAAATTCTAGGTCGAAATAGTCAAACCAGAAAAATTCTCTCTTTCATCTCACTTTCCAAATCGGCTATTTTGACCTAGAATTTTCCATTCTCCAGTCATTCTCCTGCTTTTCACCTCTCTCTGAATAACCCTGAATGTGCAAACAAGCATTTGTTTTTGGTATTTACTTTTAATAATATTTTGTGCGAAACATATTTATGCTGTTCTCTTGTCCAGCCTCGCTATTTCATAACGTATGTTCGTGTGTGTTCAAACTCCTATATACACAGCTACAAACTAAAAGTGACTTTTACATTTGCGAAGAAATGCCCATAAAACTGAATTACTTTTTTTGTGTGTTGGCTATGGAGCTGTCTGCTAGCTGCTGTGCTGGCCAGGATAAGTGGGAGTTGTGCACACTATGTGATTAAAGTTTTGACTATTTCATGGCACACTATATTTAGAATTTCCTCCTGATCACATTAGAGTTCCAATGTCACACCATGGGGGGGGATTTCTAAATTGCTTGTAACACTGCAATGGCTGGCTGCCCTTCTGACATGGAAAGCAATAAGTGAGGCAGCCAACAATGATAACATAAGAGGTAAAACTAAAAAAAACACAACATACTTAAAGGGACACAAAATATACCTAGTCACTCAAGAACTAGGTAGGGAATATTTTCTTTTTACTGTAATACTAACAGGGTTATTCAGAGAGAGGTGAAAAGCAGGAGAATGACTGGAGAATGGAAAATTCTAGATCAAAATAGCCGATTTGGAAAGTGAGATGAATGGGAGAATTTTTCTGGTTTGGCTATTTTGACCTAGAATTTTCCATTCTCCAGTCATTCTCCTGCTTTTCACTGCTCTCTGATTAACCCTGTTAGTCCTTTAACCTAAAAACCACTTGTTTCCAACGGCGTCATTTTATTTTTTATATATATATATACTCACCTCCCTCCTCCTCCTCTGCTCCCGTCCTTGTAAATCTGTAACTTGGCTAATGGTTTACGTGAGAAACGCGCATGCGCGCCTCTCACGTAAACCAGCCAATCAGCAGGCTTCCTCCCGGCTCCATCTTTGATTAATGTTGCGTGCAAGAGGATGCGCGCAACACTAATCCTCAGCCGCCAGCTACTGCGGCGAGTTGGAGACGTCATCGCGCTGAAAGCGCGATGACGTCTCCTACTCGGCAATAGTCGGCAGAAGCGGGAAATCTGAATCCCGCTCTGCTGACTGACAGCTGGGAGGGCGGAGTAAAGTCCTCCGCGTCTCAGCTATTTTAGCCGATCGCTGAGCGGAGGGGGGGGGGAGGCGAGGGCATACTCAGAGCATCATGACCACCTAAAAAAAAGCTTTGGTGGTCATGTTGCCTAGAGTATCCCTTTAAGTGACAAATTATGGTAAGGAGAAGCTTCCAGAAGGGGCTTCCGACATCCTGTAAACATCAGCTGAACAACAAGGAAGCAGTAATTTCTAAAAAAATATAAAACACAAATATGGCGCAATATCGCCGAGGAACTTGTGAGTAATTTTGTGTTAGGTCACAAGAGCATTTCCACTTTTGTGGGTATTTTCTATTTTAGGTCACAATTTCCACGGTGATATTGCTGTTGTTTGCGCATCTATTTTTATTTTATAGCAATTACTGCCTCCTTGCTGATCAGCTGATAAAATAACAAGTGACAGATCAAATTTCTGGAAAAACCTGCAAAAGGACTACTTTAAAAAAAACACACGCCCTTTTTATTGACATGATACATGAGAGCGCTGGAATGTTGGTAAGACAGACAATTTAACTTTCACATTTTTCAAACTAAAACACACAAACAAAATAACAACATGTGAGCACAAAATATTGAGCCTTTTGTGTCAATAAAAATGTTAACTAAAATCAAAGCAAAGGATCTTATTTACATTCGTTATAGTTTACAGATTCATAGCGTTTTATTGCTGTGCACCCGCCTGAATGTATTGGGGAGTTCCTAAAAGGAGGAACATCAGAGAAAAAAAAAGAAAGGGGTTTTGGGCCCAAAATAGGAACTGTCCCTTTAAAAACAGGGATATTTGGGAGCTAGGCACCCAGGTACACACTCATACACAGCGGTATACAGACATACACTCAAAAGACACATACACATACAGTGAGGGAAACAATTATTTGAATCCCTGCTGATTTTGAACATTTTCCCACTGACAAAGAAATGATCAGATCAGAGCCGTAGCGAGCTCCTTTTGCACCCGAGGCAAAAACAGAAAATTGTGCCCCCCCCACATAATTTTAAAAAATCAGAGTCCCCGACCAGTGGTGCAGTGCTAAGCCCCTGGATGCTCCCCGCGACCAGAAGCAGTGGATCGGACCACCCTTTGTACCCTACATATATAGTGCACACTTAGTACATGTACAAATACAGTACACACAGAATACATGCACGTATAGCAAAAGAACATTTAGCATAATATACACCCCCCAGAATAATATACACAGCACTGAGCCCCCAGACTATTGTCCATGTTCACATGGATATTATTGACCCCAGCTCATATGGGTATATATTGCCCCAGTTCACATGAATATGCCCCAGCTCATGGATATTGCCCCAGCTCTCATGGATAATGTCCCAGGTCTCATGGATATGCCCCAGCTCTCATGGATATTGCCCCAGCTCTCATGGATAATGCCCCAGCTCTCATGGATATGCCCCAGCTCTCATGGATAATCCCTCAGGTCTCATGGATATTGCCCCAGGTCTCATGGATAATGCCCCAGGTCTCATGGATAATGCCCCAGCTCTCATGGATAATGCCCGAGGTCTCGTGGATATGCCCCAGGTCTCATGGATATTGCCCCCAGGTCTCATGGATATGCCCCAGCTCTCATGGATAATGCCCCAGCTCTCATGGATAATGCCCCAGGTCTCATAGATAATGCCCCAGCTCTCATGGATAATGCCCCAGGTCTCATGGATAATGCCCCAGCTCTCATGGATAATGCCCCAGGTCTCATGGATAATGCCCCAACTCTCATGGATAATGCCCCAGGTCTCATGGATATGCCCCAGGTCTCATGGATATTGCCCCAGGTCTCATGGATATGCCCCAGGTCTCATGGATAGTGCCCCCCAGTCTCATGGATAGTGCCCCCCAAGTCTCATGGATAATTCCCCCCAGTCTCATGGATAGTGCCCCCAGGTCTCATGGATAGTGCCCCCCAGTCTCATCGATAGTGCCCCCAGGTCTCATGGATGGTGCCCCCCAGTCTCATGGATAGTGCCCCCCAAGTCTCATGGATAATGTCCCCCAGTCTCATGGATAGTGCCCCCAGGTCTCATGGATATTGCCCCAGGTCTCATGGATGTTGCCCCCCAGGTCTCATGGATGTTGCCCCCCAGGTCTCATGGATAGTGCCCCCCAGGTCTCATGGATAGTGCCCCCCAGGTCTCATGGATATCACCCACCAGGTCTCCTGGATATTGCCCCAGCTCATCTCTCCTTGCCGGCGGACGCTTGCTTCCTGCTTGAACGTCCGCTGACAGGAAGTGCAGCCGATCGCACTTCCTGTCAGCAGCCGTTCAAGCAGGAAGCAGGCGGCCGCCGGCAATCATTTTGGGCTGGGCGCTTCACAGCGGTGAAGGGGCGCAGCCATGGCTCAAGACCTGCTGGAAAGCTGCGGGAACGCAGGTTCCTGCAAACTGCGTTCCCGCAGCGTTCCCGCAGGACTCAAGCCATGGCTGCGCCCCTTCACAGCTGTGCCCGAGGCAGGCGCCTCACTCGCCTCGCCCTTCCTACGGCCCTGGATCAGACTATAATTTTAATGGTTTATTTTAACAGCGAGAGACAGAATAACAACAAAAACATCCAGAAAAACACATTTCAAAAAAGTTATCAATTGATTTGCATTTTAATAAGTGAAATAAGTATTTGACCCCTTCGCAAAACATGACTTCGTATTTGGGGGCAAAACCCTTGTTGGCAATCACAGAGGTCAGACGTTTCTTGCAGTTGGCCACCAGGTTAGTTCACATCTCAGGAGGGATTTTGTCCCACTCCTCTTTGCAGATCCTCTCCAAGTCATTAAGGTTTTAAGGCTGACATTTGGCAACTCCAACCTTCAGCTCCCTCCACGGATTTTCTATGGGATTAAGGTCTGGAGAATGGCGGCTAGGCCACTCCAGGACCTTAATGTGCTTCTTCTTGAGCCAGTCCTTTGTTCCTTGGCTGTGTGTTTTCCGGAATCCGGCCTTTCCGATGATACCTCAATGGTCTATGTAAGATATGAGTAATCGGAAATACACGATTTCAAACGTCCTCTATCACCTACAATGGGACTGCAGTTCGGGGGGGGGCAATTGCCCCTTCTCTCGATCCGCCAGTGTAAGCTGAATACGCATTATCCACCACTGTCCGCAAAGCTTTCCATACAGAACCTGACACTCCGGCTCAACTAGTTCCAAAAACAGCGAAACAGCATATAATGGAGGTAAAAAAGAAAGAAAAAGTACACTGTACTTATAGAAAGCTTTATCTTTAACTGGCTTTTCACTTATAAGTCAATTTGGTGGAGAATTTCAAATTCTAGATCAAAATGATTGATTTTGGAAAAATTCACGTGGTTTTCCTTTTAATTCTACTCTTTTTATCCTTTAATTTGTAATTTCCGTCTTACGCTCCTCTATCTCAGTGCTTAGTTGATCCCTTTAAGTGTTTCATTCTTTGTTACACATCAGTGTGACACATTTTACGTTATAACGACAGACACACAACACAGACTGAGAGAAGCAGATCTAAGCCACAAACTTACTTAGGACATTATTTGCTTTCATTTGGTCTTTTTTTGTGTCTCCTACATTTAACCAGACTTTGTATACCTCATATCATTTCAGCCCACTGCCCTGATGCATCTTTCTCGATCTTTCTGCCTCTGCTATCGATGTTACCCCAGTTAATGCTTTCATCTCTTTTCCTGCACAACCTTCTACTTTTTCCATAAGCCTGAAAAATTGTCTCAAATTCTCCATTTCCACGGCATCCCAAAAGCAACACTATGTATTTCACTTTTGCCAATTATCTAAGCTATATAAATTTCCCAACCACTCTTCCTCCCAGACCTTGACTGCCATCATCTAGACTGGGCGAATACTTGGTGAGCCTTAATGGCATATACCGCAAACTAACCTGGTAAATCATAGGCCTACACACAATTACCCCAAGTCAAGCCGGCACAAAATAAATACACAACCATTGGGGGACAACTCAATGATGCGTGGTGGAGCTGGTGTCTCTGCGGGGTTGGTGACATTAAGTCAATCGATAGTTAAGGGGTCTCGGAGCTGTGATCCACAGAGGTCCAGAAGAAGGTGATGTGGTTTGCTGCCTCCACATGTGAGCATATTTCTAGCAGGGTTGGATGTTTTACCTTGTTATATTGTGCTGCCCTATGATATTTTATTGTAATGTTTTACATGTGTTGTGGTGATCATTTTCTTACTTTATTACATTCACGTTGGCACAATAGCTTTACGAGCCAGTGGTTCTTTAGGTCATCCTGACATACCTAGCGCTACCATGCTTCATCGATCCAGCCACTCCTGACTAGAGGAGAGTGTCGGGATCCTCTAGCAGCGTCCTTCCAATGACCTTACCACTGACAGGGCCAATTGAAAGGCCACCTCGAGTCTAAATTAGACCTTGTATTGCCAAATTCACCACTTCTAAACTGCTTTTCAGAATTTCTTGTAAATCACTTCTTCAATTCAACCCATTCAGCTTGGGTTGACATTATCACATCCCTTATCACTTTCATTATTATTGTTTGTGCTGAAACATGATATGTCGAGTTCAGAGTCTAATAAAGTTACTGTAGATCAGTCTATTATAAAAACAATGTATCTCTGAATGGCGTTCTGAATATTTCATGTTACACGGTTTAGCCCCCTTCATGGGGCGAGCTCAGTAGTCCCTTTTTTCTTTATATCGCAGAGTTCAGAGACCTCCAGTCTTTCAAAACCTCTTCAAAAATGCACAATTTTAACGTGGCCTATCAGCTCACTCCATGACCCCCCTCCATTGCCCTATCTCCCACACAGTCCCTTGCGTCCCTTTAGTTGTCATAGAGAAATAAACAGATTCCGTGGAACTTAAAATAAACATACACTAAAACATATATATTAGATGAAACACAACCAACGGGGTTCTGATGTTTATCCAATCCAAGGTCCACCTTGGCTATATTTCATCTTATATAAACAAGAAGCAAATAAACTAATGTAGGATGTTTGGATTTGTTTCTTACAGGAAACAACGCAAACAAATGTCCAGCATAATCCGTCCTTGTCCGTGATGTTCGTTGAAATGTTTTACATGAAGGAAACATTTTTTAACTACAAAAATAATACATTAATTCAGAAATGTACATTGACAGAGACTCACCAAAAATAGGAATTCTGGCAGTTAAATATGCAAGAGGGTTTCTCTTTTTCATTCTATAGGATGCCATGAAGGCAAACACTAGTTCCAAAAATGAACCATTCTGCTGCACCATGTGTGCAAGATACGGAAGTCCCATACAGGGCGAGCACTCCATATCCAACATGCACATGACAAGGAACAATTTGGATTTCTGAGTTTTTTGGCTTTTTGAATACCTTTTATTCTGAAAAGAGTAGATGGATCTCAACTCACATGAATAGCAGATGGTGAGACCAGGAGGCATCAGTGTATGTGGTGGATGAGGTAGACTGGCATTCAGGCACAGCTGCCAGCAGGACCAAACTCAAGGCAACCTGAGGAGTAAAAATAACCCAGTTTCTGAGCCATCGTAGCCCACTACAAATGGTTCAAGCAGGGGCCAAGCACTGCCGACTGTCACTGTTGTAAGTGGCAGATGGCTCGGGCAAGTGCTGTTATGGCAACCTGTCAAGGCCGTTTAGGGAGAAGGCATGTTCTGGGTTTTATGACAACAATGTTGCAGCCCAGGGAAGGGAATTCAAATTTCTAAATGTAAAATTATACAAGGTATAATACTGATTTGTTTTTTTTTCTAGCCGTCGGGTGACGTGGTGGATTACCCTACAGATATACAACTAAAGACAGCCCTGGATAGAGGTACTGTATAGTTATATAGCAGATACTACATATCACCTTATCAGAATTAAATGAGAACATTCTAATCTTCCAGACACATCGCTATCTCAGTAGATTAAAGTCACCTGGTAATATTAAAGTCCCTTTTTTAAGACCTGAAATCATTGGTGAGAGCAGTGCTTGTGGAATGTCCTGCAATGATTGCTCTGTAGTCCCAGGTAGTGCTATGATGATCTTCCCTGCCAGTGAGCTGCAGGAGCCTAAAGACTTTGGAAGGTCTCAGTCCCTTCCATCTAACCTTCATTGTCCGAGTGTTCTACTGCCTTTTACCATATGATATCTGCTTCATCACCCTCAACTTCTTGGAATATCTGTCCCATCTCTCTCACACCCCATTGTATCTTTGTTCCATCCCTCTCACTCTCATTGCACCTTAGCACCAGTCCCTTACCCCGTTGTGCCCCATTTCTCACCCTCACTGTGCCTCTGTCTCATTCTTCTCACTCCCTATATCCGACGTTGCTTCTTTTTGACTTTCCACAAAGTCTTACGGCTTCGTGGAACTATTTTACATGAACCTGGAGCCGGAACATCATCACCCCCTATGCTAATTAAACAATCAGCCCTGAATGGCTACATTTACAGCAATCACATTGCAGTGTATACCCTTTGCTTAACAAACTCCATAACTACCTATTCAGCCCTCCAGATGTTTTGAAACTACATTTCCCGTGATGCTCGGCGGCTCCGATGCTTGTAATTAATAGAAATCCTGGTGTAATTCGTTTCTGATAGATATTGATAAAATGTTCATCAGAAACAAATTACACCAGGATTTCTATTAATTACAAGTATCCCAGGACAGGGCAGCAAAAATGGCACATTGTAATATTAAATATTCCTATAAATCAGGGGTCAGCAACCCTGACCCTCCAAATGTTTTGGAACTATATTTACCTTGAGGCTCTGCAAACCGAATGAGCCGCCGAGCATCACGGGAAGTGTAGTTTCAAAACATCTGGAGGGCCGTAGTTGCACACACCTAACCTATACCAATAAAGAATGTCACTGCGTTACACGCCAGCTGGTGACAGACCTGCGTGAAAAAGAAGGTAATGTTTTGCATTAATGCCCTCCATAATAATTGAACATTGCATGTCGATAGACGTATAAACCAGCTTATAGGAACTGAAAGGGCAATGGTGGCGATTTTCCTGTGAGCGAGTGATTTCAATTCCAGCAGGTTCCAATCACCGCGGCCACTTCAATAAGTTGAAACATACAGCTTCTTCTTTTCCATTTTGTAGTTTTTATTTTACATTAAAAGACACACAGAAACAATGCATTTACAATTTGTCAATGGAATACATTAAACCCGTGCAGAATACTGACTCAAAGCTCGCAATGTCTAGATACTTTAGTGCAGGCCTCAAAATTTCCAGTCGCCTGCTCGCATTTGGCGAGTGGAAATGCAGAGGCGAGGGAATGCAGAGGCAGGGCAGGATAAGGGGTTAGGTGGGGCAACTAATGGCGAGTAACTCTTAAGGCCTGGCTAGTAGCTTGGGACTTGAAATTTTGAGCCCTGCTTTAGTGCATATATCTGAAAAAAAGTGAATTTTCAATCATCAGTGTCACTTTAATTAATCCTCCATGTTTGACCTTTCTGATTCCAATCTCTCTATAGTATCCGAAGCCATCTATACATCCTATGTTGCTGTGTGGCTCAAGGCTCCAGAAGAGATAAAGAGTCAGCCTCTGTATAAAGCAATAAACAAGGCAGTATTCGATATATACGATAATGCACAGAGGAAAACACAGCATATCGACAGCTGCAAGATAATTGTAATTATAATCAATGCTTTAACTAAGCATTTAACGACGTTCAGAAAAGGTGAAGCCACAGCCACGAAGAAGTAAGTAAACATCCTCAACACTCAAACCTTATAGTAAATGGTAACGATAGAGCATTAGCAACACAATACAATGTGTCACATTAACATGGGGAGGGGTAACACCTGTTTACGTTTCTCCTCAACAACCAACAATGTGATTTATTTTTTAACATGAGGTTTCATAACTGTATGTCTGGTCCTTCCCAGACATACTACATGTCTGGTTCCTTAATAGGTAAATGGTCAGCAAATAAATGGGAGCAGTTACTGTCTGATAATGGGCATATCGTTACCCTCTATAAATCATATTCTAAATACAGACTGAACCAGAAAAACAAGGCCTGTATGGTGACGAATGTAAGAATATTAAAACCTAACTTTTAATAAACACAGAAAAAAACAAAAGTAACGCGACGATTAGGTGAGTAAGGCTCGTGTCAGACGAACGCAGTGATCACGTCCGTTTTTGCGCACATATTAACGTCCGTGGTAGCATAGAATTACGAGCAATAGGGAACAACACACAAAGTGCGTCGGCACCGAACTGCGGACACACAATGGACGCGACAAACAGACGCAAGATAGGCAAGAACGTCAATCCGCTAGGACGGACGCACAGAGTGCGCCACGTCCGCATAGCTTTGTGTGTGAGTGATGGGAGGAAGTCACACGGTCCGCATTTTTGACGGACAAAATGTTTTTTGATATCATGTATCAATTTGTATCATTTTTCATATTAATATTATTTCCCATAGGTCCCTCTTTTTCTCTACATCAATCGAAAATAACGGACCATGTGGCCACTACCGAGTCTTCCGTCAGAACGTGCGTCCGTACTGCACGGACGCACAGTCCGTACAAAATGCGCTCGTCTGACACCAGCCTAAAGGTCCCAAAGGAACACCACCACAAAACTCAAAAGAGAAATAAAAGGAATATCACCAAAAAAAACAACACAGAACGATCATTTATATTATATAGCTGCAGGAATGAAATAAATGTCCAGACTTCCGAAAATATGCTGGGATAAACAGTGTCCTATGTGACCTATAGAGTAAGAAAAACTTCCAAAGTAGGGAACGGACCTTCGAGGGACCGTGTAGGATAGAACAGAAAATAAAGTAGCGAAGGGGCTAATTGCATTTATAATGCAAGAGGTAATATAGTACAGGGGTAGCGCTAATTCCCCATTTTACAAACACTGGGATAAATAATTCCTGCAGTGTCGCTATACAAGAACAACATATGTGGACCAAAATATATTTAACACCAAATAGAAAACAATGTGTTCAATAAAATCAGGAAATGGGCTAATAGCATTATCGTAATATCATTATTTCAACGCGTTTCGCCGAAACAACTTGTTGGCTTCCCCAGGAAAAAGTATCTAGGAGAAGAGAGTGACCAGAGAGATAAAAATAGCCAGCTTCAGCCGCGATGTGGTGCATCGCGGCTACTGTATCTCCGGCTTTATGCCTCAGAATGCTCATGTTAAGCCGTTCTCCCCACTGCATTTCACACAGCTCCAACGCGTGAAATGCGTGAGTCATTAAATAGCACATTGAATCAACTTGCCTCTTGTAACCCCTATGGCATTTCAGTATCACATGATTGGACTACCTTGTAATAAATGATTAATAATATTTTAAATTCAGGGCACAGTGTAGAATAGATATAATGAAACATGTGTATTTTTACACTTTTATTTTGTTAATATCACTTACCATCAGTAAGATCCAGCATAGATTGTAAAGAAAAATGTCTGGTGACTATATTGAAAAAGGAAATTAAAGTGCGGCCAGATCAGGTGCTAGCTATCAGTACTTACTTATTAGTGTTGCTTTTTTTCTAGCACTGTAGACTTTGAAGGTGTCAGCTATATGTAATTACAGCACAGGTATTCATTAATACATAACTGCATACCTCCCTTTTCTTTTCATTGCGTAGTTCCATTCCCCTTTACTGCATTGCAAACAAATAGCTATTTATATTCGGTTTAAATGGTTTGGTTTAGTAAAGTTTGTTTTATTTTCTTGGCCAAAGGAATCGACAAGACGTGGTCAAATTCCTACGGCAGCAAACACAATCTCTCCTTGCTTGCCTGTTACCAGATTCTCTGGGAGATTCTATCTATTTGATGCCGTTTTTAACGGAGCTTGTAGCTATAAGCGGTAAGTCATCGTGCAAGCTTCTTACATAAGTAAATTTTTGTCTAAACCTGGATTAGTCCCGTACCCACACCTGTAAATGTGTACATCTGTTCGTTTACTAGTTCATGAAGTATGAGATTTTCAGGGTGATTTATAATGCTCTATATGTGTTTTTTTTTTGTGTTTTTATGCACTTATAAATATATACAGTATGTTACATTCCGTGGTCTATATATCAAGATTGGTGTTTTTATTTCACAGTTGGGCTATTAGTTGCTGAAGTTATTTTCCAGTTTTTATTTACAAATATGGCATTTCTTATATATTATGAGGTCTACAAAAGAATTAATGAACTGTAATCGAACCATTGTCATGCATGCAGGTATTATAAGGTTGCACTTGTTCGGTAATGGTTAGGCCATTCATAAGAGTGACACTCGGCCAAGAGTTGGAGTAAGTTCACTAACTCACTAAGATCTCTGCCTCTCCACCCAAATAACTGTAGTCATCTTGCAATTACCCTAACCAAGTGGTTCCCAACCCTGGTCCTCAAGTTCCCCAAACAGGCCAGGTTTTAAGGATCATCTTGGGGAAAAGCAGACTGAATCCTGCAATCACTGAGCAGCAAATCATATCACCTGTGCTGTGCTTCACATATCTGGAAAACCTGGGATCCGTTCACCTGGTGTGAGCTAAAACGCTAGTGCGAGTAACTAAAACTTAGCGCCTAACGACCTACTAACAGATCACCCTGTCCAGGGCAGTCTGTATACAAGGTCATTTAGCACACACTAGGGAAATGCTAAGACCAGGGCTGGGATCCAGCGTTAATGCGGTTGTGTACAGGATAGAACCTTGTATAAGTATGAACACATCCAGCCATGAGCCCTCACACCCCTGCATTATTAAATCCTCCAAGGTGGGCGTATCATCCATGTTTATATACACATATATTAATTAAGGCTGATGGGCATTGCATGATAAATACTACCCAACAGCATGTAGAATCATTACACTACATTTAATAGATCCAAAAGGAAGGCCAGGTGAGTGACAATAATTTCCCTGCTGCAGCATATAAATAATACATGTTTCAGGGCAAGACTTATCCATGTGTCCCTTTAAACATGGTCCAAACAGTCACCCTAATAATAAACTGCTTACATACTATGAATAACCCCCAGCATAAAATGTTTAAAATTGGGCAATGTATTAGAATTAGGATATATGTGGATAAAGGATATATATATATCTCATAATAGAGCCTACTTCAACAGCAGCGACATTGCTGACCAGATCCATTACTGTCTTGTATGGGCCAAGAGAAACACCTGCGCTGCATTCCTTTCAATTGCCTGTTAATTTTAGACGAGGACCTGTCTTTTTGTGTTTTTTTTGGCGTTAGCACCAGGGTTGAGCAGTAGGTAAAATTTTGAGATTAGCGTCGCTCCAGAAAATAGCGCTGGCTCCAAGTGATCTGTTGGTTACAAAAGTGCTAGAGATCTCTAGCGCTTCCCCTGTTAAGTATAAGACAC
The DNA here is from genome assembly GCA_009667805.1 of Leptobrachium leishanense. Lineage (NCBI taxonomy): Eukaryota > Metazoa > Chordata > Amphibia > Anura > Megophryidae > Leptobrachium > Leptobrachium leishanense. The sequence continues at coordinate 26,854,329 of CM019071.1, read as the reverse complement.
AGAAAGTAGAGTCAGCTTGTGCTGCGAATCGCTAATAGCAACGCGCTAAGTGATTTTTGCTGTTTGTAACGAGAGGCAAACGATCTGTTGGTCAGGCGTTAGACTCGATTAACCCGGAGCTAACGCAAAAACATGCCAACGCTAGGGTTAGCTCACACAGGTGATAGGCCCCCACGGCCTTTTAGGAGTACTTGAAGACCAGGGTTAGAAGCCATTGCCTTAAGCAAACACTCATATTAGTCTGAATGAAAGATATGTGTTAACTGGAATATCGACTCCGTCCAATAAATACAAGTTGCTTTAAGAAGACCTTATAGTGCTTGTCTTGCTTCGTTTTGTAATTATTTGCTGGCTTTATTATGACTTAAAAGGGTACTATAGGTTTAAAAAGGAGGGAAATAGAGATCTAAATATTAACCCCTCATGACCCCCTTCACCCCATCCCTCCTGTTTTCACCCTCTTAGATTAGTTATAAGCTTACCCTAAAGCCAGTGCTGGTTCACATGTGACATTCTGCAGCTTCCTTTAGGCTGCAGCATGTCACGTGACTCGGGTGTGAGCATTAGACACTCGAGGGTCCAGCCAACTGTATCACGAGCCATTGGTGGGACCTGGATTCCGAAGCCCTGGAACCTGAGATCAATGTTCAAGTTCCAGGTACAACTAAGTCCCTGCACCATAGTGGGGAGAGGGATGATTGCACTCAAATAATGTTGAGTGGTCACAATGCATGGAGTGTCCCTTTAAGCCAGGGGTCAGCAACTTTGGCCCCCAGATGTCTTGGAACTGCATCGCCCATGATACTCGACTAGTCATTAGGCTGGAGAGCCTGATGGAAATATAGTTCCAAGACATCTGAAGGGACAAGGCTTCTGACCCCTCCTAAGCTTACTCGAGTGTTTTTAAGCCAACTATTTATTTATTTATTTAGAGAAAGTATTTTACCAGGATACATTGAGATTTCTCTCATTTTCAAGTATGTCCTCGGTAATTAAGTATTTATTACCAATTAATAGTGTTCCTGGTAATGATCAGACTCAGTAGCGCTGTCGGGTATATTAATAAGGAAAAATTAAAATGGATGCCTGTAGCCATTTTGTTTTAAATAGAAAGTCTTTTCTTTTTCAATTTTCCCTAGTTTTAGAAATGAACAGAGATTTTTTTTTAAATAGTTCACGGCTAGGTGACCAGACATGAGTGAAACCTTAAAATGTCTTTATTTGATATAATGCTGAAGCTAAGTGCTAGACGTGTCATAATTAAATATATTGGTTTGTCTTAAGTCTTCAAAAACAAAGATATTTTGGGTATAGAAATAAAAGTTAAAGTTTTTGCAAAATGTATGATTTTATTCACGAAAAATATTCTTATAATCAAGGTATATTTTATTATATTTACAGTAGGAAATAGATGCTCCAATAAGTATTTGTTGAGTATAACTGGTAAATAATATTGTAGAATAGATTCTGTGATTTAACTAGAAAGGAATTTACTCAGTTTGAGAGGAGTAGACATAAATCTAATCTTGGCAGGACAGACTCAAAGTCTACATTGAAAATAGAGGGTCTTTGTAAGTCAGATTGACCTTTTGATCTGAGATAAGAAATATAAAAATTAAATGGTGGAAATAACCTGAAGTGCAACACTGCCCTCTTGAGGATAGTAAATATTATATTTAATATAATGAATAGATTGCCAGTGACGTCAAATTGACTATAATTGTAGCCGCACTGTTCGTTGCATTCATTCAGAGACTTACACAACAATGCATTCAGACTTCCAGGACACAATGCCCTCAAGATTTCACACCACATCTCTAACTCCCATGCATTGATTATCTGACATTGATAATTTTCACATATTCCAAAAACAATATTACATAAAGAATATTCCAAGGCTATAACTCATTGAATCCAGATTGGAGGTAATGTATGAAAGCTATTTTTATTAAGGTTAATAAATTATATATATTTGGAGTATTTCTTGCAACAGATAGACTGAGATTTCTCAGATACTGTTAGATCTAGAGTCTTCAAAATATTTCTATATCTGCAGATAGAGATATGAAGAAGAATCGGATATAAGGATTTATCCTAAAGAAACTGTTGCAAAGATTGATATACCGATATATATATGTATATATTGAATTTGGAAATTACTGTGATTGAAATTAATAAGCAAGGAATTATATAACTACAATATAAAAAGCAGAAGATTAGAAGTTTAATTCTCGATATTAGGGGAGGATTCACTAAATAAGTTTTTATTACTTATCATTCTAAAAATAGAATAAGTGATAGCTCATCTTTTGTTGATCCAAGTAGCATAGAGAGATACATATATCTCTAAAAGATCTAGCTTGTTAAACATTGGTTTGCTGGGAAATACATGTTTCGTTAAGCAGAAATGTTTATTAACCATTTGTGTATTAGTTACTAACTGATAAGGTAAATGATATTAATCATATATGCAGTTACTAACAGGAGATACATATATTGTAAAGCTAGTTTCTATGTGCTGATGGATTTTGTGGTTTATAAATTTTTGTTTATGATATGAGATTTGAAACTTTTTTGTATACGTAATAAATATATATATTTTTATCCGATTATTGATTAGTGTATTCTTCAAAGCAAAACACAGACAATTAAAAGAATTAAGGAGAATTTCTAGGAAATATAAACGATTGATATTTGTGTCTCGTATACGTTTCTTATTGAATAATAATCCCTGACAGCGCCCAAGGTGTAATTACAGTGTTGGTTACAAGTTAGAAGTGGTATTTATGTCTGTTTTTATTAATTCAAGGTACAGCTTATAAAGATATTGGAGGTTTAAATGGTAAATGAGAAATCACGATTCCTTCATGAATACAATGTTTTGTGATTAGAGCCAGATGAAAAAAATTCCTTTTCTGCAATTTTCAGTGTTGGAGACGACCTTCGATTACTTGGCGAACCCTTCATTTATCAATCAATTAATAGTCAATAAGATCAACAATCTGCCAGCGACAGGTGAAGCGACAGAGAATGAACACCTGGAGACCGACTCTGGAATATCCAGGGCACTAGCTACGGCCAGCCACGGGAGGTACGTGCTGTGCCCATTATAGTAGAGCAATAAATGGGGCATGTGAGGAGCTGAAAGGCATGCAGAAATGGGGTGCCGGACAAAATCCCTACAGCCAGCTTCCCTAATGCCAACATCCCGACAGCCAACTTCCAGACAGGACAACTGCCGGACATCCCAACTTCCCTACACGGCCAACTTCCAGACATTCAAAATCTCAGCAGCTAACCCTAATACTAACACCCTAACCCTAGGTTTAGGGGGGGTTAGGGCTAGGTTTAGGGGGGTTTTGGCTAGGTTTAGGGGGGGTTAGGGTTAGGGCTAGGTTTAGGGGGTTAGGGATAGGTTATGGGGGTTAGGGTTAGGGCTAGGTTTAGTGGGGTTAGGGCTAGGTTTAGGGGGGTTCGGTTTAGGGCTAGGTTTAGGGAGTTAGGGTTAGGGTTAGATATAGGGGGAGTAGGGTGTAGATTTTGGGGGTTAGGGCTAGGTTTAGGGTTAGATATAGGGGGTTAGGGTTTGGGCTAGATTTGGGGGTTAGGTTTAGGGGTAAGAGTTAGATTTAGGGGGTTAGGTTTAGGGGGTTAGGGTTAGGGATAGATTTAGGGGGGTTAGGGCTAGATTTAGGGGGTTGTGTTTAGGGCTAGGTTTAGGGGGTTAGGGTTAGGGCTAGGTTTAGGGGGGTTAGGGCTAGGTTTAGGGGGGTTAGAGAGTAGGGTTCGGGTTAGCCACTGGGATTTTGGATGTCTGAAAGGTGGCCGTCAGGGAGTTCTCTGTGTAGGGAAGTTGGCCGTGTAGGGAAGTTGGCCGTCAGGGAGTTGTCTGTGTAGGGAAGTTGGCCGTCGGGATTTTGGCATTAGGGAACCTGGCTGTAGGGATTTTGACCCAAAACCGCAGAAATGTATTCATTAAATAGTTAATGGGATACAGCAAATGACAAAAATAATTCTGAAACACGGCATATTGCATTGAAGAGGTCAAGTAGATAATATGGCCAAAATTACAGAACTATGACATGGATCTACACGTAATAATTGAACACATATTGATGATGGAATGGGAATATTTAGTAGTATTGTATTTTACATTTTTAAGATATGAAATTACCTATCTGCCCATAGCAGGATGCCACGAGTACTAATAATAATCCAAATTATTACAATTACAGTATTTATATGACTGCAGTACATAAAACAGCACTACATCAGAATAAAGTTATGGTTGTACATTAAGGTCAATGCTCAGCTCTGAAAACACACCTTAAAAAAAGACCTGAATTTATGTCTATAGAAAGGCTTTTTTCCATAGTGCTTGACTGTTTATGTTTTTATAAAATCCTGTGCATGTCTGTATAAATAGAAGATGAATAAGGTATTTGTTTGGTTATTGTTACATGAACATTACTGTAGATTTACTCTTCAATTGAATTAAAATTTGTTGTCCTTTTTTTAACATTTTTCTTTTCTTTTCAATGATTATTTTAAAGAAAGCGACATGGAACTGCAAAATCTTCAGGTAAAGGGAACTAAAATGAAAATTTGTGGAAAATTAATTGGGTGTGAGTGAATGCGTGTGTATACTTACCATTTGTTATATTTGTTAGTCCAATAAATAAATGATTATCCGATTATTTCATTATGATTTATTTTGTTTACATTTTTGCTTGTAAGATATTTCATATATTTAAAATTATCACCAAACAATGTAGGCACCATTAAGTGCCATGCTCAATCCATGGTTGTTCGCTGGTCCGTTTGGATCATGGCTCGAGCATTTATATAAGAGTTTTAGGGGTTTTTGTTGTTTATTTATGAAACATCCAGGCCTTGTTGATATTTAGACCTGTTTAAAGGTGAAACTCAGGAGAACCGGCAGGAAAACAATCTAGACCAAATAGCAGATTTGAAAAGTGAAATAATTGGGAGAATTCTTCTGGTTTGGCTATTTAGAATTTTCACTTCTCCATCTAATTCTCCTGAGTTTCACCTTTAGCGAATAGATCTGTAAGAGTTTTTATCATATTTTTAAGATGTTATTCAAACAGGGCTATTCAGAGAGAGGTGAAAACCTTGAGAATTACCAGGAGAATGAACAATCTAGACCAAATAGCCAATTTGGAAAGTGAGATAAATGGGAGAATTTTTCTGGTTTGACTATTTTGACCTACAATTTTCAATTCTCCAGTCATTCTCCTGATTTTCACCTCTCTCTGAATAACCCTGTTAGTATACATTAATGTGACTGGAGATATTGGAAAACTGGCAAGTTTTGGCTTGGGGGGGGGGGTATTACCAACCAGCTCTTTGTGACCTAAACATGGAACTATGTTTGGAATGTATGAGTGTAAAATACAATGCCTGGCCAAAAGAAAGTAACTACGTGGATTTTGCTTCAGTCGGTCAGGTCTACGTTCAGCAAAATTATGTGCCCAAAAATAAGGTCATGTGACTCCCTAAATATACTGAATGAGCAGGTTTACCATCAATGATTTTTTTTCTTCCCTGACGGCACAGTGGGCATAATCCAAGATGGCAATGCCAGGATTCATTGGGCTCAAATTGTGCAAGAGTGGTTCAGGGAGCATGAGACATCATTTTCACACATGTATTGGCCACCACACAGTCCAGACCTTAACCTCATTGAGAATCTTTGGGATAATGTGCTGGAGAAAACTTTACACAGCGCTCCGACTCTCCCATCATCAAAACAAGATCTTGGCCACAAATTAATGCGACTCTGGACAGAAATAAATGTTGTGACATTGCATGAGCTTATCAAAACGATGCCATGGTGAATATTTCCTGTAATCACAGCAAATGGTGGGCCATCAAAATATTAGAGTGTGTGACTTTTCTTGGCGATGCAGTGTATATCAGCTTGATAAATATATGTGCATAGTGTTGTGTTTCCTGTATTTACCCCATAAAAGTCCTCAGTGTTTCTCTACGAGAATCATTTGATTGGATATGATCAGGAATGCTGTGAGGTTTTACAGTGGGTGGATCAGCCTGGGGAGTTTGCAGAGGAATAATGAGAATATCATTTTAATATTGGCTGGGATAAAACGTATATTTGCCTAGATCTTAATTTTAATAGAAAATTGTGTTAACGATCAAACCGAATCAGACTTTTATCTTCCTGCAATCTAATAATATCTCTATCTCAGCAGGTTCAACATTTAGAAGTCTGAAAGTTGGCAGAGAACACAGAGATGTATCAGATTCCAGCAATGTAGATGTGAGTCATGTATGGAAGCAATGATCGCAAACCTGCATGTTCTATATATGTGGAAAACAGGACCATATTCCAAATCAGGTGTAAACCAGTGATCTAGTAAACGTGCCAGAAAAACCATTAGAGCCTATGGAGTTGCTACGTTTACCAGACCTACGGTTTATGCCAGGCTTGGAATCTGGCACAGGGGTGTCGCTACGTGGGGGCGGGGGGTGCGGCCCGCACCAGGTGACATCCGCCTTTAGGGCGGGTGTCTCTGGCACACAGTTTGAATTCATTGTAACTGCAAAACCAATAAGTGGGCATATTTAGTGTCTGCTGCTGACTATCTGGTGCCAGCAATGCTTTATGATTGATTGTAATGTATATAATACATGGTGTTCATAAAGTCTCTTTAAAATGTCAAAAATGTATTACAGAGGTAAACGAAAAGACAGATAAGTGAAAATTATTACAAAATGAGACGTGTATATTTAAGGTTTTTTGCCTCATTTAATACACCTCTATATGGACACCATTAGTTGCACGAAGAGCATCAAGACGGTACTGGATTTCTGCCATGTTGGCTGTAGCATCCCCTCATCAATGGTGCCAATGGCATCAGTGATCCTCTGCTTTAGATGAATGTGTGGTGTGGGATCATGTGCAATCGAATCATTGGTCCGTTTTTCTTCGGTGAGACATCAATTACTGCAAATGTTTATCTTGATCTTTTGACTGAATACGCGGCACCACAACTACATGACCTTCATCTAACCATCATTTTCCAGCAAGATGGTGCACCACCACATTGGCGACTGCATGTTTGTGGCTTCCTAAATGAAACATTTCCAGACCGGTAGATTGGAAGGGGTGACCCAATTCCCTGGCCACCACGTTCCCCTCGTTCAATCCCCTCAACTTCTTTCTATGGGGTTATATTAACCCTTTCGCTGCTGAGCCATTTCCCGCCTCTGTGCTGAGCTAATTTTTTACCGGTTTTGCTCATCATGTTTAAATGCATTTTGAAGGCTTATTTTAATATATGACCCAGACATATTATATATCGTTCTTTCCGTCAGACTCAGCAGATTCATAAGATGTCATTATTATATGTATACGTCATGTCCTGTCTGTATATTATAACAAAAAAATTCAATAAAATTAGAATTTTCAATAATTTACATTGTGTAAAGTGTTTTTTTTTCACATTTTAACATGCGAGCATTTGCGGTTATATTTTCTATTGGGTGCGCTTGTTAAAAAATTAGAAATGGGGACTCATTACATTTTTTTGGGGGGAAATGTCGCTATTTTTAACAAACGCACCGCATACAAAAATCGTTAGTGCAGCATCATTGTTCACATTATAATTGAAATGGGAACAATATTGCTGCATTAACAAATCAAACAAAAAAAAACTTGTTCATTTTTTTATTTTTTTTATTTATTTTTTCTTTAATTTGTACATGGTTATGTTTGGTATCGTTGGGAAGGCTATGCTCTGGTCGATCCAGCAATACCAAACATTAAGACCTAGCTGCCACGGATTGGGAGATAGGGGGTTCATTGGAACCCCCTATCTCCACCATTGGTGGCAGTTAGGGGTTAACTCCTGGTCTGGCGTCATTGTGCTATGCACGATGACGCCAGTCATCAGGGGGCATTCCCGGAAGCTTGGCCGACATATAAGATGTCAGCCAGCTCCGGGAGAGGATCACGATTCAGCGCTTTTCGGCGCCAAATCGTGATCCGGCAACCAAGGGGTTAAAGGCAGGCACGGTTTGGAAGGGCAGGATGTGCCCTTCCAAACCGTGCCTGCCTTCAGCCTCTGGTCCCTTGCGATCGGGAGGGAGAGAGGTCCGAAGGACCTCCCCCCCTCCCTTTCAGGCGCCTCCTCCGCACTTGCGGGGGTGGGCGCCTGAAATAGATGACATCTATCTTCCCCGGGTTGGCCAGCAATCAGCGCGTCCGTAGCACAGGAGAACCACTTGGCTGGACGCGCTGAGCGCGTCCTTAGCAGCCCAGTAGTTAAAGATATGGTGTATGGAACAAAGGTACGGGACATCACTAATCTAAAGCAGAGGATCACTGATGCCATTGCCACATTGATGAGGGTATGCTACAGCGAACATGGCAGAAATCGAGTACTGTCTTGATGTGCTTCGTGCAACTAATGGTGCCCATATAGAGGTGTATTAAATGAGGCAAAAAAACTTAAATATATACGTCTCATTTTGTAATAATTTTCACTTATCTTACTTTTCATTTCCCTTTGTAATAAATTTTTGAAATTATAAAGAGATTTTATGGATACCCTGTATAGTGTCACTGTACATTAATTGAAACATGCAACTTTTTTTTTAAGGCGGACTCCAGTGACTCGGAAATGTCCCTGCTTGATGCCTGTCGGAAGCAGTGGGCAAAGGAAGACTGGACCGCTACAATATCCAAGGTACACGAGAATAATCAAAAGGAATAATCTTATAATAATATGGTTATAATTTTTCTCTTTTCTTAATGGTTAGTGCTATGATTGTAACATCAAGTAATATAGAATGCAGATTTGTTTTGGAGGACAAAGACAATTGTTATGTGTGGCATCATAATTATGGCATCATTGTGCTCAGAGACACGAAAGAATAATGTTTCTTGGAATTTGTGCATCCTGGGATTTTTTTTCAGTAATTACTAATATTTTTTTATGCCTTTCAGCCAGAAAAGTACATTCAGTTCTCAAATTTTCTAGTAGTTTCAGATCGTGAATAGGTTTGCTTTATGAATTCATGGACTTTCAAGGCCAGAAGAGGTTTGGGGAACCCCCCGCGACTATTTTTTTTCCCTCTAAAGATGTTTTTTATTGAGCATGTCAAATGGAAATATACATCGTATACAATCAGCAGAATTAGCGCATTCAATAGAGTATATGATGTAGATGAGTAAACAGAATATGCAGTGAAATGACATTCTCTTTTACAAAAAACTCTCTATATTTAGATATATACAGTATATCTTATGATAATGGTTTACAAAGGAACAAGAGCGTCATATGGACAAAACATCACCCCTCCCCCCACTCAATACCTTGTTAATAAACATTTTTGTAGTGGTGTGAAAATTGGTGAGAGAAAGTGTATACAGTGAGTTAAATGACTATAGTGACCTTCTACCGGCCAACAGTTTTGCAGATCACCAGTATGTATTGTATGGCGGATAATATGGTGGCTTGCGTAGAATTGTCTAAAGTAGGAAGATATTGTTGCCTACTTCCTGGGCCTCTGAGTTCGTAGGATTCATGTCAGAAAAAGGGAATTCAGGTACTCCAGCAGTGGTATAACTTTTATTGTATGAGCATTGGTGGAAGTGGCAACGTTTTGGCCAAGAACGGCCTATTTTAAGGGCTTGGCAAAGGCTATTCTTGGCTGAAACAATGCTACGAAGTTAAAGCTGCACTTTTTCCGCTGTTTGAGTACCTGGATTCCATTTTTCTGATCTGGCCATATGGGAGTCTCATGGAACACCATTATCTGAGGCGGAAAAATAACATTGTAGTTGTGAGTGGGTTCAGAGTGCCTTTCCTCTTTGTGTTTGAGTTAGTAGATGACAGCATTGACAACTTGGCCGTCCGACTATGGACAACTTTTTTCAAAGATCCTGAACTATCTAGGTCTTCCACTGGCAGCGAATATGGATGACCCAGATCGACCGACGGGAAGACCGCCGAACTGGAAAGAAAAAAAAAAACCTTAACTGAACATTGCCGAACAGATGCAGAGGTCCCCGGTGCTGTCCCCTGGTGTTCAAAGGCTTAACCCTTTCACTGCTGAGGACGTGTGGGGAACGTCCTCATTGACTCTTAAGGAAAGATAGGGGTGGAGATAAGGGTTCCTTTGAACCACGATATCTCCTGACTGTTTTCAGCTAGCAGGGTCATATTTGATATCATTAGAAAGGCCAGAGCATGGCCTTTCCGATGATACCAGACATGACCATGTTTAAGGTAAAGAAAAAAAATAATAACAATAATAATACAAAAAAGAAAAATGTGGGTTTTTTTAAGCCGTAAAATGGCTCATCAGTGAAGGGGTTAAAGCCCTTTCAGCACACGGCACAGCACCGGAGTTTCCTGCATGTCTTCAACAGCATTCACAGGTTTTAGGGTTTTTTCAGTTCAGCTGCAAAGGGGAAAAAAAGTCATTTAAAAAAAAAGAATTGTGAATCAAAAATTTTGCCTAAAAAAATAATCTAACTATTCAATAAAATCAATAAATAAAAAGGATTTTTTTGCTGCAAATGAAAAGAATAAATAGTTGAATAAAAAAAATACAATTGAAAATATTATTTTACATTGAACTGTATGGGATTCGCCTGTCGAACTGAATCACTTCTCTACGGGACAATTTCCCTGCCATGGCACAGCGTTTTAACTATACAATTGATCTTTTTTTCATGTAAATTGTACCAGATCGTGCCAACTTCGTCTGACAAATCCCATTCAAATGGGAAAGATCGCTAATCTGTTGTAGTCACACAAAGTCGTCTGAAGTCACAGGCAGTGGATGAAAGCATGCTGAAGACCGCTCAATAATACAATTAACGCAATGTAAACAGAAAACAAGTAAACATTTCCGGTTCTAAAATGCTTATTTTCCTAGACTGGGTGTATTAAAGCTTTCTTAAAAGTAAAGAAAAAAATTCTCTATAGTCCCTTTAACAAAGACCCTTGAACATTATTTTCAGAAATGCTGGGAAAATCAAAGAAAAGGCTCTAATGAATTGATCGCCCACCACACCGCTTTGGCTGTCTTTGGAAATCTTTACATTTTGAGAAGAATAGATAGACTGGAGAGAAGCTAAAAACCAGTTTTGGAGTGTTTACTACAAATATATTATTGTGTAGCTTCTAAATTGCTGTTCTCACTTGAGTAATTGGTGGAACACCTTGCACCCAGCATCAATTTGCAACACAGTAATCACAATTTTATAAAAAGGCTTTTGAAAGCCTGTAATTCTTACAGGGTGGTAAACGCAGGATACTGCACTCAGCACAATATCTACAGACACACATGATGCCGGAAAGCAAGCGACTCGAATCGGGTTAATCAGTAGATCGGGAAATTGATAAAGATTCTTTTGTTGTTGTTAATCTCGTGATTTGTAATCTAATTGTAACTCTTCTTTTTTTAAAGCTGGACAACGAATCCTTCGAAATTGAAATTACAATAAACTATGACGGTTTGGGCCCTGCAGGCTGGATCACTGTAAGAAGCATGGATGATTTGGGCCGTCTCTGTGCCGCTTTGAGTGAGGTACAATTCTTGTTGCTGGTTTGCGATGTTGGTTAGCTGGCAAAACAATGCTGTATGTGTCGAAAAACTAAAGAATGAAGGCTGGCAGGGTTTAACACGTACGCTGAGTCTGCAACATCAAAGGGTAACCGATAAAGGCTCCTACAATGTAACAATGTGCAATGTCAAACAGCAGCCGCCAAGGCCAGCAAAGTACTGGCATGCATTAAAAGGGGAGTTCACTCACGGGATGAAAACATAATTTTGCCTCTGTATAAATCAATGGTCAGGCCGCACCTTGAATATGCCGTGCAATTTTGGGCACCTGTCTTAAAAAAAGATATTATATCGCTAGAAAAAGTGCAGAGACGGGCAACTAAATTAATAAGGGGGATGGAAGGGTTAAGTTATGAGGAAAGACTAACAAGCTTAAACCTGTTTAGTTTAGAGAAAAGGCGCCTTAGAGGGGATCTGATAACCTTATATAAATATATACGGGGCCATTATCAACCATTGTCTGATAACCTATTCATTAACAGGTCTATACATAGGACAAGGGGTCATCCATTTAGACTGGAAGAAAGAAAATTTAGCTTAAAGCATAGGAAGGGTTATTTTACGGTGAGAACAATAAAGCTGTGGAATTCTCTGCCTGTTGAGGTGGTTGGGTCAGAGTCTGTACAGACTTTTAAAAAGCGACTGGATGACTTCCTGCAGACACAGAATATTAAGGGTTATAATATTTAATATGTGGGTAAAAGCTTCTTGATCTAAGGAGAAATCTGACTGCCATTCTGGGGTCAAGAAGGAATTTTTTCCCAGTATGTTGCATATTGGCGAGCATTTCAGACTGGGTTTTTTGCCTTCTTTTGGATCAACAGCAGTAGGTTATGTGGGAGAGGCTGAACCCGATGGACGCATGTCTTTTTTCAGCCTATATAACTATGTAACTATGTAACTACATCGAGCCGAACCATTGTATCTCCTTACTCCAATTAAAGCAGCCATATCCTGAAGTGGCTGCAACATCAATGGGGACCACCTATTGGACACTCTGATTCTTGCGTCCACAATTCCAATACCTTATCCATGGCTAGAAAAGGCCCCTTGTTATTTAATTATTTCACTTCACATATATGCCATATACTCATGTTTCTTCTTTTTTTCCCACTGAGAATAACACTGTGGGGCCACATCCTAGACAGTGTTTTTGCTACTTCACTCCCTTTTTCTACGCCCATCTTCTCCCTTGAAGGACGGCTCGATGGGGAGTAGTCGCTATGGTTACAAGACAAGACCCTCTTGGGTGGTCTTGTGTGATTGTCTGAATAGTAGGGAAGCTCGAATCCCGTATGGTATCAAGACGTTAAGCAATAATATTCAAAAGAAATGTGTTGTATCTGAGATCTGTCATGTTACGGACTCTAGTACCTACATACAGACTGCTCCCCTCGCCGTCAGTATCCCGAAGGAGTACTGGTTCTGGCCCAAAACTCACTCAATAACAGGAGATCCTTGCAGGTTGAAAACCAAACTGGGATTGGCTTTATTCTGTGTTTACAGTTACAAAACATTCAAAAGTTAAACACGCCCCAGCGTTTCCTTGCTGAAAATCTTCCCAATAGCCTCCCCCTCCTCACACACATGCCCTGGTCTACTAACAAAGGCTGATGAGGGTGGCTGTGATATCCAATCTAAACCAATTACTGGGGGTTGGGTGGAGGCAGATCAAATGGTTACATACAGATTATACACAGGGGAAACAGCACAGTATATCCTACACAACACTCTACACTAAATACATAAGGGAATAATAATATAACACAGACATCAGGGAACAGGGCACAGAAAACACAAACACTCTGCACACAAGAGAGGGCAAGGAAATAACATCAGGACTGCACCTCCCAATTACATCTCCAGGTCTATGCACCCCACTTCCAAAGTGACACATGTCACATGTCAAACTTTGAATTGTCTTATCTCTCAGCAGCATGTTGATTTGAAAGAACATCAGGTCGCAAAAACTCCTGAAGATGATTCTAGCAGTACAAGCGACAGCATTTGTATCAAATCTCCAGAGTCATTTATTGAAGTAAGTAAAATCTTATTCATTTTTACAGTGCATTAAAGTCGCGATGCGTAGCCATGTTGTGACTACGTTCCTGAGAAATGTAAGCCATATTTTACACAGATTGTGTTATTGTATCAAGTGGGAATTATACTTCTGCTAAAGGAAAAATAGTACTCCATGCTTAATGTGTTGTTACAGGACCAGTCAATGGAATATTTTGCTAAAGGGAGAATGGGTGCATAGGAATGCAGGTTAGTGGGGGGGGGGGGTTTGAAGACATACAGGGTAATTCAAAGAGAATCGAAAAGTCACCGCACGGTTGGTGACTTTTCGTTCTCTTCAATTCGGTTCGTTTTGCCGATCCCATTTTGACGACCCTGAAGTGTATTCTGCAAGCACCACAGGGTCCCTGAATTGCAGGGAAAAGTCACCGCAAACCCACCGCAAAACTCACAGCGAATGCACGCCAAAAACCCGCAAAAACATCTGAATTAACCCGCCAAAAACGCCGGAAAAACCCGAGCAGGAGCCGATCACAGCGCAGAGCAGCCGCCGGAAAAGCCGACACCGCAGATGAAGGCAGTGAATAAATTAGCAAAACAGTTTGCTTGAATGTTTGAAAAGTGAAACGCTGTTTGCAAAGAAACTACTGAGCGAAAATGTCTGAAATTTACATATGAGGTCCAGGGAATGATAATAAAAAGGGCTGTTACAGAAAAAATAAGTAAAGTTAGAAAAAACAAAAAAAAATATCGGACTTTTTTGGAAAAATATAAAAATCCAGAAAAATGCTTAAAATTTCCTAAAAAACTATAAATAAAGAGACTCTTTACTGCCAAATTTTATAATGAACGGTTTATTAGATATTGAATTAAAACGGGAATATTTTTAACATTGAAGCCTATGGGATTCGCCTGAATAAACTTGACGATTTAAACCACCGAATGGCAGGACATTAGGGGAACCTTTCACTGCTGGTTTGTGTTCTCTGAATAGCCGAAGCAGTGCTTTTTCATGGGGATTCACTGCCCTCGAACAGGCACCGAACAGGCACCGTATGTGCAGGCAATTCGCCAGGATTTGGCGAATGGCCTGCTCTCTGGATAGCCAAATGGCCAAGAAAGGTAACCGAACGCTGATTTTCAGCGTTCGGTTACCTTTCTCCAGCCATTCGGATTTCTTTGAATTACCCTGATAGAACTGATGTGTAAGAATGGAGCAGCTACAGGTACGCAGAAGCCAAATATTAGCATGGGGTAGTGAAGAGGAACGTGGTAGTTACCTGAAGGAGGAATGTTGCAATTTTGCAGCAGAGCCAGCATATTGGCTTTGGTGTGAAAAAGGAAATAGGGGAGAGGTCAGATGTTTAGAAATAGATGTCAGCCCTCACCAAGATACACCCTCATTTTATAGACAAAGAAGAAAGCACCTTACACGATAAAAACCAGCCACCAACAGAAGCCACTAAACCTACTAGTACATAGAAATCTTTATAGTTTTTTTTTTCTTGAGTTTCTGAGTTGAGTTTTTTAATAAACTTTATTGAGCGATTCAGGTCACAAAACAATAGCACAGGATGTAACAAAAAAAATGACAATGCAAGAATCCAATATGCCTCCACCCCTTCCATTTAGGCTAGGGTCAGACGAGCGTGATTTCTACGGACTGTACGTCCGTGCACACAGACGTACGTCAGTACGGAAGACGCAGTAGTGGCCACACAGTCCGTTTTTTTCACTGACGTTTAATTTTTGACGGATGTAGGAGGGAAAATAAATTACAATGAAAAAACATTCTGTCCGTCAAAAATGCTGGACGTATAAATGCAGTCCGTCTGACCACCTTCCATCACTCACACACAAAGCTATGCGGACGTTGTGGACGTGGCGCACTCCGCACGTCCGTTCTAGCAGTATTACGTTCTTGCCTAACCTGCGTCCGTTTGCAGCGTCCGTCAGCCCCCGCACTTCTGTGTGGACGTACTTCGTGTGTGGGGCTCCATTTAACACAATTGTATGCTATCACGGACGTACTTTTGTGTGCCATCACGGACGTGAACACTACGCTCGTCTGACCCCAGCCTAAGCATCACTACAAAAAAACTAATCATATAAGTCTTTGATGGAAAATAAAAAAATATAAACACACATTCAGCAAGAAACCTTGTCCGGAAATTGTGATAGACCAGAAGCAGTTTGGGTTTTTGGCAGTAACATTGGGCCAGACAAGGGACACTATGACAATCTTAACGCTAGCGCTCAGATATGTGATCGTTATCGTTAGGTTAAGTGCCTTTAACGCTCGCCCCCATATTGTATTCTTAACGATAACGGGCTAAAAAATCCATTAGCGCACCAGTGGTTGCGCTTGTTTGTGCGAGCTTACTGTACTTTGCGCTGCCTATACTTATCATGGGGAGCGCAATCAGTAATTAGCATTAGGATTACAAAGCCCTAAGACTAATTACCACACCGATGCAGTAACGAAATGTTAACCACAGCTAGATGCTGGTACTAACTAATTTCGTTCTGCAGAATCATTCACTAGCTGAAAACCCCCAAAAAATCAGATACTCCCATCTCATTCCGCGGCGTGAACGTTGGCCCAATCCGCTGAATCTGGCCTCCAGGAGCAGAGTGAGACTGGGGACAAATAGTCCCTTGTTTCCATCCCTGAATCACTCCGCCACCCTGCATGATCTCGTGAGAACGAGGTCCTTCAGTTCATGTGACCCGCAGCATAAGCCTCCATGGAGTCCTATGGACTCCATGAGGTGATACTCGCAGCAGCACGTTAGCGCTGCCGCGAGTATCATGGAGGTTAGCGCTGTGTTACTGGGCAGGCTGCTGAATTAGCGCCTGCCCCCTAATATTGCGCTAAAACAGGGACGCTAGGAGGTAACCTGCAGACGCTGGTGGCAAGTGATTTTGCTTTTTTATCTCTCGATGTATTAGTGGGCACTGCAGGCACGCGTCGGCTTAATAGACAGATGTTTGGTGAACGGGCCCCAGAGTCTTCATTTTAGATCTCGTCTTAAATTAAGCAACGATTTTATTACTTTCAGACGGTGGTGACCCAAATTAAAGAAAATCTCAATACAGAATGCATGTTCTTCTTATCGCCATTCCCGTATGATGAAGAGGCCAGACATTTATTTAGAGACATTGATTCTGAAGAGGTAAGTGAATATGGCAACTCAGAACACAATGTAAACATGCAGTAACATACAATCCTGTCCAGGTGAACTTACATCACATGATCATACTGAATCCAGGGTTTGTCTACGTCAGTATCTTTCACTGTCTCTGTCAGCGTCTTTGTGTCTGTCAATAACTTTGTGTCTCAGAGTCTCCATCAGTATTTCTGTGTGTCTATATCTGTCAGTGTTTTTGTGCTTGTCAACATGTTTGCATCTCGTAGTGTCTCTGTCAGTGTCATTGCCAGGGTCTCTGTGTATGCTTGACTCTGTCTTTGTCAGGTTGACTGGACGTATGTTAGTGTCTCCCTCCCTGTCAATGTATTGTTCGTGGTATAAACAGAAAAATAGGGACTATATCTAAAAAAAAAATAGCAGAAACAACTCATAGTGCAATACTGCAGTATAAACCAAAGTATTGCACTATGATTGTTTCTGGAACTTTTAGTAGATACACTCATTATTATTTGTATTGACTATAGAAGGATGATGCATATTGAAAGATATAATGATGTGTATTGCACCCTGAGTGCAGACTCACGTATTCTATAGTGTATTGCTCATTGTCTGCTTACCTTTGTCAGTGCCTTCTGTCTGTGTCTTTGCCAGTGTCTCTGTAATGCAACTGTCTGTGCCTTTGTCATTGTTTGTGTGGCTCTATCATTGGCTTTATGTGTTTCAGGGTCTCTGTGTCTTTGTCAGTGAAGCTTCTCCTGCAGCTGTCTGTGTCTTTGTCAGTGAAGCTTCTCCTGCAGCTGTCTGTGCCTTTGTCATTGTTTGTGTGGCTCTATCATTGGCTTTATGTGTTTCAGGGTCTCTGTGTCTTTGTCAGTGAAGCTTCTCCTGCAGCTGTCTGTGTCTTTGTCAGTGAAGCTTCTCCTGCAGCTGTCTGTGTCTTTGTCATTGTTTGTGTGTCTCCATCATTGGCTTTATGTATTTCAGGGTCTCTGTGTCTTTGTCAGCGAAGCTTCTCCTGCAGCTGTTTCGATTTTTCTTCTGTGAAGCACCTGCGTTTGCAACAAAGGTGATTTTTGCCACTGTACATAATATCAGCATCCAGTGGCGCTCTCTGCATAACCCTGATACAAGTGCACACTTAACTATGAGGGAGCACAGACTGGCTTCAACCCCTTAAGGACCAAGGGTCTTTAAAGTCTATGCAACAGTTACGTCATTGACCCTTAAGGGGTTAAAGGCTGTTCGTAGTGTCTGCTTTTTTTAACATGCAACATACACATGGGTGTCAGTCCATAAATGAGTATATGTGTTTTTTTTGGTAGGCTCTAAATGACGCAATAGATCTCTTGCGAAAAATATTTGTAACATTTGTCTTTTCCCGTGTTGATAAAACAAGTTAACAAGATGACAAAACAGGTATTTTTCAGTTTACTGCTTTTATTGCTCTTTGTAATTACTAAAGGGAGTCCATAGTGTCCTACCCTAACTGCCCTCTACAGAGAAGAATTGTCTCCATGTGAGAACACAAGGTCACCTGGCGGTTTCGATCACATCGCACACATTGTCCACACACAGAGTTAAATTTATAACTCAGAATATTTTTCCTTTAAAAAATTCCAGCTGTCGTCGGATGGAAGCAGCTCAGACACAGCAGACTCTTGCCATGACGGGATCAGCTTTAGAGGACTGCGGCGCAAATTGCCTTCTACAAGAGGTACCACAACCATAATGTCCCAAACGTGTCTCCAAACTGAGAGGACAAATCATAGGAATAGTAAAAACAGCCCATGTATTTAAGGCCCCTTTTCCTCACAAGGTTATTCACTAGCTGACATATGGAAAGAAAAATGAATTTGTTTTGAATGCTAGCACGCTTCTTTCATTTAAATAGGTGAGGACAGCGAATAAAACGTAGCATTTATTGTATACTTAAAAAAAATCAAACTAACAAAGACAAACATACATAAACAACTGTGTCCCACACAAGCCATGTAGAAAAGAAAAAATCGGGTGTAGATTCTTTGTATGGGTAGGTGAGACACTGGAAAAATGACAGACTAGGCTGTTTTTCTTAGGACCCTGTTCAACATGTTAAATCCACATCGCTACCATATGAACAGGTCATAGCATATTGGTAAACAACAAAACATACAGGGTTATCCAAAGAGATTCGAAAAGTCACCGCACGTTCGGTGACTTTTCGTTCTCTTCAATTCGGTTCCTTTTGCCGATCCCTTTTCGTGACCCTGCGGTGTATTCAGCAAACAGCACAGGGTCCCCGAATTGCAGGGAAAAGCTGCCGTAAACCAACCGAAATAACCGCAAAACCTGCCGAATGCACGCCGAAGACAAGCAAAAAACATCTGGATTAACCCGTCGAAGACGCCGGAAAAACCCAGGAGCGGATCACAAAAAAAAAAGCAGGAGCGGATCACACGCAGCGAAGCCGCCGGAAAAAGCCGAGAAAAAGCCGAGACCGCAGACAGAGGGAGGTGAATAAATTAGGCTAGGGTCAGACTAACGCAGTGTTAACGTGCGTTTAGCAGCACTAAATCACGGCCGTGCTAGCAGCAAATGACGTCCAATGCCGGGCAGCATACGAAGAACGGCCGCACAAAAGTGCGGCTGCGCAATGCAAGTGTCAAACGAACGCATTTTTTCGAGAACATGATACCGCTAGTACTGACATACAGAGTGCGCTGTGTCGGCTAGCGGCGTGTGTGCGTGATTAGGAGACGTCAGACGCTGCTAATGTCCGGCCAACATAACGTCCAGACGCAAAAAGGGTTTTATTGATGATCCGTACAAAATCACGGACGAAAATGCGCATTGTATGACCGCTATCGCGTATTCCGTGAAAAAATGCGTCCATTCGTTCGAACGCACTTTTTCACCGACAACGTGAAAAATGCGTTAGTCTGACCCTAGCCTTAGCAAAACAGTTTGTATGAATGTGAAAGTGAAAAGCTGTTTGCAAAGAAACTACTGAGCGAAAATGTCTGAAATTTGCATATGAGGTCCAGGGAATGATAATAAAAAGGGCTGTTACAGAAAAAAGAAGAAAACTTTAAAAAAAAAATTTAAAAAATCGGACTTTTTAAAAAAAAAAATGCCTAAAGTATCCTAAAAAATCTATAAATAAAGGGACTCTTTACTGCAGAATTTTATAATGAACGGTTTATTAGATATTGAATATGGGATTCTCCTGAATTAATTAGCCGAATTAAACCACCGAATGGCAGAACATTAGGGGAACCTTTCACTGCTGGTTTGTGTTCTCTGAATAGCCGAAGCAGTGCATTTTCATGGGGATTTCACTGCCCTCGAACAGACACCGTATGTGCAGGCAATTCGCCAGGATTTGGCGAACTGCCTGCTCTCTGGATAGACAAATGGCCAGGAAAGGTAACCGAACGCTGATTTTCAGCGTTTGGTTACCTTTCTCAAGCAATTCGGATCTCTTTGGATAACCCTGATAGGGTCAACCAAAAAAGGAGCTTAGTCTCAAAATACACTTATTGTAGAAAGAGCGGCCCAATGAGGCCAGAATAGAGATCCTTAGAATGGTCTCATAGAACAGTGAAAGAAAGAGACTGACTATAAAGTATAAACATTGCTGTCATTGATCCAAAAAGATAAAAATGTACATAAAACAATTTATCCCATATCAGGTGCTCGACATGTTTCGCCGCTAGGGCGTCCTCAGGAGCAAAATTTCTGGTACTGGTTGGGAGTATGTTAGATCATTTAGAATGTTTACTTTATAGTCAGTCTCTTTCTTTCACTGTTCTATGAGACCATTCTAAGGATCTCTATTCTGGCGTCATTGGGCCGCTCTTTAGGCTAGGGTCAGACGAAAGCATTTTTCCCCGCGAACGTGAAAAAGTGCGTCCGAACGCATTGACGTATTTTTTCACGGAATGCGCAAAAACGGTCAGACAACGCGCATTTTCGGGCGTGATTTTGTACGGATCGTCAATAAAACTCTTTTTGCGTCTGGACGTTATGAAGGCTGGACATTAGCAGCGTCTGACATCTCCTAATCACGCAAACACGCCGCTATGCCGCAGCTGCGCACTCAGTACGTTAGTACTAGCGGTTCAGCGTGCTCAAAAAAATGCGTTCAAATTCCACTTGCGTTGCACGGCAGGACTTTTGTGCGGCCGTACATCGTATATTGGCCGTCATTGCCCGTCATCTGCTGCTAGTGCGGCTGTAATTATGTGCGCTAGAACGCACGTTAAAAGTGCGCTGGTCTGACCTCAGCCTTAGACAATAAGTTTATTTTGAGACTAACCTCCTTTTTTGGTTGACCCTATGTTTTGTTGTTTGCCAATATGCTATGATCTGTTCATATGGTAGCGATGTGGATTTAACATGTTGAACAGGGTCCTAAGAAAAACAGCCTAGTCTGTCATTTTTCCAGTGTCTCACCTACCCATACAAAGAATCTACACCCGATGTGGCTTTGATTTTTTCTTTTCTACATGGCTTGTGTGGGACACAGTTGTTTATGTATGTTTGTCTTTGTTAGTTTGATTTTTTTTAAGTATACAATAAATGCTACGTTTTATTCGCTGTCCTCACCTATTTAAACGAAGCAAATTAGGGTTACCCCCTGTTCTTTTTCTGAGGAATACGAATGTCTGTCAATGCTGGTATAGCCAAACTGTTATAGACCTATTCTAACACCATTTAGTTAATTTGTAGCACGCTTCTTTTACCATAGTGGATTTATGACGGCTTACTTAAAAAAAAGAGAACAATAAAATACCGTTTAATGTCCAAAGGCAGCAATAAAGCAACTGCAAAAATGTAGAAGAAAACAAAAAAAAAAGGAACAAACAAGGATGTAGAGCAGGAATCTCAAATTCCAGCCCACCAGATGTTGTTGGCCTACAATTCCCAGAATTCTTTGAATGCAAAAGATGGCCAGAGTATCAAGGGAGATGTAGTTCAGAGACATCTGAGGGCCAGAGTTTGAGATGCCTGATGTAGAGAGATGTTGCTGTGTGTATGCACATGAACATTTGCTATGTCTCTGTGAATTTCAGAAATGCAAGAAATACATGTTATTTGTTGACCCCCTTACCTGTTTTGAAAGTAGTCTCTATAAGGGTTATTCAATAGGAACCGAATTTACCTCCAAATTGCACCGAACAGTGAATCTCACCATACAGTG
This sequence comes from Leptobrachium leishanense, assembly GCA_009667805.1. Lineage (NCBI taxonomy): Eukaryota > Metazoa > Chordata > Amphibia > Anura > Megophryidae > Leptobrachium > Leptobrachium leishanense. The sequence goes on along the minus strand of CM019071.1, from coordinate 26,832,351 downwards.
CAATTTTGTGGCAGTTCGGCTATTGGGAAAGCTGTCAATTCATCAATTACTGGCGAATTAACAGCGAAATACGGTGCAGCTTGCCACAGATCACTGCAATTAGTAAGTGCCACCCAGGACATACTTGAAAACGAGAGAAATCTCAACGTATCCTTCCTGGTAAAATCCTTTCTCAAAAAAATAAATAAATTCGGGGCAGTGAAATTGTTCCCATAGAGAAGTAATGGTTAATCTATTCAGAGAATGCCAAACTGCACCGACATGTTGGCAAAATGCCTAGATTTTCAGTGGTTCAGTTGGATGGGTTTAAACAGGCGAATCTCATAGGATTCAATGTAAAAAAAAATTACCCTTTTTATAAATTTTTTATTCAACCGTTTATTCTTTTTCCGTTTCAGCAAAAAGCCTTTTTATTTTTTTATTTTTTTTTGTTAGGTATTTTTAAGGTGAAATTTTTGATTCCAATTTTTTTAAAAAAAATCGCAGAAGCACGCCGAATGACAGAGCACTGAACTTTCACTGAAGTGTTGGTGCTCTCTGAATAACCCCTTATGTCTCCAGTGATTTATGAAAATGAGTTTTGTGTCTTTTCTGAATACTGAATCAGTTTCTACACGTATTCTAATGTTTGGTCATAAATTGTTTAATTGCTGGTATAATTTACTCTTAATAATGCGATAGATATTGGTTGCTCATTCTTGAAAGGAAAGGTTGGTTTTCTGCCTGGAAGAATTTTGGTTCTATGAGTAGAGCAAATGCATGTTTTTCTGATCCCAATGTGTTTCATTCCCAGACAAAAAGGAAAGTCAACCATCCAGGAGTGTTGAAAACAAAGGGGTATGGTAAAAATTACACATTTCTGTTCTAATTAAAAGGGATAAAATTCTACCCCCTCTCCTTTTTTCCCTTTATATAAATCGGGCAGATACTGCTGACGCATCTTTCCATTTAGTTTTTGATTTCAGATTAATTTAGGTGTAAATACTCACCTTTTCTCCTTAACAGATGTCACCAGTTGGGATGCCGAGATCTGTTACAGTAGGATCATACAGATAGGATCATACAGTAATTATGTGTTGATAGTCACCAGATTGCTTTGACACAATGTTGGTAGGAAACCTCTTAACGTATCAATTAAAAAAAAAAAGTGGTCTTAAATCTTGCTGAATGTCTTCAACCCGGATGGGTATCAGTTGGTAGTAGAGTATATGGAGACGTACCAGGCAACTCTTCTTGCATTGTTAGATTTTTAGACTGTCTGTGTCTATGCATTCCTTTGGATTTGCACTGCCCCCTGTCAGTGATACAAGGCGTAGAGCAGGGGTCAGCGATGTTGCTCATCTAGATGTTGAGGAACTACATGATGCTCAGCCACTCATTAGCACCAGGGTTTTTTAGAGAAAGGTGAAAATCAGGAGAATTGGCAGGAGAAGAGAACAATCTAGACCAAATAGCCGATTTGGAAAGAGAGATAAATGGGAGAATTTTTCTGGTTTGGCTATTTTGACCTAGAATTTTCACTTCTCCAGTTATTCTCCTTTCTTTGATTAGACCTGTAAGTTAGCGAAGACTCATGGGAAATGTACTTCCAAAACAGGTTGCTGACCCCTGGCGTAGTGCTCGGCATGTGGATGTAACGCACCGAATTGCAGCTCTCAAAACTAGAGTAGGCTCAGATTTATTTACTCATTGACTTGAGAAATCAACTGAAAGCAGGATAAGATCAATCTAGTCAGGCGTGATCATATTCGTACTATCCGTGTTGCGTGTATATCATTCGATTATTTATTTCAGGGGATTTTTGCCGAAAAATCAGCTCCTAAATAATAATAATAGTGTTAGGAAAAGGCGTTTGGCGACCATCTAATACATATAATAAATAGTTTAAAAGAATAGAGTACATTATCAAATACGTGACAGATCTACTATAATCTCTTATCATCACAGAGCCCATCACCTAACCCCCCCGCCAGGGATGGCGACAGCCAACCGATGCTCAATTACATGCGTTTAAACCAATCCATTGACCCGAACTATGATGTTGTCGGCCACAGCTTTGACCCTCAACAAATGGAGGAACAAGGAAAGGAAAACCTGAAAAAAGTCCAGAAAGCCGTGCTTGACTTGGCCAATGAAGTAACAGGTGAGTTCTGCAAACGCATGGACCTGTTTTACGAAGACATATCACTGGGATAAATAACTTTATTTACTACACTGATCAGTACAAACACGTTTGACGGTAATTTAACCTATACTATGTGTCTGAAAAATAACAAAGTGTAACAAAGTCAAAACCTAATCATAGAAAAAAGTCTTGCAGGTCTATTCACTAAAAAGAAAACCTTTTTTCTGCCAAGGGCCATTTGGAGATTTCTAACATCATTCGAGGGCCATACAAAATGAATAACTTAACATTTAGCCAGCTTTATTTAGGAAGAAATTTAAATAATTTTGTGTCCTTAAAATAAAAATGAAAACATTTAAAAAAGAAATATGGAGGGGCGATGAATTCATTTCACCCCTCCTCAATTCATCTCACACACACCCTCCCCCTTTAAATAATTTCACCCCCTCCCCATTTAATTAATTTCACCCTCCCCCTTCCCCCTTTAATTCATTTCACCCCCTCCCCATTTAATTAATTTCATCCTACCCTTCCCCATTTAATTCATTTCACCCTCCTCCTTCCCCATTTAATTCATTTCACCCTCCTCCTTCCCCATTTAATTCATTTCACCCTCCCCTTTAATTAATTTCACCCCTCCTCCCCATTTAATTAATTTCACCCTCCCCTTTAATTAATTTCACCCCTCCTCCCCATTTAATTCATTTCACACACCCCCTCCCCCTTTAAATTATTTCACCCCCTCCCATTTAATTAATTTCACCCTCCCCATTTAATTAATTTCTGTGACATCTTCGGCCCCCGCAGAGCTTCCTGGGGGGTCAGGGCGCCCGGCGGCATCGCTGGCTGGCTGGGTGCCAGGAGTTACAGCTGGCAGATCGGCATCTGAGGGGGCTTGGCGTGGTGACGAGGAGCTGCTGGCCTTAAATGCAGGGCGCGAGGATCTGCTCGTCGCCCTGACGTGGAGTTATTCCCGCATCACCAGTTGATCTCAGTTTACTGTCTCAGTCTTTCTGCCTAGTTGCCAATTCTGCTTGTATGGACCCTGCTTTTGATTGACCTGGACTGCCCACTTGACGATTCTTACTCTTATCCCATATATGTGTGTATGTTGAAATCTGTATATGCAGAGTGTATGTACAGATCATACCGCATGGTCTCTGATTGTGGGTCTGCCCTGCAGGTTGCTGAATCCGTCAACATCTCATGTCATCTGTCTGGTACTGAGCCTCTGCAGATCATACTCCATTGTCACTGATTGTGGGTCTGCCCTGCAGGTTGCTGAATTCATCAAACCCTCCTGTTACCTGTCTGGTACTAAGTCTATGTACAGATCACACCGCATGGTCTCTGATTGTGGGTCTGTCCTGCAGGTTGCTGAATCCATCAACCACTCCTCTTACCTGTCTGGTACTGAGTCTATGTACACATCATACTGCATTGTCACTGATTGTGGGTCTGCCCTGCAGGTTGCTGAATTCATTGTACGTTTATTCTACGTTGCTGAGAACAAGTATATGGGAGTCTTCTCTGTTGCCAACCCTGCCTGTATGACTACCCTCTCTGGTGCCAACTCGGAACGTACTTTTGACCACGCCTTTGATAAACCAAGTTGTGTTTATATCTTGCTGCACTCTCTCTATGTATAGTTAACTTGCCTTCACTCAGCAGACACTTGGTCATGAAATCATTTGCTGCTGAGTGGTATCTAGAATTCTATATCACCTCCCTGACTGGGAGTGATAGGTGTGGCAGTTTTAACTGCTGTCAAGTCGAGTATCAAGGGAATCTGTCCATAAGGATCCAAACCACGCTGATCTGGGGTGAGCGCCATTGCGAATGTGACAATTTCACCCTCCCCATTTAATTCATTTCACCCCCTCCCCATTTAATCCATTTCACCCCTTCCCATTTAATCCATTTCACCCCCTTCCCATTTAATTATTTTCACCCCTCATTTAATTCACTTCACCCCCTCCCCATTTAATTCATTTCACCCCCTCCCCATTTAATCCATTTCACCCCCTTCCCATTTAATCCATTTCACCCCCTTCCCATTTAATCCATTTCACCCCCGTCCCATTTAATCCATTTCACCCCCTTCCCATTTAATCCATTTCACCCCCTTCCCATTTAATCCATTTCACCCCCTTCCCATTTAATCCATTTCACCCCCTCCCCATTTAATTCATTTCACCCCCTCCCCATTTGATTCATTTCATTTTCCCCATTTAATTAATTTCAACCCCTCCCCATTTAATTCATTTCACCCTCCCTCTTCCCCTTTAATTAGTTTCACCCCCCTTTAATTCATTATCCCTGCTCCCCTCACTCGCTGAAGAGCGCCAGATCCTCTTTCACGCTGCGCCCAGATTCAGGGTCGGACCTTATACGGACCGCGGGCCAGGCGTTCCCCACCCCTGCACTAAAGGGTGAAGTCAGGAGAATTGACAGGAGAAGTGAACAGAGGCGGACTGACAACTCATGGGGCACCCGGGCAATAGGAAATCATAGGGCCCCTTGTGCCACACCCACCATAAACCACGCCCACATTAAGCTCCGCCCACATTTGTGTTATACTAGCATCTATTTCTATACAATTTTTTTTCACTATATTCACTAGCTCATGAATACTCTAGCTCCACAGCAATAAAACTCACAGCACTGTGCGGTGTGTATGAGTGTATCACAGAGCTCCACAGCAATAAAACTCATACACACCGCACATTATTGTGAGTTTTATTGCTGTGGAGCTCTGTGATACACTCATACACACCGCACATTACTGTGAGTTTTATGCTGTGGAGCTCTGTGATACAGTAATGTGCGGTGTGTATGAGTTTATCACATCTCCACAGCAATAAAACTCACAGTAATGTCCGGTGTGTATGAGCATAACAGCACCACAGCACAAAAACCTCACAGAAATGTGCGCTGCGTATGAACGTAACCAGAGCTCCACAGCAATAAAACTCACTCCTACACACGGCACATTACTGTATCACAGAGCTCCACAGCAATGTGCAGTGTGTATGAGCGTATCACAGAATCCACAGCAATAAAATTCATAGTAATGTAATTGCTTTATTCAACCCCCAGCACACCAATTCATCACCCACCCAAAGGATATTGTCATGTTCTTCATCACCCCCCGCTCACCATATTAATTATCAATTCATCACCCCTGCGTCAATTCCTTCAGACGCCCCCGGAATCAATTCATCACCCCCGCATCAATTCCTTCACATTCTCTCCCCCTGCATCAATTCATCACCCCCTGCATCAATTCCTTCACATTCTCTCTCCCCCCTCATCAGTTTATCACCCCCTCTCTCCCCCGCATCAGTTTATCACCCCCTCTCTCCCCCGCATCAGTTCATCACCCCCTCTTCCCCCGCATCAGTTCATCACCCCTCTCTCCCCCGCATCAGTTCATCAACCCTCTCTCCCCCGCATCAGTTCATCACCCCCTCTCTCCCTCCACATCAGTTGATCACACCCTCTCTCCCTCCACATCAGTTGATCACCCCCTCTCTCCCCTGGTGATCGGAGCAGAGGGAAAATGGCAGGGCGGGCCCACTGTCTGCATTCAAAAACCGGGCCCCTACTGACCGCGGGCCCTCGGGCAGTGCCCGAGTGCCTGACGGGTCAGTCCGCCCCTGGAAGTGAACAATCTAGCTGAAAATTTTCAAACCAGAAAAATTCTCCCATTTATCTCACTTTCCAGATCGGCTATTTTATCTAGATTGTTCTCTTCTCCTGCCGGTTCTCCAGTTAGTGAATAGACCTGTTAGTTTATGTAAGGTTTACTTTTTGACAGGTGTAGTAAGATATGCATTCACCAATGTAGTAGGTCAATAGCTATAGGATATTCTTATCATCATTTATTTATTGCCAACAGTTTCCGCAGTGCTGTACAATAAGGATTGGGGAATTAAAGGGTCACTACCACCAAAAATGAAATGTCCTTATTGTGCTTATTTTATGTTGCTGATATCTTAAATGTGCTTTGTTTTTCTCGTGTTTGTTTAGTTAAGAAAATATTTTACTCTATATGTGTCACTGGGTGCATCCATTGTGTGATATTTTGTGTTGTAAACTGCCCCCCTTCCCCCATATTATATCAGCACTTGCTCCTCACTGTGTGGCTTTGGTCATAGAATGGAGACTATCAGGGTTATCTAAAGAGATTCGAAAAGTCACCGCACGTTCGGTGACTTTTCGTTCTCTTCAATTCGGTTCCTTTTGCCGATCCCATTTCGGTGACCCTGCGGTGTATTCAGCAAACAGCACAGGGTCCCCGAATTGCAGGGAAAAGCTGCCGCAAACCCGACGAAAACTAACCGAATGCACGCTGAAAACAAGCAAAAACATCTGGATTAACTTCGAAGAAGCCGAACAGGAGCCGAACAGGAGCCGAACATGAGCCGAATCACACAGAGCCGAAGCAGCTGTGACGTAGAGGAGGCAGTGAATAAATTAGCAAAACCATTTGTATGAATCTGGGAAAATGAAACGCTGTTTGCAAAGAAACTACTGAGCGAAAATGTCTGAAATTTTCACAGGAGGTCCAGGGAATGATAATAAAGAGGGATGTTACAGAAAAAATAAGTAAACTGAAAAAAAAAAAAAAATCGGACTTTTAAGAAAAAAAAAAAAAAAAAAAAAAAAATGCTTAATGTATCCTAAAAAATCTATAAATAAAGAGACTTTTTGCTGCAGAATTTTATAATGAACGGTTTATTAGATAGTGAATTAAAACGGGAATATTTTTAACATTGAGGCCTATGGGATTCTCCTGAATAAATTTGCCGAATTAAACCAACGAATGGCAGGGCATTAGGGGAACCTTTCACTGCTGGTTTGTGTTCTCTGAATAGCCGAAGCAGTGCTTTTTCATGGGGATTTCACTGCCCTCGAACAGGCACCGTATGTTCAGGCAATTCGCCAGGATTTGGCGAATTGCCTGCTCTCTGGATAGCCGAATGGTCAGGAAAGGTAACCGAACACTGATTTTCAGCGTTCGGTTACCTTTCTCAAGCAATTCGGATCTCTTTGAATAACCCTGTATGGGTCAGTTACAGACTCACATCATTGTATGGGATGTATTCAAAGGCCATCACCTAGATTGTAAGTATTTTAAGCTCCCTGTCATATCTCAATCAGCTGCCAGCTCTTATCTCAGGTAGCCTGCAGAACAATAGCCTTATCTAAACATTCACTCCTCCACCTCATTGACTGTTAAATACAGTACAGTGGTTCTCAACCTGTGGACCCTCAGGACCCACAATTGTCCTTGGTCATTAAATCACGACCCAAAAATAATTGCATTTCTGAAACATTATAATTTATTCCACAAAACAACGTGTGCAATATTCTACAATGTATGCACCTTTTAAACAATCTTGTAAACAAACAGGGATTTTTTCCAAAAAGGATAGTGCAGTAATCGCAGCACTAGTGAAAACAAAAGCGCTGTTGAAGCAAAATCCCAATAAAATAAACTGTAATTGAAACATATGAAATTAATTAGAACTTAAGGGAAAACTGGGGATGCTTCTTGCTCTTAATAAGTGGCTCAAAGTGTGGGGTGATGGTAGACAAAGCAACTCTAATTTAAATCACTACTGAATGAATAATAAAATATTATAAAAAACTTAAACTCATCTGCTCCGCACTCCCCCGCCGTCTGTCTCTGCGCACATTATTTCTTCGCAGCAGCCTGCCCTCCCTGAGTCTACGCAATTTGCATAGCTGAACGCTACGCTAATTGCATAAACTCAAGCTGGCCAAGAGATTGAGAAGTCTGCAGTGCGCGTCTTGCGCTACCTACTTCCTGAACCTATGCTCTTCAGTGCCTCAGAGAGACACTGAAGAGCAATGGAATAGCTTGGAACAATAGGAAAGCACCATTGGTCTAAGCCATTCAAAAAACACTTCCATATATAAATATACTTTGCTTCACTGAGGTGTGGATTGTGCACAGTGGCTCCTGGTGTTGGGAGTACAGAGAGCGTGCCACCAGTCACTGAGTCCCACCCCACACCTCCCATTTCAGATCCCCCCCAACTTGCCATTACAGAGTATCTTACCTGATACAATGGGTCCCAGGTGGCGCCTGGGGACATTCAGAGGCAGCCGCGCCACCTGGGACTCGCTGCCGCAGGTAAACTGCATCAGCGGGTCCCAGGCATTAGAGAGGCCCCGCGACTCAGTCTGCCCCTGCCAAAAGTGGGTCGCGACACACCACTTGAGAAACACTGCTGTAGAAGCTAAGCCACAACAGTAATGAAAAGCTGTTGCACAGATTTTGGTAAATGTTGCTTCATGGGAAAATGCTACAAAATGGAAACAGGAGATAAAAAAACTATTTTTCCTTTTTACATGCAATTACTTCAAATAAAGGGAAAAAAGCAGCAGCATATGTTTTATAATGTGTCTTTGTTTGTAATGCACAAGTAATTTAGTTACAGCTTATGTAAGTGGTACTGTCCCTTTTAAATTCATTTTACAAATTAATCACAATTGATACGTTTGTATAATCGACACATCACAGTATTCTCAAGCTGACCATGTAATCTGATGTCTTTTAGATTCCAAACTTATGGTAAAAATTGCGATTAAATTTAGGTAAGTGATAATCTGATATATATATTTTCTGCATGTTTTTTTGATTTTTTTCTTCCTCCTGCTATGTGTATATGTCGGCTCTTTAAGAACCTCTAGGTTTTCGAATGTAAGTACAGTATTTAAGTGAAAAAAATTACATTTATAAAATACCCAGAGCCCTGTTCCACAGTTGACGTTAAATGTCAGGCGCTAATGCAAAACTTGTGAGCCAGCCGTATCCAAAAGTGCCTGACTTTTAACACCTGTAAAACACCGGTCCGGCTGTTGGCAGAGTCAAAGACCTCCGCCTCCGTGACGTCATACCTGCGACGCCGACCGGCGTCTCAGACAGTGCGCGCACGCAGCGGCGTAGCGTGAGTTGTCAGCGCCTGGGGCAAGGCAAGAATTGCACCCCCCCAACCTGTGGATACGTAACACACCCTGATTCCCTTCTACCAATAGAGTATTGACCCCCCCTTACCCCACAAACACATGTATTGCATACTAACAAAATAATGATATAATAAAAAATGAAGCACACTGCCCCCCACGCTACACCACTGCTACCAGTCACCCTGTCCCAGTATACCCTAGTATAGTTTCACTCTCACACTATACCCCAGTCACTCTCTCCCAGTGCCACCAGTCACCCTATCCCAGTACCCACAGTCACTCTCTCCCAGTACCCCAGTCACTCTCTCCTTCTCTCAGTACCCCCACTTTCTCCCAGTACCCCAGTCAATCTCTCTCTCTCTATCCAAGTACACCCAGTTACCCTCTACCCGTACCCCCAGTATCCCCTCACTGTGTGTTGGTTACGCTGCTCTGGTGTCACACAGGGTCACCTATTTGTGTAGAGTTGCTGTTGGCCTGGGGGGGCTGTCCAGGGGGCTTAGTGGAGACCGGATTTTAAATGTGCTGCAGGGCAGGTGCCTCCCTCCCTCCTTCCTGTTCAGTGGCTGCAGGGCTGCCAGCGGCGAGGGGCTGGCACAGGGCTTCAAGGGGGCTGACAAGTGTGGTACAGGATGTTCCGTTGGATAATGCTGCGCTGCTTCACGTGACTCATGTCAGCGTTAAGAAGTCAGGATAGGACCAGAATTTTCAGTCCTGGTCCTCCCTTCTGGACACTGAGTACTAAGTCACCGCTGGTGCCGCAAAACTGGCAGCTGCCCATTCAAGGGCGTCTCACGGACACCAGTGTCCGTGAGCAGACACCTTGCTGATCCCTGCTGGAAAATATTAGTGGTTCATATTTCTTTTGAAATTTTGCGCCCCCTAAGAAAATGGCGCCTGGGGCGACCGCCCCCGAGGCCCCCCCACGCTACGCCACTGCGCGCACGGAGAGTGGGAAGCAGTGGGCCTTTGCATCCGAAGCAGGAGGACTGCCATGGAGACTGTTGGAGCTCAGAGCTGAAGTATGTGAAGGTAGGTCTAGGTTCCGATGACTGATTTTCGGTTTCGGTATTGGTTTTCGACCGAGCTGATCCTGAGTTTTCGGTATCAGCCTGAAATTTTTCAATTCAGTGCATCACTACTGGGAACTATATGTTTCCAGTATTCAGCTGCCTATGGAGAGAGGAAGCGTGGATCCTGCCGCTCTCTCCATCGAGGGATCTAATGTGAGAATGGGATTTTTTGGTGAGGCTAAATTAATATGTTAAGAAGCGAAGTCACTCAACAGCGGGGTGTACAAGACAATATTCATTACGGAATAATAAAGTCAGGCACAGATGAAGGACAAGCTGGTTGGAATAGCTTGTTCTTCATCTGCTAGGGGCACATTAACATCTCCCGTATAAAGTATAGGATACATTAATTTATAGTGAGCATCCTACTATGTCTGAGATGAAACAGTAACGTGGCGCAGTAGTACGGTTCCTGCAAGCCGGGAGCGTGTCACATCCAGGAGATTAGAGACCATCGCTGTATTTGGGCGATGTTTTAAAAATGACAGAAGGGTTAAAACGGGAGCTGCCAGGAGGGCATAATGTTTTTACCCCTTCCATTTCCCTCCTTCTCCCTTTTAAGCCTGGAATATCCCTTTAATTTATCAATACAGGATTCAATCTGAGAAAGAAGATATTTAGCTGAAAACCAGACGTTTTTATGTTAAGCATAGTATGCGCAAAGAGTAAGCCCGCGGAAGCTAGCGCAATCACCGATGCGTTAAGTGATTTTTTGCCAGTTTAACAGAAAGGTAATATGGGGGGGGGGGGGATGCGTTAAAATCACTTATCCTGGTGATAACAGTTACACATCCGAACTTTAACGTTAGCGTTCACTAGGGAATAGAGCCCTGCCTTCATCAGGTCATGTGTATATATTAGAAAGCTACATCAAATAACAACAATTCATTCTTCAAAGTTTATTATGTTTCTGTCTGTGCTCTCATTTAACTTAATGGGACGTTCTAGAAGTTTTTGAACTTTTCCCTAAATCTGTTCACTATCTTCCAGCCAGCATTTTTCAACCTCTATTATCACTGATATATAAAATGATCAGGAGGGAGAAGACTCTTCATCTAAAGAGGGATTACGCTCTTAAATGTGGGAAATGAATAATATAATGGCTGTCGATTAGGAAAGTACTTGCTTTTACGAGTTGAATTGATTTAGGGAGACTTTAAAAGTCACTAGAACGGCTGTTTTTTGTTTAGGAAAATATATATATTTTAGGTTCATCATATTTCCTTGTATTTCTTACAGAGCTGAGAGTATCAAAAATGTTGTAGCTGTGAACTTGCCATGTGTGCAGCAGATGTTTTCAGGAACGGAGATAGCGAAATATCTGGACCACATCAGTGATTTGATCGAGGGCCCTGAGGCCGCCCCGCTGCCTCCACTCGACCCTCTCAGGGCTGATACGCTCGAAGCCATTAAAAAACTTCAACGAAGTAAGCATTACTTTATTTTCAAAACCTGACCATTATATCAGCTTATTCCAGACTCTTTTACCTCACATCCTGCCCCTCACCCGTTTCTCAGTCTCTGCACTGGCTTCCTGTTTATGGTCGAATTTAATTCAAAATAATAGTTTTCCGTACCCCTGCCTACATCTCCTCCCTTATTAGCAGGTACCTCCCAGTCACTTCGCTCCACCAACGATCGTTTATTATCCTCTCCTTGTATTCACAACCCTCACATTCACCTTCAGGACTTTTCCCCAGCTGCCCCCAATCTATGGAGCTCCCTCCCTCATAGGATTTGACTCTCCCCGTGCTTCCAGTCTTTCAAGACATCTCTAAAAACACATTACTTCAGAAAGGTCTATCAGCTCACTCCATAATCCCCCCCATTGTACCCATCCTGATCTATCTCCCACAAAGCCCCCATGATTCCCACCACATCTCATATCCTATTTACCCTCACCTCTGTGTGTCACCCCACTCTCAGATTATAAAATCTTGCGCGGTGCTCCCTTTTTCCTTAGTACTCCGTGTGTCAAAATGATTTGTTAAGCTTTTGTTTGTTTTGTCCTACCCATTGTACAGCGCTGCAGAATATGCTGGTGCTTTATAAATAATTGTAGTTGTAATTACATGTGAAGATAATTGACAAAATTACTTCAGTACTGGATAGTCAGTAAGGCCGGGGTCACACGAGGGCACTTGAGAGCGGAAGGAACGACCATGAGAGTGGACGTTCCTTCCACTCTTACACCCGTGTGGCCACCTTGCTATGCGCAGTTAGAGCGCTCAGCACTACAAACCGTGATCTCGGTTTGTAGCCCCGTCCTATGTTCGTCATAGCCATTTTTGACAGGGAGGCTGAAAGCAGCCCAGTGGTAGCGCACAGAACTAGTGCGCACTCTACACCATGTGGCCCTCCCTGTCAATCCGTCACAAAGCTGCGACGGACGCAGGGAGGTGGGGTCATACGGATGCATTCAGAGGGTTCGTGTGACCACAGCCTTAAAGTGCCATTACCAAGAAAAAATGAAACGTCCTCATTGTGTTTATTTTATTTAGCTGAAATCTTACATGTGCTTTGTTTTTCTCTTGTATATTTAGTTAAGAAAATATTTTACTCTGTTTGTCACTGGATGCATTAAATTTGTGATATTTTGTGTTGTAAACTGCCCCCCCCCGCCCGTATCTTTACTTCATTTGCTCCTCACTTTGTGGTAATAGCCATATAGTGCAGTCTAAGGGTCAGGCACTGACTCAAATCATTGTATTGTGTTTAATGTATACATAGAACATCACCAGGGGATAGATTACAAGCCTTTTAAAATCCCTGTCATATTTTATTCAGCTGCCATCTCCTTTCTGGAGTAGCCGCAATACACCCCCTGCTGCAGGGCCGGCCCGTCCATGGAGCAGGACAGAGTAGCCACAATACACCCCCTGCTGCAGGGCCGGCCCGTCCATGGAGCAGGACGGAGTAGCCATAATACACCCCCTGCTGCAGGGCCGGCCCGTCCATGGAGCAGGGCGGAGTAGCCGCAATACACCCTCTGCGCCTGCTGCCTTATCTAAACTTTCTCTCCTCCACCTCATTAACTGTTAAATACTGTATAGGATAAAGATTTTGGTAAATGTTGCATCATGGGAAAAATACACAAAATACTCATTTTGAAGGTACTGGAGAACAAAAAAAAAATTGAGCATGGATGAATATCCAGCTTAAAATTTGCAATATTGTGCCAATGCTCCACAATCTCACCACTTTGTGAGCAATCTTGCTAGCCATTCTTTGTGTGCTGCCAAATAAGGGCCATATTACAAGGTTGGTGCTAACTTAACCAGAGCTGTTGTAAACTTACCAGAGCCATTATAGCCTATGGAGGTTTTAAGTTTACAACAGCTCTGGTTAAGTTAGCACCAACATTGTAATATGGCCCTAAGTCTTGAAGAGTTACTTTTATTAACATATGCATATTTTTTTCTCATCTACTGCATCTTCTTTATTTTTTAACAGGTAAACTAAAAGGGCGTGGTTGGGTATTGAGCTTTTTAGCGAATGTGATTGGTGTAAATGCACTTCCTAGAGTGATTCACAACGCGTTTCAGAATAGTGTGGCCAACAAAAAAACGCTGTTTGTAAGTAATAATCCTGAAATTCATAAATAGAATTCATAGAATTCTATTATTTATTTTTGTTTGTTTATTATTTGGAAATGTATGAATTTTAAAGAGATAAAGAATTAAGGCTGCTATGACCATCCACATACCTGGGGTAGAATTTAACTTTCCTGTAAAGTTATGTGGGTCATTCAAGTTCCCAGAGGGAGTAACATTTCTATTTTACTTGCGATTCGAGCAGGAGACAGTAGGGATGCTGAGACTAGATTTATGTGATTTGGTTTGGAATGAATATAAATTTAGTTGAAAATTCCGCCGGAATCTCTGTGCTCTTTCGCTTCGGGAAATCAAATTCCCCGACCCTGTGGTGAATTCAGCATTCACCGCAGGGTCCCCTAAGTGCAGGGAAAAGCCGCTGAACGGATCAGAAAAATCTTTGAAAATCCTCTGGTAACCTGCCAATATGATCCAATAAAATCGGATCAATACGAAACGCCGCAGAAAAACGAACGCACCAGATGGACAAAATGTAAATGGACAAAATAATATGACAATATAATGTAGTGAGGATATTTAATTAATATCTAACATATACAAAGAAAATCAAGAAAATGTACAAATGGTGTAAGATGTGCTTTAACCCCTTCACTACCAAGTGATTTAAAAAACATTGTCAGGAACCAGTGGTTTTTAAAAAAATTATGTTTAATTAATTATACAGTAAGAAATATTTGGGAATATTCCCAGTGTATACCTTACCTAATAACCTATTTGGCAGGCAGATGGTACCATCTACAGGCCAAATGGAGTTACAGCAGTTTGAGCTGCAGCTCAGGGTTCCCTGCATCAGCTGCTGAATGTCGTATATGTCAGGGCATTCATCAGCCAATTTTAAACAGTTTTAGCACCATGGGCATTATGCCCACAGGGTTAAAACTTTGGGGGCACCTTCTGCAGCTCAAAAGCAAAAAAAATTGTTTACAGCAAACTAATTTCATTCGCTTTTGTCCTTCAGAGCCGCAGATCGAGGTAGCTCAATATCAGTACCTGATGATGTCTTTGAAGTCCTGAGTTATCTCGATCTCGGCAGTGAAGGAATTCATGTTATTTTTGGGGGGTTGCAAAAGGGCTGTATGCTAGTAATTGTCCCACAGGCTGACCTTTGCCAGCCCTCTACTGATAGAAGGTAATAGAGGTGACAGACATGGAGCCTTGGCTATATCTCTTTAAAAACCAAAGTAAAAGTTGACCAGTTTGTCAGAATTCTTAACAAATTCTAAATTCATTGATACCAGTACAGAAACGATTGTGACGCGCTTTCCCTGTACTTGCAGGAGCTGCTGAAAGACCTGGTGAAGTTGATCATTGATGAAGCCCAGCAGACCAAGCAAGGATCAGTCTCTAATTCTTAACGGAACCTTTCATAATTTCTTGTATTTGCACGAATGTAAAGATGTATGGCTAAATTACATTCTTCATGCAAACATTAACACTCACTTGCGTGATCGTTAACGTTTGCTGCGGTGTTTACCGCATATTACAATCCAAACGCATTAAGTAACCCGTTTGCGTTTGGTACCTTATGCTTTTCAGCGCGAGGTTACTGCACTTTGCGCTCCCTATACTTAACATGGGGAGCACAAAGTGTTAATCAACGCTGGTATTACAAAGTCCCAACGCTGATTAACGCCTGGAAAAAGTCCCCCCAGTCTCTCCCTGCGTATAACTACGCCGACCGGCCGGATCTCGCGAGACGAGATCCGGCTTGTCACGTAACCGGCAGGGAGGAACTCAATGGAGTCCTATGGACTCCATCGAGTGGATGCTCGCGGCTGCGCTCAGTGCTGCCGCGAGCATCCAGGCTTTTACCGAACGGAAACAATGCAGGCAGCATATTTTGCGCCTGCATTGTAATCCAGCGTTAAAACGCGGACGCAAGGGGGAAAACTGCGGGCTCAGTCTTTCCTCCCTTGTGCCTGCGTTTTAACGCTAAGATGGTAATTTAGCCCATAGTTTATGTGTGATGCTGCACTAGAGGTGGTAGAAAAAGTAACAGTTTACATTATTAGTTAACCTGAAGCACACTATACTGAACTTCTTTCCATACTGTAAGAGGATTTCACGAATCGTGGACCTCCGACAAATGTGTCCACCAGGGAATGCACTACTCACCAGCTCTTGCAGGCACCAGAAAGCCGCGAAAAACGTTTTTGCTTGGGCCCTGTATCCACTGCTCGCCCGCGTCACATGTGTGCTATGCACATTAAGTACTTCGGTGCTAAAATAAGGTCAATTCGACAGCAAAGGTCACAATCATGGCTGAATAAAAAACATGGCCATGCGTTTATTTGAAGTTCATTATTTGGTGGGGTAGTAAGTAATTTATTCTCAATCTGACCTGAGTGGATTAAAAAGGATGTTTATTTATGAACCAGAAGCTGGATCTGTTACAGGACCCAGTTCACGAGGCTTGTCTCCAGTGCCTAGGTATAACCTATGGAGGGGAGGGTAGGTTCTGTCTGTCGCCCCATTTAGATATGTCCATATAATTTTGGTGTCTCCAAACATAAAGTGTGACGACATGTTTTAATATGACTATTTTTCACTTAGTACAAAAAAACCTTTCGTGCCTTGCTTTCCGTTTTTTTGTAAGTTTTTTTTTCAAAGTAATTTTTCTACATCCATGTTTTTTTATAAAATGTCAAACAACTCAGGTGCTGCAGGTATTTCAGGAGTTAAATTTAATAAGGACTTTTCGCTAGGTCTAAATGACATGGGATATGGAGTTTTCTATCATTTGCCATCTGTTGGCGACCACAGCAGTGCAGACCTTCACCTGTAAACGCACATATGTCTGCTGTCTACTTCATAAATTATGCACGGGGCTCCCTGTCTACCCGTTACCTTGTGTGTATCTGTTTAGACAGTACTGTCTGGTACCCTGTGTGTAGTAGTGGTATGTGTTGCACGCGGAGATGTGTTAGACAGGCATTATGTGCGCAGCCATGGGTCTAGATCTGCTCTCCTGAGAAAAATAAATGGGAATCAAGCGCTTCCAGTAAGGTGTAAGGGTGCTCTTTATTCAATCAACGTTACAGCTACGAAAGTAGGTCTTTCTCAAGCACGCTCGAGAAAGGTTGATTTTGTGGCCAAAACGTCATGGTTGCTGAAATAAAGAGCACCCTTACACTTTACTGTTAGTGCTTGATTGCCATTTAATTTTCGCTGGATTACACTTAGGTTTGGTTACCCCGGCATCAAGTAGCACCCCGTGGAATATTGTATTATTATTTCTGAATAGGCTGTGTGGAGGATTATCCCTTTTTTTTTTTTTTTGTAGTTCTGCTCTTCTAACATACATATCTTCAGATCTTTCTCCTACATTTCCCCACACAGAGTACAAGGTTTACCAGCACGTCAGTCCTTAGGATATTCAGGTTACTCACGTGAGTCTAAAACTCAGGGTTTGATAGATAAATTCCGTAGAACAATTCAGGGTGGTGTGATTACATACTATGTATCAAAGTAACTTTTTTTTGCTCCTGAACAAGGTGTCACAATTTTTTATCTTTTGTCATAAATTTTGTATATTTAACCCTTTTGCTGCTGAGGCTTTTCACACCTCTGTGCTGAGGTCATTTTTACCGCTTTCGCTCATGTTTAACTGCGTTTTGAAGCCATATTTTGATATATGACCCAGACATATTATATATCGTTCTTTCCGGCAGACTCGGCAGATTCATAATATGTCATTATTATTATATGTATACGTCATGCCCTGTCTGTATAATATAACAAAAAATGCAATAAAATTAGAATTTTCAATAATTTACAATGTGTAAAGTGGTTTTTTTTCACATTTTAACATACGAGCATTTTTTGCAGTTATATTTTCTATGGGGTGCGCTTGTTAAACAAATGTAGAAATGGGGACTCGTTACATTATTTTTGGGGAAAATTTTGCTATTTTTAACAAACGCACCGCATACAAAAATCGTTAGTGCAGTATCATTGTTCATATTATAATTGAAATGGGAACTATATTGCTGCATTAACAAAAAAAAATAAAAAATTGTTTTTTAAAATATTTTTTTATTTTTATTTTAAATTTAATTTTTTTTTAAAAAACCTTTTTACATGGTCATGTTTGATATTGTTGGAAAGGCCATGCTCTGGCCGATCCAACGATAACAAACATTAACCCCTAGCTGCCACGGATCGGGAGATAGGGGGTTCATTGGTAATAAAAGAAAAACAAAACAATACGATTGAGGCTAGGGACAGATGAGCGCATTTTCTGCGGCCACCGTCAAAATGTACGTCGATGCGTGCGCACGCATTTTTTCACGGAATACGCTTAAGTGGTCAGACGATGCGCAATTCTGGACGTATTTCATGACGATGGGGTGAAAAGAAGTCTAGGGAAATCCGGCTGTTTGAACGTTATGTTGGCCGCACACTAGCAGCGTCTGACATCTCCTAATCACGCACACACGCTGCTATGCGGCCGCAGCGCACTCTGTACGTCAGTACCAGCGGTTTAACGTTCTCGAAAAAATGCGTTCATTTTCCACTTGCGTTGCGCGGCCGGACTTTTGTGCGACCGTACTTCGTATATTGGCTGTCATTGCCTGTCATCTGCTGCTAGTGCGGCCGTGATTATGTGCGCCAGAACGCGCGTTCGCACTGCCTCAGTCTGACCCTAGCCTATAAGTGTCAAAATTAAAACGCTGTTTGCAAAAAACTACGGAACGAAAATGCCTTGAATTTACATATACGGTCCTATGAATGATAATAAAAAGGCCTGTTAAAGAAAAATGAAAATCTGCTTTAAAAAAAAAAATAATGGAAAAAAGTTTAGCTGAAAAAATCCCAAAAAATGCCTAAGGCTAGGGTCAGACGAACGTATTTTTCACGTTGTCCGTGAAAAAGTGCGTTCGAACAAATGGACGTATTTTTTCACGGAATACGCGATAGCGGTCATACGATGCACATTTTCGTCCGTGATTTCGTACGGTTCATCAATAAGACCCTTTTTGCGTCTGGACGTTATGTTGGCCGGACATTAGCAGCGTCTGACGTCTCCTAATCACGCACACACGCCGCTATGCGGACGCAGCGCACTCTGTACGTCAGTACTAGCGGTATCGCGTTATCGAAAAAATGCGTTTGTTTGCCGCTTGCGTTGCATATATTGCCCGTCATTTGCTGCTACTACGGCCGTAATAAAGTGCGGCTGCACGCGCGTTCGCACTGCGTTTGTCTGACCCCAGCCTAAAAGATCCTTAAAAAAATCAATAAATGCAGAGACTTTTTGCTGCAGATTAAAATAATAAACGGTTTATTAGATATTAAATTCGCCTGAATAAACCTACTGAATGAAAGTACCGAACAACACTGCAACTTTTCACTGCTGTTCGGTGTTCTTTGAATAGATTAACCATTGCTTTTCTATGGGGGATTTCACTGCCTTCGAACAGCCAAAATTTGCCGAACTGCCTGCTCTCTTAATAGCAGAATGGCCCCGAAATGTCACCGTACGGGGAAATTCCCTGGTCGGTGACATTTCGGGGCCAGATCGTCTCTCTCTGAATAGCCTCTTGACACTGGAGACAAAGCTCAGGCTGGGTTGGGCTGCTGAGCAGTAGAATAGACAATCATATCCTTGCATTGTGAGTCACTTATGTTTGTGTCCTCTCCAGCCTCCTCCTTCCTTATCAGTTTCTTCTATGACGTCCATGCCCAGTAACGCAAATATTATCATCATCGTTTATATAGTTGAGACAGTTTCTACAACGTTTTACAATAACGTTACTGTGCACTGGCACCCTGTCCCTCACCCAGCCGCTCTATTAGTATCATTATCAGCTTTCTAATATCCTCATAGGCTCCTGGTGCCTTACAGTCTCTCTATGTATTCTCTGTAGCCGCCGCCATTACTCTCCTACGACTCTGCTACTTTGCTCATTCCATGAATAAAACGACTCCCCTATTGCCTGTACAGGGCAAAGGGCACCATTAAAGAGGTATTTGAGCTCTGTAAACTTATATACTACATACAGTCAGGTCCAGAAATATTGGGACAACAACACAATTCTAACATCTTTGGCTCTATACACCACCACAATGGAGATGGAATGAAACAAACACAATGTGCTTTAACTGCAGACTGTCAGCTTTAATTTGAGGGTATGTACATCCAACTCAGGTGAACGGTGTAGGACTTACAGCAGTTTGCAGATGTGCCTCCCACTTGTTAAGGGACCAAAAGTAATGGGACAATTGGCTTCTCAGCTGTTCCATGGTCAGGTGTGTGATATTCCCTCATTACCCCAATTACAATGTGCAGATAAAAGGCCCAGAGTTCATTTCAAGTGTGCTATTTGCATTTGGAATCTGTTGCAGTCAACTCTCAAGATGAGATCCAATGAGCTGTCACTATCAGTGAAGCAAGCCATCATTAGGCTGAAGAAACAAAACAAACCCATCAGAGAGATAGCAAGAACATTAGGCGTGGCCAAAACAACTGTTTGGAACATTCTCAAAAAGAAGGAACGCACCGGTGAGCTCAGCAACACCAAAAGACCCAGGAGACCATGGAAAACAACTGTGGTGGATGACCGAAGAATTCTTTCCCTGGTGAAGAAAACACCCTTCACGACAGTTGGCCAGATCAAGAACACTCTCCAGGAGGTAGGTGTATGTGTGTCAAGGTCAACAATCAAGAGAACACTTCACCAGAGTGAATACAGAGGGTTCACCACAAGATGTAAACCATTGGTGAGCCTCAAAAATAGGAAGGCCAGATTAGAGTTTACCAAACAACACCCAACAAAGCCGTCACAGTTCTGGAACAAGATTTTATGGACAGATGAGACCAAGATTAACTTGTACCAGAGTGATGGGAAGAGAAGAGTATGGAGAAGGAAAGGAACTGCTCATGATCCTAAGCATACCACCTCATCAGTGAAGCATGGTGGTGGCAGTGTCATGGCGTGGGCATGTATGACTGCCAATGGAACTGGTTCTCTTGTATTTATTGATGATGTGACTGCTGACAAAAGCAGCAGGATGAATTCTGAAGTGTTTCGGGCAATATTATCTGCTCACATCCAGCCAAATGCTGCAGAACTCATTGGACGGCGCTTCACAGTGCAGATGGACAATGACTCAAAGCATATTGCAAAAGCAACCAAAGAGTTTTTGAAGGGACAGAAGTGGAATGTTATGCAATGGCCAAGTCAATCACCTGACCTGAATCCCATTGAGCATGCATTTCACTTGCTGAAGACAAAACTGAAGGGAAAATGCCCTGAGAACAAGCAGGAACTGAAGACAGTTGCAGTAGAGGCCTGGCAGAGCATCACCAGGGATGAAACCCAGCGTCTGGTGATGTCTATGCGTTCCAGACTTCAGGCTGTGATTGACTGCAAAGGATTTGCAACCAAGTATTAAGAAGGGAAAGTTTGATTTATGATTATTATTCTGTCCCATTACTTTTGGTCCCTTAACAAGTGGGAGGCACATCTGCAAACTGCTGTAAGTCCTACACCGTTCACCTGAGTTGGATGTACATACCCTCAAATTAAAGCTGACAGTCTGCAGTTAAAGCACATTGTGTTTGTTTCATTCCAACTCTATTGTGGTGGTGTATAGAGCCAAAGATGTTAGAATTGTGTCCATGTCCCAATATTTCTGGATCTGACTGTATATTCTGAGCTCTAGTTCAGCTGACGTGTTGGCATTAATGGGTGAGAAATTCAGTATAACGGTTCCACCCATTAATACCAATGGCTCCCGTCATATTCCTAAGGAACCACAAAGCTCTCCTTCTGGCTCGGTTGTTACGACTGTCTGCTGTACATTAGCACAACCTATACTTTGTTTAGTGGCTGGAGAAACTGGTGTTCAGTGATTTTCCTCCAACAAAATCCCTTAATAAAAAAATCCCAGTTAAAAAAATAATAATATATATATATTATATATATAAATCACCAGAGTATAGCAGTGCGTAGTGATATTTTTATTGGACTAATGTTACAATTAAAAGACAAGCTTTCGAGGGTATCCCTCTCTTCTTCAGGTCTGGAAGCTATACTGAGCAAAATTATATATATACGGTATGTCTCTGTGGGCTTCCAGTGGTGGGGATAAATTATTCAACTGCCTCCTCTTGCTGCAAACAGAAGGACACGGAAACAAATAGTTCCCACAGTCTCTCTGCTCACCCTGTGAGGCTGCATACATGCAATCTTGCATAGTGCTTGCATCATGTTTCTCCGGTCCGGAGTCCTATGGACTACAGGGCAGATACCAGAGGCAGCACTGCCAATATCTATCAGTAACTCCCTTACATTACGATACAGCGACTCATTTGTAACAGCCAGTAATAGGAGCCAAGAATGTTTAAGAGCTTGTGTGGAATTTTAGCAACTGAGGCTCGCACTGCCAAAACGGGCAGAAAAGAGCGCCCGATCTGCAACTACACTGTGGCACGATTCCCATTAAATCTGTGGAACGACTCAACTAGGTTCAATTAACACATCAGAAGAGCTGACCTACACGAGTGTGTATCTGTGTTAATCCAAGCTCAAATATACCACCTGGATACTCAATCAATCTACACACAGATACACCAAACAGCCCATCAATCCACAGACACAACACTTGTATATAGCATCAGTCCACACAAAGACACACCACCCAAATATCCCATCAATCCACAAACACACTACATAGATATATCATCAATCCACACAGACATGCCGCCTGGATACCCTATCAGTCCACACACAAACAACCCATCACCTGGATAACCCATCAGTACACACACACACACACACACACACACACACACCACCTGGATACCCCATCAGTCCACACACACACACACACACACCACCTGGATACCCCATCAGTCCACACACACCACCTGGATACCCCATCAGTCCACACACACACAACCACCACTTGGATAACCCATTAGTCCACGCACAAACACAACCACCACCTGGAAGTCCCACCAATAAAAGGCCAGGTTTGCCAGATATCTGAAGCACAGCACAGGTTATTTAATTTGCTGCTCAGTGATTGGAGGATTCAGTCTGTATTGACTCATGGTAATCCTTAAAATCTGACCTGTTAGGGGTACTTGAGGACCAGGGTTGGGAACCAGTGATCTAAACATTCCCTCTTACACCCCATTAACTGGAAGATATTGTAGATTAAATAAACAAGAGCCCGAAAGCAAAGCTTTTGGTAAATGTTACGTCATGGGCAAAATTCACAAAATAAAAACCGAAGACTAAAAAAAAAAAAAACTAACCTTACTTTTTACATGCAATTACATCAAACAAAGAAAAAAAAGATGTCACGCAGGGGCTAATTTTCTAATTACATGATAAAAAATCATTTGTAGTCACACATGGGTTAATATGTTAATTAAATAATATTAAATGCTGTGTGGATACCCATGGGTTAATATGCTAATTATATAATAAGTGAGGTCACACAGGGGTTAATATGCGAGTTATAAACAATTACAAAGTGTTGTATGGTCACACGGGTTAATACTCAATTTATTATATAATGATGAATGGAGTGAGGTGACACAGGGGTTAATACACAATTTTAAAAATAATAATTGATGGAGTGAGGTGACAGGGGTATTGACACAGTTAAAAATGGCATGGAAACAGTTACACATGGGGTTTATATATATCATACGCTAATATTTTATTAATAGTGTGTTTTTCAGACACTACTGGCATTGACACAGTTAAACATTTTGCACCGTCTTGCAGAACATAGTTTTTGTACTGCAAGATGGTGTGGTGGTGAACGGGTTAATGAACCCGCGCATGCACGTTCATAACGGTTCGCTGGTTTAGCACCTTGCCTTTGAATACACCGGGGTGTGCTTAAAGGCATGTGGTGACGTCAGTGCACATGCGAGTTCCTGACGATTCGCTGATTTTTCAACGCTGCCTCTAAACACACTGACGTGTGGTTAGAGGCATGTGGTGATGCCATCACGCTTGCTCAGTGTGGCGGGTTCGCTGATTTGGCATTGCGGATGCCGAGAACAGGTGATCCGCGTCACTTCCGGTGATGCGGGTTCGCTGATTTTCCCGTAGTGGATATGGGAAACAGCTGATCTGCTTCACTTCCCGTGACGCGGGTTTGCTAAGGCTAGGGTCAGACGAACGCATTTTCACGTTGTCTGTGAAAAAGTGCGTTCGAACGAATGGACGCATTTTTTCACGGAGTACGCGAGAGCGGTCATACGATGCGCATTTTTCGTCCGTGATTTTGTACGGATCATCAATAAAACACTTTGTGCATCTGAACGTTATGTTGGCCGGACATTAGCAGTGTCTGACATCTCCAATTCACGCACACACGCTGCTATGCGGACGCAGCGCACTCTGTACGTCAGTACTAGCAGTTTAACGTTCTCGAAAAAATGCGTTCATTTTCCACTTGCGTTGCGCGGCCGGACTTTCGTGCGACCGTACTTCGTATATTGGCCGTCATTGCCCGTCATCTGCTGCTAGTGCGGCTGTAATTATGTGCGCCTGCACGCGCGTTTGCACTGCCTCAGTCTGACCCCAGCCTTAGTTGGCAAGTTCACTGCCTGGGCAGAACACCAGCCTCGTCGCAGCATCACAATACTGCGACGGATGCCGGGAGGCATGTCAGTACAGGCACACACTGTGCGCTCGTCTGACACCAGCCTAAAAAGCGCAATCCAACATGAGAGGTTCACGCTTTGTAGCGCGGAGCGCACTGACTGCGCTCAGCGAGGTGGCCGCACGGGTGTCAGAGTGGAAGGAACGTTCACTCTCACGGACATTCCTTCTGCTCAAAGAACGCTCGTATGACGCAGCCTAAGGAGGTTTTTTGGATGGGTCTATTTTTTTATAAAAGGATTACCAGGAAGGATACATTGAGATTTCTCTCGTTTTCAAGTATGTCCTGGGTTCACAAACATTAAATCGCTGCCGTGGCTCACTTGGTTAATGCGCCTGTCTACTAAACAGCTGGTCCTGCATTCAAATCTCAGTTTTTTGGGGGGTTTTTATGCATCTACGTCTGCCTTAATTATTATTATACAATGAAAATGCTGCGATTATTATTATAGTATATTGTGAATGATAGCAGCATCAGAATATAATTAATATTAATAATTGTGATTAATAGTAGCATTATCGTAATACAATTTTATAATAATAATAATAATAATAGCTGCATTATCATTGTATAATAATAATTAAGGCAGAGGTAGATGAAAATCAAGCAGAAACCTGTGTTCAGCATTATTGTGTTTATTGTGCTTTACATTAAAGTTGATTTCAAAGAAGAAAAAAAACTTTGAGTGAGCGGAGGTCACATGGGGAGTGGAGGTCACATGTTTCCTGTGGAGCTCCACTCCCCACAATCTGCAGCCAGAGCCCTCCCGAGCAAACAGCAGCTGTTTGTATGACGACACTGAGCAGAGCCATACCAAAAAGGCCGTAGGGGGGTGTTTTTCGCAGGGTGCTATTAGAAAATACCGCAAACGTAACATTCCCAGGCCGCTTTATCCCTCGTTTTGCAGACGTAAAAATAAAGCGTTAGGCACAATCTCTGTCGCTTCAGAGCAAACATAAAAAAAAAAGCCTGGCTACGGTTTGCTGATTTTAGGCCGACCTCCCCTACCTCCAAATCACATGGTTTGAGCGATCAAAGCGCAGGACTATTTTCTCTCTCTCTGTTTAGTCTTTATGTGTTTTTCCTGGTCGCATATCCCTCCGCCAGGGTCGGTAGATCCCGGAAGCGCAGCACTAAGATCCTGCCGCCGGCCTCAGACAGGCTGTGCTTATTATTTTAGGGTTCCGGGTGGGGGGGAACCAATCAATTCTTTCTTTTATTTTTTACTTTTCTAATTTACCACCATCACCACGTTCTCTGTCACCGCCTCCTCCCCGCTCCGGCTTTCTGCTTGTGCCTGCTGCTTTTGACATGTCAACCCCGGCTAGACGGCGCCTGATGAGGGACTTTAAAAGGTAAGGGGGCGCAAGATGGCGGCTCTGTGTGGGTGACAATGCCTGAGCTCACCCCCAAACCAGGAATTGGGGGTCCTGGGCCTTGTGGGGAAGCGTCGGTATCGTAGGCCTTCGTGTTTAATTGTGGGAGCTCAAACTCTGGGACCCAGATATTGGCCTACAATTCCCATGATTCTTTAAATGCCCTAGATGGCCAGAGAATCATGGGAGTTGTAGTTCAGAAACATGTTGGGTTGGCGTTTGAGATCTCTGGTTTAATGTGTGTTTTGTTGTTTTCTTTTCAGGCTCCAGGAGGACCCCCCGGCCGGAGTGAGCGGAGCCCCCTCAGAGAACAACATCATGGTGTGGAACGCGGTTATATTTGGGTGAGCCTACCCCCCCCCCCCCATTGTTACTCCAGGGCCTGCTACCACCTCCAGGGTATGCGTGGGCAGACAGCACAGGAAAAATGCTGCCCTGCACCTTGTGTCTCCTAAGCTGCAGGAGGAACCCGTGAGATGAATCCAGCAGAGACCCTCAGGACTCTGCTGCATTGAGTAATGGGCTTCATGTGTATTCCTGAGGAAACCCACTACCACCTTGACAGCCTTTTATATCCTATAAGGTTCTGATCTGTGCTGGGGAACCAGAAGCCTTCACTTCCAGGAAAATGACAGATGAGGAATAAAGCAACAAAATGTAAAACTAGCTGTAATGTACTCCTCCAAGACACCCCCCCCCCCCTCTGGAAAAAAGAGGGAGGCTGCTGCCAAGTTGACACCACAATGGCAGCTCTTGTCAAGATGCTCTGAGAGCCGCACGTGGATAAAACTGGTAGTGGGGAGACATGCTTGTGCTTCATCTAGGGTCACCAGATCAGCCATAAAGGGGCCCTTATTGCCATCATATACTGAGGGAAGTGCCGGGAAAAGTGCTGCCTTGCAACATGTAGAATTCATATGCTACAGGAAGGAAATAGGTCACCTGGGAATCCTTTTGATTTCTTACTTGCAGCATATAGATTCTGGGTCACATTCTTCGCACTGCCCGTGTCGCTTGAGGCCCCGTTCACTGTGCGATTTATCGCACGATTTTTGCTGCGATATGTAGCTTCTCCAAGGCATTTCAATGGAGCGATTCACATCTTGCTGCGCCATGTCACATTTTGTTTTTTGCGACTTGCATTGGTGGTGGTTTGCAAAATCACACAACTGCGACATTATCCCTCAGTGTCGCGAATATGAAAATGATACGGTCAACCTAGTAACATCACGACGATGGGGGGGCTAGAACTTTATAAACAGTGTGGTGTAGCTGGTCGGTGAATGAGTAAAAATTGAGTGCCTAATAACAAGAGGAAAATCCACTAGGGATGCCAAAAATAAGGTGTCTGCGATTGCTGACCATCTGGGGCCTAAAGGGCCTTCTACATAGAAACATCTTAGTTTCCCTATAGTAGGCCCTTTTAGGCCCCAGATGGTCAGTAATCACTGACACCACATTTTTGGCACTTTAACATTTTTAAAGGCATACTCTTATTAATGTGGTGCCCCCCCCCCCCTTGTTTAATTTCCCAGATGTTGCTGACAGCCTCTGCCCAGTTAGGCCCTGTTCATACTGCGCGATTTTCATATTTGCGACAGTGCGACAATGTTGTGGTTTTTGCAAAGCACCACCCATACAAATTGCAAAAAAGGGTCATGTACCAGCGACATGTGTTGTCGTGCGGCCAGATGTGAACAGCTCCATTGAAATGCATTGGAGAAACTACACAGCGCGACGTCGCGGCAAATTCTGCGAGACAAATCGCACAGTGTGAACGGGGCCTTAGACCAGGTACGTGACAATGTTTACATTTACTCGTGTATCCCTACAGTTGTGTGGCTGTGTAGTGAACACATGTACCCCAAAGCTTCCTGCAGCGAATCCATTGCCAGTCATGCCAAAAGGCATTTAGTATCTCATTGCTTATGGTGTCACCGCTGACTCATTGTTTAACCTGTCTGGCCAGGTCAAGGTAAATGTTCCGTTTATGCCAGTCATAAAAAATAGTTTGGTTAAGTAAGCAGTTTTGCAATGTTTGGAGGAGGTTTGCACTGCAAGACGGTGGTACTATTTGTATCAATAGACACGCTAGTCCTCATGGTAAACTTGGCACTGCCCCTTTAAATGCCTGCCATGGAGTGAATCTCGGATAGTTTTATATCCAAGGCTCGGGCGACATGTTTAAATTGATAACGTTTGTTACTGCTGGATTTTTGACTCTGGTGTTTTTGTGGAAACAGGACAGGTCTTTGCAATTGACTTTCTGTTCTGTCTATACTGTTGTTGCTCGTTCCACTCGACTCCATAGATTTACGTAAATGGATACTCTTGCAAAATATAACAAGGGGAGGAAAAGGTATAATCTGCACTTGTTTCTATACAATTCCATGTGCAACGAAACCTTTGTCAGAGGTTTTAGTTTGCTCGAAGCTGAGTCCTAAACAATGACCAAAAACTGCTCCTCTGAGCAGCTGCGTGGCCTCCTGCTTCTCAGCGAAGAGGCAGAAAAATGGGAAGTGCTTGGCGCGTGTTAAATAAAACCCATTTGGGGTTAAACTCTTGAAAAATGTTTTTTTTGTTTTTTTGTTTTTTTTTAACTGTAAGCGGCTGGGGCTGCTGGCGGCCTCTGCCCAATTTTCTCCAACTTTTGTTCCTTGACGCCTGCTCCTCTTCAGCTCGGACTCCCAACTACACAAGTTCCTGAAGCATCTTTTTTTTTTTTTTTCTTCTATGTAATTTGGTGTAGTAGCACAAATTGTGCACTGCTATGGGACGTTTGCATTTTAACGCATGCACAGATCTGACCCATCGGCTCGCTGCAGCAGGTCGTCTCTGATGTCGGCTCTCTACGTGACCTGGTGACCAGCAGCTGGGGAAATTCAAAATCCTGGCAGATTCTCCACTTCACCCAGCGGTTTCTGCCAGATGGGGTCAGCTGGGAGAAGGGGTAGACTCTCTACAAATCCTGACCACTTTTTAGTTTTATGTGATCGGGAAGAGTAGTGTGGTCCTTTTACCGGACTTGACTTGCCTGTGACTAAATTTGTCCCACCTGGGCTAATGGTGCGCACACATCTTGGAGTTTTAACCCTTTCACTGTTGAGGACGTGTGGGGAACGTCCTCATTGACTCCTAAGGAAAGATAGGGGTGGAGATAAGGGTTTCTTTGAACCCCGATATCTCCCGACTGTTTTCAGCTAGCAGGGTCATGTTTGGTATCATTAGAAAGGCCAGAGCATGGCCTTTCCAATGATACGTTAAACATGGTCATGTTTGGCAAGAAAAAAAAACCATACAAAAAAGAAATTTATTTTTTCTTAAGATGTGAAATGGCTCAGCAGTGAAGGGGTTAAATATGTATTTTAGCATGCTTATGTACATTTGATCACTCATGCTTCTTTCTCCTTGATTTGCAGGCCAGAGGGAACCCCATTTGAAGATGGTAAGTACATGCGAGAACCTGTGCGTTACTCCTGATTTTGGAAATTGTGGTGCAGACTGCGGGGGAGGAGAAAATGTTTGCTTTAGAGCGGTGCATGCATTACCTTGCCAGCACAAAAGTATGGTTCTAGACCTGAAAATGTTTGGGTAAAGCGGTTACCTGAGGTTTTGTGGGTTATTCACTTACTACTGTTTAGTTGTTGCAATCACAATAAATGTTGGCGATCCAGGTAGGGGAACCATAGAAAGTCAGGTGAAACGTTATCGATGACATCTCCCCCCCCCCCCCCCAATAGGTGTGCATGTTTTTATTTATTGTTGCAATCACATACAGTGCTACAGCAACACTAAACAATGGCTTTCATTGGAAAACCCTGATTTCTGGGAATCTTGGGTGATTTTTGATAGGCCCACAATATTCTGAGAGTACCTGTTTGCTTCTCTTAGTGGGGCGCAGCACCTTGGGGTGGGGGTAGGTGGATACATGATGATTGCTGCAGGGATTTTTTTTTGTCTAAATATTGCCTGTGCATGGTTCTGCAGGATTCCAGTGGAGTGTGTCATTTTTGTTGACATTAATGTCCTGTGGCAATGTGTGTTTAATGCAAATGGTTAAAAAAACTTTTTTTTTTTTTTTTTTTTTAAAGGCTGGTTTGTTTCAGTGATTTGGTTAGCCAAATATGTTGTCTTGCACAACATTTGCTTGTGCCCTTGCTAAAACAAACCTTTGGTATCTTGCCACCCTGTTGTGTTAAGTCGGTGCTTGACGACAAATTCACATTGAAGACAACCACAGGAACCGGCTACACCAGAGATCTCAAACTCGGAAGGGGGGCGGATGTTTATTGCCTACAAATCCCAGAATTCTTTAAATTAGATAAATGGTCAGAGAATCATGGGAGGTGTAGTTCAGAAACATCGGGGGGGGGGCAGCGATTGGGATCCCTGGGCTACACCATGTAAGGCCAGAAAGAGTTTGTATATTCCTTATGTAAATCTATATATAAATGTTCTAGTAGCCCATGGCTACCTGGGCAGGGAATTTGTTAAGGTTTGCAGCAAGTCAAACCTTCCCTCTTATTGCAAAGGGCATATAAAGCCCGCTGTGCCTGACATGCTAGTAAGACGGGGGGGGTGTATAAAGCCAAAATCTAAGAGTCAAAGCCAAAGTGTTCCTGACAGCTATGGATCTCCAGCAGAAAGTGGACAACCATTAGAGATTTGTTTTTCTTCAGAATCGTACAGTAAATCCATAAAATGTTTATTTTTGGGCTGTAACGTTGCTGATGGTTGGGAGATGTGAGGTTATTTCCATTCAGCTTATGAATTGGAGTAAGAGCTCTGCTGTATTGTGCCGACGTTCTGTATCCGGTTATTAGTTTGTCTGCAGAGAGATGCGCAGCCTCCATAAGAGCTGGACCGGCCACTCATCCTGCTTTTTCAGACCGGTTTATTTGAAAACTACAGCACAGCAACGATTCCACAAGACGTAATAAGACGCATGTCTTGCCTTCCTGTTCCTTATTGTTATATATTACATTTAAAATCCGTATGCAGTGCTTCAGACTTGGCCCGGAGGAATGAACCGGCTGCCCAGGGGATTCTTTGTGTTGTAGACATTGGCTCCTAGGTTTAATAGAAATGTGTCAGACAAAACCTTGTTTTATGTGGAAGCAAAGTCCTGTCTGCTTCCGGTGTTTGATTTCCAACATAAGCTGTATGAGAGTATTCATGAACATTAGTGCTGGGTTTAGTTGGAAGCCCCTTCATCCATTGTTTGTCCGTCTTTCTAACTCCCCCCCCCCCCCCCCCCGGGACCCTCTAACAAGGCAGATTTTGCAGATCCCCTTGGCGAAACAGACTGAATCCTGCAATCACCGAACAGCAAAGCATATCACCTGGGCTTCAGATATCCTGCAAACCTGGCGAGGCTGAGGGTACTTGAGGAGCAGGGTTGGGAAAAGCTGCTCTACCCCCCCCCCCCAATGCATTCATGTCCTTGTTTCTGTCTCTTTGTTGTCAGCCCTTTTGTACCTTGTACTTTTGCCCCCTTGCTCCTTGTAACTCCACGGCCCTGCTTGAAGCTCTTTGCACCTTGATTGCAGCCATTGCGCTCTCTATTGCTCAGATTCTTCCCTGAGAACAGGTTACAATATTTCAGCTAGAAGTGCTTTCATCTCACCCCCCTGCCCTGTGTTCGAGGGGCTGGGTTTCCGAACAGCGAGCTGATTTGGGGTTATAAGTATCAATCCTGTTATATGGGGCATTGAAGTGTGTGAATTTTGATTGTTTGTTTTTTCTTTTCTATATAGGAACATTTAAGCTCACCATAGAATTCACAGAAGAATATCCTAAT
This sequence comes from Leptobrachium leishanense, assembly GCA_009667805.1. NCBI lineage: Eukaryota > Metazoa > Chordata > Amphibia > Anura > Megophryidae > Leptobrachium > Leptobrachium leishanense. The sequence goes on along the minus strand of CM019071.1, from coordinate 26,800,726 downwards.
AAACCGCCTACAGTTAGATTTGTGTCCAAAATGTTTCACCCAAATGGTAAGTGGGGGGGGGGGGGTCCAGTGTCTCGGTTTGTCTATAAAATGTGACCTTGTATGTGTAATGTAACCATGAAATAATATGCATAGAAGTAAAACCTTGTTCTCCCCTTTTTTACTCTCTAAAGTGCCAGACCTGTGGCTCTAGGTGAGGCATGATGTTCTATATTGGCACAGCTGTTCATTGAGCTCGTCTGTTACACCCTGCCTATACAGATCCGTTTTCACAGGGCTACAACTCCTAGTTTCCCTGAAAGTGTGTGTTTGGATAGACCTACGCCAATCCAGAATCCCAGCGCTCGCGTTTATGCCTGCTCCAGTGCATCCATAGGAAATCTCATGGAGTGCATGACAGACACTTGTTCCATGAATCCCATCGGAGATTTAATCCGTGCAGGATGGACACGTCACGTACAGGACCCCAGTGCCTAGACTCTGGCTGTAAGCCTCAATAGCACAGATTACCATGGAAACATACAAAAGCAGAATACATTTTTCTCGTTCGAAGCGAGGTGCAGCAAAACACAAATGGGTATCTATCCATCCCTCATCTTGTAGCACAATAGATCTCTTAATGGTCTCGTAAAGGATTCCTACATTTTATATATGCCTAAAATGTTTCGGTGTCCTGGTTTAATGCATGTATAAAGCACATATTTTAAATTTCCTCCCATCCTAGAAGGAGCTCCGTTTTTAAATCAATATTTTTGATAGCTGTGTTGCACCTTCTAGACACCAGGAGCACTTTAAAACCTGAAGTGGTCAGGCTGTGTGTGTGCCCCTTCTCCCTGCAACCCAGTTTGCTTAATATTTATTGTGTGGTTGGAGGAAACTTTCACAAGTGTCCCCAGATGGACAGGAGTTGAATATTCTGCCTTCCAGTCACAGGTGATGTGCTGACATTGCCCTGTCTCTGAACGCTCGTGGTAACAAGTGTTCTGGGTGACGGGAGCCAATGGATTGGTTCTGCATGCAGCCGCAATCCTTCATTCTGCACAGGTGCTACAAAACCTGTGTGCACATTAACTTGATGCGCAGTGTACACAAACTGTATTGGATAACTGCAGGGACTTGGGTGTGTTGGAAACCCTGAGCTGAAGTAGTAGCATTTCCCAAGTAAGGGGGGAGAATTGGACATATCTATCTCCCTTTAAGGCTGCTTGAGTGGTTGCATGTCAGGGACTCTGCCCTGTGTTTTTGCGGGAATGTATAAACTATACATACTGACGGGCAGTGTGTACTTGGCAGTACATGACACAAGTGTTCATCAGAAAATGGGATTAGCTGAGCAATGTTTAATATTCTGTTAAGCAAATTTCAGCTTACACAACGTGCCCCCCCCCCCCCTTGGTGAATCTGGCCTGTGTGCGGCACGGAATGAGCTATTGAAGGCGGTGTGTGAAATTCCTCGCTATTGTGCAGCATTTACATGCCGCAAACCCACAAAGCTGAATTCTACTTCTGGTCGAGTTCCCTAAGGCTAGGGACAGATGAGCGCATTTTCTGCGGCCACCGTCAAAATGTACGTCGATGCGTGCGCACGCATTTTTTCACGGAATACGCTTAAGTGGTCAGACGATGCGCAATTCTGGACGTATTTCATGACGATGGGGTGAAAAGAAGTCTAGGGAAATCCGGCTGTTTGAACGTTATGTTGGCCGCACACTAGCAGCGTCTGACATCTCCTAATCACGCACATACGCTGCTATGCGGCCGCAGCGCACTCTGTACGTCAGTAGCAGCGGTTTAACGTTCTCGAAAAAATGCGTTCATTTTCCACTTGCGTTGCGCGGCCGGACTTTTGTGCGACCGTACTTCGTATATTGGCTGTCATTGCCCGGCATCTGCTGCTAGTGCGGCCGTGATTAAGTGCGCCAGAACGCGCGTTCGCACTGCCTCAGTCTGACCCTAGCCTAAAAGAGTGGGGGAATGTGTGTTGCCCCTGGGTAATCGTTGTGTAAATGCAGCTCACAGAAAAACTGTACAATTCCTGGATATGACATCAAAAACCAAATGGTGACCCAAGACAGGCAGATGTTTTTGGTCCCTGTTGCAGCATATCCAGCACATCGCACGGAGAGCCAGGAAGTGTAATTCCTGTCTTGTGTCTAAAGCTGTAGATGTGGCATTGCCGGTGTTTTCAGGGCATATCGCTCCCTTATGCCTTCTTTGTGTCTGACAGTCTGCCGCCCTCTTCTATGAAACAAATCTTTTTGTTTCTGGTTTACATAGCACGGGTTTATCCAATTTGCATATTTTCAGTTGTGGAAGATCCATTGGGTGTAATTTTAAGCACTCACTGAAATTTGCTGCTGGGGTCCCACAGGTGTGCAAAGGACATCCGTGAGAATGGTGGTTCTTTTCACTCGGGTGCCTGTTTGGCAACTTCCCTGTGCACAACTCTACAAAGCGCGAGGCTCACCCTTTTGTAGACGCTGTCTGTCTTGGCAGTTTGATCGGGAGGTAGTGCACCTAAGGGCTGGATCTATGGGGGGGGGGGGGAATCCCTCCCTTATCGAAATGGCTTCCACGATTCTTTGGCTACTTGGCCAGACTGGTTTTAACTCTGTATGATCTCATCTACACAGTCTGAGGAAATATGTGCATTGCTTGGACAAACCTAAAAATACTGCTCCTTTTGCTATTTGGGTTTCAGCAAACTCTGGTTGTGGGTTTCTCATCCTCTGCCATTAATCCACCTATATCTGGCCCACCCCATTCTGTAATTGTTTAACCTAAGTCCCTTAAGGCTCTTCCAACCAAATGTGTAGCAATGCATCATGGGAGATAAAGTTCCAAATGATTAGCATGCCAGCAGTACTGAATGTTAACAGCTCCCTTCCCCCCCCCCCTTCTTTTAGTATACGCAGATGGCAGTATATGTCTGGACATCCTTCAGAATCGTTGGAGTCCAACTTACGACGTGTCCTCCATATTAACCTCTATACAGGTAGGCCCTGCCGTCTCATTTTCTCTCGTGGCTGTGATTGGATGCTCCACTGTATTTAATTCGGCTGTTTTCGTTTTCTTTTCCCTCAGTCGCTGCTGGATGAACCAAACCCAAATAGCCCAGCAAACAGCCAGGCGGCCCAGCTGTACCAGGAAAACAAGCGGGAATACGAAAAGAGGGTCTCGGCAATAGTAGAACAGAGCTGGCGTGACTGTTGACCTCGGCCCCTTGTTATGAACACTCTGAACGAGAGGAATCTATCTATATATAATGAAGTGTCTGAGTGATCTTCCTCTTGCTAGAATCTCTGCATTTATATTGACTGCAAAAAAAAAAAAATTGGCTGTCGTGCTGTCACCGCCTATCTTAGCCGCCCTCTCCCACTGACAGGTTTGTTTTTACTTTTTTTTTTTTTGCCTAGCCTTTCCCCTCTTGGACACCTCCAATACATTCACGTTGCAATCAGATGTACTGTATGTGGGTTACTTGCATCGTTATATATATTTTATATAGTTTTTAATACTTTAAGCACTTTAGTTTCCGCATTCATCTTCTCGGTTTTTGTGGGTTTATTTTCCTTACATCCAAATATGTGCAAGAAAAACACCACCAATAAATGCAAGAGGTAAGGGTTAAATTTTTTTTCTTGTCTAAAGTGTGAGGCCAAAATAGAACACTTGACTTAAAGGCTCCCCAAAGGTTACTTCAAACATTTGGAATTTGCAACTCTACAGCAAGCCCCCCCCCCCCCCCCCGTGTTGATGGCTTGCATTTCCCAGAATTCTTTAAATGGATAGAATCCTGAGGATTTGTAGTTCAGGAACATCTGGGGAGTTGAGTTTGACAGCCCTTACCTACAACGTACAAATACTTTCCTTTTATCCTCAAAAGCAACATGGTGCTGCCAGAGCCTCGTTGCCTCAAAATAACTGCGAACAGAACCCCAAATTTTACTGTAGTCCACGTAACCTGCTGATATCATTGGAGGGGAGAGGGATAAAGTTATATTGACAAATGTAACATTTTTAAAATCTGTTTTATTGGCCAATGTGCACTCACTCAAAGCAGCAGTCCTTGACACAACAAAGCAAAATCCTTGCTTTGTTTTCTGCTGGTTGTGTTTTTTTTTTTTTTTTTTTTTTTTACTTTTTTCTGAAAGGCTTGACCTTTAAGGCTGACACTTACATCCAGTACATTGTACTGAACAGAAGGTTCTGTTATTACTGCGGTTCTTTACTGAAAATCAAACTTCCAATGTGTGCTGTTTTTGTTTTATAAAACAAAGTATTGATGCATTTTATTTCGTTTTGTGGATTTCACACAATCTCCCATAGGTTTGATTTTGCACAAGTAACCCATGTAAAATTGTACATTCTCTAAACCTGTAAATAAAGTGTAATCTACCAAAGTTCCTAAATAAATATCAAGACTTTTTTTTTTTTTTTTTTTTAATTTCAATTTTTAAATCTTGCTTTTTAGGTGGTGGGGACTTCTGTACCAAATATTTCTTGACACGTATACACCACACAACAAAACCTGTATAGCCAAACTGTTGCAAATGTAGCAATGTCCTACCTAAAACGTGACATACTTTACCAGATCAACAAACCTTTAAAATACATGTGGATGTGGTGGGAATACTCCAAAGATGTTTGTTTACAATTTTTAGCATTCTTTGGTCAGAGATAAGAATTGTAGTCTTATTTAGGGTATTTGGCACCCAGGGCAAATGCTCCCCTTAGTGTTACACCCCCCCCCCCCCTAAAATGATCTGTTTCAATGATGTGGAAGAATTCTAATTTGATGCCGAAGACCTTGTGCGGTCTGGGTCCAAGAATGAGATGTTGCCTTGCCTGCCCCCCCCCCCCCCAAAAAATCAATGCATTTCACAGCGATAGAACTCAATCACATTACTGAGGTTTTATGCTAGCACATTACTGCAAGGTTTTTTTTTTTCCTTTTGCAGTGGAGCACTGATACGCTCATACACACTGCACAATGAGTTTTATTGCTGTGGAGCTCTGATGCCCTCACAACATAAAGGGTTAGTCAGAAAGCACTAAAATTTCCATGCTTTCTAGTTCAGCGTGATTCAGCAATTCCATTTTGCCGATCCTGCGGTGAACTCCAGATTCGTCACCAGCTCCCTGAAGTGAACCAAACACCCCTGCACTGGGATTTTTTTTTTATTTATAGAAATTTTTGGAACGTCTTTCTCACTAAGACCACCTCATATACTACTTCCATGTGTAATTTTTATAAACGCTCTATCCATACCTCTGTTCGGGTGCGTTTGGCATAGTCAGCTGTGTTCGGTGGATTTTATTGGAGCGTTATGGGTAGCTGAACCTGGAGTCACCTTACCTGGCAGGTGGACTTGACACTGCACATAATGCACCTATGTGTATCACACCCCGACACTGCACACTCGCACGAAACACTGCACTTTTGTGTGCACGCCGCCCCCTCCCCCCACTTCTTGCCCATCAGTACCGCCTCCTGCAGCTCTGCTCACCTCACTCTTCCTTCAGCGCGGCACAGGAGGACTTGGAGGCAGACTGACAGCAGATGGTTCGTGCTTCATGGATGCAGACCACATTGCTGCATGGATGGGCCAGTCCTGAAGGGATGACGGCTGGCTAGATGCACCCAGGTGGCCCGTACCATCTATAACACCACTGTTGAAAGACACCTCGAGCCCTGAGTTCGACAGCTCTGCTCTATAGGAAATGCCCTCTAATGCCATGACCTAAGCCAAGCACTAAATCCTGATTTATAACTGCCATGGCACTAAATACAGGAACGATAGGCACACAAAACAAGAGATTGCAGACTTCCTATATTTAAGTTTGAGCATCCAACTTTATGTGCCACCCAACTTGTGTTGACATTGCTCCTGGTAGGAGCTTCCGGCTCTTCTGAAGCAAAGTATTGGAAAAGTACAGAGGAGTACACCTTCTCCAGAATGCTCAGCACGCAGAGCGGTGCACCCCCAGCTTCTGGCTTTCAGGATCCGAGAGGAAGTATATTGGAGAGCCCCCAATCCCTGACTGTGTGTCAGATGCTGGGGCTGCCCAGAAGCCCTTTCACAAACGTGCCTGACTGTAGCACGCCCCCCCCCCGAACTGCTTTATGACAGCAACATAAGAGCTAAATCGAATATCCTTGATTTTAAAAATAAAATCTGATCACTACCTAGGACAGTGACCTCAAACGCTGACCCCCTTCAGATGTTTCAGAACTACAACTCTCATGATTCACTTGACTTCTTGTATTCAAACAATTCTGGGAGTTGTAGCCATTAGTGATGAGCCGAACACCCCTGTGTTCTGTTCGCATTCAAACACGAACCGAACTCATTGCAAGTCAACGGGGTTCAAAAGTTTTGATTTTTAGAGTGCCCTCCAAGAGGGAATCTATTCATAAACAACTGCTTGGGGTGGCAGCCTGTATGAAAAGAGACGTTTTAGGACACGCAGAACAAGTTTAGTGATTTTTGTTTTGGCTAAATTATGGTGAAATTTATGCAGGCTTTGGATGACAGTAACAATTAAAATTGCTTTAAAATTGGGAATTTGTCTGCCACAATGCCGTCACACCGTAACCCCTCTGTGGTATTGTGAAAGAGTGCAGGGGTGGAGGTTTTAGTAATGCAGAAGAGATCCCCGATCTATTCAGTTACATCAGCAGCTATAACAAAACCGGGTCAGCAATGTTTAGGCACTTGTACACGCTACGGTATATGGTGAGAATCGGCGCACACCAGTAGCAACAGGAAGCAAACAGAACAGGCAGGGAATACACAGAGAGAATAGTCAAATGGCAGGCAAAGTCGGCAACAGATCGGGTCCTCAGAACAAGCAGGGTCAGTAACAAGTATACAAAGGACATACTTGAAAACGAGAGAAATCTCAATGTATCCTTCCTGGTAAAATCCTTTCACAAAAAAACTGATTCGGTAAGCTAGCGATGCAGGAATAAAGACTGAGAGACACTGAGCGTATAGCGACGCACAGCGTAGCGAATCAAAGCAAAGCAAACATTTTGCAGGTTTGACTTCACTCTGCTCCGCCTCGCTGCGTGTCTACACTGCATTACGTTTGCATCTCACCGCACTGGACAGGAATCCACTAACTAAATTAAAATGTACACACAAAATCTCAATCTCAACTAAATGCGCCCCCCCATTTGGCTGATCCCTCTAGAATAAATGTTGGACCCGACAGAGAAGAGAATATATATATTATTCTCTGCTCTATCGGGTTCAACATTTCTTCTGGAGGGATCAGCCAAATGGGGGTGCAATTAGTTGCCAAAATGTGTAATACAAGTCTGGATATATATATTTATAAATATAGATATCTATCATACCTGCCCTTACCTTCCCCTATAAATTTGCTAAAAATATACACACAAAAGAAACAAACCACTGCCTGAGACCCTGCGCAGCCCACATGCCATCCCCTCTATCTGGCTGAATGTATCTAATATATATAATTAAATACATTCAGCAAGGTAGAGAAAGAAAAAATAAAAGTTTTATTTTATGTTACTGGGGACATTTAAAAATGTCCTCAGATTTTATTTTTTTTAGAAATGTGTCGCCTTACCTTAGCCTGGTGGTCAGTGGGGGCTCCCTTGATCCTGGTTGTGGGGGGTCTGCCGTGGCCGCAAGTGCAGTGGCTCTCTCCCTGCGCTACCTGTCTCTGCCACATGCACCCGGGCGGCTAGCCCGCACAGTCGCAGCTCTGTCATCCGGCAGCCGCATGCTCCTCAAGGGGATCCTTGGGAGGCCCCGGCAGGCTGCCCTCTACAGTGCCTGATTAGAGGGCCGTGTCTGCCTGATGTTTTAGTAACAAGAATGTTTTATCCCATAGGCCTCAATGTTAAAAATATTCCCGTTTTAATCCAATATCTAATAAACCGTTGCTTATAATATTCTGCAGTAAAGAGTCTCTTTATTTCTAGATTTTTTTAGCATTTTTTTTATACTTTTTTCACATCTCTGGCCGGGGTCTCATGCCAGACTGACTTCCTTGAAATTAGCCCAACGTTTTTATGGGCGCCAGCCATCACGATGACATCGCCAGGTTGATGTTAAAATATAAGCAAAAAGGGTATAGGGAAGATATCATTAAAAGAGACTGGAAAATTATTAAAGATAAAGACAGGAAAGAATTTTTTAAAAAGAAAAGACACCTCGCCGAGAAGGCTTTGATTTCGCATTTATTACGCAGTTTAATCCTCATGCGGCTTGAAGGAGAAAAGTTACCAGGAAAGGCTTAATGATCTTAACATGTACAGCTTGGAAAAAAGACGAGACAGAGGAGATATGATAGAAACATTTAAATACGTAAAGGGAATCCACAAGGTAGAGGAAGGGAGTATATTTAAAAGGAAACAAAATAGCAAAACAAGAGGACATAGTCTTAGATTAGAGGGGCAAAGGTTTAAAAGTAACATCAGGAAGCATTATTTTACTGAGAGGGTGGTGGATACATGGAACAGTCTTCCAGTAGAAGTGGTAGAGGCCAAAACAGTAATTGAATTTAAGCAGGCATGGGATAGGCATAAGGCTATCCTAAACAAAAGATAAATCCAGGTAAAGTATCCATGTAATTGGGCAGACTAGATGGGCCGAAAGGTTCTTATCTGCCGACATTTTTCTATGTTTCTATGTTTCTATGCGACACAAATAAGAAATATTTTAAAGAAACATTGGCACGTCTTGAAAATTGACCCAGTATTAAAAGATTATATCCCTAACTCACCAACGGTTATTTTTAGGAAAGCAGTAAATCTGAAAGATACTTTGGCACCTAGCCAACTACTGAAGTTGAAAATGGAGACGCGAGGAATTTTTAATTCTGAAAAACCCATTGGTTTCTTTACATGTGGAAACTGTAGGGCATGTGTGCACCAAACTAGGAAACCAGTTCTTTTTAAAAGCAATCTCTTTAATAAAGAATTTGAGATAAAAACCTTTTATTAATTGTACCTCTAAAGGGGCTATCTACCTATTAGAATGTCCATGCGGGGCTCAATATATAGGAAGAACCAGTCGGGAATTAAAAGTGAGAATTTTAGAGCAGTTAGGTAATATTAGGAGGAATAAATTGGACCACAGTGTTCCTATACATTGCAATAATTGCCCTAAATTTAATATTGCCAATTTTAAATGCATTGGGATTGATATAGCTCACAAACATTGGAGAGGAGCTGATTTTACTAGAGTTCTGGCAAGAAAAGAAACCGAATGGATTTTTAGGATGGGCACATGGAGGAAAGGAGGTCTTAATATGGAAATGGACATAAAGGGATGTCTTTAGAAATGTTTACATTGTAAATTATATATTGCTGTTTTTACATTTTTTAAATGTTTTTTTTTTTCTTTATTACATGTTTTTTTCTTTATTATAGTTTTTTTTTTTTGTTATTTTTATTATATGGATATGAGTATCGCTAAGGAGCCGCCACTGTAAGAAGACATGTGAGCGCCGCCATCCAGGGGACTCTCTGGAGTTCGCTTGTCTTCAATACATCTAAACGCCGGCTATCCTGTCATGCGTATTAGAGCTGTGATGCCCAAGCCTCGCTTCCGGATCTAGGACAGCCAAGTCTCTTTTTGGATCCGGGATTTATGCGTCGCTGCATGAGAAGAAGCAGAGACATCCAAGCCTCGTTTCAAGGTCTGGCATAGCCAAGCCTCGTTTTGGGGATCCAGGATACACGCCTCATCGTGTGAAGTGAAAACCGATGAGACTAAGAGATACTATTTAAGTCGGCGATGATGGTGGTGGTTTTATTCCTTTTATTTTTGGCATCTTTCTCCCTGATGAAGTTTGATGAACGAAACGCATTGGAGATTTTATTTGAATGTATGCTGTTTACAATAAATCAACTTTTGGAAATTTCCTCGTGGTTCTTTCCTGTGGCGGCGGGCGAACTAAACGAAGATCTTCCTCTGGGAGCGGTAACAAGCAATACTATATGCCTACAATTATTCTTAATCTTGTGAGTGCTATGATAGCGGGGGCCTTTTAATATAGAAATTTGCTACCCTCTGCACCATGAGATGTTATTTTGTCTTCTAGATCGTACATCCCCCAATTTTGGATTGATAACTCTTGATCTTAATTGTATGCTACCATGGACGTTAAAATGTGCGGCAACACGGAATTTTAATACAAGGTCTCAGAGGCTCCTATTGCATTCTCTTTTCTTGCGTTTAATATAGCAGCAAACATATATGTCGAAAATAACACAGACATTTAAACAAAATATTTGGTAACAATGAAGTATTCTAACCCCCCTTTCCCAGTGAGACAGTCCAGTGCTCTGCTAGCCTATATATACATCCAGCTTCCCGCCTTTTCTCACTCTTTTTTTGCTGCTGGAGAAGATAAGTATAGATTTATTTCTCCTATATTTATTATATATTTACATGGTTTATTCCGGTCGTCCAGCGTTAACTGAGGCGACCGGAGTGGTTTAGTTAGGTTTTGGTAGCGTTCCCTTCGCTGTGGGAACAGTTAAAACAGGTTTTTCAGAGTTATTTCCATATTTACTTGTGAGCTTATTTCCTCGTGGCGGAGGCCGTTGCTAGGGGCGGGGCGCATGCGCGGTACTTCGCGCGCTTCGTTCCGCCGGCATTTTAGTGTTGTATCACGTTGCCTAAGAGAATGCCGCGTTCTAAGTCAGCTCCTCGCTTGGTGGCTAAGGATTCTTCCCCCGAAAGGGACACTGATTCGGAGGACTGCTCCTCACAGCTGGATAATCACCATGACAAGGCTGGTACCCCGTCGGGCTCTAGAGTCGCTGACCCTACTGACCCCAATCCTCCTAAACTCAACTTAGAACCCCATGTTCAGACATCAATTGAAAACGCTGTCTTTAAAGCTGTGTCAGCCTTTTCTACTTCTTTCTCCCAATCCCTTAGGGATGCAATTTCGGAAGTTAAATCTGATGCTGCCCTGGTTCATCCAGATAACGATGTGGGCACTGTACTCACCAAGGTGAGATTCTCCCCTAACCACGGGGAAACAGCCCAATAAAAACGAAATGCGCAGGGCTGGCATCCCCGTGACACTGCCCAGGGAGTCTATGCCGGGGACACTCTTGCCTATAAAGCGCAATCAAAAAACGCACCATGTGGAGTCTGATTCTGCTAAGCCAGTTAAGCGCTATGAATCTTCCCACTCACACGAACGCCCTTCCACATCCAGTGGACAAGATAATCCTCCTTTCTCAGGGGAGGAAAACAGAGAAGACACTTTAGAAGTGTAGGCTTCAGATGAGGAATTTTCTGATATACCAATTACACCACATCAAAGGTCTGATAAATCTGGACCTATTTATGACCCTATGGGTAATCCCATGTTTACCCCGAAGATCTGTCCCACCCTCGCTCCACTGAATGGACCCTCACCCCACATGTGGAAGCTTGGGTTGATGCGAGAGTGCGTAAACCGTTGGATAAAAACCACCAGAAACAGAATGAGAGCAGAGTGTCCCCGACCTACTACCGTAGGGAAAACGTGCTTGACCCCTGACGTTGATAAAAAATTCATAAAATTTGTAGAGAATAAAAGGCTGGTCCCAAAATAAGTCCCAAAATAGAGGAATTGATTTAGCATTTAAAAACTGCCAAGACAAGCTTTTAGATGTGATTGGCCCACTAGCCAAACTCCTAGATGTTGCGGAACAAGCAAAGTTGGCGGATGCTACACTAGACCCTTATGACGAACGAACTAGGTGCAAAGGGCTCTGAGTTTTGTGGGCAACACTAACTCGGCCCTGGCGACAGAACGTCGCAAATGCATTTTATTAAAGATGGATCCGCAACTGGCGGACAATGAATTAGGTGCAAAAGCCCAAGGATGGTTATTTGGCCTGGGTTTCCTACGAGACATGTCCGAATACACAGGGGTGTTCACCACGATGGAGAAAGTCACGACATCTATTAAAAAAGTCTTTACAGCGGGTGTTTTCGCTAGGGCCGGCAGGGTCAGGGGTCGTGCTGCCGGCCGAGGATCAGCGGGCATCTCCCGCCAATTTACAGGCTCCGTGGCGTACAACGCGTCAAGAGGGTCAGTGGCATATGACGCCTCACAATCTGAGACCAGAGTTGCCAACTTTTTCCCATCACGTTCAAGACCCTGGCGTGCCAGAGGTTTTCGAAACTTCCGAGGTTACCGGGGTGGACGCAGTTCCAGATACAGATATCAAGGTACACCGTTTGTTGATTCATCCTTCGGAGGTTCAAGTGGGAGGTCATTTATGTTCATGTCTAACACACTGGCGAAAGATCACATCAGATGTTTGGGTGTTAGACACGGTAAAGGGTTTTCACATAGATTTCATTTCTGCTCCCGTTCAACGATCCTTTCCCCCTCCGATGACTTTCTCGGAAGCAGAAAGGGTATTGATAGAGGAGGAAGTCTCAGACCTTTTACGAAAAGGGGCTATAGAACGGTCTACACAAGAGGGAAAATTTCTGGGCAATCTATTCCTGGTACCCAAGAAGGGTGGGGGAAGTCGACCCGTGCTCAACCTCAGAGATCTGAATCTGTTGGTGGTTTACAACCATTTCCAGATGGAGGGCTTACACTTATTGAAAGAGGTCCTTCATCAAGGAGACTGGTTAGCAAAGATAGATTTGAAGGACGCCTATCTGACGGTTCCTATGGCAGAGGAATCCAGGAAGTTCCTCTGTTTCCATTGGAACAACGTCACATGGCGTTTTCGGTGCCTCCCATTCGGGCTGTCTTCAGCACCCTGGTGCTTCACCAAGCTGCTGAAACCAGTGGTGAGCCATCTCAGATCTCAAGGGGTACGTCTCATCATTTACCTGGACGACATACTTCTGATGGCGGAGTCTACACAACAACCTTATAATCCAAATTCATCAGACAATCACTCTGTTGCAAGAATTGGGATTTCTGGTGAACGAAGAGAAATCTATTCTTCATCCAGTCAGGTACCTGGAATTTTTGGGTCTCATGGTACATCCCATTCAGATGTCACTCAAACTGCCGGATCACAAAGGCAAGGCCATTTTAAAAGAGATCCGTGCGCTTCTCGCCAGTGTCTCTCCAACACTGCGAGAGCTCTCACGGGTCATAGGACTATTGGCGGCTACGAAATTGGCGGTGCATCCTGCACCTCTCCACTATCGGGCCCTCCAACGCCTGACGGCCCTTTTCCTAAGGAAGGGATTCGATTACTCAGATCAGGTGCAACTCACGGAGGGAGCGAGAGAGGATCTCCATTGGTGGATTGAGAACCTCCGATCCTGCAACGGCAGACCTATTACAGTTCCCCACCTTCGGTGAAGATAGATTCGGATGCGTGCCTTTCAGGTTGGGGAGCAAGGTTCAGGAATTTGTTGACGGGGGGGCCCCGTGGTCCCCCCAAGAAGCGAGTTCCATATCAACGGACTAGAATTGTTGGCAGGTCTATTAACCTTAGAGTTTTCTGAAACCGCCGGATCGGCTGTCCGTCCTTCTGCGGATGGACAACTTTCCAGCGGTCAGATACATAAACGCTCTGGGGGGACCTCGTTCCTCTCTCCTCACCGGGATGGCGACACGACTCTGGGACTGGTGTTTCCAGAGAGGAATAGTGGTTCAGGCCCAATTCATTCCTGGTGTGTCGAACCTCTTAGACTGCAGTTAGAGACACACGGAAGACTCCAGGGATTGGCGTTTACACTCGTCAACTTTTACAAGCGTGTCGGAGTTATGGGGTCCATTTCAAATAGATCTATTCGCCTCCCGGCTCAACAATTGGCTACTCCAGTTTTACAGTTGGCGTCCGGACCCCATGGCCCTAGCCACGGACGCCTTTCTGCAGAACTGGGGGGGGTCCTCGACATTATGCGTTTCCCCCATTTCAACTCATTTCTCGGACGTTACACCAGATCCCGATGCAGGGGGCGGAGTTGGTTCTAGTGGCTCCTTTCTGGCCCAACCAACCTTGGTTTCCTCTGCTACTGGAACTCCTGGTGGACGTCCCGCGCTTACTGCCGGATCTACTGGTGGACGGGTTGGGACAGCCCCACCCGCTGTTGTCACAGGGAACGTGCCCGGTCCTAATCTCTTTGGTCTCGGGACATCCGGGAAGACCGGAGGGGTTTCGGTCCGAGCTAGAGCTCTACTACGGGCAGCATGGGCCCCGGGCACCTTGTCCTGCTATGACTCGGCCTGGGCCCAGTGGTCTGTTTGGTGTGTGTCGAGGGATCAGGATCCCTTTCGAGCCCCTCTACACTACATCCTGAACTTCCTTTCAGAATGTTTTGACGAGGGTAGAGCGTATAGGACTCTTACAGGGTTATCCAAAGAGATTCGAAAAGTCACCGCACGTTCAGTGACTTTTCGTTCTCTTCAATTCGGTTCCTTTTCCCGATTGCATTTCGGTGACCCTGCGGTGTATTCAGCAAACACCACAGGGTCCCCGAATTGCAGGGAAAAGCTGCCGCAAACCTGACGAAAACTAACCGAATGCACGCTGAAAACAAGCAAAAACATCTGGATTAACCTTCGAAAAAGCCGAACAGGAGCCGAATCACACAGAGCCGAAGCAGCTGTGACGTAGAGGAGGCAGTAAATAAATTAGCAAAACCATTTGTATGAATCTGGGAAAAAGAAACGCTGTTTGCAAAGAAACTACTGAGCGAAAATGTCTGAAATTTTCACAGGAGGTCCAGGGAATGATAATAAAGAGGGCTGTTACAAAAAAAATAAGTAAACTGAAAAAAAAAAAAAAAAAAAAAATCGGACTTTAAAAAAAAAAAAAAAAAATGCTTAAAGTATCCTAAAAAATCTATAAATAAAGAGACTTTTTGCTGCAGAATTTTATAATGAACGGTTTATTAGATATTGAATTAAAACGGGAATATTTTTAACATTGAAGCCTATGGGATTCTCCTGAATAAATTTGCCGAATTAAACCACCGAATGGCAGGGCATTAGGGGAACCTTTCACTGCTGGTTTGTGTTCTTTGAATAGACGAAGCAGTGCTTTTTCATGGGGATTTCACTGCCCTCGAACAGGCACCGTATGTTCAGGCAATTCGCCAGGATTTGGCGAATTGCCTGCTCTCTGAATAGCCGAATGGTCAGGAAAGGTAACCGAACACTGATTTTCAGCGTTCGGTTACCTTTCTCAAGCAATTCGGATCTCTTTGGATAACCCTGTTAATGTTTATAGGTCGGCCCTCTCGGTTTATCACGAGGGTTTCTTAGGAACCCCTGTGGGCAAACATCCCTTGGTCTGTCGTTTACTAAGAGGCTTTAGGTGTTCGAGACCTCCGCTCCCTCGATATTCGGAGACATGGGATGTCGCTATGTTGCTCACGTTCTTAATGGCATGGCCGTCTAATGAGAATCTCTCCTTGAGACAGATCTCGGCCAAGCTATTGGCCCTCCTCTGCCTTGTTTCGTGTAAAAGAGTAGGGGATGTCAGGGCTTTGGATTTTCAGGTCAGATCTTTTGTTCCAGAAGGGGTTCGTTTCGATGTCTCTCGTCGTACTAAAACGTCTTTAACATCAGTGTTTTATCCGGCGTTTTCGACTCAACCTGCTTTATGTCCGTTTGGCGTGCTTACAAGTTTTTGTGAACCGTACGATCGCGCTGCGCTCTCCAGGGGTGTCGCCGCTATTTATTTCGTATCGCTCTCCGCATGCCGCGGTCGGTTCCACTACGCTGGCACGTTGGTTGAAGTGGTTGTTGGCCCTGGCAGGAGTGGACGTGAATAGGTTTGGGGCACACTCTGTTCGCAGCGCCACGGCGTCATCGGCTATGGTGGCGGGTTGTCGTTTGCAGGATCTGCTCAGGTCGGCGGATTGGTCTCGTGAGACCACTTTACGGACCTTTTATTTTAAGATTATAGTTCATTGGTCGTCCGCTCTTATGGATCAGCTTTGAACTTGCAATAGGAGCCTCTGAGACCTTGTATTAAAATTATAAAATTTAGCTAAGTATGACGGTAAGTTAGAATTTTAATAAAGGACTCAGAGGCGAGTATTGCCCACCCTGCCCTCCCAGGGCGGACTCTAGGTTTTGCTCGCGTTCAATATCACGCGTTGGTTTCTCACTTCTTTTGATTTCAGCTCAGTGAGATGTTAAGCATCATCTGGTGGCGGTTCCTGTCTTCAAGGTCCGGATGGATCGTTTTTCCTCATGTTTCTCTGTGCCTGTGGATCCATTAACAAGCAAAGAAAAGAGGGAGAAAAGGCGGGAAGCTGGATGTATATATAGGCTAGCAGAGCACTGGACTGTCTCACTGGGAAAGGGGGGTTAGAATACTCCATTGTTACCAAATATTTTGTTTAAATGTCTGTTATTTTCGACATTTATGTTTGCTGCTATATTAAAAGCAAGAAAAGAGAATGCAATACTTGCCTCTGAGTCCTTTATTAAAATTCTAACTTACCGTCATACTTAACTCTGTTTGTGGCGTTAAGAGGAAGAAACGCCGAAGGGGATTTGCGATAAAATACGGTTTTAAGTATATTTTAATCCTCAATGGTGACATCACAATTGTTAGATTATATAATTAGGATCAAGAGACCACACACGAAGTACATTCGCACAGAAGTGCGGACGCACAACGGACGCGGCAAACGGACGCAAGTTAGGCAAGAACGTAAAACCGCTAGAACGGACGTGCGGAGTGCGCCACGTCCGTAATGCTTTGTGTGTAAGTGATGGAACGGCATTTTTGACGGTCAAAATGTTTTTCATATTAATTTATTTTCCCTTCTACATCAGTCAAAAAGAACATCAGCCACAAAAACGGACCGTGTGGGCACTACCTTGTCAGTCAGAAAGTACGTCCGGTGTGCGCAGACGCACAGAATGCGTTCGTCTGACCCTAGCCTTAGCAAGGGTATTTTTTTGGTGGTTGTAGATTTTAGGGCTTAAGGTTCGAAAAGGTGTGTTTTCTCCATTTGTTTTCATCATATTTCATAAAAAAAATTTATACCAAATTATCTGATCTGTAGAAAGTCTATTTAATGTCAAGAAAAATGGTATAGAACAGGCCTCAAAATTTCCACTCGCCTGCTCGTATTTGGAGAGTGGAAATTACATGAGGGCGAGTGGGAATGCAGAGGCAGGGCAGGATAAGGGGTTAAGTGGGGCAACTAGTGGCGAGTAACTCTTAAGGCCTGGCTAGTAGCTTGGGACTTGAAAATTTGAGCCCTGGTATAGAATATGTGTGGGTCTCATAAACAAGAGGAAAATTAGAGCTAACCACAAACAGCGCAGAAATATAAAAACAGCAGTGGATACTTTCAGACTGACAATGGTAAAACCGCCTGGTCACGCTGGGGCTAATTTGGCAAGCATTGGCAAGTTACCAAGTTCTCTAGGGAACATTCCCCTAGGTCACCATACTGTTGTATGTTGGTATGTTTCACCATTGATTCCACTCGGTCATTCCAGGGTGGGAGAAGCTGCAGATCACCAGGTGATTGATAAGTCTACTGGGAGACGTGTGGGGACATCGTCTGCAAGGAATTGGGAAACCCAACATTCTTTGCCACAGGAAAAAGAAATCCCTTAATATGAACAAGCATGAAGAGTAACGGACTTTATTTTTGGGTTCATTTATAAATAATAAAAAAAATATCTCCTTTTGGGTGCCCCTCCCCCCTCAAAAAAAAGCTTTTTGTGATGTGGTGCCACTTAAACATGGGAAACATTTAAATTTTTTAAATAGATGATCTAAACAGAATTGTGCCCATTAATTATACCTGACAATATCTTCAAATAAATATGTTTTGAACATGTATGGAGACATTAAAAGATCAATAAAGTAAACTATTTAGGATCCATTATAAATCAATCCACACAAACGGAAGTGTTTTACACCGCTGAAATACTGTATTATATAGACGGAGAAAAAAGTCATGGCCGATCAGAGCAACATCTCACGATTGTTGGGGCAGAACAAGTTCAAGTGATCCGACCTGGCCCTGGGTTCGAAGCTGATGTAAGATGTCTTGTTTATTTCTTTTCCTGCTTACAACCAGGAACCGCTCTTCTCCCTGTCCATGAGACCTACTCTTGAGGCCATATTTCAGTGATAACTGGTGTATCACCTTCCGTTCCTCATTACTAAGTCCTTTAGAGAACGTCAGATCATCCTGGTTGATGGAAGTGGCATACACCATGATGATCTGTTCAAGGTCTCGCTTGTTGATTTTCTGCTTGTTTGTCACCAGGCCAAGTCCTTCCCGGCGGAACTGCTCTGTGACAGATATGGGCTCGGCGATTCCTTCACCCGTTTTCCCCAGCCCTCCTCCGGTCCAACCCATCTTTCTTAGGAGCTGGTTGCCGATGTTATCTTCCTTGATCTGCTTTTTGAAGTCTTCATTTCTCGACCACCCTCGAATTTGCTGCCTGGAGATCGCATCCTGCACGGGGCCGTTCTTTATGTTGTTGATCAACACTGGCTGTGTCTTCTTCAGAGCACTGAGGGCCTCCTCCGCGGCAATGTGCTTGACTGTTTTCTTGGGCCCAATTGCTTCAGCCAGAAACTGCTGCTCCATGAAGACCTTGCACTTCCAGTTCAGCCCATTCACCTTTTCGAAGACATACTCCACCGTCACCTTGTTGAACTGTGCAGTGTCGTTTAACGTACACACTGGATTGTTGATGTTTTCATAGATCATGATGTCTTGCAATCCACCTGCTTTGCTTCTATCTGGAGGTTTGGGGTAGTTAGTCTTCTGTACATTAGACTGCTGGTTCTTCAATATGTGGACAGCAGCCTCTGCCGCAGCATGTTTGCTGCTCTTTTTGTTGCCGAAACCATCTGCTAGAAAGTGACCTTGCACAAACACGCTGCACCGCCACATGTTGCTGTGCGCCATCTCGTACTTGTAGTCAACGGTCATTTTGTTAAACGTTGCGGAGTTGTTCAGAATGCCGATAGCGTCGCTCGCGTTTTCTGTGAGGATAAAATCTGACCAGGCTTTGGATGACGTTCCTCTCCTTACAGGATCAAAGTGAGAGACTTCAGCAGCATCTTGCCGCTTGAGAACTGGCGGAAACTCTTGAAAAGGGGTATTAGTCGGCCAAACCACCAGATCTTCCAGGTAAGAATGTCTAAATTTCCGTTCTACCATTAGTACTTCCACACTCCTCTGTAACAGGTGTATGGCGTTTTTAGCAGCTTTATCTCGAGCTCCAATTTTACTACCAGAGTATCCAGTGGCAATGTATACATCCTGACATCTCACTTCACAAGCGTAACCATCGCTGAGAAGCTTGTTGTTTTCTGGGAGGTCTCCAGGGGAGATGTCTTTTAAATTAACATAGATATACTCTGGGTTTGCTTTGCAAGACTGAATGCTGCGCGTTAACATGGAGGTGTAATTCAACTGCTTGTCGTCCATATTCACAGTTGGGTCTTCCATATTTTGCCGCACAATGGAAGAAACGTGTTGAAAAAAGAACGTTTTCTCTCGGGTCTGTAGAGCATACTTGCTGGTTTCCTTGCCCGTCTGGAAATTGACCGGTGGGTGGGTCGACCGTGTTACACCAAAGCTTCTCTTCCTGCTCGTGTCTTTCCATGTATTCAGGACATTATCACGGAAGTCTTTGGACATTGTCGAGTGGTGAGATTTGAACTTGGCAGTGTAACTCTGCTGGATTTTTGACATGAAGGTCCCTGGTTCATAACTGTTCTGTTCTTCATCCACATTTGAAGAGTCATACATAACAGGGAGGGAGTTCTGCTCCATTTCGCAATCTTCCTCGGCGACACAGACATCATCTGTATAAAACGCAGGCTGCCTCTGCTGTGTCTCTGCATTCGATGTAGAACTTGAAGGAAGGTCACAGGATCTACTCGATACATTGTCCTGAAGCTGGAAAGAAACATCTTGCTTATTCTTAGTAGGTTGAAACTTGTTATCATCCTCCACAGTGCTGACCACAAAATGTACAGGTTGAAAACGAGGCCGAGGGCCAAATTTAGCAACTTTCTTGGCAGGAGGCTCACCTGTAAAAGAAGAAAAAAAAAAAAGGTTTTCACTAATTTTGTGATACCTAACCTTGGCACTCCTACTCCTATGATGCTCATTCCATCGGAAGACTGGCTCCCATCATGGAAAACATAGTCCTGAAACATCTGGGTGCCAGGATTTGCCATCATTGTCGAATAGCATAAAGGCAGATTACCAGAATAGCATTCAGCTCCAAAGACAAAGGAAAAGGTCATATTTGTATGCTGCACCAGACAGGGATCCAACAGCTCAGGGTCACCAGCCTAGGACTAGGTACAAAAAGAAGAGTTTAAAGTCACATGAGGCTCAGTCCGCAAAATGAAATTTATTTGGAGTAACAGCAACGTTTTAGTCCTGGCAGAGGACCTTTCTCAAGCGACACGCATGTTGTCTGAGAAAGGTCACGTGTCAGGACCGTAACGTTGTCTTTAGGGATATCCCGGTCCGATACCTAGGATCAGGACCCGATCTCTATTTTTTTCCCCAAGTCAGAAAAGGGCAGGACAGCGAGATTCCCTGCCTGAATTCCGGAGCCTCTGCATTGGCTCGCGGTGCATCCCCTGCCTGCGGATCGTGGAGGAGGCAGGGAAGACACCGCAAGTTAATGCCGAGGCTCTAGGATTCCCTTTGACAGAGAGCAGCTGATCTGGCCAGGGATGTGTAGTATCGGATAAGGGCTTGGTATAGGCCGTGCTTGCGTACCACAAGACCCAGATCAGGAGTCCAAAAACTACAACTGGGAAAACCCTAGATTATGTTGCTCCAAATAAAGCTCCTTTGTATGCCGTGCCTCGGGTGACCGGTCCTCCACTTCTGACTGTATGTCAGTGCCCTGGATAACAAGAACATATGCAGGACCCTCCACATAGAGCTAAAAGGATAGCTCAGTCTTTAAGTGCTTACCACAATCTGACGCCCCTGGTCTTTTTGAGGTTTTGGCTCCAGGTACAAGCTCAAAAGAAGGCATTTCACCAACGTCTATACCTTCTGCCATCTGGTGAACCTTCTGAGTAAGATGCTCTCCATATCTGTGGGAAAAATGGTCATTACATATACATAATATATTATTACTGGCTGGAGGGTGTTATACCAACACACACACAGGCTGCATTCAATTCTTGATTTTCTGCAGAAGTATAACATGTTTTAGAAGGACAGGAGTCAACAGCTTTGGCCCTTCAGATGTTTTAGAACCATATCTCACTTGATGCTCAGGTACTCCGCATTGGTTGAGCCTCATGGGGAATGTGGTTCCAAAACATCTGGAGGGCCAAGTAAACACACACTTACTTTCTATAGATTTAAGGGGAATAATCCAAAAACGTAGGAGCCAACTGTTACATTTTTAAGAACCAGTGGATATCCGGCACGTGAATTTGGGATCAAACAGAAGAGAGTGTCATTTAGTTTTCTCCCTTCCTAAGGATAAGGAAGATTATCACTAATATGTCAGAGAGCAGAAACCTCAGCTCCCATAAAAATAACAAGTGTGTGTCACTATGTGGCGATTGGTGGAGAATAGTGCAATTTATGAATGTTTTGCCCAGCTCTGCTAAGCCTTTTTTTATATTGGATTAGTAATTTTCCATCAACTGTTTGGTGAAACCCCCATTTCCAAAAATTCACATTATCAATATACCCAGGAATCCGATGAGAAGATCAGGCCACGCATATTTGTGACACATCTCATTAAGTTACAAATACCGTGACATGTCAGACCCATCATACAGTTTAACCACCCGAACAGGTCCAGTGTCACAGCACAGAAATGTTCATATGCATCAAAACAAAGGGTGCAGAATATGCTCATCATACGAGCAAGTCATTAGGAATCATCTCACTAAACGGTGCGCTGTGGAATGGCATTTACAATGTAAGCTCCCCTTCTAATTATGTTTTTTTTAAAAAAAATAAATAAAAAGAAATAATTTCCTTATGGGTGGGACGTGACATTTTGGTGCTGTCAGTTCGGTTTCAGTCCCTTCGTTAAGGGGCGGCAGGAGGAAACTGTATGACCCGCTATCAGGATCACACAGGACCGAGTCTACAGACTCGACTTTTACACAAGAACATCTCACTATGGTGAAATGATAACGAATAGAAATTGGGGAAACACTTGTTTAACACACTGAACTATATAGGGACAAGTATAAAAACCCAGGATGTCCATTTAATGCCAAACCTTATTAAGAGGCAAATAATCTGACCGCTTTGTGTGTTATATAAAGGAGTTTAAATAAAAATAACCTATAAACACCCTGGTCCTGGCTATTCATAGACTACGGCAAGTGATACATTTGGTGAAAGGTTTCCCCTGCTCCTTCACACATTAATGTAAGGAATGCTCCACACACAACACCACGGGATTCAGGTCAATCTATGAGCTCAGGGGTCCCAGGCTTTACTGTGAAACATCTGGTCACACTATATAGTGACAGCACACATGGCAACGCAGAACACGGCCATACTGAGCACGATTGCTCTACAGTTAATCACAATGCATCAAGGTTCACATTTCCCAGGATGCTCTGTAGCTGATCACAATGCATCAAGGTCCAAGTTTCCCAGGATAGAAACAGAAAAATGTCGGCAGATAAGAACCTTTTGGCCCATCTAGTCTGCCCAATTACATGGATACTTTACCTGTATTTATCTTTTGTTTAGGATAGCCTTATGCCTATCCCATGCCTGCTTAAATTCAATCACTGTCAGGATGCTCTGTTGCTGATCACAATGGATCAAGGTCCACATTTACCAGGATGCTCATCTGACCAGTGGCAGGAACGTCTATTTGCAGGGGTCAGCAACCTTGGCCCTCCAGGTGTTTTGAAAATACATCTCCCATGATGCTTAGGTGCTCTTTAGATTGGCTGAGCCTCAAGGGAAATGTAGTTCCTCAAACATCTGGAGAGCCAAGGTTGGTTGATCATAGGCAGGATGCTATGTGCGGGCTGTCACTCCCATCGGGCCGTGACATACACGGGGCAAAGGTGAGAATAGGGATGCAAACCAGCATCAGGATGTGCCCATTGCTACAGGATAGTGTGTTCGTGTATACCCCGGCCAGGCAGTAGGGTTGCCAGGTCAGCCATGTTTAAAGGGACACATTGCAATCTCATGCAGAGAGGAGAACAGGGAAAACTGCTGCCCTGCAACATGTATAATTCATAGGCTGCAGGAAGGAAATCAAGGCTGGTCACCTGGGATCCCTTTCAAATATGTTAGCTGCAGCATATGGATTCTACATACTGCGGGGTGGCATTTTTTCATGCACCGCCCGTCAGCATGAATAAATTATGTGTCCAGGAAAACATGGCCGATCTGGGGACCCTGCCATGCAATGTCTATGGACATAATAGACACGGGTAATCCCTGGCTCAGGCCGCACACTCACCGGTTGCCCATGAAGACAATGTTGGCCCAGACCACGGACATGGCGATGAGCTGGTCCAGCTTCCTGCCCGGGTAGAGGTGGAGGTGTCTCTGCAGAAACTGCTCCCGGGCGGCCCACTGCTTGTCGCTCTCATGGTACTGACGCAGCTCCTGCAGGCACGCCATGTCCTGCGTCTCCCCGGCCATATTCACCCACCCTGTGGCACAAAGCGAGGCTCAGGGCACCGGGGGGAGGGACCCTCTGCAGGCCGCGCACTGACCGTCGTGTCGCACACAGGATCCGGTTCCTAGCGGCGTGTAACCTCCGGCCAGACCATAGAAAGCGGCAGAGAGAGAGAGGCTCTCAGGGGAGACCATAGAGAGGCGCACACCGGGTGCACCAAACTGGCTGCTCTACAAACGCCTGCAGTGACCTCTGCAGGGCGTTTTGTGTAACAGCAGCTGCCGTGCAGTAGTCCTGGGCATTGCTCCAGTGAGTCAGATCCAGATGCTCTCACTGGACACATGGTCACTTACAGAGGCCATTGATGTGCTAAATGAGACATGTGCTGTCCTGCACTTCTTTTGCACCACCGAGAAAGATCCCACCACATATAGTATTGGTATAAATACTGATTCGGGATTTTTATTTGTTTTTGAAAGCCACATGCAAAAATAGTGTCAGCAGCTTTCATGTGCTGTCCATCAGCAGGAAAAATAAATGCATGAGTGGGAAAACATGGTTGGTGCTGACCAGGTGGCAAACACTGCGGAAAGTAATGGAATCCATTTGTGATACCAGCATGCATGGCGATTTCTGGAAGAGTAGCGGTGGGATTATGTGTGAGCCCCCCCTTTGTTACATGGGTCCAGAGCTGCGTAAAGACCATCCAAAAGCAACTGCCATGCCGGAAGGCAACCTGCATACTGGCCCATATATATAACCAGACCTTTTGTAACTGGTCCCCACTACAATGCGTAAATACAGCATGTGCATTAATGGGGAGCTGTGGACACCATGACCACTTACAAGGGCACTTTAATAAAAATGTATCCCCCCCCTCCACAATGTAAATTATTTTAGGAGAAAATACCTTTTCTACCTCGGTGTGCGCTGGTCCTTCCATTCAGCTCAGGGCTTATAAATTACGTTGGTTCATGCAACATATTTACGCAACTTGTACTGAGTGCAATGCACAAAGTGTGCATATCTTGTAACCTAACAGGTTTATTCACAAGGCACCAAAACTGCATGAAATTTCGGTACTTTGATTTTTGCCGTACCTCAGAGATTCCATTTCACCAGAAATATGGTGAATTCACTATGTAGCGGATGGTCACTAAATTATGCTGAAATTGGAGTCGCCTAAGGCTAGGGTCAGACTGAGGCAGTGCGAACGCGCGTTCTGGCGCACTTAATCACGGCCGCACTAGCAGCAGATGACGGGCAATGACAGCCAATATACGAAGTACGGTCGCACAAAAGTCCGGCTGCACAACGCAAGTGGAAAATGAACGCATTTTTTCGAGAACGTTAAACCGCTGGTACTGACGTACAGAGTGCGCTGCGGCCGCATAGCAGCGTGTGTGCGTGATTAGGAGATGTCAGACGCTGCTAGTGTGCGGCCAACATAACGTTCAAACAGCCGGATTTCCCTAGACTTCTTTTCACCCCATCGTCATGAAATACGTCCAGAATTGCGCATCGTCTGACCACTTAAGCGTATTCCGTGAAAAAATGCGTGCGCACGCATCGACGTACATTTTGACGGTGGCCGCAGAAAATGCGCTCATCTGTCCCTAGCCTAAGCAGTGATCGGACGTCGTTGAGAACAGCAGAACTGCGCCGAATTAGCACTGGTGAATTCTGCCGAACTGCAAAAAAACCTGTGAGGTTTATTGCCGTGAAGCTCTGGGATACTTTCATATGCACTGCACATTACTGTGAGGTTTATTGCTGTGTGGAGCACTGTGATACGATCACATACACCGCACGTTGCTGTGAGTTTTATTGCTGCGGAGCTCTGTGATACACTCATACACCGCACCATAGGCGTGCGCAGCCTTTCGCATTAGGGTGTGCACCCAAAAGTTCACACACACACACACACACACACACACTCACGCATTCAGCCAAAATATATTGTAGCGCTGGTTTTAAATCCCCTGTCGTTGTAGTACTTGTTTTTGGCCACCGGAGGGAGACAAGCGCGATGTAGGACACTGAACATTGGGACTACATTTTCCAGCATGCTTTGCGGGCAGGAACAGGAAGTGGGTGGGAAAGCGACACTGATATCCGCAGCCTCGTGGAAAGGGCTGGCAGAGCGGCCGAGGAGTGAGAGGAGCAAGACGCAGTGTAGCTGAACGGGATAGCGACCAGGCCGGAGTGCAGGTGCGGCCTGACAGAGCTGGAGACCGGGTTTTTCCACCTTATTATACGAAGACCCAGTGATCCACCGCAGTAACCCACGCTGATACAGAGTGAGCTGGAGGACCCCGAGTTAGGAGAACCGCAGATCGATCGAACAGGGAGTGCAGGCGGTGAGCTGGACATCTTGTGGCAGATACAGACAAGCAAGACAGCGGATCCGGTGACACAGAGAACCCCAGTCAAAATCAAGTGGAGAGACGTCCTGGGTCGAGCGGAGCGCAGAGTATCTGGCGGATGGGTGAGAGGCCTTCCAGGCCGTTGTGAAAATCTAAAGCACGCAGCAGTTTGTTTCAAAACCCACAGGGCCCCAACGTGACTAGTCGAAGATACCTCATAAATAATTCACTGGCCAGTTGAATATTGTACCCGGGTACCAATACACACATACATTCCTTGGGACATAACCTGTACGGGACTCACTCTCCAACCACAAAAGGGGTTATATATATATTTTTCCTTTTCCACTGCGCGTTTCTCGCATTACGAAGCATTATTTCTTTTCCGCTGCGCGTTCCCGCATTACGAAGTACTGTAAATATATATACATATACTGTGTTACTCATTATATGCCAGTTTATTCAGTAAACTATATATAATTTATAAAATCCACGACGGTGCTGGAGTATATTTATTCCCTAGTGCGGGGAGACTGACCCGAGGTTCAAATTCAGCGGCTCCTCCGGGAGTGAGCACTACAATATCATTACTCTAGGGGTCATTCAGAGCGTTGAAATGTCACCGACTGTTGTTCCCCGCACTTCGGGGAATCATATTGCCCCACCCTGCGGTGAATTCACCATTCACCGCAGGGCCCCCAAAGTGCAGGGAATCAGCCACTCGCAACAGGAACCAGGATGCCGCGATCAGCTGGAGGTGACTGCAAGAGGACAGCGAGGGAACGCAGGGACAGGTATGTAACAGCCCAGGTGTGGCTCGGGGTTACTGCTTTCAGCATTGAAATTTAACCACGAGCCACACGCGGGAAAACAGCCAGGGGACTGAATAAATGCACTGATTGATGTATAAAAATGTCAAAATCGGACCGCCAGGGAGGTTAAGGTCTTGTTGCCAAGCACCAATATTTAGTCTCCTACCTGTATCTCACGATGCTTTATTAACTATTCTTACTTTGTGCAGTGCAGGCAGAAGATATAGCAGCGATTCTAGGAGCAATACCGGCCTTTTGGATGCAGGGCAAGGGGGCAACGCCGGGCTGAGACAAGGACACGGGTGCCGAATTTTGCACACAGCAGCCTGTTTAAAGACAAATACCTGCATTTACACACACAGCCATACGTTCACATAACTATATATCCCCTACACCCCGGGGGTATGTAGCAATAAAACTCCCCGTAATGTGTGGTATGTGTGTGAGCGTAGCAGAGAATCCACAGCAATGTGCGGTATGTATGAGCGTGTCACAGAGCTCCACAACAAAACTCACAGTAATGTTTGCTGTGTATGGGCATATCAGAATCCACAGCAATAAAATTCACAGTAATGTGCAACGTGTATGAGCATATCGTAGAATCCACAGCAATTAAACTCAGCAATGTGCTGTGCGTATCAGCGTATCACAAAATCCACAGCAATAAAACCCCCAGTAATGTGCAGTGTGTATCACAAAATCCACAGCAATAAAACCCCCAGTAATGTGCTGTGTGTATGAGCGTATCACAAAAGCCACAGCAATAAAAAACCCCAGTAATGTGCGGCGCGTATAATATATAAAAGTTGCCCCCTCTCCTGCTTACCTTTTTTTTTTTTCTCATTACAGGGAGGGGGTTGAATTTTGGTCCAGAGGGGGGGTCAAGGAGGGGGAACCCGGCTGGCCGCATCCAACGGATAGCCGCCGGGACCTCTCACCCCCGCAGGCCTGGAGGCAGCCTCCGCTTCCCTGATGGTCCGGTGGCTGTGGGGTGCTGCACCGCGATCTGTGCTTACAGACGGCATTGCACGTCCTACAGCAAGTGACTGGACTCGAGCTGAGCGCCCGATCGCAGGTGACCGGTCACTTAAGCGCCGGCGGTCAGATGACAGGTCATCAATCATCGCTGGCGCTCAGCTTGTGGCCACTCACTCGCTGTGGGATGTGCACTGCGGTCTGTAAGCACAGATCGCGTTGCAGCACCCACATCCACCGGACCACCAGGGAAGCGGAGGCTGCCGCCAGGCCTGCGAAATTGAAGGGTCCCGGCGGCTATCCGTTGGATGCGACCAGCCGGGACCCAGAGTGTTCCGCGGGGTGTGCCGGGGGCCGGCATTAGGGTGTGCCCAGGCACACCCGGCACACCCCGTGCTCACGCCTATGCACCGCACATTACTGTGAGTTTTAGTTCTGCGGATCTGTGATACGCTCATATACACTGCACATTGCAGTGAGTTTTACTACTGTGAAGCTCTTGATACACCCATACAAACCACGTAGTACTGTGAGGTTTATTGCTGTGGAGCTTGTGATACCCTCATACACACCACATATTATAGAGTTTTATTGAGGGGTCCGGGTGGGGGAAAAAATTCATTGGGGGGGGGGGCAACAACATTTTTTTCTTCATCTCTCCCAATGGATATATAATGTAAATCTGTTTTCTGGAAACGCAAGCTACATTTTTTTTTTTTTTTTACTATTATTTCATTGGGGGGGGGGGTAAATAGAGGGTGTGCAAATAATATAAGTCTGTAGTTTTTTTTTTTTTTTTTACAGTTGAAAGGCATATAAATTAACTTTTTCGGGGGGGGGGGGGGTTACGTGGGTAGGTGAAACAGGACTCATCTTACCTGACAGGTGGACGTGGAACCCTGGTCAGCTCCATCTATCAGAGAGCGGCCTGTCTGACAACACTGGCCGCTGGGAACCACCTGGGAGGGCAGGGCATAGGGCAGCAGACACCACATAGCACGTCCTGTGACATAATCAGAGGGGGCAGGCCGCACAGCCGGCCGCCATCTTAAAGTCCCTGCCGGGCTTAGGCTGTAGTCTAGGGAACACGGCCTTTTTTTCTCCCAGGCAGCCTTGCTGGGTGGGAACAAATAAAACCTCAAATCCCCATCCAATCGAGCGATAGGGATTTGATTTGAGTATATACACTGCCGCCCGTTCGGCAGTTGTGGCGGCCTAACTCGCCTCTTGCCGGCAGTACCTCCCCCTGAGAGGCCTTCAGTACCTCTCGATGAACCTACTGTGCAAATGCCCGATGGCCAAACTGTGCCTGAATCAGGGTGTGTGTATAGAGTGTCCCTTTAAGTAGATGTAGGCGGTCATTGCAGTTGGAGTATTTCACTCCATCCAGCTTATCCTGCCAACTGGGACAATATTTCAAAGCCAAGATCTCACCTCTGAACTGAAGACTGACAGTCAACAGGCCCAGAACAGCCTTCTAGGGGTTGCAATCTAGCAGAGTCAAAACGACATCACTAAATAATGAGTTGGCACTTTATAAATACTTCTAACTAACTACATGACTGCTCCTTTACTGTAGGGCAGGCCTCGATAACAATGGTCCTTGGACCTTTACTGATGATGGAGGAGGACACCAGCTTTTCATCCATATCTAAAACAGCTGCTGCTTAATGTCAGATATTAAAACAGGACGGTAATAACATGTAATGTTTCATTTCAGCGTTACCCGCTTCAATCTACAGTAGTTTAAGGTTAGACTTAACCTGTATATACTCATCAAACCACAATAAAATATTATAAAATATGGTATGTTTAGACTTACTAGCTTCACCTTTCTTCTTGTCGTCTTGATAATACCAGCTGGGTAATTCAACATCCATCAGATATGATAGCAGAATAATTGCATAAACATGGAATTTGGTACAATCCTCTGGGTTCCAAGTCCAGGTCCCGGCTGCCTTTAGTCTTTCCCAGGTTTATAAAGAAAGCACCACTGAGTTGACTCGGGTGATCATCTCTAAGTCCTGGATGATGTTTGAAAAGCTAAAAATGCATTTTTCACGGTCCATGTTTTTATTTAAAAATAGTTTAAAAAAAAAAAAAAGAAATTTGACATAAAAGATACTCTCTAGGCACCATGACCACTTCATTTTAATAGATTATGCAAAAAAATATATATAAAGCTAGGGGATAATCTCAGAGCAGGAATCTCAAACTCCAGCCCCCCAGATGTTCATGGCCTACAATTCCCTGAATTCTGTGCAACAGATGGCCAAAAAATCATGGGAGTTGTAGTTCAGAAACATCTGGGAGTGGGTTGGCAAGAGTTTGAGATCCCAGCACTAGAGCATCCTAATACGGTTTAACAAAGATGCTTATCCTAATCCACTCCCAACCTCTCTGGAACGCTCTCCCTCGTACTGTCAGACTTTCCCCTAACTTCTCTTCCTTCAAACGCTCCCTTAAAACATTCCTATTTAGGGAAGCCTACCACCCAACTCACTGACGCAACCATCAATCACTCTCACCTTACAGTCCTCTCCTCCTGTTTCCAACCCCAACCCTCCCAGATTGTGAGTTCCTACGGGAATAGGGCCCTCATCTCCTCCTGTACTGTTTGTCAAATGTTGTTCAATGTATTGTAACCCTGTCTATACTGTGCTTATTGTACAGCGCTGCGGAATATGCTGGCGCTTTATAAATAAAGAATAATAATAATAATAACCTCCTATCAACGTCTTGACTCTGGGTTTAAAGAGCACCTGTCGTACTCACATGCTGACCACCACCAGCTCTTCTGATCGAAAGAGGTGAACATCGGCAGCTCCGATAAGAACCGCAGATTGATGTGCCAATGCTAACACCAAGATGGCGGCACCCTGTATGTAAATATGATGTCAAAAAGAGTTCTAGAAAATATATAGGAAGATAAAGCCACAGCCTGCAAGTGGTGCGTATTCGAAATTTCCAGAAAGGTTCTATGAGGGATACCAAATATAGAACCCATAAGGTTTTGAGAAAACCCAAGAACAAGATCAAGGCGTAAACACAAACACATTTCCATACAATAACATTAAGCAGCAGTGCAATAAACAGTCACAATAAGGTTTCTTTTATTATTTTATTGAAAAATTGTACAGAAATGTAGACAGTGCTGGTCCTATGGCACGAGCACACCAACATGTTTTTAGTGGGTACCATTCACGTTTCAATTCTACATATAGGAGGAAGGAAATGACAACTGTCGCGGGTGGAAAAAAGTAGGCGTGACTTGGCTAGGATAAGACGCGTAAGTGCCCCTTGGGATGAAGGGACGTGGACGAATTTAAATTGAGGGGTGATTTGTGACGTATTACAATCTAGTAACCAAAGTCTTGGGTTTACATTTGCAATGTACAGTTCAAGTTGGATTTAGCAAACAATGACGGGTGAGGCAATGGGTGACCAGAGTCTCACATCGTCAATGTCACCCAAATCTTGGCCCAGGATCACGAGGATTTCAGTCCTAACTAGAAGTGCCATAGCTACAGATCGGATACAACATTCCTAGTAGTCAAATGTTGTATTTGCAGAGAAATTGTCCTAGTTGTCATTAGAGGAACAGCGCAGGAAAGAACAGACTTGAAATTAGTGTTTTAGCACTATACACTTCTCTGCTGTAGAATTGCCATTATGGGAGTTAAAGTGACTATGAGGGAGGGTTGGTTGAATAATCGCACCTCAAAAAAGCTTGGCCGGAGAGGTTGGACAATACCATATTGTTTGGGCACATGGAAGGCATGAGACATGGACCTCTACTCAGCTCTGTTTGGATGGAAACTCTGCACTCCCTGCCAAAAAATCATTTACACCCCTTTATTACTCAGTGATCTCCAATCATCATGGCTTACCCAACTCAGGAGATAGGTCTAGCCTAGTTCTCCGGGCGGCCTTGGCTCGTACACATCCTACAGAGGTTGGCTGTACACATGATTTGGGGTTAAACAAAACTTTTTGATAAGCATGGTCCTCATCCACTGATCCTGTCTGACATTTCCACTGACCGAACATGCCAGGCCTAGTTAGACATTAAAGGAATCACCAGCTCCAAGGTTGTGTTAATCCCAATTTAAGTTTAAAATGCCATCCTTGTAATCACCCGGGCCCTGTTTCAACTCACCTGGGCGTGGGCAGTAAAAAGGGGAAAAATATATATATTAAAAGCACTCAAGCCAGTGAGTCCACTCAATCATTTTTTGTTACTGGGCCTGGAGTGGTGACCCATGGATGTTTGTACCTTAAATTGGGTTTAATTTGAGTATACCATAAAGATCGGAAATGACAATGAAAAATAGGATTATGAAGTCATCAAAATTGAGTTATTTAGCATTTGTATACGTTTATAAAATGTTTTTCTACACACCCTAGCTGGAGAAGAGCGAGCCTTTCTAGAGAGGTTGTGAGCAGGTGGTCGGATAGTGGGTGAAGTCTGAAGGACTTGCTGCAAGCCGCTAAATTGCACCAGAGATCCATCGTTCGGGGACAGAGGTAGATTTACCCAATTGACCAAATAAAAACAAGGCTTTATGAGCCTCGTCCGAATTGCAAACCCAGCTTTGAATTCTCCCCCAGCTGCTTTCACTTTACCAAAAAATATGGAAACCGACGAATGAAATCTGCTCAACTTTCTTCGTTTTATTTTTGACAGACAGATGTTTAAAAAGAAAAAAAACAAACAAACTCAATAGCAAAAAATATCACCATTCACAAAAAACATGAAGACAGACATGCAGCACACAAAACCACAGGAGGCAGACTACACTTTTTTGGAAGTAAGCACAAGCCAGCGATTAAATCAGAAGTTAAAAATTTCCTTTAATCACAGATATTTCATCACAGCATGTAGTACTGCCTGGGGAGGGCAAAGAAACCTGTAACGTGATTTCTATGCCACGAACGCTCGAAAATTAAAAATATGGAATGGTTGTGGGAACAGTGTATGTGTGTATATATATATATATATATATATATAATGCAATGTAAGGCCAAGTTGACACGTAAAGCTGAACTTAAAGTCAGTGATACAGATAATACAAGGAGTTCTACTTTATGGCAATTTATTTGTTCTGCAATCGGATTTCTTCGACTCCATGTAGCAAGGGCTCAAAATTTCCACTCGCCTTCTCGCCTAGGGAGAGTACAAATTTAAACAGGGATAGTGGAAATTTGGCACTTGCAAACTGTGGAGTTTGTCATTATCCTCTTTGGATCAAAGGTGGCGAGTAACTTTTCAGCCTGGCTAGTACCTTAGGATTTAACATTTTTAACCCTGATGTAGTATATAGCTGCGTAACAATAGGGTGATAAGTGCTTATAGGCAGAATTTTCAGAACGGATTCAGGGATATTAAAACGGCAGATCTATGGCGATGAACCTAAAAATTACAAATCTTCAGAATATTGATGACGAGTGACAGTTCCATACGGTTGGGGTTGAACTACGGACAGGGAAGCATAGTGTATTTTGGAGATGGCTTTAATTACTTTCACCTGAGCGATGCTCTGTGCTTATCGGACATAGCAGGATAAATCAGCCTTTATTGGAAACGATCAAGGCAATCATGCACACATACTTTGTTACTGATGGACATTAAGATGTATTCTTTGCATTATTATCCACGTGTGCTATATTCCCTGCGATGTTAGATATTGGTTCTCTTTCATTCTCAATGTTAAATACCATGCAAGTCACAGAAGCGGCTTTTGAGTCATTGATGGAGACAGTTAAAGATTATTAGTGTTTTGTTTTTAACTAGAATTTCTTTCCCATTCCCAGACAAAAATGGGGGGACCGCTAAATCATCTTCTATAAAGAGCAGTCTTCTCCTTTACACAGATGGTGAGACAGATTAAAAGAAGCTACAGAGAGAAAAAAAGAGAAAGAAAAAAAGAAGCAATTACCATGGGTGAGCAAAAAAATAAAAATAAAAAATATAAAAAGGAAAAAGAACACGAAAAAAAAAAAAAAAAAGATTGACAAACATAAACTCAGCCAAAGAAAATGCATTATTAATACTCAAACATTGTTAGAGCCAGCACTAGTACCTGCCATAGAGAAGCATTACAAGATGGGAACATGGGTGGGGGGGAAGCAGACAATGATTTAACAAAATAATCTCACCAGGACTTGCATCCAAAAGCAACCATGTTGGTAGAAACATAAATTACATATGCTGAAAAAAGACATGCGACCATCACCAGCTGCTGTTGATCCAAAAGGCGGCAAAAAATCCAGTCTGAAGCGCTCGCCAATATGCCACATGGGTGACCTCATGTCCTGTGTATAGTCCTATTAATGAATAGGTTTCCAGACAATGGTTTATAATGGCCCCTGTATATATTCATAGGTTATCAGACCCCCTCTAAGGCCCCGTATATATTCATATAAGGTTATCAGATCCCCTCTAAGGCCCCGTATATATTCATATAAGGTTATCAGATCCCCTCTAAGGCCCCGTATATATTTATATCAAGTTATCAGATCCCCCCTCTAAGGCACCGTATATATTTATATCAAGTTATCAGATCCCCTCTAAGGTGCCGTTTCTCCAAACTAAACAGGTTTAAGCTTGTTCGCCTATCCTCATAACTTAAGGCCTGGTTCACACCTGGGCGTTTTACAGCGCGTTCCTACACGTTGTAAAGTGCTCAAACACTGAAATCCCATTATTTTCTATGGGCATGGTTCACACCTGGGCGTTTTACAGCGTGTAGGAACATGCTGTAAAACGCCCTATGGCCAAAGAAGCAAAGAAGTACAGGAGCCTCTTTGGGACGTATTACAGCACGTTTGCGGCCATAGACTTCAACGCGAACGCGCTGAAATGGGTATTTGCGTCATCAAAAACGCGTGTATGAACGCGCGTTCCGCACACGGCAACAGGCACAAAAGGCACTAAAGTCTTTTTCATTGGACACCTCTGTAGTCAATCAAAAAAAAACAAAAAAACACACGTACGACTCACACGTTTCTAATTGTCAAAAATGCCAGGTAATACGCTCATTAAAAACGCCCGACTAAAACACGCATATGAGATATACTTAGGTGTGAACCCAGCCCAACCTTCCATTCACCTTATTAATTTAGTCACCAGTCTCTGCACTTTTTTATAGTGCCGTAATATCCTTTCTTAAAAGACAGGTGCCCAAAATTGCACGGCATATTCAAGGTGTGGTCTTACCGTTGATTTATAGAAGAGGCAATATTATGTTTTCACCCTGAGAGTGCGTTCCCCTTTTAATGCTAATACCTTGCTGGCCTTAGCGGCTGCTGTTTGACATTGTACATGGTTACTTAGTTTGAAGTCTATGATTATTCCCTGCTTTGATTTCCCTAACTCAGTACCATATAGGGTATATGTTGCTTGTGTGTTTTGCACTTCAAAATGCATAACCTTGCATTTATACACATTCAATTTCATCATCTGCCATTTAAGTGCCCAGTCCCTGAATACATCCAAATCCCTCTGCAGCGAAATAACACCCTGCTCACACTGTATTAATTTTGGAATTGGTAATACCATATAAAAAAAAACAAAGACAAGAAAAAACACCAAAGTGTTTCCTCTAGTCTATACCATCAGAGAGAGGAAAAAAATACTCCGTTTTATGAGGAGTTGTGAGTTCTGATGATTGTTAAGACTTTTATCAACTGGGCAAATGGTGCACATGAACAGGGTTCATCAATGGCTCTTTGTCATAAGTCAGAGGGCTTGTGGACTGGCCATATACCCCCTTACTGGACAGAACCGGCTGCCTCGGCTCCTGCCCCTCATCTGGGCAGACATGCTCGGGTCAGATGAGCGCAGTGTTCACGTCCGTGTTGCCGCACATTTTAACGTCCGTGGTAGCATGCAATTATGAGCAATAGAGAACACACAAAGTGCGTCCGCACCGAACTGCGGACGCGGCAAACGGACGCAAGAACGTAAATCCGCTAGAACGTCCGCATAGCTTTGTGTGCGAGTGATGGAAAGTAGTCAGACGGACTGCATTTGTGACGTCCAGCATTTGACGGACAAAATCTTTTTCATATTAATTTATTTTCCCTACTTTTCCGTACTGCAGACGCAGAGTTCGCACAGAATGCGTTTGTCTGACCCTAGCCTTAGGCTAGGGTCAGAGGAGTGCATTCTGTGCGAAGAATAATTAAAATAAATTAATATGAAAAACATTTTATCCATCAAAATGCTGGACGTATAAATGCAGTCCGTCTGACTTCGTTCCATCACTCACACACAAAGCTATGCGGACGTTGTGGATGCAGCGCACTCTGTGTGTCCGTTCTAGCGGATTTCGGTTCTTGCTTAACTTGCGTCCATTTGCCGCGTCCGTTGTGCATCTGCACTTCGTGTGTGGTCTCTAGATCATAATTGTATACTACCACGGACGTTAAAAATGTGCGGCAACACAGACGTAAACACTGCACTCATCTGACCCGAGCCTCCATTGTAAACCCTCTGAACAAAGCACACGTGCCTTTTATTCATGTGATATTTTAACAATTTAGTGAACCGGCTTTCAGTTATGTACTGGATCAGATGTCAGCAACCTTGACCCTTCAGATGTTTTGGAACTACATGTCCCATGGTGCTCAGTCAACCTAATGAGAGGCGAAGGTTCATGGGAGATGTAGTTCCGAAACATCTGGGAGGACCAAGGCTGCTGCCCCATGTAGATCATTCAGTAAATCTCACAATGAGCCATCATACAATTCCAGAAAGTAAACAGTGTTTACAAACTCCTGGTTATAAATAAAACGCACTGTGAGGAAAAAAAAAAAAAAAATACAGCCAGGGTTATAGATTTGAAAATTTTAACTCAAATCCCCACGATCCATAGTTTTTCCATCAAGCTCAGCCAATCCTAGCCCTGCTGTTATTTTCAATGAGATAGCGGAGCCTCTCCAGTAAAGCCATGGTTTGTAGAGTTTGAGGAGCTATAGCGTTTAGCATTCTGTATTACTGACATTCATCAATAATTGTGCGTTTCATGTATACAGCCATAGGTGTGACCTCTGACAGGGAAAGCATGGATTCCTCCGGTCATGCATTTGAGTGGCGAAGCGGTGAGTTTATTAGGCAATAGCAGGAGTTTGCAAAAAATATATATAAACAATAGACAGGACATTAACTAAAATGGAAAGAAAGAAAAAGAAAAGGAGGTAAAAGGGCCTTTTGATCTCAGAAATCCTTTTCAAATGTTAAAAAAATCAAATCAATGTATGCCAAGTGGTTATTATGGCTCTTGGAGTGGCCTTTAAACCTGAGCAATCCGGTTACACTTTGGTGTGTCTTACTTTTTGTGTAACAGAGGGATAGTGTATGTATACAGAGCGTAAATACACTTATGCAAAAATCACTCGTAAAAAATCCCTTTAAAAAAAGGAATATTTCACTTGTTTTCCGCATAACATGCGTACACACCGATTCCACCACGATACATATACAGTTACAAAACTGACATATGTTCCCTTTAATCATTTGCTTTCGGGTGAAATATTGTAAATTAAGAATTTAGATTCCATGATGAAATCGTACACATTTGTTTTGTATCGAGTCGTTGTTGATGACGGTTGATTTTTGTTCCATCGCCAGCTACAAAAACTTCGTAACACGACAACTCATCGCATTGTGTTTAGTCTGACAAGTGGGGTGTAACGGCTACGAGGACACGTCAGACACACCGTAAAACAATCACAGCATGACGTGAGACTATAAAAACATACAAAAGTGACATGTTACAAAACACCTTTAATTTGTCATAACGTTAAACCTGGAAAACAAATCTTAACACAGCAGGTGACGAATAACAAAGTGCTAGAAAACTGACAGCAAGTACAGCTTGCATATAAACCCTTAGACCGAGTGACTTCAGCTGGCAGGAAAAAAAACACAAAAACATTTTAGAAGCTCAAAGCTAGAGAACCTGGTAGATTTTTGTATTCTTTACAAATTTAAACTACAAAAAAGAAAAAGGGAAAAAAAAAAAAAGGGAGTTTAAAATGCATAAAAATTATACTTTATCTCATTAAGGACTTGCCAATTCATTTTTATATAGCTCACATACCTGGCTGGTCATTGCTTTATGGGACAAGACGTATGGATTTGCAGTGGAACCAGGGTAAAAAAGTGACATTAGGAGTTCTATCTTAAACCCCGCACACTGTATTAACAGAATATGGGTGCACATCCAATATAGGCTTCCTCAAAACCCCTAATAAGTTACAAATATCCTCAAATATATACTCTGATGGCACAACCCAAAAAATACTAAGCACAAGAAAGATATAGATATTATATATAAATTTATTATCTATATGTTTTTTGTCCTGATGAACGTTCCGGATTGGAACTGAAACAGCAGTTTTAAACATGTTCTAATAAAGTGAAAGCGTGAAAAATCCTGGAGTG
The DNA here is from genome assembly GCA_009667805.1 of Leptobrachium leishanense. Lineage (NCBI taxonomy): Eukaryota > Metazoa > Chordata > Amphibia > Anura > Megophryidae > Leptobrachium > Leptobrachium leishanense. The sequence goes on along the minus strand of CM019071.1, from coordinate 26,762,555 downwards.
CGGGTGAATCTATATCTAATTATATATATATATAAATTAATCTCTCAGTATAGTTACAAAGCACAATTATTACATATAGCGCAAAGTATGTATCAAATACAAGAATCCTTCTTTGCATCGATATACAGCGCAATACACAAAGATTCTTATTAGCATCAATTGTAACACCGTATAAACCTTCTTGGAAAGAAAAATGCTAGAAAGAGACCAAACTTGTACAAAGCAACACCAAGCAGGCAGAATATAGCATAAAGAAAAAGTGACAAACCACATTGGGCCGTCTGACGTACCTGATGTTTTGGCACTAATACGCCTTTCTCAAGGGTTACTTTTGTATTTACTGCATAAACCATGGGGAGTTTTTTTGTGCAAAAGATCATTTGTATTTTATGGGGGGGGGGGAATTCTTTGTCCCTTTTTTTGTTACTCATTTGTCTACTGGCTTTTTAGTTATTCTTTTTTGGGCATGTTATATATTTATTCCCAATACTCGCAGTTAACGCCTCTTGAGTAGGCGCGCTGGTAGCCTTGATAGATGTATGGAACGAAAGAAGATGTGGCAGACACTGGCGCTTCAATATTCGGATTGTGATATTTTCGCAGGTTCCTCCGTGGCGCTCAAAAGTAAAAATTGTACCTGGCGTAGTACAGTTTAAATTAAAATGCAAATATACCAAACTGTATATTACTCACATTTACTGGGGTCTCATAGCTCAGACACCAGATTTGAAGGCAGCCTGTGATTTCTCTAGGTGCTCCTATCAGCCTCAGCCACCTCCTTGGTAGATGTAAACAGCCAGGACCCAAATAGGGTATGAAATAGGTGGCTTTTATTAAACAGTAATAAAGTATAAAAATTACCAATACGCGTTTCGCCTTAAAAGCTGTTCAGTTGGTGTTTCTGTCTTGTTGATAGATGTTTTGGGCTGTTTGTTACACGGTGATGCATTTTTTCTAGGTTACTCTACTGCCAATGCAGTACTATGGGTATACTCCCTTATGCGCATGCAGTACTATGGGTATACTCCCTTATGCGCATGCAGTACTATGGGTATACTCCCTTATGCGCATGCTCAGTGGGTTTATACGCGTCAGAACGATGTCACGAGTTGGTAACAATTCAGTTCCGGAGCGGCCAGCGGCTCGCACTTCATCTTTATTTTCTTTTGTTTGGCGCCAATTTCCTTGGTAGCATTTCATTTTATGGATATGGGTCCCCACATAAATATGGTTTATGTACAAATGTAACTCTTGAGAAAAGCGTATTGGCGCCGAATCGTCAGGTACCTCGGACAGCCCTCTGGTTTGTCACATTTTTTTATGCTGTATGCTGCCTGCTTGTTGTTGCTTTGTTAGTTTTGTTTCTCTAATTGTGGTTTGGTCTCGTTAATTATTTTTTTTCCAGGAAGGTATATGCGGTGTTACAATTGATGCAAATAAGGAACTTTGAGTTTAAGGTGTATTGCGCTGCATATTGATGCAACTAAGGAGATCTAGTGCAATTTAATTATATATATATATATATATATATATATATATATATATATATATATATATAATCACTATATGTAATGATAATTGTCCTTCGACTAGGAACCAAGATCATACATTATATTTATATCCGTTTGTTTTATTGGGCTTAATATTTTTTGCTTTTGCTTGAGCCATCATAAATATATTTATTTATTGAAGACCTTGAAATTTAGTCACTATATAGAACATAATTTTACTTTCATTACTGAAGTTAGGGTTTTAATAAACTATACAGAATGCCTTTCCGTTAAATAAGATACGGTATCAAAACTTTATAAATGGAGCCAAGCCATTCTGAAGACATTACACTATATTGCCAAAAGTATTCGCTCACCTGTCTTGACTCGCATATGAACTTGTGAGCGAATACTTTTGGCAATATAGTGTACGTTTGGCTTGAAGTCATGTTAAATACCATTCTGATTGAGGTTTATCTTTATAAACATACGATTAACGTTGATAAAACAAATTCTCCAATACTCCCAGTGTAGTAACATTGTATCGGAAGGGACTAGTTAAGTATTAAATGCAGACTGCATCAGCAGGGGGAGATTTTGTTTAAGCTACTGGGAGTAAATCTCTGCCAAGAATGTGTGGTGCTGAGACTCCAAATTAAAAAGAAAGCTGTCCCAAAAGTAAATAAAAAAGTAAATAAAAGAATTTCGATACATAGGTAATAAACAGGGGAAGTCGGCATCATACGAGAACATGCTGGACATTGGCCAAGGTAATTTTTTTTATATATGGGTAATTTGGACAAAAAAAAATAACAGCTGGTTTGAGAAATTCATCTATTTTTAACCTTTTTCGTGCCAGTTTGGAGATTGTAGTAACCTGCATCCCCCTGTAAATGGGATACAGGGTCTGTGTGATACTCCTCCTGAGAGATGTGACAGGTCACCTGGCCTGTTCATGTCTGTTAACTATAAATCGACCTGTTACAGTAACTGGGAAATCACAATGCTAGCGAATTTTTATGTTTCCCAAAATGCCCATATCTAATAATGTTCGGAAAACAAGGGGAGACCAGAATAATGAAACACTGGAAATCTACCACTCACTTTAAAGTGACCTTTTACAATAATTTAGGTTAATAAACAGTATAAATCCGCACATTACAACACTCTGACATCAGCATGTGAATTTATTTTAAAAAACATACACCCCTACATTACCGTTTTCAGTAGTTAAACACACATTAATTTAGAATCTTTAAAATCAGCTTAATTTTCCCTGGAAAATGGAATTGGTGGGTTAGGTTTTTCACAAGAATAGTGACAGCACGCACGCACGCACAAACAGATAAAAACGTCATTAAAAGGAGATCACAGAAGTGTGGTCCAAAATTTATGTGGTTTAATTTCAGTGCAGACGAGATGGACCGTCCGTTACGTTCTGTAGGACTGTGACACTTTGATAAATCTCCCCACAATGAGTGCTAGGGACCCGTCAACTCTCCAGGCCTGAACTACAACTCCCACCATGCTCAATGCTCAGTAACAGCTTGGACAAGAACAGTGGGAGCGGTGCTGTGCAGCACCTGGAGGTTTACAGAGAGCCCTGGAAGAAAAATGCCTCCATCAAATGGTATATGTATATTTACACATCCAGTATACACGCACATACGTATAAATTACACTGACACCACAAATTTAACCCAGGTGTTAGTTATAGGAAGAAGATGTGCTCCCTTCACAGTAGAGGTATTACTCAGTGCACAGCCAGGGATTACTGGAAAGAAAGAAAAGGTGAAGAAAAATGCATTTAAGTAAAAGCAAATTACTGTTGAACAATGTCAATTAGGAATTCTTGATACATTAACAAAGCCTGAGCATTGCATGTACTCCCACAAAAAAAGATCATCTATCAGCACTCCGCACACCATTTACTTTTTCGCACTGGACATTTTATTCTATTTAATGCACACCTATCATGCATGCCTACAGGGCGCCGCCATCTTTGTTATAGCATTCCAAAATTTAAAAAAAAAAAAAAAGGTCCAGTCACAGCTGCTGATTTTTACCCGTCAGGTGAGATCAGAAGAGCCGACCTACGGGAGTCAGGTGACGGTGACGGCCGGCAGGCATTTATGACAGGTGTACCGTAAATTCCTTTCAGCTGCACCTCCCAACCTCCAGGTCTCCCCAATTCAGAGCAGAAGACTTTGCGTCACAAAATAACTTAAGTCCTTACAAATAAAGCAGGCTTTTATTAAACATTTTACAATTCTTATTGGTATCGGCCATACAGGAGGTAGGAAAAGCATACCACGAAAAGAGGGTATTCATCGTATCATTCACAGTCACAAAGCATTGCCTACATAAACAAGATACAGCGACGACTGGCCTAAAAAAATAGGCAAAAAAACCAACAAAACACATACCCTTGATGAAGATATTTCATCCTTGCTACATTTAACACATCAAGAATATGACATGGACATAAGTAAACATGATTGTCCAATGTATTTAAAGTCAAATGAATGGCAGTACATGCAGCTAGCACGGCTGGTGAACATAGGACAGGATACGCAGCGTCCCGTGGAGGATATTGGTGATATGGTGAGCACAATGGATGAACAGGACACTAGAGATGTGACGCCATGAACTACATTTCCAACAGGTTATTGGTAAGATCTGCTAGAACACGGCAAAACATAAAAAAACTTTCCATGCTGGTACAACAAGGTGGATGAACAGTGATGAGGCAGGCAGGCAGGGTATGGAACATGAAATGAATGGGGGTAAGGGAGGACTCATCGCAACGTGCCAAAACGTAAGAGGGATTACAGGAAACCAGAACTGTAAATTAAAAAAAATATAGTATTAAAACAATAAAAATGGAAGACAATGGATTTAAGAAGATTTTTTAACTTGATACATTTGTTAGTACAGTGATCCTACAGACATCATGCAGTGGGGGGGGGGGTGGGTGAGGTGCTCTGTACTGGCACAGGTCATCAGCATTGGCATGCCGCAGTGATAGGTGGATGGCGTTACGCCTCTAGTATCGATGGATGATTAATGGTTTAGACGAAAAGATGTTCATAAAATCAGAACTTGGTTTAAAAAAAATCAGATATGTATATAACTGTAGACTGTGTATACTTTGTTATCCAGTCATTTATGTATTTTATGGACTGCATTTGCATATCCTACCCAGAATTCTCTGCTGCATCCAGATAAAAAGGAGCTCTGTGGGCACTGCAAGTTTCGGATTTGCTTAGGCATGCAAGTATTTTACGCTCTTACAACTTGCAAAGAGGAGGACGTTAATCTCCCATTTTTATCCCCCTTAATTCTAATAGCTGCTGTAATATTTTGGCAATATACTTTTTAGTACTCGAGTGAAATGGATTCAAACAGTTCTTGATGCCCTTTTTTTTTTTCTACGTATTTCTGAACTGATCCCCCCCTCCTCCCAGATAGAGGGGGGGGGGAATAAATATATTACACACAGAAATAAAAGGTGCAGAATATGAAGATTGCATCTCGTTCGGAGCATGCATAAGAAGATGTCAATCGGTCTTCCCAAGCTTAACAATTAACCCTTTCCCGAGTGGTTTCCCTCTGGGGAAGAATATTAAGGCCTTTAAATCAGTATTCGCATCACGCTACAGTTTCTCACAAGCACAGTGGCTGCAGAAAGAAAACGCACAGAAGCCAACGGGCAACGGTAGCTGCTCGCGTCTGCTAGCAAATGATCGGACAGTATGAAGATTACCAGATTATTCTAGTAGAATCGATGATGGGGAACAGGTCAGCTTTGTCTTATTCTGGACCTTATACGGAATACCCCATATAGAGCTGTTTGCATTATATAAAGGGTCAAATCCTACAAAGAAACACAGCCACAAACAATAAAATGTGAGGGCTCACCAAGATTTCTCTCCCCCCCAAAACATATCCAATGTTACCTAACCCCCCCCCCCCCTTGCAAATTTGATATTAGCTTTAAATATCTGAGCTGCGGTTTAAACAAAACAAAAAAAAGAAAACACATATTTAGGAGAGTCATAGTAAATATTATTTCTTGCGATTTAACAAGGAAACCCATGAATGAATGAATATTAACGATGTGTTGTCTAAATGGGAACACCGATAACCATGAAAAAAAAAAAAAAAGTGCTGATGGAAATAGATTTCCCTTTTATAAATTCTACTTTCCTAAATCAAATCCAAAATGTTTTCAGGTTTCTGTAGCCGGAGATATAAAGGAGCTCTAGAACTCAAATGGAAAGTCATTATGTAAGAAAAAGGATAGAACACCACCGAGTTAGAGGAAAACTGGATAAGAAAGGTCCCCAGCATGCTTGCGATACACCAGTGGATAATGGGGTATTGTGACACTCTGTAACCAACGAAGTGAAGGGGTAGCCACATAGTAACCGATTATTATTGTTTTATTATGTATGTGGGAAAGTGTACTCCGTTAATAAACCGGGAACGCAAAACATATGAAATGAAAATGATCACATATTTCAACAATATAAAACAAGGACTTAATATAGATTCGGGTTTTTTAACCCACTATAATAACGTCACGTAATATTCATCATTCCTATTTTTGTGTCTTCCCCATACTGTGTTGTGTTTTTTTTTTTTTTTTTGTGTGTGTTTTTTTTTTTCTTTTTCTTATTTTTTTCGTTCTGTCCTTTCACATTCCCTTTGAAGTGGACATGATTGCATCTTGCCTGAGACAATTAAGGTTTCCCTTTTTTTTTTTTTTATTCCCCCTCTGACCATGCCATTTGTGTGTATATATATATATATATATAATGACACTCTGGGACTTTATTAAATCTATCAAAAGGTTACAGGAAATCCATCGTGTCTGCTTGTTCCGAGCCTTTATCATGGGGTGTAGTGACTCTAGTCCCTTTCGTTGGCAGCGGTTTAGACATTAATGGCTGTGTGTGGAGTTATTTTGAGGGGACGGCAAATTTACACTATTATACAAGCTGTACACTCACTACTTTACATTGTGGCAAAGTGTCATTTCTTCAGTGAAATGATAAAATATTTACAAAAATGTGAGGGGTGCACTCACTTCTGTGAGATACTGTATATATGTACCTAGAAAAGATTGACCAAACCATAAAAAAACCTTGGAATCTCTCATTTCAAGAATGATTAGAGTCTGTCCAATATCTCAAAGAGGCAGAGCACGAGGATCACATCAGCAGCTCTTCTACATCTTAATGCTTTGGGCTCAATCTGAAGTTCTCGGGATGATCTGTTACACTTAAGGTTGACGTTGGACATTTAATAGTCTCCGAGGAGAGACCTACGTAGGATAATCAGTGTGCCAGCAATGTTACATTAGTTTTTATGGTGCAAGAGCCTCAGCACGAGACTTAGTTATGATGGACATATAGACATCGTGCCCCTTATTGCATCCATTCCCCCAACCCCCCCCCCCAGGTGTACTCCGTTAATAAAGCTTACCGGAAACCATTGCGCCCATGCAGCAAACAGAGGATTAACTGTAAAACAGCACATAAGTAACAGCTAATGATGAGGGTGAAGTGTGAATAAAAGAAAGCAGGTAGATCTTTAAAATATTATACACAGATAATTTATGAGCAAATAATAGCGTATGTTAAAAATCAACATATGTACTAAACACAGAAGGAGCGAGATAATGAGGATGGTTAGGGAGGTGGTGCATAACGAGTTAGTACAGGATAAATTGAAGGTTTAGTATGGGGGGGGGTGTACTTTTATTCACATATCTGCCTAGAGTTATATTGTCCAGCTAATGTGCTTATTGTCTGTTATTTACCTTTATATAGTGTGAACGGCTAACCTAAACACAAGGTGCAATTATTTTTTAAGCTTGCAGTGCCAGCGGGCAAGAATAGGTGTGCCAAATACCTGCAGGTATTTTCCAAGAAAAGAAGGGGAAAAAAGAAAAAACAACACACACACACACACACACACTGGAGAGCCTTTCTCTCCCCTATACACATACATAACCTTAGAACCCAAAATCACACCGAAAGCACAGATTTGGAGCATAAAGAAAAAGGGAATGACGTTGAACTTACTTTTTCCGTTCTTTCTCCCGTTTTAAGGTCTGTGACCCTCCCGCCTGTTGGGCCTGGGACTGAAGTAACTCTGTCGCAGTCCTCCTCTTTTTGAATTCGCCGGACTCATCATCCAAGCCTTTCTTCTTGTCTTCCAGCTTCTTCTTCTCGTCTTGATGCAATTTTTTCAGGCGATCAAACTTTTCATGGAGCTTAGGAGAAAAGAGAATTCTATAAATACATACGGAGCTGGACCTAAAATGCAATCAGGTCTTAGAAATTTATTTCCACGCAAGATCAGTGTTAAGATTAAGGCCGGTGTCAGACGAGCGCACTACGTGCACGCATATTGACGTGCCTCCCGGCGTCCATCGCAGCATTGTGACGTTTTGACAAGGCCAGCCACACGTTGTAGCGTGCGCACACATTGTGCGCGCTACATGGGACGTGCTGAAAGCCTCCCCGTCGAAACGCTACGACGCGTGTTCGACGGGACTGCAAAGTGCAATCCTCCATAGAAGAAATCGAGCCTTGCAGTTCTGAGTGCACTAACTGCGCTCAGCGAGGTGGCCAGACAGGCGTCAGAGTGGAAGGAACGTTCACTCATGGATGTTCCTTTCGCTCTGAAAAAGGCTCGTCTGACCCTGGCCTAATAGGTGACAACAGTAAATAAAGAAGGTCTATAATCTGTATTCTGAGCATTATAAAGACCATAGAAACATAGGTTGGCACCCGATGTTTGGCATACTAGAACTCACCCTAGCATCCGCAGATGTGTGTGGACTGCACACCTCATGATGGTCCACAAGGGAAATAAAACTGACACATGGTGATGCCCCCAAAGATGGCAAATACCGAGGGGTTTATTCACTAATCCCCATTCTTGCAACCATGCTAAACGTTGGTGATCTAAAGAATGAAATCCAAACAATGGCAGTCGAGAGGGAGTTCATCGATGAAACTTCACCTGCCATTTGTTGAATTTCCCTCTCCGGATCGGCAAAATATATTGTGGTTGCAACGATGATAAACACGGATTACCGAATAACCCTCAAAGTGCAAGTCACGAAGAGTGGGGTTGGAAATGGTACAGGTTCAGTTATTACAGCCCAAAATTTGCAACGTTTACACCGGCTTGACACTTTAACATCCCTATCGATATCGAAACTTAAAGCACCGGAAATCTTTACTATACAATTTTAAATCACTCCTGAGGTGTTTTTTTTCCCCCTCCAACCTCAACACCTTTATGTGTTTGTTATCTTCTATTATTGCACCAATTATTTGTGAGGAATTGTGTCATTGTGTTGGGGGGGGGGGACCCACACACTTAACGCACTGAAGCTCAGGAAATTAATAATGGTCCTAGTCTGCGGGAACGGGAAGATTCTGTATTATGCATTAGACCGCGGTTACCTCTTTTTCTGCTTCTTTCAATTCCGCCTCCTTTTCTTTCACTCGTTGAACAAACATTTGTCGCATTTCCTCCTCCTTCTTTTGCAGCTCGCCAAGAAATTCATTTCTTTTAGTTTCGTAGGTCTCCTGCAAACTAAGACACCGAAGAGACACGATTACAGTCACAACCAAAACACAGAACAACTTGCTTCAGCTTCTACTCTGGGTTCATTGTTTTTGCACATTCCGCCTTGTTATTTCCTCGCCACATTATGAAAAGGTTTCTGGGGCCGGGACAAGAACAGTGTTATTGTGATGTCATTGACTAATAAGAATATTCGTCAAAAGACCTACGCTGCGGAATATGCTGGCGCTTTATAAATAAAGAATAATAATAATAAAGATCAGGTTGACCAAGTTTTTTTGTGACTAAAACGACTACGAAAATTTATATTCGTCGACTGATAAAATCTATCTAGACTAAAATGAGTAAATGAGAAATGATGAATTTTCTATATTCAGATAAGAGGTTTACCCCAAGAGTATATCATTTATTTATTTATAAATAAAGGATTTTAGCAGGAAGGATACATTGAGATTTCTCTCGTTTTCAAGTATGTCCTGGGTTCAAGAACATTGAGTGGTTTGTTTGGAAATTCTATAAAAATGCTTAAACTATGCAGAATACGTTAAGCTCATTAGATTTTAGTTGATTAAATCTACTTTAGATTTAGTAGACTAAAATCTTGTGAAATTTAGTCGACGAAAACTAAAAACAATTCAGACTAATATATGACCAAAACTAAATGGCATTGTAGTCAGAAGATTAGGACTAAAACTAAAATTAAAATTTTCTGTCACAATTGACAATGGCCTAGACAAGAGTAGTTATGCAGGATGGTCTCCACGTGCTTTCATGTAATAAAGCCCTTCCCTTCAAACCTACTGATGTACCCAAAATCATTACACCAAATGGAAAATATACAGTTCAAGCTATTACATGTATTTAAAAAATAAATTCATTAGAGCACACACACACACCTTTCTTGGACTGAGCACCAAGGGATTGTTTTCACTTTAAGTAGGATCATCTAAGAGTGAGTGCTGGATTACTGCATTATATAGAATTTTTGCCCAGATGTAATAAAGCCTTCCGGTACCTGAATGGTTTGCTGTCAGGATCTGTGTCTTTGAACCCCATTTCCTCCAATTTGCACCTTCGGTAGAGCTCGTAGTGGCGTGTGTGCGTCTGCTCGCGTAGATCCTCCATGTTTACCCGTACGAGCATCTCTCGTAGTTTGACAAAATCACAATGGCTTTCATTTTCCACTGGGGAGAGAACAATAAATAAAAAAGCTTGGATGACAATGATTCGGAACGGAGGAAGCCAGAGACAAGGTGAAACGTGTTTTGATGTTTGAGGAAGAGTAGTGTCCCTATGAAAACACTGCATGTGCGAAATAAAAAGAAACGGGCCAGGTAAATTAGGCTCCAGATAATTTAAGTAATATTCCCTATTAGAAGGTAGGGCTGCAGTATTTTATATACATATGTCTGCACGGCGTTCCTTCCATTTTCTGCTTACAAGGCTACATGAAGTGAATATTGGTGTAGTGGAATGTCTGCTACACTTAGACCAAGGAAAGGTAGTGACCTCACAGACGACTTAAACTGCGATCACACAAGCGTTTTCCAGAGTGGACGGAATGTCCGTGAGCGTGGACGGAATGTCCGTGAGCGTGGACGGAACGTCCGTGAGCGTGGACGGAACGTCCGTGAGCGTGGACGGAACGTCCGTGAGCGTGGACGGAACGTCCGTGAGCGTGGACGGAACGTCCGTGAGCGTGGACGGAACGTCCGTGAGAGTGGACGGAACGTCCGTGAGAGTGGACGGAACGTCCGTGAGAGTGGACGGAACGTCCGTGAGAGTGGACGGAACGTCCGTGAGAGTGGACGGAACGTCCGTGAGAGTGGACGGAACGTCCGTGAGAGTGGACGGAACGTCCGTGAGAGTGGACGGAACGTCCGTGAGAGTGGACGGAACGTCCGTGAGAGTGGACGGAACGTCCGTGAGAGTGGACGGAACGTCCGTGAGAGTGGACGGAACGTCCGTGAGAGTGGACGGAACGTCCTTGAGAGTGGACGGAACGTCCTTGAGAGTGGACGGAACGTCCTTGAGAGTGGACGGAACGTCCTTGAGAGTGGACGGAACGTCCGTGAGAGTGGACGGAACGTCCGTGAGAGTGGACGGAACGTCCGTGAGAGTGGACGGAACGTCCGTGAGAGTGGACGGAACGTCCGTGAGAGTGGACGGAACGTCCGTGAGAGTGGACGGAACGTCCTTGAGAGTGGACGGAACGTCCTTGAGAGTGGACGGAACGTCCTTGAGAGTGGACGGAACGTCCTTGAGAGTGGACGGAACGTCCGTGAGAGTGGACGGAACGTCCTTGAGCGTGGACGTTCCTTCCACCCTGATGCCCATGTGGCCACCTCACTGAGCGCAGTCAGTGCACTCAGCGCTAAAAGCTCGATCCTCCTATGGAGGAGCTCACTTTGTAGCCCCGTCAACGTCTGTCGTAGCTTTTGACGGGGAGGCTGAAATTACGTCCGGTGGTAGCGTGTGCACGCTAGCCCACGTGGCCCTCCACGTCCAGCCTGTCAAAAGCTGCGACGGATGCAGAGAAGGGAAGTGTGGTCACATGGATACACTCCGTGCTCTCCTGTGACCGCAGCCGTATTCCCAGTACACCTGCCGCTTTGGTTTCTTGAGAAAAATATTTTTTTTAAAAAATATAAAATAAAATTGTGGCTCTCAACACCCTGCTCTTGTGGTTTACAGGAATTCATGGAGATCACCCCACTATTCTATACTCTTCAGCTTGCTTATATTAACAAATGTGATACTGGGCAAAATTGTGATATACACAATAATTGCATTATTTCTTATAGGGTTTAAATTAAAAGTGTTGCGAGGTGCACATAAGGGGATACAAGCAGCAAGAAGAGAATAGTTTGTGTTATTTAAAAAAGGCCTAAACCGTTTCAACTAGGAAAAAGATTGACTTTTTTTGTTTTGCAAGAATGAGGATGAAATGCAAAAATTGCAAGAGCAATTATACACTTTATTTAGGACTCCAATAATCTTCTCATCACCGAGAAAAATACATTTCAAATAGTCTCTGGGTTCATATAAATGATTCAGCAGATATAAGAAAACTCAATGTGCTCACCTTGAACAGTACCCCATGGATACTGACGCACTCTCATCATTTTATTGCCTATTTTGGCTTCCTCTGTACTCCCAACCACAGCGAATGGTAAGTGAGCCTGAAAGGCAACAATGTCATGAAATCAAAAAAGACCAGATAGATAAAGAATTACCCATTTTTATACGACTGTATCACCTTACAATATAAATATAGGAGAGTGCAGCACTGTTGCCCCGTAGCCATCCATTATCTGGAAATCTTTTGTTTATTCCCTAGAGCATCAAAGTTACCATGTCTTTACTTTCACATCCAAATCAGGAAATCGCTAAACAATTACAAAGATGCAGATTTCCTTCTGGTAGTAAGGAAACACCTAGCCGAGCAGCCCTGTCATTGTGTGCAGAATAAAGATATGCTGGAATCAGCAACAGAAGAATAATAATAACTAACAGCGAGAAAAAAAAATAATAACAAGGTACGAGCTAAATGAAAATAAAAAAAAAAAAAACTCTCACGATCCATACTACAAGTGATTGGCTCAGGCACCAGGTCTTCATGCACACACTGCAATACTCACATTCATTGTCCCGTTAATTTCTGCCACGGTTTCATCGTCCGTAGGAAACTGGTAAATCTGCACTCCATTACTGACCAGCTCACTCGTGATTTTAATCTTGAATTTTGTCAACTCGCTTTTGGAAATCGCATCAGATTTTGCTATTATTGGAATGATATTCACCTAAAAAAATAAAAAAAAATAAAACTGGAGCAATAGAGAGTGTGTCAAAATTAAGGAAACAACCCAATTATTTTAGGGGCCCAAACGCTGTCACATGAACCTCCTCCCAGACTTCAGCAGGTGCTGTAAGGTCGCAAAGCCCTCAAGCACAAGCTACCCCTAAATGAGGTTTCATCCATGCGGCATGTAAATGTACTGACTAACAGTACGTCCAATTAAAGTAGAAGAGAGCGTCCAGTGACAGGAAAATTTTCATGGTCCTGAATCGGAAAATCCTGACCTTTGTTTCAATTTCAATAGTGTCTCTGTACGTCCTAAGGCTAGGGTCAGACTGAGGCAGTGCGAACGCGCGTTCTGGCGCACTTAATCACGGCCGTGCTAGCAGCAGATGCCGGGCAATGACGGCCAATATACGAAGTACGGTCGCACAAAAGTCCGGCTGCGCAACGCAAGTGGAAAATGAACGCATTTTTTCGAGAACGTTAAACCACTAGTACTGACGTACAGAGTGCGCTGCGTCCGCTAGCGGCGTGTGTGCGTGAATTGGAGATGTCAGACGCTGCTAATGTCCGGCCAACATAACGTCCAGATGCACAAAGTGTTTTATTGATGATCCGTACAAAATCACGGATGAAACTGCGCATAGTATGACCGGTATCGCGTACTCCGTGAAAAAATACGTCCATTCTTCGAACGCACATTTTCACGGACAACGTGAAAAATGCGTTAGTCTGACCCTAGCCTAAATGTGCCCTTGCCTCCATCGCTCTAACCCAGGGGGGTCAGCAACCTTGGCCCATCAGATGTTTCGAAACTACATCTACCACACTGCTCAGCCACTCATCAGGTTGGATGAGCCTCGCTGGAGAATGGAGTTTCAAAACATCTGGAGAGCCACAGTTGCCCACCAGCTGATCTCCAGTGAGGTGTCCCCCTTGAATAAGCAGCTAGCAAACTCTGCACATAAAGAAACGGAGACCGGGCACTACCTCACATCTCCACCTTTCCCTAACTCACACGTAGACCGATATGATCGTTACTTTATCACCCTTCTTGTGCTTTCCACCCCTTGTTGGAGGGAGCCAAAGCAGACACCGTAAAACTTTGCACCCAATTCTGCAACTCCAACCATCCTCATGTTATTCCGGCACATAAAGTGACACCAGCAGGTGATCGAGGTTGTACAGTAGTGGTTCCCAACCCTGGTCCTCAAGTAACCCTAACAGGCCAGGTTTGCGAAGCACATCACAGGTGATACGATTTGCTGCTCAGTGATTGCAGGATTCAGTTTGCATTTCCAAGATGATTATTATTATTCTTCATTATTTATAAAGCGCCAGCATATTCCACAGCGCTGTACAATAAGCACAGTATAGACAGGGTTACAATACATTGAACAACATTTGACAAACAGTACAGGAGGAGATGAGGGCCCTATTCCTGTAGGAACTCACAATCTAGGAGGGTTGGGGTTGGAAACAGGAGGAGAGGACTGTAAGGTGAGAGTGATTGATGGTTGTGTCAGTGAGTTGGGTGGTAGGCTTCCCTAAATAGGAAGGTTTTAAGGGAGCGTTTGAAGGAAGAGAAGTTAGGGGAAAGTCTGACAGTACGAGGGAGAGCGTTCCAGAGAGTGGGGGCTGCGCGTGAGAAATCCTGCAGTCTATCATGGGAAGAGGTGATGTTCCTTAAAACCAGGTCTGTTACAGGTACTTGAGGACCAGAGTTGGGAACCACTTATCTACAGCGTGCGATCACGTGCCAAACTGTAAATTCAGCCCTGTGGGCGAGATTACAATTGTAATCTCTCCTGATCTCCCACACAATTGCAGTCCTAAGGATTACAGCAGGTTTTAAGGTTACTCTGGGAAAACCCAAAAGGAAAGGGGTGGAACAGATGCCTGTTCTGCCTAGTGGCCCAGAGGCAGAAGCAAAGGTATCAGCGACACATTAAAATATAAATCGACGGATACCCAACACTGACCATAATAAAAAGGTACATGAGTTAAAAGAAAGCTTTAATGGGTCATTTTATGTCATAATATGGCCAGTACCGACTTCCGGGTTTTGCATGGTAAAAATAGCAGATAAAGACAGACATTCTCAGGATGATACTTCTTTCTGCTTTGCTAACCTTGCTGTCCAGTTTTTTCATGGTGACCAGGTCGATAGATTTCAGTGAATGCCCAGTGGGGGCGATGAAATAGAGGCAGGCGTGGATACGAGAGTCGTGGTAGTTATGGAGGACCCTTTTGATCTTGAGCTCTTCTTGCAGGTAAGACTCGAACTGGGTATCTATAAACTCAACGATTGGCTTGTAACTAGAGGTGACAAAGAGGAACAGAGTGTGTAAACATATTATTATAGGAAGTCACTTTTCTTCTCCATGGGGGGGGGGGGGGTACAGATCTAATACAACTGGCATTTCAAGACGGTATTTTAAAGTACATCATATGTATCGTGCCTAATTACTTACAATCTCAGCTGGTTCAAACAGACCGTTCTTCCCTTTAAGCAGGCTTTAACTGGGCGATAGTGACTCACTTTTAGGTAGAAATTGAGGGCAAGAGGAATCTAGATCTCGACAGACCTAAATTACAGGCGAGGTGGGAAATAAATCCTTAATTTAGCTCGACCTAGATTCTAAGAGAATAGATCACAGTTTTCCAGGATTCAAATTATTAAAGATGGAAGGAGATGGGCACATTTAAACCATTTCATTTCCCGCACTCCTGCCATGCTTACCTACAGGGATCTTGGTTAGAATAGCATTATTACAGCAAACTGGGGTCCAGTAAGAGCGGTCAAGGTTTCCCTGTCGAGTGAGATAACAAGATCCAGCCTATAGGAGACCAGCAATGGCGGCACCCAGCTTGTGAGCTGAAAATTAAAGCAACAACCATCCTACTCTACAGCAAGCCAGTATAATTCTGGCACATTAGGTAAAGGGTTAACTTGCTACCCTGCCCAGCTAATACTCAAATTATTACTTATAAAATCACAGTACTACATTCAGATATATAGAAGAAACCTCTGTGACAGGTAGGGGTGCACAGCACATTGAATACAATCTATAGCATTGCTGGTAATTTGGAGGGGACAATGTATAAATTCAATTTAAAATTACTATGGACCAGGTCAAAGTGAAAATGATGAGAGAACCTTTAAAACTGGACAGAACCAAATAGTCCAGGGTCCAGCAGGTGGTCACCTCATTCAACACCCAATGACACCCACCTCTCTTCCTTGTTAATCTGGTCTCCAAACCCAGCCGTGCTGATAATGGTCATCTTCAGATGGACGCTGCTCTCCGTCAAGTCATACGTGCTCGACCTTAACTGAACTCCAGGCTGGGAGTGGGAAACTGGATCTCCTTCAAACTTTGTGTTAAACAACGTGTCCATCAGGGTGGATTTTCCAAGACCCGTCTCCCCTTGAAATAAGAAATTAAAAAATAAAAAAAAAAAAAAAAAAAAACATACATTGTAATTTCTGTATTTAAGTATTTGTGTTTTTTTCTACAAAATTAAACTGAATGGATGAATATTCTGGGCAAAGCGGTAAGAAAAGACCTTCTAGGTCAATACTAGCAGGACGGTCGGTTGGGCGGAGCAGAAAAAGGAAAACAGTCATCACCAACTATACATGTATGTATTATTTTGCAACGCATAGAGTAACGCCCTCCCTATTGCCTCTCTAGGATCATTGCCAGCTTTTAATTTTTGCTGGCAAATGCACCGCTTATCTGACCAACGATCATTAAAAAGGAGACCTGGGGGGGGGGGGGGGGGATATATATATATTATATATTTTTTTGACCGGGGGGGGGGGGGGGATATATATATATTTTTTGCCTATAGTGTTTAAACTCACCCCCCCCCCCCCCACATGCAAGACATGCAGAAAACATCTATAGGACGTGTTGCAGGTAATCAGAGTGCACTTTGGGTGGTTGGGAGTAGTGCGCTTGTGACCTAAAAGGAGAGGGTCGCTATACAAGACCCAAGATTAAGGTATTCTCCCCAATACCTCAAAATGGCCGAAAAATATACAACGAAATAGGGTAGCGCTCCTCTATACATACAATGTAAAGGACAAGCAAGACAGGTACATTTAAAGCAGGTTAATATGAAAAGAAAGATAATTTGTCCTTACAACAAGGAGATATATTTCTTTCTTGATAATACGTATGTAGTCTTGTATATACTTCAAAAGGAGGAGAAAAGTTACATAGCGTATTATGTTTAAAACAATCACTTGAACATAATTAAAATCGCCAAGTGCGCACTCAGTTTCTGAGAGCTTCCAGCTCTCATATGATCGTCTTTCAAGTGATTTATTGGGCCAACTTGATTGCCTGTCGATCCAGGTAGGTGATTCTCCCAATACTCTGGTTTACCAAGCTCTTGTGTACTTAAGGCAGCTCACAAAAGCAAACAGAAGAAAGTTTTCTTTCTTTTTCAGCAGCCTTAAGCAAAAAGGCATTTATTTCTGATATATAGAAGTAAAACACAGTAAAAACAAGCGGCTAAACGCGTTTCGCACCTATTCGGTGCTTCATCAGTAGCAGGAAAGAAATGAAAAAAAGAATTACCGTCTCGGTTCTCATACCGTCCTTTTATACTGAGTACGATGCATCGCGTTAGGTAATCCCCCGTACTCAGTATAAAAGGACGGTATGAGAACCGAGACGGTAATTCTTTTTTTCATTTCTTTCCTGCTACTGATGAAGAATAGGTGCGAAACGCGTTTAGCCGCTTGTTTTTACTGTGTTTTACTTCTATATATCAGAAATAAATGCCTTTTTGCTTAAGGCTGCTGAAAAAGAAAAAACTTTCTTCTGTTTGCTTTTGTGAGCTGCCTTAAGTACACAAGAGCTTGGTAAACCAGAGTATTGGGAGAATCACCTACCTGGATCGACAGGCAATCAAGTTGGCCCAATAAATCACTTGAAAGACGATCATATGAGAGCTGGAAGCTCTCAGAAACTGAGTGCGCACTTGGCGATTTTAATTATGTTCAAGTGATTGTTTTAAACATAATACGCTATGTAACTTTTCTCCTCCTTTTGAGGTATATACAAGACTACATACGTATTTTTCTACTGAAGGAAGTCTTAAATTATCAAGAAAGAAATATATCTCCTTGTTGTAAGGACAAATTATCTTTCTTTTCATATTAACCTGCTTTAAATGTACCTGTCTTGCTTGTCCTTTACATTGTATGTATAGAGGAGCGCTACCCTATTTCGTTGTATATTAATCAGAGTGCACTTGACTAACAAGAACGCAGCCGCTCAGATAGCTTACAAATTCGGCTGTTTAAACCATTCATTTTGGATGCAGGAGACTCCAACACGTAGACGGCTGTCCAGAGGAAGCTGACTGCCCCCAGGGTTGTCCTCTACTTCGAAGCGCTATCCCAGATGCCAGTGACAGACAGGCTCCTCACTTAACTTACCTGCTCACAAGGACTTTGAAAATTCATAAATCCTGATTATGCACAGTAACTGAAGGCCTTTAACCAGGTCTGAAGGACAATTTAACCATTCATGGCTTTCAACTGGACAACTGCGGCTTCGAACCAACAAAAAAAACGTCTTGCCGGAGATTGCCACGGTAAAGAAAAGGCGAGTGGGACCGAGTAGAGGAATTTACTCACATTTAAAAATTAAGTGAATGGGAAGCATTTCATAAATAATGTTATTTTAAAATAATAAGAACTAAGCGTTTTTTCTCTGACGCGCGTCACAGGACGCATTAACAAAATGTAAGAGCAGGTCTCTGCTTCTGTAATGCTCATCGGTGCTATCCCTGAGCGAACATCTAATGCAAGGTCAATCCATCACCAGTCCATCTGCAGGACATCAGATATGCAGAGAGCCGAAAAAGAACCGGGCAACAGCTACCACAAGCCTCAGGGCTGGCGATCGATATCCCTCCATATGGCCGGCGCCCTTCACGTCAGAGAAAGGTGAAGATGGTGTCGATGGAAAGGTCCACCAGAGCTGCCACGCTGCCGGTAATGTGTTTTACGTTTTAGAGCAGGATCAGCTTTGAGGTAGCTGAGCAGGACTATATTATTAGGAGCTGGGAAAATTCAAACCACCCGGAATCAGCAGAATACCCAAAATAATACAGTTATTTTTGGAATTTCTTTTTCTTACAGCAATAGTTTTTAAAGTTGGAGGAACAAAGATAAAAATAAAGAAACCTCATACAGAAAAACAGCAAAACTGGAAAGAAAAAAAAAAAAAAGCTGAAGCAAAGTATTTTTTTTTTTTTTAGAGGCAGTTGCCTTGATAGATTATAATGCAGAAGTTTAAAATGACCTTTAAGGTGCCATTATGTACATTTGCAAAACCCCAAAACCTCCCCTTTAAGTCAGATACGCCTTAGCAACACCGCGCTTTTTCTTTTGGCAGACGCAATTTAAAAGAATACGTGATCTGCAATCCCGAAAGCCGCCTCTTGCTACAAGTCTGTACAATTTTGTTTTTCGGCGCAGGAAAGTCATGTAACAAGAACATAGCGGGTACTCTGTTAATTGATGAAGAATTGCAATCGGAATTACTAATTTTAGGCCAAAATATCTGGAATACACACACGTTGCCTCTTTTGCCCTAAGAATGTAAAATTCCCTTTTATGCCCCCTCCCATAAATAAAAATAATAAATGGCACTATGGGAGCACCCAATAACCGGCTATATTCCAGGGCTGTCGATATGGGTGCCGGTTCCTGTAGTTCGCTTAACATTTATAACAACTTATTGACGGGAAATGCCATTCCACGCGGGAGACGATATTTCAGTGAAAAATACAGACTCCTAAAAGCTGGTGTTAACCCCTTCACTGCGGAGCCATTTCACGTCTTAAAAAAAAAAAAAAAAAAAAAAACATTTTTCTTTTTTTTAAACTTTACTTTAAACATGGTCATGTTTGGTATCATTGGAAAGGCCATACTCTGGCCTTTCTAATGATACCAAACATGACCCTGCTAGGTGCCAATAGTCTGGAGATATCGGTGGTTCAAAGTAACCCCCTATCTCCACCCCATCTTTCCTTAGGAGTCAATGAGGACGTTTCCCACACGTCCTCAGCAGTGAAAGGGTTAAAGGATTATGCATTTGCAAAATCATTTAACACTCTCGAACCCTCCCCCCCTTAAATCGCATGGTGAAAAGTGGCGCGATCCGCTGCTTCTTCACGCCGGGAGCAGAGTGAGACTGGGAACAAATAGTTCCTAGTTTCCCTCCGCGATTACTGAGCGAGTCCTATGGACTCCACGAGGCGATACTCGCGGTGCGCCGCTGCTGGTATCTGGCAGCTCTGCGCTTCGTTCCTGGAATCAGGCGCTAATAAAAGCACCTAGTCTGGAATATGGACTGTATAACGGAGACTGTATGGAAAGTCTGCAGGTGCAGATATTCCCGCTTACCGTCTCCTTTCTAACACCAACTATAGAATAAGGCCCAAGATGTCAATTGTATGCATTGATATTTTATCTGACAGATCCGAGCAGGCTGGTTATAACTGACAGAATTTGGGATATTTTATTTCAAATGATCAAGGAACCCATTTATGTTTCACAGAATTCCCCACATACATGTAATTGTGCAGTAGGTTGAAGGTTATTGCGCTCTTAATAAATATCACATTGTACGTCAGGACTGAGGCTCGGTGTTCCTTTGCCTTAGATCCATCCATTGCTTTATTTAAGAAGGACATGGTAGCAAACACACCTCCATGGTGCTAGCGAGGTTAAACCAGGATTTCCCCGTTATTTTACCCAGACGGATATACCTCTACCGGATCGACTGGGTGCCGCTGATCTATGGATGGCTTGATACAAGGTAGCGTGTAACAGGCAGTAAACAAAGCGCACAATACATTGTATTCATCTATATCCGCCCATTGAACAGTCCCAGCTTCAGGCGCAGTCAGAGAAATATTGTTTCTGGGGAGCCGGCGGCCTCAGCTATTCACACATACACAGGCAGGCCATTGGATCGGTGCCTCTCATAACACAGGCGCTGTGTCTGTAAATACTCACCCACACAGAGGATGTTGAAACAAAAGCCATGGCTAATTGATTTGTTAACCAGCTGATCCGGCAGGCTGTCAAATCCCACATGTCCAGAAAGGGGGAGGCTGCGTGACCCTTCACCCTAAAAAAGAAAAAATACTATAAGAATATGTATTCAATAATGTAAAGGTGCTGGGTCTAGAAGAAAAAAAAAGTAATAATTATATATGTCACCCAAGAGATCTCAGCACTACATGTACCATGATGCTTAGTCAGCCAAGCATCTTTTAGGACTGCATGTCCCATGATCAGTAGGAAATGGTAAACAGCATCAGGATCATTAATCATAACTAAACAATGGGCACGGGACCCAAACGGCAGACCTTAAAGGGCCACTACCACCAAAAAATGAAACGTCCTTATTGGGTTTATTTTACGGTGCCGATATGTGCTTTGTTTTTCTCTTGCATGTTTAGTTAACCTCTTAACGCCGTGTGGGTGGTGTCTGGCAAAAGGGATTTAACGCCGGCAGGGCGTACTAGTACACCCTGCCGCCGGGTGCTGCGACAGGCCTCTCCTCCAGCCAGCTGATGAGCACAGCTCGTCATTGGCTTCAGGGGGCAGCTTGATTTCAAGCCGTCCCGTGGCGGTGAATGATGCGTCCGGGGTGCCAGCAGGTAGGCGCGGCTTATTTAGGTCATCGGGGCGTACTAGTATGCCTTGCAGCTTCAAGGTCCATCGCCGCAGGGACGGCATGGTACACCCTGCAGCGGGAAAGGGTTTAGAAAATATTTTACGCTATGTGTTAATGGGTGCATTCATTGTGTTGTAAAGTGCCCCCACCCCCACAGTATCTGTACATCACTTGCCCCTCGATGTGTGTCTATGGTTATAGAATGGAGTCTATGGGTCAGGCAGCAAACTCACATCATTATATAGGGTGGGATGTATTCACAGGACATCACCAGTGGGGTAGATTAAAAGTCTTTTAAGCTCCATGTCATATCTCATTCAGTTGCCATCTCTTATCGAGTAGCCTTGGTAACAATACCAGTTAGTGCAGAGTAAACAAACAAGAGTTATAGAGCAATGCTTTTGGGAAATGTTGCATCATGGGGGGAAAAAAAAATCCAGAAACTGGAACCCAGAGATAAAATATCCAACTTTATTTTCCTTTTTAAATGCAATTACTTCAGACAAATAAAAAGCCAACAGAAGCGTGTGTTTTATAAGGTGGTTTTGTTTGTAATGCACAAGTAATCTAGTTACAGCTTATTTACGCGGTATTGTCCCTTTAACAGTTATTTTGTTTCTCTTGACCAATAGTCACTAGGGAAATAATAAGCCGAGGAACAATCTGAGATAAAACAATGGCCTTCCTGTACGGCAGGTCAGCAGCTGTGAAATCCTACAGTTCTGAATCAAACAAAACTAAATTTTTTTTTTTGCATAATCGTAAGGGCTATACCTAACCCTATACCTAAAGAACACATAAAGGGTTATTTGGTAGGTTCTGGTGTTTGTTGGAGTTACTCTTGTGAAATACAAAGCAAGCGATTTTCTCCAATGTCAAACCCAAAGACCATCAAGAGATGCGTCACTGCAAAGCTCCTCCCGTCAAGCTTTGGATTTTACTTTTGGGAAAAGCTGCAACACTGGAAAACACCGGCGCTTCCTGAATAACCTCTAAGAATTGGACATTAATAAACTGGTCAAAGAATTACAAAAGTTATTTCTAAATAGGCAAATATGAAAAACTTTCAAACTATGGGATCACTTCAAATCCATTACCCAGGGCTAAAATGAGCAAGTCTCCAAATTCTCCACCAATTCTCTAGAGATCAAATAACCCCTACAGATACATGTGTGATATACGCAAAGGCAGAGAAGACGTCCGACTGAAAATCAGAAGTATTTAATAGGGAGCTGTGCCTTTGGGAAAAAGGTCAGAACCATTAAAAAAAGCTGTGTTTTTAAATCAATTTTTGATACATTATCTGCATGTGATCCACCATGCAACATATGGATGGACACAGATCACCTGGGTCTCTGACCATCATACGATGACTTGATAAAAAGGGAACATGGGGTTTGATGTACAGTAAGGCCGGGGTCAGATGAGCGTTTTTTCAGAGCGGAAGAACATTCATGAGAGTGGATGTTCCTTCCACTCCGACGCCTGTCTGGCCACCTCGCTGAGTTCAGTTAGTGTGCTCTGCGCTGCAAGTCTCGACCCTGCTATGGAGAATCGCGCTTTGCAGCCCCGTTGACGCGTGTTATAGTGTTTCGATGGGGAGGCTTTCAGCACGGCCACTGTAGCGCGCGCAACTCGTGTGCACACTACAACGTGTGGCCGGCCCCAAAGTGTCAGAACATTGCAACAGATGCCGGGATGTCAGTACGGGCACACATAGTGCGCTCATCTAACCCCTGCCTAAAATGACTAATCCCAAACCAAATAGATACATGACTATTACCCCGATCTCTGTGAGCAACTATGTTTGAAAGCTGCATTGCTAATAATCTCAAACCAATGTAAATCCCTGTAAACCAGGATATTCTGATCATTCTAATTAGCTTTATCAGATTTTCTGTATGTGACACAAAGACCATTTCTGCCTGTATGCCAAGGATGAAACTGTCCAAGATAAGGGACACCCTCTACAGCAGTGATGGTGAACCTTGGCTCCCCAGAGGTTTCAAAACTAAATGTCCCATGATGCTTACTCACAGATACGGCTGGCAGAGCATCATGGAACATGTAGTTCGGAAACATCTGGAGGTGCCAAGGTTTCCAATCACTGCTCTAGAGAGAGTGTAGAACCAGTCATCCCACAAATATTTCTGTAAAGGATAAAAGGAATACCTGAAAATGTAACATTTACTAAAGTTTTAGTTTACTCTTAATTCTCAGAACAGCAATCTCTGTGCAAAATGTTTAATTTTACCACATCCACGTGCTAGCGACACATCCCACGTTTCGAATGTTAGATTTTTCCCAACAGCGAAAGGGTTAAAACCCAGATGCCAATGTTAATAAAAAGTCACTACAGGCGCACAATGAGGGACATTTCTGGTGGTTAATGGTGTGGCAAAGCTCTGAAAACGGAACAACGAGCAGGAAAAGCCCCCTGTTTTTCACAGCGAATGTTCCATTCTCAGAATGTCGCCTCATACATATCCCTCAGTAAGCTCCTTAATCAAAACAGAGCAAAGTTTGAAAGAAGCAGAAAATCTCACCCTGGTAACACTGCGCGCATGGACAAACGGGAGGTTTTTCCTGCCAACTAAACCACCCATCTAGGATTAGCCAGGAATGAAGGATTCCATAAACAAAGTGAAGTGATCTTCGTATTGTATGGATTTTGGAGATGCAGTGACTGTTTCTCCAAGTGCACACTGTATAGGATTATCTCACTGAACCCTCATATAAAAGACACGGCTATTTCTCAGCATAGATACACATCACACCACGGTTGACAAACCCAGGTAGCTCATGGTTCAAATCATTTCGGCTTTATTCCACACAATTCCTATATACAAAACTTTGCCTGGCTCCTGAACACGGTTCAGTTGAATCGCAAGTCTGATGCACATTTGTCAGACCTTTCACCATACCTTTACATTTCTCTGTTTCTACACTATAACCTTCTCCATACAATAAATCTCTATATAGATATATATAACGTTGACAGTTTTATAAACATGATACAATAAATTTTGATCACTTGGAAATCCCTGGAGTGCTGGTAAATCCTTATCGACTGAGTATATTCCTAAGAGGCCGCCGCTAAGCGCCGGGTACGTGAAGGAAAGGTGAACTGTGAGTGCTGACCACATCGGTATGTTTATGGATTAATTGGTGTATGGCACTACACCAGGTCATTGCACCGGCACCACAAAGAAACTGGAATTGGTGACTATAAAACACTTTACTTTCCCTGTGTTGGTGTTCAAGGATATGGAAGCTTTTTTGCAACAGGCAGGTGCCTATGTGGAACAGGCACACACTAAGGCTGGTGTCCGAGAGCGCAGTGTGAACGTCCGTTTTTGCACAGATAATAAGGTCCGTTGCAGCATAGAATGATCGTCAATGGAGCCCCCCACATGAAGTGCGTCTGCACCGAACTGCAGGCGCACAACGCACACGGCAAACGGACACGAGTTGGGCAAGAACGTAAAACCGCTAGAACGGACGTGCAGAGTGGCAGACAGGGGCGTAACTACCAGGGGTGCAGAGGGTGCCACTGCACCTGGGCCCTTGAGTCTGGGGGGACCACACTCGCCTGCCTGGGGGCTTGCTAAATTTTACATTATTCTTTTAAAATTTTATTTTATACTTAATTGTGAGGTTTTTTTTCTTTTGGAGCTCTGATACACTCCACACATATTACTGTGGGTTTTGTTGCTGTAAAACTCTGATTTAGGCTGGGGTCAGACGAACACCGTGCGAACGTGCGTTCAGCCGCACTTTATTACGGCCGTAGTAGCAGTAAATGACGGCCAATATACGAAGTACGGTCGCACGAAAGGTCGGCCGCGCAATGCAAGCGGCAAACTAATGCATTTTTTTGAGAACGTGGAACCGCTAGTACTGACGCACAGAGTGCGCTGCGTCGGCATAGCGACGTGTGTGCGTGATTAGGAGACGTCAGACGCTGCACAGGTCTGCCCAACATCACATCCATTTGTTTTTTTATAGCTCTGTCAAAAAAATACGGCCGAAATTGCGCATCGTATGACCGCTATCGCGTCTTCCGTGAAAAAGTGTGTTCGGACGCATCTACACACTTTTTGACGGTAGACGTGAAAAATGCGTTAGTCTGACCCTAGCCTTACGTACTGCACATTACTGTAAGTTTTATTGCTGTGGAGCTCTGTGATATGCGCATACATACTGCACATTACTGTGAGGTTTATTACTATGGAGCTTTGTGATACAGCAATGTGCGGTGTGTATGAGTGTGAGGTTTATTGCTGTGGAGCTCTGAGATACATACAGGGTTATTCAGAGAGGTGAAAACCAGGAGTATGACTGGAGAATTGAAAATTGTAGGTCAAAATAGCCAAACCAGAAAAATTCTCCCATTTATCACACTTTCCAAATCAGCTATTTGGGCTAGATTG
Organism: Leptobrachium leishanense; assembly: GCA_009667805.1. Taxonomy (NCBI): domain Eukaryota; kingdom Metazoa; phylum Chordata; class Amphibia; order Anura; family Megophryidae; genus Leptobrachium; species Leptobrachium leishanense. Next base: position 26,736,502 of record CM019071.1, on the reverse strand, counting down.
TTCTGTTCTCCTGCCATTCTCCTGGTAGTCACCTTTCTCTGAATAACCATGATAGTGCACATTAAAAATGGGATGGACTTGAGAGGTCATAGTGGACCTGGAAAAAAAAATGGGACACTGATTTCTAGAGTCAACATTGTGGACCTTGAGGGGACCAATGCATGCTGACGGGAGGGGGGACAAAATATATTTTTACCTAGGGTGGGGGGCCCCATCATGGTTCCTGCACCTGGGCCCTGAGGTTTCTAGTTACGCCTCTGTCCGCACAGCTTTGTGTGTGAGTGATGAACGAGGTCAGACGGACTGCATTTATACGTCCAGCATTTTTGACAGACAAAATGTTTTTTCATATTTAATTTATTTTCCCGCTACATCCGTCAAAAATAAAGTCCGTTTAAAAAAAAGAAAAACGGACTGTGTGGCCACTACTGCGTCTTCTGTCAGAAAGTGCGTCCGTACTGCACGGGCGCATAGTCCGTGCAAAATGCGCTCGTCTGACACCAGCCTAAACAGTTTTCTCAGGAGGAAGCAGAGGCCATATTGTGGTCCACCTCTAGTCTACAGCTGCAATGCATTAAATCCTCCAAGGACTTAGAAGTGGATTTACATGGCCTCTTCCTATCCGATTATCATAGGGCTAAGCGGATTCCGATGGGATTCAGAATGCAAAATGTGCCCACATTGGGGAGGTTGAAACCTCAGGTCTGCAAGGATTGGACCAGTGTCCTTAACATTAGATCCATGGAACATTTGTTAATTGCCATCAAAGAAGTCAGGGATGAATTGGAGGACGTACAAAAAAACCATTGCAGAGTTTGAATCTGAAAATGAACAGTGGATGTTGTCCTCGGAGGGGGTAACTGGCTGCGATTGCCAAAATGCAGCAGGAAGCGGCCAGGTACAAAAATGAATTAGTGCGTTTCAAGAAAGAGAAATTTGAACGGGTCCGGTTGGACTACACGCAACAGCTAGTATATAAATGGCTTAGTGAGAAACCCAATTGTAGACCCACAAGAAGACCTAGAAGGAAAATTAAAAAAAAAAAAAAAAAAAAAAAAAAAAGGTACATACCATCGATGTTACATCTGGCGAGTCGGCCTCGGAGGCAGAGTCAAGCTCAACCCAGCAGGGTGCCACGGGTGTTTTTTTTAGGAGCCACAAGCTCCCAGGAACAACTGGGCACACTGACACGCAGCCGGGCAAAAAATGTGGAAGAAGGAGAGTCATCAGACGGGGGCATAAAGGGGCAGGCCGCCTCTAAAGAAGTGATCCCCATATTTAACCTGTCTAATAGACCGTTGACTGATGTGGAAAGTGGACTTTTAAGCAAAGGGTTTATGGTTTGTCCCTACGTCTAACCAGGAGGATTTCCTTTGGAGTGTAGAATTACATCGCTTTGGGCAGTCAATGCGCCTATCGGATTTTTTTAAGAATGAAACCTCGTCTTACGTGCCCACTAAATTCCGCAGCAAAAAGTCGTTTTGACCCACTACAAAACCAACCTTTTATTAAAGCCTTTTTGAGAAACGTGAGAGCTGAAACTAAGGAGACAATTAAAAATCATCATTCCATACGTAGTAATGTTACGAAATTGGAGAAAGAAGCCATTAGAAGTTTGTCACGGGACTCCTCCATATAGTGATACGCCAAGCGGACGGGGGGGGGGCACCATCGTCATACAGAATTATCTTCAATATGCCCAGGAACTCTGTTCCCAACTTCGGGATCAAGCGACATACCAAAGATTGGATAAAGATCCTACTGCAGAAATTTCACGAAGGTTTGAGGAAACGTTGAGGAGAGGATTGGTCACGGGAGACATTAATGATGAACGTTTTGAATACTTTGTGCAGAAACATCCAAAAATACCAGTAATTTATGGGATTCCGAAAATCCATAAGAGTATTACAACTCCACCGGCCCATCCTATAGTGTCGGCCATAGGGGGAGTCATAGACCCTGTGGCGAGGTGGTTAGATTTTTTGTTTAAAATTCCGATATTAGCAATACCTACTTGCATCAAGGATACAGAGGACTTCCTGAAACGCATAAGAGGAATTACCCTGGGGGGGGGGGGAAGAGAAAGTAGTGTTTCTAACTATGGACGTCAGGAGCCTTTACACGGTGATCCCACACGAAGGGGGTATAGAGGCTATGCGAGAGCTATTGGCCCAGTCCACATGTTATGAAGGCCCGAGAATTGAATTTGCACTTGAACGGCTTGCCCTAGCGCTACCGAATAATTTTTTCAGATTTGAGGATCAGTGGTTTGTACAGCGCACTGGGACGTCCATGGGGGCTTCTATGGCCCCCATGTAAGCCAATGCGTTTATGTAGAAGTTTGAACTGGAACATATATTGAAATCGCTTTTCTAAGATTATGTTATACACCAGGTTTATTGATGATCTTTTTGTTTTGTGGCAGGGTTCAATTGAGGAAGCTAAGTCAGTGGAGGGGTATGTTAACAGCTTTGATAGCCCTATTAAGGTCACTAGTGAAGTTAGTAAGGAGTCCATTCATTTCCTAGATATAGATCTTTGTTAAGGATAATCAACTGCATTATTCCCGGTTCTCCAAACCGACAGACCACATCACGTTGTTGCTTAGCTCTAGCGCACACCCAGAACACTCTAAGCAGTCTCTTCCGTACGCCCAGTTTTTGAGGGTTATTAGAAACAATAGTGATGCGTCTTTAAAGAGATCAGCAACTTAGTCAGATGAAGGAACAGATTTTAAGTAGTGCCTTGGAGAAAGCTCAATCTTCTCAGACCAAGAGGGTACATCGTGAAAGACTCATGTTCCCTGTTACATACAGTACGGCTACCGAGAGGTTGACCTCTATTAAACGAAATTGGCATGTTTTGGAGAAGGATCAGTCGTTACCCAACAAATTTCAGCATCTGCCGATGTTTTGTTACAAGCGTAACCGTACTCTTAAGGATATATTGGTTCAAACAGACCCGATACGGAGTTAGGCGCAAGATTCGGAACGGTTCCATAATTGGGGGGGTCCAAGAGGTGCCTTGGGTGCGTGACTTGTAGTCACATGGTTCCTGGTAAAGAGTTAGGGAAATGTTATTCTATTCGTCATACCATAACGTGTAAAACCGATTTTGTTATCTATAAGATCATGTGTCCTTGCGGTTTGACAAACGTTGGGAAAACGACCACCCAACTGTGCAATAGAATAGCTTAGAGATGGTCGCTCGGACAAACAGGTGGCAAGGCATTTTTTTAGAGCTAGGTCATCCGGTATCCTCTCTTAAATTTACAGCCATTGACCATGTCCCTCCACCTAGGAGGGGAGGTGATAGGGCATTAATGTTGCTTAAAAAAGAAGCCCAGTGGATACATAGACTTGACACTGTAACCCCTCTGGGTCTTAATGAGAGGAATATGTATTCAGTATATGTGTAGTTAGGGCAGGGGTCTGCAACCTTAAACATTCAAAGAGCCATTTGGACCAGTTTCCCGTAAAAAAGAAAACACTGGGAGCCGCAAACCACTTTTGACATCTAAAATGTAGATAACACTGCATATATTGTTTTTTACCTTTATGCTATGGGGTGGGGAGGGGTACTCTAAACATTTAAGAATATTTTTTTTAAAACTCATTTTAAGCCCACACAAGGCAGGCAATCGCCAGGTCATTCATATAATTTTTTTTTATTTCAAATTAATTACAGTTACAAGCATTTATAAAGCGCCAACAAATTCCGTAGTGCTGTACAGTGGGAGAGCAGAACATAAATGCATACACAAAACACAGAACAGTAGGAGGACCCTGCTCAAGCGCCGAATTCCATTTATTTATAATTATTACATACACACACACATATAATAACCCCCACAGCCCCCCATATATAATACTCCCCAGTCCCCTCCATGTGTAAATGACTAACCCCCAGCCTCCCCAAGTCCCCATGTAAAACATTTATAATCCCCAAGTCCCCCCATGTATAACATTAATAACCCCCAGGTCCCCCATGTATTAATTAACCCTTTCGCTGCTGAGGCTTTTCCCGCCTCTGTGCTGAGGTCATTTTTACCGGTTTTGCTCATCATGTTTAAACGTGTTTTGAAGGCTTATTTTAATATATAACCCAGACATATTATAGATCGTTCTTTCCGTCAGACTCGGCAGATTAATAATATGTCATTATTATATGTATACGTCATGACCTGTCTGTATATTATAACAAAAAATGCAATAAAATATGAATTTTCAATAATTTACAGCGTGTAAAGTGTTTTTTTTTTTCCACATTTTAACATGCGAACAATTGCGGTTATATTTTGTATGGGGTGCGCTTGTTAAAAAAATTAGAGATGGGGTCTCGTTACATTTTTTTTGGGGAAAATTACACGATTTTTAACAAACGCAACGCATACAAAAATCGTTAGTGCAGCATCATTGTTCACATTATAATTGAAATGGGAACAATATTGCTGCATTAACAAACCAAAAAAAAGTGTTAATTTTTTTATTTTTATTTTATTTATTTTTTTCTTACAAACTTTTTTCACTTTCGTGTTTGGTATCGTTGGAACGGCCATGCTCTGGCCGATCCAACAATACCAAACGTTAACCCCTAGCTGCCACGGATCGGGAGATAGGGAGTTCATTGGAACTCCCTATCTCCACCGTTGGTGGCAGTTAGGGGTTAACTCCAGGACTGGCGTCATCGTGCTATGCACGATGACGCCAGTCCTCAGGGGGAGTTCCCGGAGGCTTGGCCGACATCCAAGATGTCGGCCAGCTCCGGGAAAGGATCACGAACCGGCGCTTTTCAGCGCCGATTCGCGATCCAGCTCCCCAGGGGTTAATGCCAGGTACCATTTGGAAGGGCAGGCTGTGCCCTTCAAATGGTGCCTGGGTTAACCCCCGCAACGCCGCCGATCGGGAGGGAGAGAGGTCCGAAGGACCTCCCCCCCTCCCTTTCAGGCGCCTCCTCCGCACATGCGGGGGGGGCCTGAATTAGGTGTCATCGCGCTGCCACCTAATTTCACCGGCAGCGGTTCCGGATGCTGGGCTGACATCGAGGATGTATCGAGGATGTCAGCCCGCACTGGGGGGGGGGGGCCAGCGATCGGCCGGAACTCGGCCGAACGCTGACCCCAAAGTAAGGACGCGCTCAGCGCGTCCTCAGCACAGCAGCAGCCATGCGGAGGACGCGCTCAGCGCGTCCTCCGCATCGAAGTGGTTAATAATCCACAGGCCACCGATGTATTAATTAATAATCCCCAGGTCCGCCATGTATTAATTAATAACTCCCAGGCCACCAAGTACCTCGTTTCCATCATCCTCTTAATTTCTGGTGCGTGGTAGCGCTCAATCATGCGAAGGGGGCAGGGTTATCGCTGCTCCCTCACTCTCTATTGGACAGCCACCGCGAACCGGAGTCTTCCATCACGCTGCACCCAGAGCAAGCGCACAGAGTGATGATGGATCAGACACAGTGGCCGACGGAGTCTGGGGAAACTCCGGGTTGGGGATGGCTGTGCCCTAAGAGGAGAGTCGGCCTGGGAGCCGCAGCAGAGCGATGAAAGAGCCGCATGCGGCTCCGGAGCCACAGGTTGCAGACCCCTGAGTTAGGGGATCGTTTGGAGAGAGGGCTATGATTAAGTTCATATGTCCATGCAGTGAATAACTTCCACTTCATAAGTTTAATATCATTGTTATCCAAAGAGATTCGAAAAGTCACCGCACGTTCGGTGACTTTTCGTTCTCTTCAATTCGGTTCCTTTTGCCGATCCCATTTCGGTGACCCTGCGGTGTATTCAGCAAACAGCACAGGGTCCCCGAATTGCAGGGAAAAAGCTACCGCAAACCTGCCGAAAACAAGCAAAAACATCTGGATTAACCTTCGAAAGACCCGAGCAGGAGCCGATCACACGCAGCGAAGCAGCCGAACAGGAGCCGAATCACACAGAGCCGAAGCAGCTGAGACGCAGAGGAGGCAGTGAATAAATTAGCAAAACCGTTTGTATGAATCTGGGAAAATGAAAAGCTGTTTGCAAAGAAACTACTGAGCGAAAATGTCTGAAATTTACACAGGAGGTCCAGGGAATGATAATAAAGAGGGCTGTTGCAGAAAAAATAAGTAAAACTTAGAAAAGAAAAAAAAAAAAAAATCTGAAAAATGCTTAAAGTATCCTAAAAAAAAAAATCTATAAATAAAGAGACTTTTTGCTACAGAATTTTATAATGAACGGTTTATTAGATATTGTATTAAAACGGGAATATTTTTAACATTGAAGCCTATGGGATTCTCCTGAATAAACTTGCCGAATTAAACCACCGAATGGCAGGGCATTAGGGGAACCTTTCACTGCTGGTTTGTGTTCTCTGAATAGCCGAAGCATTGCTTTTTCATGGGGTTTTCACTGCCCTTGAACAGGCACCGTATGTGCAGGCAATTCGCCAGGATTTGGCTAATTGCCTGCTCTCTGGATAGCCGAATGGCCAGGAAAGGCAACCGAACGATGAATTTCAGCGTTCGGTTACCTTTCTCAAGCAATTCGGATCTCTTTGGAGAACCCTGTATGTGTTTTTTTGTAGTTTGTTATTTGATTCCATTGCAGAGGGAATTAGTGTTTTTAGCCTTTTTTTAATTGGTAACCACCCAGGGAGGTGATTGAGGGAGCCTGGGAGCACTGTTTGGAGCAGGAGTGAGACTCCTGTGATGCGATATGCATCTTGGTTTCTAGGACGACCAAAGTGACGTCATTAGAAGGCGCCGGGCATTCGGCGCAGCATGAATGTAAGCACGCTGGACGGATCGCACACCTATTGGGTGAGCTACCTCTTGAGATTTTTTTAATTGATGTAATTTTGGGTCCTCTATTTAAATCGAAGTGTTGGTAGGGGGCTACACAGATTTTTGTCCTGATGAAAGTTCAGTATGGGAACTGAAACGTTGACAGTTTTATCAACATGATACAATACATTTGATCACTTGGAAATCCCTGGAGTGCTGGTGAATCCTTATCGACTGAGTATATTCCGAAGAGGTCGCCGCTAAGCACCGGGTACAGTGAACCATGAGTGCTGACCACATCGGTGTGTGGGTATATATATATATAATATATATATATATATAAAGTTTTGCATGAATTGGTCATAAAATGTGCTCTGATCATCTAAGTCACAACAATTTGAAAAACACTGGTTGACCCTCCTTTGGCAGCAATAACCTCAACCAAACGTTTCCTGTAGTTGCAGATCAGACCTGCACAACAATCTGGAGTAATTTTGGACCACTCCTCTTCACAAAACTGTTTCAGTGTTGCAATATTCTTGGGATGTCTGGTGTGAATCGCTCTCTTAAGGTCATGCCACAGCATTTCAATCGGGTTGAGGTCAGGACTCTGACTGGGCCACTCCAGAAGGCGTATTTTGTTTTGGTGAAACCATTCTTTTGTTGAATTACTTGTATGCTTTGGGTCATTGTCCTGTTGCATCACCCATCCTCTGCGGAGCTTCAGTTGGCGGACAGATGGTCTTACGTTTTCCTGAAAAATGTCTTGATAAACTCTGGAATTCATTTTTCCATCAATGATAACAATCCGTGCAGCCCCAAACCATGATGCTCCCTCCGCCATATTTTACAGTGGGGATGAGGTTTTGATGTTGGTGTGCTGTGCCTTTTTTTCTCCACACCGTGTTGTGTGTTTTTTTCCAAACAACTCAATTTTGGATTCATCTGTCCACAGAATATTTTGCCAGTAGTGCTGTGGAACATCCAGGTGCTCTTTTGCAAACTTCAAACGTGCTGCAATATTCTTTTTGGACAGCAATGGCTTCCTCCGTGGTGTCCTCCCATGTACTCCATTCTTGTTTAATGTTTTCCTTATTGTAGATGTGTCAACAAAAATGTTAGCGTGTGCCAGAGATTTCTGTAAGTCTTTAGCTGACACTCTAGGATTCTTCTTTAACTCGTTATGCATTCTGCGCTGTGCTCTTGCAGTCATCTTTACAGGACGACCATGCCTACGGAGAGTAGCAACAGTGCTGAACTTTCTCCATTTGTAGACAGTCTGTCTTACCATGGACACATGAACATCAAGGCTTGGAGATACTTTTGTAAGCCTTTCCAGCTTCATGCAAGTCAACAATTCTTGATCGTAGGTCTTCTGAGAGGTCTTTTCTGCGAGGCATGGTTCACATCAGGCAGTGATTCTTGAAACCAGTAAACCCAAAACTGGTGTGTGTTTTTAAAGGGCAGGACAGCTTTCAGCAACACATCCAATAATATCACACTGATTGGACTCAAGGTTGGCTCACTCCTGGCTCCAATTAGCTCTTAGAGAAGTCATTAGGCTAGGGGTTCACATACTTTTCCCACCCTGCACTGTGAATGTTTACATGTTATGTTCAATAAACACATGAAAACATACAATGTTTGTGTTGTATTATTTTAAGCAGACTGTTTTTCAAATTGTTGTGACTTAGATGAAGATCAGAGCACATTTTATGACAAATTCATGCAAAACTCCACGTAATCCCAAAGGGTTCACATACTTTATCTTACCACTGTAATAAAAAATATATAGATATATATATATATATCTATATATCTACAAGAGCATCGGGTGGGTATAGGTAGAGTTGTTTGAGAAATATATATATATATTTTCTTTAGCGATACCTTTTTTGTTGGACTAACGTTACATTTAAAGTACAAGCTTTCAAGAGTGAACCTCTCTTCGTCAGGTATATTGAAGCTATGCTGAGCAGAATGATAGAATTAAACATTGGGACACGGTTGGGGGGGTACATATATATGTACCCATGCATGGAGCTGTTGTTGCAGGTTTTTGAATGTGTTTGTGCTCTCTCAATGGTTTTGTTCTGTATTTTATTTTGAGTCGCACGCGCACTGAAACGCTTAGTTTAGGCTGAGTGCAACCCCCCCCCCCATGATATATATATATATATATATATATATATATATATCTCTTGTAGATTAACATTTACTCTGACAAGGAGTCTCCAGAATGTTTAGAACTTGTTTCAATCCTATAAAAACACAGATACGCAAATTGTTAAGTGTTAATATTCTGCTGGAGAATAAGCGGTTGGCGACATTTTGTTTTGTCCAAGGCTACAAATTATCAATTGCCATAGTGATAATTAAGAAAAACATATCCTAGAAGAATAATATTTACAGTACAGCAGCTACAGAGTGGAAAAATCACTTCTGGAAATCAACGGCAATGTATTCATACAGGCTCTAGGACCAGCAACATGCGCAGACAAAGAACAAAGAGTGTTTGCATTTGGGTTATTATTGTAGTGTCTATCTCCTACCAATAGCACCAGGATTCGCTTAATGCCCTGGAAAAGGCTGCCTAAATAATTAAAGCTTTTATAGGTTCAGCTGAAGAGTACATACAATGTTTCCTTTTTTGTTTTACAGCAGAGACTCCAGTCTTCTTCTTCTTCTTGCAAACCCTCCTTTCACCTGCCTCCCCCAGCTCAGAAGATAACACACACCTTATGCAGATTCTCCTCAATACTTCTACTTACACGGAGCAGAAACAAAAATGTTTCAGTTGCTAAAATGCATCTTTTACCAGACTGGGTTAATTAAGGGTTACAAGCGTGGGTGTCTGTGGAGGCGCTTACTAGGCAACTGTGGTTCCTTAAAAAAAGGGGGGGGTGCCTACAAGGGGTTGCACATAAATCTCAACCTAAATGTGCAAATAAATGTGTAGAAAAGGGTAAGGGTCCTAGTGGCGCAGTGGGTGCGTCCAAATATGGAGCAATCTAGATGAGTATTTCTAAGGCTGGGGTCAGACGAGCGCAGTGTTAACGTCCGCGTTGCCGCACATAAGTACGTCCGTGATAGCATACAATTGTGTTAAATGGAGCCCCACACACGAAGTACGTTCGCACAGAAGTGCGGACGCATGACGGACACTGCAAACGGACACAGGTTAGGCAAGAACGTAATACTGCTAGAACGGACGTGCAGAGTGCGCCACGTCCACAACGTCCGCATAGCTTTGTGTGTGAGTGATGGAACGTGGTCAGACGGACTGCATTTATACGTCCAGCATTTTTGACGGACAGAATGTTTTTTCATTTTAATTTATTTTCCCTGCTACATCAGTCAAAAAAATACGTCAGTGAAAAAAACAGACTGTGTGACCACTACCTTGTCGTCAGTCAGAAAGTACGTCCGTACTGCACGGACGCACAGTCCGTACAAAATGCGCTCATCTGACCCTAGCCTAAATGCTGAGATTATGGCTCCCAATGAGCGGCTGGGCTACAACCTCTGCCTGCGGCCGCTCGAAGGCGGAAGACGCCGGAAGAGCCAAGCAGCGCCGGAGGAGCCTGGCTGGGTGAGTTTCTGCTCTTCGAGCGGCCACTGGCAGAGGTTGTAGCCCAGCCGCTCGTTGGGAACCACGTGCACAGCCGCAGTCACGTGAGATCGCGGCTGTGCACGTGGTTCTCAGCGAGTGGCCGGGCTACAACCTCTGCCCGACGCTCGAAGCAATAGGATGTTGGAGGAGCCAAGCAGCGCCGGAGGGTGAGCTGGGGGCGCACACAGAGCTGGGGGGGGCACACAGAGCTGGGGGGGGGGCACTGAGCACACAGCTGGGGGAACACAGAGCTGGGGGAACTATGAACAGGGGGAAGAGCTGGGGACACAGAGAGCTGGGGGGGGACACAGAGAGCTGGGGGGGACACAGAGAGCTGGGGGGGACACAGAGAGCTGGGGGGACACAGAGCTGGGGGGGGACACAGAGCTGGGGGGGACACAGAGAGCTGGGGGGGACACAGAGCGCTGGGGGCACACTGAGAGCACTATGAGAGCTGGGGGCACTATGAGAGCTGGGGGCACTATGAGAGCTGGGGGCACTATGAGAGCTGGGGACACACAGAGCTGGGGACACACAGAGCTGGGGACACACAGAGCTGGGGACACACAGAGCTGGGGACACACAGAGCTGGGGACACACAGAGCTGGGGACACACAGAGCTGGGGACACTATGAGCAGCGGCAAATAGAGCTGGGGGCACTTTATATGAGGTCTGTTATTGAAAAGCGGTCACATGGCATTAAACAAAAGTATCGGTATCGGTGAGTACTTTTTAAAAAGTATCGGTACTTGTACTCGGTCTTAAAAAAATGGTATTGGTGCATCCCTAGCAATGAAGGTCATCTGAAAGTATTTCTAAGTTTTGATTCCCCCAGTCATAATGCCCCCTTTGCCCATCTAAAATAAAAAGTAATTATGCTGTATAATCATATATATATATTACACACACACACACAGTATGATGCCCAACAACACAAAATGATATCATACTTGCACTATGCACCAACCATGCCATGTAAATTCAGATCTGAAAAATCAAGCATATACCAAGACATATTTGCCAGATTCCACCACACAGAGAGATATAGATCTCTATGTTATAAATCATAGCATAAAACAGATGGCTCTAGAAAGGCCTTGCACGTTCGTGTCACATGACCACTGTGTTGTTTTGAGTGCCAGGAAGTATATTTCCCAAGTACTCCGATTGACCGGCTTCTAGCTGGAATTGGAATTTCAACTTGAAGCTCTGTTTTACAAAACTTCATGGATTAAAAGCATTGATTGCTCAAGTTGTTGTGGTGCCTAGAACATCCCCATATTTTATCCACTTCCCTATAGCTTTAACGATGCTGTGTATTGAGTCTAGAGGTCAGGAATGAGACTAGAGATGAGAGGGACATGTAATCAGCAATTAAATCATTCCCCGCATGGGAAAAATTTAAAGAATTGTCACTCACAAGGCTTTTACATGCAACCGGCAATTCGACAGACTAGTATGGATTTCAAATACTACATACAACACAAAACATGTACGAACCAACAATAGCTTCACATATAGAAGAAAGGAGTGCTGAGATATGAAATAGAACCTTTAAAGCGACTAATACTAAGAAACAAAAACACACTACCAAGAGAGAATCATAAAAAAAACAACAAAAACACATAACGATCCAACATACAGCGCAGTCAAAGTGGAAAGAACCAAATGGCCACTGCAGAAAATAAAGGGCGAGGTGATTGTGACACATTCTCAGAGAGCTATGCGTACCTGAAGGTGGATAAGAATTCAACCGGTTCATCTTAAATTTACCATTTTGTTTCATGTATGTCTGCAGCTGTTAGAGAGTAAGAACTCAAAAAGTGCATGTTGCTTGGTGCACCCATTTCTCTTCCATCTCCAAAAAAAAAATAAAAAAAATTTATTGTGTTTCTAAAAATTTGTCAAGCCCCATTCCAATTAAGTCATAGGCTTAAAAAGATGTGGGGAAAAGGGTTATTATAACCGTAACGCAAAGACGTTGCCTGGTATTAAGAAGGAAAAGAAAAACAAAACTTAGAGGAGTTTGTAAGAACAAACAGTTCAGTGAATGGTTCAGGTCAGGAAGACATCATCTGAGATGGTGAAACTGTAACAGATCTCCGTACCACGACTGGGTCACATCTGTTATTTGCGTTCCCTTGCCTGACCCCCGTTCTCCCACCAGCAGTTTTTTGTGCCTTTCTCCAGCCCTTAGCCGAAGCTTATGGGTGGGTACACTGACAGCATTCTGCAGAAATCAGGCAGCATGCAGACCTTGAGGTTAGACAGTCGGCCTGGAACGGATCCTTTAAGTGAATAATATATAAGGGGCCTACAGGCCAATGGGAAATGACACCCTGGCGTTTTACTGCACTTCATTATTAAATACCTCCCCTGCCGTATTGCTGCAACCAATCATAAATTACTGCCTGGCATCTGGAACAGATATTGGAATTAACTCTGGACACAGAGACACAATCACAACATTCCATCGAAGCAGACAATAGTAGATTGTGAGGATAAATAGGGGATTCAGATAATGGGGCTTCCCCCCCCCAAACAATTCAAACAAAGGAAGAGCACTCCAACCTTTAAAAGATGTAAACATAGGCTAGGTAGGGGAAGTTGTAAAAGGTTATAGGGATCCACACAGTAATCGGATTAGCACATCGTAACAGATAAACGTAGACAATAACGATAACAACAGTATTCATGCAAAGCACAGATTAAACAAACCCTGCACCATGATTTGTAGATATGGTGTGACTAACATAGGAGTGGGCAGGGAAACCATCAGACCCAAATGCATTTCTAGGTCCATGCACCCAAAGTTCAAAGTGACTCTAGTCACAGAAACCATTACCTTATAAAAGGCAAAGTGATGCCTTCATGACACGAATACAATTCTTATTCAGTTTCCTGTTCTACAAAAAGGCATCTGTGGTTATGATAATGTTCCACCGCGTGTTACATCCGCCTGAGCCTCCTGTGACTGGGGAAATGGCTGCGGGTCCTTTATCTGAACCAAAGACTACGATTACAGGTTTTAATGTGATCACAGAAAAGCTGCTCCCTTCGTTAAAGGTACACCCGTCATGGCCAGGTTCACTTTATACGACAGATCCAGAAACCAATCTGTACATCATACTCGTCAAATGATTCAGACAGGGTTTTGCAATTAAAAACCAAGCAGCATCCTTAGCTTGAAAGAGCCCGGAGAGACCCAAACACTGCCCACCTGAAATAATAAATGTGGTTTATTTATTTATAAAGGATTTACCAGGAAGGATACATTGAGATTTCTCTGGTTTTCAAGTATGTCCTGGGTTCAGCAACATTAAGGCTAGGGTCAGACTAACGCATTTTTCACGTTGTCCGTGAAAATGTGCGTTCGAAGAATGGACGTATTTTTTCACAGAATACGCAATAGCGGTCATACGATGCGCAGTTTCATCCGTGATTTTGTACGGATCATCAATAAAACACTTTTTGCGTCTGGACGTTATGTTGGCCGGACATTAGCAGCGTCTGATGTCTCCAATTCACGCACACACGCCGCTAGCAGACGCAGCGCACTCTGTACGTCAGTACTAGTGGTTTAACGTTCTCGAAAAAATGCGTTCATTTTCCACTTGCGTTGCGCAGCCGGACTTTTGTGCGACCGTACTTCGTATATTGGCCGTCATTGCCCGGCATCTGCTGCTAGTGCGGCCGTGATTAAGTGCGGCTGCACGCGCGTTCGCACTGCCTCAGTCTGACCCTAGCCTTAATTGTTACAGAAATACAAAGTAATAAAATGCAAAATATTTGAACTGGTAAAGTTCCTGTTCCTGATGTTTATGCCTGCTGCTACTATCCAGCCACTTGATTAATAAAAAAAAATTAATAAAACCTTGTTGTTTTCATTGTGTTTGTCTTTTGCTTAAACTGTTCAATAGAGTAGACTGTTGGCTTCCCAGCCAGTAGTCCTGTGGTAATGACATGTATGTTGCCTTTCTTTCCTTCAAGGAATGTATAAAATACATTCGCATATTAATACAGAGGAGTCGGAGTCGGGGAGTCGGAGTCGGAGGTACAAAAAACTGAGGAGTCAGAGTCGGAACATTTATCTACCGACTCCACAGCCCTGGAGGGACGGGTTGATGCTGCGAGTGCTTGGTCAGAGGGACGGGTTGATGCTGCGAGTGCTTGGTCAGAGGGACGGGTTGATGCTGCATGGGCAGCTTAAGCCCAGGTTTGCTTTCTCAAATGAACGCAGCTACAAGCACTTGGTCACAGATGATGATGTCAGCATGAAATCGGGGTTAATAGGCTAAAGTGGTCAGGGTGCGTAGGGTGTTCCTTTTAAATAATTTTGTGAACAAACTGAGTGGAAGGGAGTGACTTTGCTCAGGTGACTTGACCTGATCGTGAGAAGGAGTGGGTATGGACAAAAGATCTGAGTAAGTGGGAATGAGTTTAGGGGGAAAAAAAAAAAACAGACCAAAGGGAGGGAATGGCAGTTCCCGACCAAAGAGGGTGTGGCAGGAAGGGTGGTGGCACAGGACTCCAGCTTCAAGGATAAAACACAAGCATACAGCTCCTTCACCCAGGGACAGTATCCGATGGTTTGTGTTATAGTTCTACTGTTGTAAACGGAATAAAAACAAACTGGTGGTGTCTGACATAACCCTAGAACTAAATCATACCTAGTAAAGCAGCGTCGCGTCTTCTCCAATCAGCTCCGAAGCTGAGGTGATTTACTTTTAACTCAGTCTGACTCTAAACAGTGTATGCTATACAGAGGACGATTAAGCGACAGTTGACAACTAATTTATTCATTGATTAGGTGTCGATTAAATCGATTAGATGTTTCACCCCTAGACATTTGCCATGTGATTATGCCACCTAATATCCCTTTTACTCAATATACAGCATTGCACTTTAAAGACTGACGTCCCCGACAACACAAACATAGGCTTTTCACTCCAATTTCAGATTTTCACTTTGTAAGAAAACACATTGCAAGTCAGACAGGCTGGAAAGACAGGGAGGATGGGAAAATACTCTCTTTCCACAATGGACAAGGCACCGGTATGTGTATGTTCTGCCCAAAAACTGTATGGAGGATGAAATCAATAACCATTATAGCAGTCCCCCCCACAGCGCCAACACCAGCGTGTGATTCATATAGACAGAGCTTTGTGCTACTGTGTAACTCCGCATAACCTCCGCTCCGACGAGCAGCACAATCCATGAATTCACCCATGGGCAAAGCTAAAAATTTAAATTTACTGCCAGGTCCTCCTACTGATCTAATTCAACAGGACACCAAGGTCGCTGCCGCAGAAACAGCCGGCGCCCTGACCATCACAGCTCGGGTAATACACATTCCTGCCCAATATACAAAAGGATCATGTATCAAGGGGTTAAAAATGCAAAACCTTTCCCCACCCTACAGGCCAATATAGCAAAGGCTAAACTTGGGGTGACAAATGTTCCTGCACTACAAGACCCATGGCAAGCAGAGCATCCTGGGAAATGCAAATTAGATACTCTGAATCGTCATTAGATTGTAAGCTCCTTATTTTTATTATTATTATTTTTTTTTTTAAGAAAGTAATTTACCAGGAAGGATACATCAGGGCATCTTTACCTCATGTCTAGGTTTGTGTTGTAACTATGTAACCCCCAGAATCAGGGCAGAGGATGTCAGCACAATATAAATAAATCATGTACCATACAATCCTTTAGTTGTGGTGGCACCATGATTGCAGAACACAGGAGCAATTGTTACAAGAAAAAAAAAAATCTCCTTGTTTACAGAACAGCAAAAACAAAGTGGTGTATCACAGGCGGCCACTTTACACCAGTAGAAGCGAAGGGGGAACAACTATAAAGCAATGGCACCCTAGATCAGGGTTCAGCAACCTTGGCCCCCCAGATGTTTTGGAACTACGTCTCCCATGACACTAAACTACTTATTAAGTTGGCAACACCTCAAGGGGAAATATGTAGTTCCAAAACATCTGATGGGCCAAGGCTGTTGACCTCTGCACCAGACTTTGTGAACATACATCCTATATTTGTACCGGCTGGGTGGAGTAGAGGTAACATCACTGCTCTATAAACGTGGAGAGAGACTGTGGAGACACAGGTTCGATCCTGGCAAGAGCACCTCTCCTGTAAGTGTCCTTGGACAAGACACCTAACGGTACATGCTCGCCACCCAGGACATACTTGAAAACGAGAGAAATCTCAATGTATCCTTCCTGGTAAAATCATTTCTCAAAATTTGTAAACACTGGTGTGTTATGATGCTCAACTTGCAACATGTTTGCAGTCAGGTTATCTTCACTCAGGTGCTGGAATTGCAGATGTAACCATGTCCTGCAGGCATATTGTGTGATAAAAGGTCCTGTGGCAAAGGCGACCGGACATCAGATACTATTATAATACATGGGTAATGTCGTACAGTCAACCTGCAAGCTGATATGCTATAACCAGCTGGCAGCCAGAGTTTTAAGAGTGGTGTGTTGTTTTTTTAATGCATTGCACCACACTCCCACTTTCTGTGACCATTCAGGTTATTTTGTCACAGCCCAGCAAAGTTGGACGTTTTTAATCACTTTGGCAGCGATGCGCATGTATAAAGAGTCTGTTCTAAACTCTGGCCCGGAGCATCTCCCCCTTCTGTTCACATAAAGGTGGGCATTTCCACCGAATCTCTCCGCACAGCGGGCAGCTCAGCCTTTGGGATTCCATAGCTTCCAGACCATACAACCAAGAAACCACATCTGGGCATCAAGGAAACGTGTCAACACAGCTGGAATGCCAGAGAGTAACCCAGGGATCAGCGGCCTTGGCCCTCCAGATGTTTTAATATCCCATGATGCTCAGGTACTCATTAGATTGTCTGAGCCTCGCGGGAAATGTAGTTTCGAAATACCTGGAGGGCCAAGGTTGCTGACCCGTTGCATTAGCCATTCAGATCCTTTACAACAGGGGTCAGCAACCTTGGCCCTCCAGATGTTTTTGAGCTAAATTTCCCATGGTGCTCTGCCTCTCATTAACTTGGCTCTGCCTCATGGGAAATGTAGTTCCAAAACATCTGGAGGCCAAGTTTCCCGACCCATGCTTTACAATCAGGTGACGGCATCCAATGGACTCAAGATGTTAAAATGGACTAGATTTCCCATGATGCTGAAGCACTCTTTAGTTTAGCAAAGCAGGATGTGAAATTTGGTCCCAAGAGTTACTGAGGTAAGTGACCCCAGAAAAAAAAACCACAATCACTCACACACACACCATGATTATGGGTTATTGGCGGAGGATTGTAAACTGCTACTTAGGATTTAGGAGCTGATTTTGGGGTATTTCACCACACGCCGGAGCACACGTGGTTAGGATTTACTAAACTCATAGTGGAGGATTTACAAAGCTTGAAAATAATGTAAAATCAGGGTCGTCAAACCCCCGGCTCCCCAGATGTTGATGCCTACAATTCGAAGAATTCTCTGAATGCAATAGAAAGCTAAAGAATCATGGGAGTTGTAGTTCAGCAACATCTGAGGGGCTGGAGTTTGACAGCCCTGCTCAAGATGGAAGGGAGACCCCCCCTCCCCAATTTGTCTCATATTCGCAATCCCAGCCCCCCCCCCTCTGCTTTTTCACAGTTTAGTCAGTTTTATTTTAATTTTCTTTTATAAATATAATTGTGCTCAAAGGCTACAATGTGAAAACTGTCAGGCCCAGACACACAGATGTGACTGCGACAGTGTAGCATGTACCCCAGCACCCAAAAAAACCGACACAAACCGACAGATTCCTCTAACAGTGACAGCTACAGAGGTTTTGCATCCACCCTGCCATCTACAGCCGGCTGGGCATCATGGGAGATATAGTTGTGAAACATCTGGGGCACCAAGGATCCCCGCTGCTGCCCTTATAGGGGACTGAAGCATTATAAAAAAGGTGGCGTGCCGGTTATGGGTTAAAAATAAAATAGGGAACTGGTACCCTGATGGGCAGGGCCCACAATAAAAACACCCTGGATGTGCTTCCTCCTCCAAGAAGACCTGCTGGATGAAGGGAGATGTAGTGCCATCCCATATGGAGGTTTGTGGCTATCCTGCCATGGCCTGAGTGATCATGCTCTCTTTAGGGGTGTATTAACTAAACAGTGAATTGCCTCTTTCTAACCCCATAGAGCTGGTTTTAGGTGGGATCCTGCATCTCTCGGTTAGGGTCCTGCTCATAAAGCCTTTGCCCATAACGTGCAGCCCTCAGTCTGGTGCCAGGAGGCAGATGGGATGCAGCAGGCTGTCATACAATGGGGCATGGTCAGTCCAGCAGCATGTGCAGGAGGAAGAGGGTGTGCAGGAGATGCTCTCTGCCCTCACAGCCTGGCATCATGAAGCAGCAGCATTGTGCAGGGGGGGGGTACAGGGGGCCCGGGCACTATGCATACTCACCACCTGCCGTGCTATCTCGGTGGCCGCCATGCTCAGCCGCTCACAGACACTGAACAGGAAACCCACAAAGGCACAGAACAGTTACAATCTGGCCTCTACCAAGCGCGAGAGGGAGGGGGAGCCTGCGGACTGCAGCCCCCCCCCCCTTCTCTTGTCTACACTGCTCAGCGACCCGTAGGTCTGGTACACATGTAACCCCCCCCCTTCCTCGACCAGCACGTTCTATGAGCTGGGAGGGACCGTGCGGGAACCAGTGACAGTGAAGAAGGCTTCACCCCGCCGTTGGTGAATGGTACGGTCCGCTGCTGAATGAAACCGCCTGGTCCTGAGTGGATTCGGTCTGGAATATTGGGCCATGCTGACTGCTTATAGGGGGGACCAGACAGCACCGAACGGGGGGGGGGGATACACAGGGAAGGAGTAATATTAGGAACACCACTAGTGGCAGCACATGATGACATCACTGGTTTATAATGTGATGATATCACTAGTGTATGATATAAAAACATCAATGGTGTGTAATATAAAGACATGAAACGTGTATAACATAAAGACATTACTAATGAGAGCCAATAATATGATGCCATCACTAGTCTATAATATAAAAACATGACTGGTGTGTAATGACATCACTGGTGTGTAATGACATCACTGGTGTGTAATATAGAGACTGTCCTTGTGTGTTATATTATACACTGGTAAGGTTTATCTATAAAGGACATTACAAATGTATAATATAAAACATTACTAGTAGGATATGAAAAGGGACATTATTAGTGTAATATATAAAAACATTACCAGTGTTTAATATAAAAAAATATTACTGGTGCACAATATGAAAACATTAGATTTGTATTAAGATATACATGTCATGACAGCTATACCCTCCTAACGAGGTCGAAAGTATCGTCGTGGGTTGCTGCATCTCTCATGCAGGGATGACACCCTTGGCATTTCAGTACTGGCCGCCCTTTCTGGGTGACATCGTCTGATTTGCATATGGAGCAGTTGTCTCTGTAATGGCTCAATCAAGCTAATACCTTGCAAGACCTGAGCGGCCCCACCGTAAAGCAGGACAATAATGCCATTGCTCGTTTTGAAGTGGAAATAGGCTGGAAGACGGCCGCCATTGTACACAGGCGGCCATCTTGTTCAGAATATTGGTTCACTTGTATATAACTAGACAGGTTTGTAGCTGAGACTAGAATGAGGTATACGTAGAAATTTAGGAATGTGTTTAGATTAGCAGAAAAAGCAATTAAAGCTTATGAAAGATCTTTGCTGTTTTTAGCATGGAGAAGTAGATATTCCAAGTCGTTGGGCCCGTGAAAAGACGAAGGAGTATAAAAGACCGGCCCCAGGCCATCTGAATAAACATAGCCGATAGGGAGGGAGGCACTCCCCGGAGAAAGACAGCACAAACAAATCACAGACTGTCAAACTAACGAGAAGTGTATCAATTTATAGTTATATGTGGAATGTTCTTGTGTTCGAATTAATGATGGGAGGTATTAACCCACGTGGGGTGGAATAGAGTGTCATAGGGAGGTGGCTAATGGGATGTACCTAATTATGTATTTGGGCATAAAACCTCATGTCTCTGTGTAATCGGGGCTCACTCTAAGCGATTCAATCCTGTGTGAGCACTTGTGTGACGACACAATAAACTCTTGCCTTTCCTGAAGAGACTCGTGTTTGGACAATCCTTGCTTGTGTCTGGTCCGGCGCCGTTCTTGAAAGTGAACCTGTCTGACTCCGGCTACATTTCTGGGGTCTCGATAGCCGGGATAACGGGCCTTTTGCCAAGACACAGCAACGGCTGCTGAACACAGTGCAGCGATATTGACTGCAGGTGCACGAGAATCCCGATGGTTGGGCGTCCGTTGAAGGTGAGCTGACATCTGCAGGCGCCAAGCAGGATTTCCTGTACAGTGGACCTCATCTCGTCCCAAACAGACCCCCCTGACCGGGAAAACTGGACAGACACCAACGAGTCTGAGGAAACAGCAAGCAGCGCCGGCGATAGGTAACGTGTCTTCTATGTTTTGTATGTCTAAAGAAAATACCGGTATCTAAGGAAACGTCCGACTGCGATAGACGGATAAGAGGATGCGATGGCCACCATCCTATTGGCATATCTTTCCCGCCGCTGGTAGCGCTGACATTGCTAAGGAGCCAGAGTGGCTAGCGGGCGTCTGGATTCGGGGAATTGAATGCCAATCAAAGGGTAGTTCTGTATGAGAGGGAGAAAAGTAGCTGCGGAGTTGCATAGTTCAGTGTATGTAAATAGAGCTTCACCACGTGGGTAAACGGGAAAGGAGGAGATTTTTTCTGTGACTGGGCTGAGAGCCTGAGTCAGTGCCTAGTGTGTACGTCGTATAGTGACAAAGGCTTATAGTGAAGCCAACGATAGCTGCAGAGATAGTGGTGCTGAGTGGGTAGATTACATAAAGCAGATTGAAATTGCAGACGGAAGTGTAGACAAGGAACGGGTGCACATAGCCACAAGCAGTCAAGAGTTAGAGTTCAAATTACGGGGTATAAGGAGCCACTAAGGAGGAATACGCCCTTGGCTAATGGAAAGAGTTGAAGTGATATATATTCTATATTATGCTGAAAGTATCTGATACGGAATGTGTTGTGAATGAATTGACTTGAGTGCTGTGAGTGAACGTGCGCCTACTCGCTCCACGAGGAAGCAAATACGAGATTTGACCCAGATAATTACGTTTCGGCTCAGGCGACTGCAGTCGGCTACTGAAGGGGGAAGCGTATGGGATGCGGATAAATTGTTGACTGAAGTATCAGACTGTAGATTTTAACTGTTATTGAAATAAGATATTTGTATCGCAAAAAGTATTGTTTTAGGAGTGACAATGGTAACGGGTCATCTAAGCCCAAGAAGGTAAAGAGGGTGAGATGCCCCTAGAATATATGGTGCGGAATTTCGAAGCATTATATAAAAACGTATGATTATGGTGTAGAATTGACAAAAGAGAAATTTAAAGTAATGTGTACAGTTGTTGGCCGTTATTAGTCCCAGGATGGCCAGAGCAGGGGTCAATGGACCCGGAGTTGGTACAGAAGGTACACTCCCAAGTTACAGAGCAGTACGGATATCCTGAAGAATACCCGTATATAGATATATGGGGATATTGTATTAAAAACAAGAGTCATTTTGTAAATGATAGCGGGGAGAAATAAGAAACAGGACCCCCAAAATAATAGAGAGAGAGAGGTGTTAGTAGAACAACTGGAAGAAAATAAATGTTTTACCCCCGTCCTATTTTTAGTATATTGGGGCAGCTAGGGAAGCTCTGAATGCCGCGTTGTGCGGGCGGAAAGGGGGGCGGCAGCTGCTAGTTCCGTCAGCTCCGCTCCGTCCCGTCCCGTATGGCTGAGGAAGAAGAGCAGGGGTATCGGGTGAAGAGATAGAGAGGCTCCACCAGAAAGATTGAGATGCCCGATGGAGCATATATAAATTAATTAATATTTTACGGAGTGAGATAGTTGCGTGCTGTATAGTTTATGTGTGGTTCAGACTGATTTTGTCCGATTGTGTTTTTAATTGATCATTAAACTGTTCAATTAAAAGTTGAGATTGAGCGTCGTCCCTGGTGTAATAGGCCCCCTCCTTTTCTGACAGACTGTTTGCAAGAGAGAGGAGGAGGAGGGAGCAGTTTGTTTTTCTTTGCTCTCTGAAAGGTGGAAAAAAAAACCCTTTGTGTACTTGTGCAGCGTACTATGTTTAGCTAATTTTAGTGTGTGTTACAATAGAATATTTGTCTGAAGTCGGTTGAGTGCAAGATATATGTTTATATTGTGTTGATATAATTAAAAAGGAGTCCGTTTTTTTTTATATTATTGCATATAAATAATAATAGTATGTAATGGTATACAATATTGCCTACTAAAATATAAAAATTTATTAACAAACTAAATTGAAATATATGAAACGGTTAGAAAAATTAATTCGAGAAATAATTAAAGTAATTTTTCTTTACTGTTTTTACAAGGTATGTTTTTTTTGATTTTTGATGGAATGATTTTTTTTATTGTTTTTTTCGATGTAGTATTAAGAGTCTGTTTTGGGCTATGGAAAATATTTCTGAGAATATTATTTTATAAATGTGTATATGTATATGCCCGAATGTCCCATCCAGCTCCTGGGCGGGATATTTTTTGCAAATTGCAAGCCCAAATTATGGTTTTTTTTTTTTTTCCCGGGTCACGTTCAATTAAACCTGCCGAAAATAACAGTTTTGTTCGGTAGTATAATCCAGCCAGCCCGCACAACCCCCAATCTGTGAAAATCGCAGTAGTTATGCCGAGGGAAGAAGAATGGCGCACGGCACCTACTCTGTCTGCCACGCTGGATCCGCACGCACTACTCCTTGGAATTCCTGAGGTGGGGGCGGAGGACAACCCGCCCAGATTAGTTGAATTAAAGTCCGGCGCAATACCGGTGGCTCTAAGACAATATTATATCCCAAAAAAGCCAAGCAGAATATACAAATATATTTGCAGAATTAAAGACTACGGTATATTGAAATTCTGCGTGTCACCGTGGAACACACCATTGTCCAGCAAGACAACTTTTTTATTTTTTTTTATTTTTTTTTTTTTTCTCAGTGGGAGGTATCTACAATGGATGCGCGCTCAGCCAGGACCTTTGTCCTTCCACGCTACAGTATGTTGATTAATTACACTGGTTTCCCCACAGAAAAAGACTGTTTATCTGTCACAAAATTTGCTACATCTGCTAAGCCAAGCAGGTTACAGAGTGTCTAAAAAAGAAAGCACAAATATGTAAACAGAGTGTAAAATACCTGGGATTCCAGTTAACAGGTACCAAACGTGCACTGGGGGCAGAAAGAAAAGAAGCAATGTGCCGCATACCCCAACTACAGACCAGGAGACAAGTCCGTGAATTCCTGGGAGCTGCAGGCTTCTGCCGCCTGTGGATCCCCAACTTCGCAGAAATTGCCAAGCCGCTTCATCAAGCAACCAAGGGGGGAGAATTAGACCCCTTTCATTGGGAAGAAGAGCAAACCGCAGCGTTTCTGAAATTAAAGACTCTGCTGATGGAAGCTCCTGCGCTGGGTCTGCCAGATCATAGCAAGCCTTTCCAGCTGTTCGTACCTGAACATAACCAAACAGCAACTGGAGTATTGGTCCAGACCTTTGGCTCGTGGCTGAGGCCTGTGGCCTACCTCTCCAAGCAACTCGACCCTGTGGTCTGCGGCTACCCCCATGCCTGAAAGCAGTGGCTGCCACCGCAATGCTGATAGCAGAAGCAGACAAGCTGACCCTTGGACAAGTTCTTATGTCAAGGTGCCCCATGCTGTCAAGGCTCTGCTGGATGTCAAAGGAGGTTACTGGTTTAGCAACAGCCGGATGACGAAGTACCAAGCCATGATGTGTGAAAATCCACGGGTTCATTTGGACCTCATCGCTACTTTAAACCCTGCTACTTTACTGCCTGACTGTG
The DNA here is from genome assembly GCA_009667805.1 of Leptobrachium leishanense. Classification (NCBI taxonomy): domain Eukaryota; kingdom Metazoa; phylum Chordata; class Amphibia; order Anura; family Megophryidae; genus Leptobrachium; species Leptobrachium leishanense. The sequence goes on along the minus strand of CM019071.1, from coordinate 26,712,200 downwards.
AAGAGGATCCAAATCATGAATGCCTCCAAGTCATGGAAGAAGTGTTCAGTAGCAGGCCAGATTTGAAAGACGTACCCCTAGACAAATACGATCTACAGCTATATGGATGATGGGAAGGAAGTCTCCGGCTATGCAGTAGTCTCAACAGAAGAAGTTATCAAAGCAAAGCCACTGCCAGGCCATACATCGGCACAACTAGCTGAAATAACAGCTTTAACCAGAGCCCTTGAAATTTCTGAAGGCAAAAGAGTAAATATCTACACAGATTCCAAGTACGCCTTCATGACAGTCCATGCACATGGTGCACTCTACAAAGAAAGAGGCCTACTCACGTCTTCAGGCCAATAAATTAAATATGCTGCAGAAATCACGGCCCTCCTGGAAGCAGTGTGGAAACCAAGTGCTGTCAGCATCATGTACTGTCGAGGCCACCAAAAAGGCCGTGATGAAATTCCAAAAGGTAACAGACGCGCGGACCAACCCGCAAAAGCAGCTGCAAAACCGCCACCACCAACAGAAGCAGAAGCTCAAGCTAAAGTATTGATCTGCAAGCAAGAGCCTCAATCTTCCATGCCAAATTACGAGTTCTATATGAATTTTAAAAAAAAAAATTTGAACCCCACGGCGAGTTCATTGAAATAATATTGAACAAATGGCAAGATGATTATGAACTGTTAGAACTCAATTATGATTATATCCAATGGCTTTTTCCAACAAGGACACAAGGCCGGAATTTCTACTCTACTCCCCTAAACCCGCAAGAAACACGCCTAATATCAACACCTCAGAAGTTCAGCAAAGACTACGCAGAGTCTACAAGATGATGCTGAAATTCTTCGGCGTGAAAATAGTGGGGAGGAGGAAGACAAAGAAATAACTGAAGTTGAACGAGCAGAAAATTGAAATTTCGCGTCATGTTTTGAAAATTTGACAATCAATTCTCACAATAATCTACGAATCACACGGATACTGCACAGTCTGGAGAAATTGGGAGCAAAGAATACCAAGTCCCACTGGTGAGTTCTTCCTCAAGGAGATCCTTATCAAGAACAGACTGCCAAGAATGAAGAAAAGTGCAATGGACTTTTCATACCAGCAGTAAGAGATTCACAAGACAAGACAAGATTTATTGTTTTCGCATGGCGATACTATTTCCAAAAGAAGAATTCATCTGGGAAATTATGGAGAATTGGCACGATACAAACCAAAACCAGTGGTGGCTGCACTCCTACCGGCGCCACTGAGCGAATGGACATCTGTGTACTCAGAGAAAGAAAAGAAGTGGCTGACAGACGAACCCGGAGGGTATGGAGAAGATGGATGGTTCCAGATGGAGAACGGACTAATAGTCCTACCAGCAACACTGGCTCCTGAAATCGTAAGAGCACTTCACGCAAGTACCCATGGAGGAAGAGAAATGATGGAGCAACAGTTGGAGCCACATTTCTACGTACCAGGATTGTCAGCAATCTGCAAAGCAACAGCTCAGCAGTGTGTAACATGTGCGAAACAACCGAGAACAGGCCCCAAAGTTCGGGAAAAGTTGAAAGAATGAACCGTACCCTAAAGACTTTGATGTCCAAACTGTGCCAAGAGACGTCACTAGGCTGGTTGGACTTACTGCCGATAGTCCTTTTGCACATTAGGTGCAGACCAACCCCCAATTGAAGCTACGTCCATACGAACTTATGTTTGGACAGCCAACCCCTCTGATTAATGGACTAAGGGGGACCCTCCGGCATTGGGAGAAATTAAACTAAATGATCAGGTAGTAATGCTGGGTAAATCAATGCAGAAGTTAAATATTTGGGTGGGGATAATATACCGTATTCTCTGTATCCTTCACTGTATAAGTATTGTCCGGGTGACTCAGTATGGGTAAAAGAGTGGAAAAATGATCCACTAGGTCCAAAATGGAGAGGTTTTTATTTTGTCCTGTTATCAACCCCTACAGCAGTAAAGGTTGCCGAGGTGGTCCCGTGGATATATCACTCCAGGGTAAAAGCAGCCGCAGCCAGTCCTGAACCAACATGGAAGGTTGTTACCAACGAGACCAACCCACTGAGGCTGAAGCTGACAAAGACCACAGCCATGAGCACCTAAATGATTCTAACCCAGATAATACAGAGGATCAACAAGTGGGTGTTTTGATGGGCACAGGTCCTGACCACCCGCCAACGGGGGATACCCACAGGTTTTTTTTAGGGCCCGGCCCCCACCCTTGATCATCCAGAAATGTTTTTACTTTGAAATTCCGGTGGGGAGGGATTGGGTTTATGTGGCTGTAAAAAGAATTGCCCAAGGAATTCTGACACTCGGGGCATTTGTGGTGCTGATTTTATATTTTGCTAATTTGATTTATGGACTCTCGCGTGGAGTATGCTCTAATTGTACGGGCAATGTGGGAAAGTGGATATTTCCCATATCTGGAATGGTACGCACCCGGTGATGGAGAACCGTACCATGTGGAGACAAAACGAGAGGCGCTATCTGGAACCAACCCAAGAGGACACTTACTTGTGCAATTCAAATATGACTATGCTAAAAAGTCTGGGCAAACTGTATGCTGGGTGTGTAGTAGACTGCACCCAGAGACAATTCATATACCATTTTGCCTCTGTTCCAATGAATTTGAGTATGTTTGTATCAGGGAAAAGGCAGAATCAGTCAGTCCCGGTACCCTATAATAGGACCAGATAAAGAAACAAATAACGAGGGTGGGTTATGTAACTCAAGTCAGTTCAACTGGACATCATATATTTATATATTTAAAGCAGGACAAAAGGCGACTTATTTATACATACGATGCAGGCAACTCACTAGAGACCAAGAGGCGGTGATTGGAATGTGACCAATGGGAGGCAGGGTGCAGTGGATATGATGAGACGGCTGAGACATTTTGCGATAGAGATATCAAAGGGAACACTATATTTATTGCTATTTATAGTGAAAGGAGGATACCAGGTGTGCTGTGAAAGGGTGTGTTACACATAGGTACCACCAACAATAACGGGAATGTGTTATTTGGCTAAGCTGGTCCCAATCCAGAAACTAAGGGGAGAAGACACAAACACAGACACAGAACTACACCCTAGGTACCCACTGGTGTTTGAAAGACCGAAGAGAGAATTGTTTGCGAAGATGGATCGAATATGGACATGGTTGCCAGCATGGACTGGATAGGAGGAGAGATGATGAGGAGATTGAATAGCTATGTCAATCTGATGGATGAGATTCTGAATAGGACCAGTATGGATATCCAGCTGTTGAATCTGGAAATGCGTGAGTTAATGAAAGGTGCAAATGATATATGAAATGGCGCTTGAGCAGATCAGTGCGGCCTTGAATGGATTGTGTGAAATGACAATGCACTATGAATGTTGCACCTTCATCAGAAACACTACACAAGAAGTCCCAGACTATTACCAGGTAATTCAAGATCATCAGGAGAAGGTAGCACAGTTGCAGGCACAGCCAGGAGGATTGCGGCCGAAGGCTGGAATCCGCTCCGGGGTTGGAGCAATGGAGAATGGTTTGGTTCCATCTTGAGATTCATCTCAAAGATTGGATCCATGATACTTATGATAGTGGTGATCTTGATCATAGGATACTGATATACTGTATAGGGCTATGCATATGGCCACTGTGCAAGTCAGCACTGATAATTCCACAGGGTATGTTCCCAGTGAAAGAAACCCCCCCTTTTTCAGTAGTTTCAGAATAGTGGAGTGTAATGGCTACAAGTGCCAGGAAAAGATCCTGACACTTGAGCCAAGGGGGAATGAAGTGGAAATAGGCTGGAAGACGGCCGCCATTGTACACAGGCGGCCATCTTGTTCAGAATATTGGTTCACTTGTATATAACTAGACAGGTTTGTAGCTGAGACTAGAATGAGGTATACGTAGAAATTTGAATGTGTTTAGATTAGCAGAAAAAGCAATTAAAGCTTTATGAAAGATCTTTGCTGTTTTTAGCATGGAGAAGTAGATATTCCAAGGTCGTTGGCCCGTGAAAAGACGAAGGAGTATAAAAGACCGGGCCCCAGGCCATCTGAATAAACATAGCCGATAGGGAGGGAGGCACTCCCGGAGAAAGACAGCACAAACAAATCACAGACTGTCAAACTAACGAGAAGTGTATCAATTTATAGTTATATGTGGAATTCTTTGTGTTCGAATTAATGATGGGAGGTATTAACCCACGTGGGGGTGAATAGAGTGTCATAGGAGGTGGGCTAATGGGGATGTACCTAATTATGTATTTGGGGCATAAAACCTCATGTCTCTGTGTAATCGGGGCTCACTCTAAGCGATTCAATCCTGTGTGAGCACTTGTGTGACGACACAATAAACTCTTGCCTTTCCTGAAGAGACTCGTGTTTGGACAATCCTTGCTTGTGTCTGGTCCGGCGCCGTTCTGAAAGTGAACCTGTCTGACTCCGGCTACAGTTTTACAGGACCCTCAGAAACCTCTTTTTTCTCACCACATGTACAAGATAAACACGTAAAAAAAAAAAAAACTGCATAATGCAGTATAAAGACATCACTGGTGTATAACAAAACATTACAAGCGTGTACCCAGGGCTGAATTAATCCCTTAAGGACACACATGGATGGCGCTCACCGACAGGTGCCATCACGCAGCACTGGTTCTGGCCCTCCCCGCAGGCTGCCCCATTGAAGACATGTGCACCCTGCGTCTTCAAAGCCCGCCCACCGCCAGGCTGGCATGCAACGTCCTGCAGTGGGAAGGGGTTAAAATAGAGGCTGATGGAGTTGCAGCTACAGTTCCATAGCAGATACGGACCCAGGTCTATGAAAGGCCTCGCAGGTCACATGCACTGACCCTACATGCAGCTAAGTACCCAGACCCCGCCAGTGCACACAGCTCACTGTCCTGACCTCGCACACAGCTCACTGTCCTGACCCCACCACCTACATACAGCTCACTGCCCTGACCCCGCACCTGCACACAGCTCACTGTCCTGACCCCACCACCTACATACAGCTCACTGCCCTGACCCCGCACCTGCACACAGCTCACTGTCCTGACCCCACCACCTACATACAGCTCACTGCCCTGACCCCACCCCTGCACACAGCTCACTGCCCTGACCCCGCCCCTGCACACAGCTCACTGCCCTGACCCCGCCCCTGCACACAGCTCACTGCCCTGACCCCGCCCCTGCACACAGCTCACTGCCCTGACCCCGCCCCTGCACACAGCTCACTGCCCTGACCCCGCCCCTGCACACAGCTCACTGCCCTGACCCCGCCCCTGCACACAGCTCACTGTCCCAGCTCCCAGACACAGTCTCCACATGCAAACAAGCGAAGCTTGATAGCCAAAATGGAGTTAACATGATGTTATTTTCACCTAGAAATTTAACAGAACGCTATAGCCATCATGTCCACTCCAACTTTATTAACTGTAATCATGGCAGGAGTATGACCTTTCTCACCCTGGGCACCTTCACCCTGAAGGCTGGACAGCCCTCTGGGGGCTGGGTATAACCCCAATATTAAAATTACATCAGAGTATGATTGTGCATAGTGTATCAACACCATAAAGCCTCTCACCCCACTCTGAGACCACCCGTGACAGTGAGTTGTCACAAAGAGGCAGCTATGGATCAGATCTGCACATGAGCGTGCAACTATGATTATCCCACAAGACACGGAGGCTCTTATTATGCTATCTTTTCTTTACTTCCGCCGATAGCAGCAAAGAACAATCTCTCAAATACACAACAAAGTATTTTGAGAGAGAAAAAACAGGTTTAAACAATAAATATACATAACAGATAATAATGGTACAGTCTAGTAAACAATGGTATAGTCCAACTCTTCAAATCCTCTGACCCCCGCTGGTTCTTCTCTTTTCTTTGCTGCTCGCCGTGATGAGATGAGTATCAGCAGCAATAATTATTATATTATATTGATTACACTGACAGTTGCTGTGTTTTCACTGTAACATTATATATATATATATATACACATGTATTTTATTAATTGATAGATGCTTTATACACATACACTTTGTATTTGTTTTGATTGTATTTATTGCAGGGACTGGGCTTCCCAGTTATTGTTTCTCTTTATTTGGGAGATAGTGTAGTTCGTGCCCAGCCGGGGAGGTTTTTGTCCCGTTTCTAAGAGTGTCCGCTTATGCGGCGGCTATTGGTTTGTTTTTCTGCCTTCCCCATGTATCCGTCATTCGGGGAGGAGCGGTTTCGCGCCACGCTCTGAGGTAAAGTTCTGAGGTAAAGCTGCGACGGCTCGCGCATGCGCGGTGGGACGCGCCGAGTTACCTCAGGAGACCGGCGGTTGAGTTAAAGCGGCTGTGAGACGGCAAGTTTTTTTCACTAAATAACTTAAGATTATGGCCAACAATAAGGTACCAATAACCCCAGGTACTATAGTGCCTGTTCCCTTAAATGCTAACCCGGCAGATGCCTTTGTGGCTGCGCTGTCGGCGTTCTCTAATAACTTAGAGAGTACTATGGTCAGAGTACTGGCAAGCCATTCAGCCAGAAGGTCCTCCATTATTTCCCCGGCATCAGATAAATTCTTATCTATTGATTCACACCGGGATGAAGAGGTCCCTGGGACCTCAATTGAGGGAGGTGAGCAACTCCCTAAAAAATGCTCACATAAGAAACGTACTTATTCAAGTACACATGATTCTCCACAGCATTCCACTGTGTTTAAAAAAAGGGGCCATTTAACATCGGCCACCAAACGGAGATGGAAACGCGCAAAACGCGCAAAAGACACTGACAGCTCCTCTGATTATCCCAGTGAGGAAGAGCTATCAGATCCTGAGGAGAGTTCTGACCCCGATTATGATCCAGAAGTTTCCTCTATAGAAACGGACACGGTGTCTTCACCTGAGTCCAGTGAGGGAAACAAACCGGCTTTAGATCCGGTAGATGCTCTGGGGAACTCAATGTTCATTCCGGAACAATTGAAACATCCACGATCCTCAGAGTGGTCACCAATTGATCATGTGGCTAAATACATTGAGCAACGTATACGTTTGCCCATGGATAAAAAGACCAGAAATAACCTGAGGGCTGAGTGCCCGGCCCCAACTTTGGCACATAAATTACATCTAGTACCGGAGTTAGATCCGAAGATAATAGACATACTCCAGGAGTCTAATTGGACTCCAAAGAGGGGAGTTGAGGCCACATTGAAGGTGTGTCACGACAAATTATTCGACCTTCTAGGTCCATTGGCAAAATTAATGGATTCCGTTGAAAGAGCTCTCCTCACGAATGAGAAACCAGACCTGTTTGAATACAGGGGCTGGATACAAAGATTGGTCTGTGTGTTTGGGAATCTGAACACGGCCATTTCAAGCGAGAGGAGACGTTCAATTCTCCTTAAGATTGATCCTAAAGTAACTTCTCTGGCAACTAATGAGCCAGGCTCCAGGGCTGAAGGCATGCTTTTTGGAGAAGGGATCTTTAAAGAAATGTCTGACTATTCAGGATCTTTCTCAACAGTTGGCAAAGTCAAGGCCAACATAAGAAAAGCTTTCCCAAATAGGGTTTTTGGCAGGGCCGGGAAAAACCGGGGTCGTTTTCCCGGCCGCAATCCATATTCCACCTCAAGAGGTGCTTTCAGACCCTCTTACCAAGAGGCCCCAAAAAACCCCACCTTTTTTTCCACAACGATCCAGACCTTTCCGTCAACGCGGTTACAGAGGATCTAGGAGATCAGGATCCTTTGGTGAGTATACCTTCACTCCAATGTTTTTCCACAGCAGAGGTGGGGGGAAGGACATTAAATTTTTTCAATCAATGGCAAATAATCACATCCGATTCATGGGTTCTTCAAACAATTCGGGGTTTCAGGATAGAGTTCATTGCTCATCCCGTACAAACTATACCTCCGGGAATAATGGTTATGCCCAAAAAAGACAGAGTCATTACTTCACTGGAAGTAAAAGAGCTTTTAAGAAAGAATGCAATAGAAGAGGTGATACCTCAAAGAGAAATATTTTTGAGCAATATATTTCTGGTAAAAAAGAAAGACGGGGATTTCCGTCCTGTAATCAATTTAAAGCAATTAAACGAGTACGTTGTCTACAACCATTTCAAAATGGAGGGCATTCCATCATTAAAAGAGATCTTAACTCCGCAAGATTGGATGGTCAAAATAGATCTAAAAGATGCATATCTGACGATACCGATAGAAGTTACCAGCAGGGATTTTCTCCAATTTCATTGGGAGGGCACCCTTTGGAGATTCAAGTCCCTGCCGTTCGGTCTGTCATCCGCCCCTTGGTGTTTCACCAAGGTAATGAGGCCCGTAGTAGCGTTCCTGCGCAGCAGGGGAGTGCGTCTAGTAATTTACCTAGACGATATTCTCCTCCTGGCAAAGGATCAAACATTATTGACAATTCACAAAGATTGGACGATCAATCTGTTGTCCAATTTGGGTTTCCTAATAAATTACAAGAAATCGGTTCTCACACCAACACAGTTAATCGAATTCTTAGGTTTTACCGTAGATTCCACAGAGATGTCTCTTTCTTTGCCCTCAACCAAGGTTCGGTTGATTCACAAGGAAATCAGACGTCTCCTGTCGACACAGGAGTTCCCATTACGAGGTTTAGCTCGTCTTCTAGGTCTACTTTCCTCAGCAATACAAGCGGTCTTTCCAGGACCGCTGTATTATCGGGCCCTTCAACGTCTGAAGGCGCGATATCTGAGGAGGGGATGGCTTTATCCAGATTACATCTCTTTAGACGACGAATCGAAAGAGGAGATGCAATGGTGGCTGAACCATTTAGAAACATGGAATGGCAGGGCCATCATTCACCCAATACCAGAATTAGTCATAGAATCAGACGCCAGCAGATCTGGGTGGGGCGCGCGATGCGGCTCGCTTTCCACAGGCGGCAGATGGGATACTACAGAGGTAGATTGGCACATAAACTGTTTGGAACTCCTCGCTGGTTTGTTTGCGGTTCAAAGTTTCATCAAACATTTTCAGGCGAGTTCCATTCTTCTCAAAATGGACAATCTGTCCGCAGTGCGTTACATCAACCACTTAGGAGGTCCCAGATCCAAACAGTTGGCGGAGACGGCAAAGACCTTCTGGGGATTTTGCCTGTCTCACAGTCTAACAGTTCAGGCCCAATACATTCCAGGCCTCCACAATGTAGTGGCGGATTGGAATTCTCGATACCTGATAGATTCCAGCGATTGGAGATTGGATACCGAGGTATTTGCCAAATTGTCATTTATCTGGGGTCCTTTTTCTATAGATCTATTTGCATCGCGCCTCAACACACTACTACCTCAGTATTACAGCTGGAGACCAGATCCCATGGCTCTAGCCACGGATGCTCTGGTTCAGGTATGGCCGCTAGGGACTCTTTATGCATTTCCACCATTCGTCCTCATTCTAGCGGTAATAAGACTCGTACAATCGCAATTGGCTACGATAGTTCTCATAACACCACTGTGGAGGTCCCAGCCTTGGTTCCCACTACTTCTAGAACTGTCTGTGGACGTTCCCAGGTTAATCCAGGCTTGGCCTTACACTCTGAGGGACCCGGAGGGGACACTTCACAATATCTTGAATCCTCACTCGTTGCGATTGATAGCATGGAAAATATCAGGGGTCATTGGCCTTCCATCGACATTTCGGAAGCAACTGCCTCGTTATTGTCGAGTTCCTGGGCCCCATCCACCAGAAGGAGATATAGATCCGCATGGAAGGCATGGGCCTCTTGGTGTTTGGAACAACGTATTAATCCCGTTTCAGCTTCTTTGAGTAGCTTGTTAAGTTATTTCACTCGTTTATTTGAGGATGGGAAAGCATATCGCACGATCAATAATTCAAGATCGGCAATATCTGCTTCACATCAAGGTTTTGACGGGATCCCTGCAGGGAAACATCCTATGGTATGTAGATTATTAAAGGGTATACGGTGTAAGAGACCACCTCGTTCTCGTTACTCTAACACTTGGGATGTCAATGTTGTTTTTAGTCTCTTGGAGAGTTGGCCTGATAACGAAGTTTTGTCCATCAAACAAATTTCGGCAAAATTGGCCATTCTATTTTGCTTAGTTTCCTGCAAAAGGGTCTCAGACGTTCGAGCCCTAGATCTAACGGGAAGATGTTTTTCTCCAACTGGTGTGAGTTTTTTGGTTTCTCACAGGACAAAAACTTCTTTGTCAGAGGTCTTCTATCCAGCTTTTCCTCAACGTCCTCGACTTTGTCCAGTTCATTGTTTGAAGGAATATGAAAGGGTTACTTTCTCTAACAGAGCTGGTGTATCACGACGGTTATTCATATCTTTATGCAAACCATACAAGTCGGTGTCTTCCACCACACTCGCTAGGTGGGTTAAATGGATCATGTCTGAAGCTGGTGTAGACGTCTCCGTATTCGGAGCTCATTCATCCCGGAGCGCTTCTGCTTCAGGGGCTTTTTCCCGGGATGTCGTCTTGAAGACATCTTAAAGACAGCGGACTGGTCCAGAGAATCCACTTTTAGAGAATTTTATTTTAAACCGGTGTCTCACATGTCGCATTCATTAGTTACTTAAGCTTTGAACTAGCATAATAAGAGCCTCCGTGTCTTGTGGGATAATTCCCAGATTCCCCTATTTATCATGACGGGGAATCGTAATTATAGTAAAGACACGGAGGCGAGTATTATCCCGCCCAATGTGAAAGGTTTGTTTTCCCACCCTAATATCTGACGTGAAGTTTCAAGGTTCGATAAGTTCTTAGATCATTTATCATTCGTTAAACAAGCTCTGGTGATCTCTAATGTGTTGCTTTCTCTGACAGCTTAATCCTTGGATGGGACTTTATCATACAAGTTTTCCTCTACGTGATCAAGGTTTATGTAAAGCTAAAAAGGCTCTTCCGTTGTTCGATTGGTTAAAGAAATATCGGGAGGGTCTCGCATCAGAAAAGAGAAGAACCAGCGGGGGTCAGAGGATTTGAAGAGTTGGACTATACCATTGTTTACTAGACTGTACCATTATTATCTGTTATGTATATTTATTGTTTAAACCTGTTTTTTCTCTCTCAAAATACTTTGTTGTGTATTTGAGAGATTGTTCTTTGCTGCTATCGGCGTAAGTAAAGAAAAGATAGCATAATACTCGCCTCCGTGTCTTTACTATAATTACGATTCCCCGTCATGATAAATAGGGGAATCTGGGAATCCATCGCTCCGTGTGGGACGCTGTGGAACTTGCATACGTAACGTGCACAAGTCCCGCAGCGGTGCATAATTTGCTACGCAAGCTGTGTGGAAGAGCAAATTGCGCAGTAAAGCTTCAGAGACTTCTGGGTCTAGGAGTACCTGAACCCGAAGAGAAGGAGCAGGGCGGGCGTGGGACAAAAGGAAAGTAAAATCACTTTAACCTTCCCGCTGCCGGACATTCTATGGCGTTCTTGCTGCGGGTGGGCCTTGAAGACGCAGGACGTACAGGCACACACGCTGTCTTGGCCCCTCCCCGCATCTGACACGGTCACGCATCATTGGCTGCAGAGGGACGGCCTGAACTCAGGCCGTCCCCTGTAGCCAATGACACACGCCGCACGTTGGCTGCATGGGTGGGCCAAATTACTGGTCCATGGCAGCACCTGGCGGTGAGGCACACCTGTACACTTCACCATCATCGCCTGACAGGTGACGCCCGCCCTTTATGAAGGGGTTAAAACAACAAAGCTAGTTTAAAAAATAATTTGGCAGAGGCTGTCAGCAGTATTTGCCCAATATTTAAGAGCAAAAGAAAGGGAACTCTATTTGTAGTAGATTATCCCTTAAATGGACATTAATAAACCTGTTTTTTTTGCCCGTAAATAATTGGGCGGAGGCTGCTAACAGCTTTTGCTAATAATTTATTTTGGCCAATTTTACTCCCTTTTTGTCCGGTGTTCGTTGTGCGACGCTCCTCCTCTTTGGCTCAGGGATTCCTGAACCCAGACGTCTATAAAGCTTTGTAATGCAACTTGCGTAGAGTAGGAGCCGCAGATTGTGCAGAGCAATGGGACTGAAGCACTTTACATCCGCAGGTTCTGTAACAGCTGTGCAGCTCCAGTCCATCGGCTGCCTCTCGGAGACCACTTGCTACCGCGACTGATCTCAGAGAGAGTGCCGACTTCGTGCCTACATCACTAGTGACAGGCGGCCAGGAAATTAAAAAATCTCGGCTGCTGGTAATGCTGGGTGGGGTGGAGAGATAACTCCTCCGCTTCACCCAGCGGTTTCACCAGATCGGTGGAGCGGGGGGGGGGGGTTCACTCCTCACATCTTGGCCACTTTATAATTGAGTAGAGTGTCCCTTTAAGTGATCAGTGCTCCTCTCATTACCCAGCTTCCATGAATAGAAGAAGAAAACGTGCCACGCACTCCACCGTGTGGATCGTCCGATTTCTACACGCTGTATATCTGTCGCACCTTTCCGTTTTCGTTAAAGGATATTTATTTATATAAAAAGGGCAAACCTGTGTTTTTCTTTTAATGATCAAAGAAGAAAACTCGCCTCTGTAATGAACACACTTAAAAAAGATTCACTTTATTCACCATTACTCATTCTTGCAGATTCTTTTAAATACTGCTATGGCAATACAATTAATATAAAAAATAACTAAACCCTGCAGCGGCCGTTGCAGACAGTGAAGCATTTTGGGTTTTTTTTGGGGGGGGGGTAGTTTCACTTTTCTCGGTATAAAATACATTATTCACCAAGAGGAATCGTCGTAAGGATTGCTTTTTTAAGGTCAGTATGTTGTAGGCCTAAACTATGCAATTCTCCCATTAACAATTAAACCCATAACGAATTAACCAGAGTAGGACAAAGAACAGCAGGACAAGCACATTGTTAGTGCCCCCTTTCAGAGCAACCATCAGGGGGGTGACAGCCCATGATATGTTCCGTGACCAGTGACTACGGAGGGTGCTGGTCGTTACCAAACCATGTGCATCAGATGTAAGGGCACGTCCATGCTACCTAGGACTAACCTACCGGGAAAGAAATTTCCCGGTGGGCCACAGCATCGGAGGCTATATCACTGAGGGAGCAATTACCGGTAGTATGTCCTGCACCAGCTAGAAGTGCACATTGAACCCACCAGGGATTTAGCCCACTCTCTGTAAAAAAAAAAAGGTAAACAGAAAGGGAGGCAAAATTATTTATTTTTAATTAGTTACGGAAATGGCGAGCTGAGGGAAGATGCCCCCCACCCCCACCAAAAGGTTCAGTAACGGGCCTCGAAATTTGTCATGGCAGCCCTGCCCCCTTTATCCTTTCATCTACAGCAGTGGGTCGACAACGCTGACCCTCCGACAACATCTCCCATGATGCTCAACCACTCATCAGGTTGACTGAGCCTTATGGGAAATGTAGTTCCAGAATATCTGGAGGACCAAGGTTGCATACCCTTAATATAGTGTAATCATAAGTTTTATATGCACTGGGAAACCAGTAAAATGAGCGGGGCTTGCTTTATTACGGTATCCACCTTAATTGCAATTGTCTAGACACAAACCCACAATATGTGGAAGGCCTATCTGTATACTTTATTTGATAACATTGGTTACTGGGGAGATATGGGGCTGTTAAAGTCAGTATAAATGTCAAAGACGTTACTAATGATTTAGAGGGCATCAACATAAATACTTTATGACCTTTGGTCTGACTTGACTTCCTTTCAGTGATTGATGTTGATAAATAATAATATCTTGTTTTCTTTAAAGTACAGCAATTTATTTATTCTGCTATCTTTGCCTTTTCGCAGCCTAATTATACCCTTCAGCCTTTTACCCCCTCCGCCGTACAGAATACACTCCCGTTTCCTTAATGCCGGTGCTTACCTAAACGTTGATCTTATTAAATATAAACCACTACGTCTGGGGAGGGTCACATCGACATACTATGTAGAGAAACAGGGGTCGCTGTTCGTATCAGGTTTGCACGCATACCTTGCGGCTCAATTAAAGGGACACGACCACTTACATAAGCTGTAACTAGACTACTTGTGCATTACAAATAAAACCACATTATAAAACACACGCTGCTGCTGCTATTTTTTTCTTTGTTTGAAGCACTTGCTTGTAAAAAAGGTAACGAAGTTAGGTTTTGATATCTTGTTTTGTCTATTTTTCCCATGATGCAACATTTACCAAAAACCTTGCATTGTGGCTCTTATTTATTTAATCTACACTATTTAACAGTTAATGAGGTGGAGGAGGGAATGTTTAGATAAGGTGACAGGAGGGTATTGTTCTCCAGGCTGAGATAAGAGCTGGCAGCTGATGGAGATATGACAGGGAGTTTAAAAGAATTCTAATCTACCCCCTGGTGATGTCCTTTGAATACATCCCACACAATACAATGATTTGAGTCATTGCTTGACCAATACACTCCATTCTATGGCCAATGCCACACAGTGAGGACCAAGGGATGTAAAGATACTGGGGGGGATGCAGTTTACAACACAATCGATCACACAATGGATGTACCCGGTGACACATATAGACTAAAATATTTTCTTACCTAAACAAGAGAAAACCCTTTGGAGGATCGAGCTTTGCAGCTCCGTCAACGCGCGTCCTAGGGCTGTGACGAGGGCTGCTGCATGGATGCAGCACGGTCACGGTTGCGCGCGCAATTCGTGCGCACGCAACAGCATGTGGCTAGCCCGTCGCAGCGTCTCAATGCTGCGACGGATGCCAGAAGGCACATCAGTATACGGGCGCACATAGTCCGCTCGCCTGACGCCAGGCTTAAGGGTCTCTATGTAGGCATGACGGTCTTTATTTTGGACCCAAAGTCCTCTGTCCCTCTTTTCTCTCATGTCCCTCATTTTAAGTTCACCTTATATTTGGGGAGGGTGTGTGTATACCAGAGCTACAAAGTATAAATGTGCTAAATAAGATCCTGTGCTCTCGCTCTAAATTAGAATTTAAATGGCCTTAATAGCTCAGGAAGCCGCAGAATATGTCACTCACGCTCATGTCTGTACATTAATTAAAGGCTTTTACTGAATGTCTTGGTCTACACCCGTAGCCGCCTCATCACTTTTTGATATTATAAGCTCCTTGGCCAACACTGACACAACGGAATGTTTTTCCTGGTAGAAAGAGTTAACTCTATCTACTCCTGCACGTGTTTCACGTGGACAGGACCTTTACGAATCAAACTTTAAGGGATATTAGGGGTTTAAAAATGGGAATGGGGTGAATAGGACCAGAAGGTTTATACACTAACCCCCTCCACACACCCCCAACCCATTTTTAACCCTTTGGTTTATTCAAAAACTCATTTTCACTCCAGCCTGCGCTCCCTTGGCTTTGCACCAGACAAGACATACTGCGCATTCCTCTCTAGCCGCAGGGATCACGCGAGCCATTGGGTAGAGGAGACTGCTGCGAGTCACGGCCGAGCATCATGGGATATGCAAATATAGTGTGCCAAAATTAGACATATTTTCTTCCCCATGTACCTGCTCATTGGACACTCCCTGTACAGGTATTTGGATGGGCAGGAGGAGGTGTGCGGGTGGAAGGCCAGGCTTGCAGCTCCATTGATCAGTGAGGGTTTACTTACAGATACTGTAACAACTTATTACATTAATAAGCAAACGACTATAACACCACATTTTGGAAACATTTTACAAATGGAAATTTCAGTGTAGAAAACCACTCCTATACGCATGAGAATTTATGCATTTATGGCCCGACGCATTTTGAATCAGAACATTGTAGGCGACCTAAAATGTCACTTAACTGTCCTATAAACACAAATGGGGGGATGGGAGAAAATCCAAACCAAACAGCCCTCTTATTGTAATGACATACAGCAGTGTGAATGCCATTAAGGCTAGGGTCAGATGAACGCATTTTTCGCATCGTCCGTGAAAAAGTGCGTTCGAACGAATGGATGTATTTTTTCACAGAATACGCGATAGCGGTCATACGATGCGCATTTCCGTCTGTGATTTTGTACGGATCATCAATAAAACACTTTTTGCGTCTGGACGTTATGTTGGCCGGACATTAGCAGCGTCTGACGTCTCCTAATCACACAAACACGCCGCTAGCGGACGCAGCGCACTCTGTACGTCAGTACTAGCGGTATCACGTTCTCGAAAAAATGCGTTTGTTTGCCGCTTGCGTTGCGTGGCCGAACTTTCGTGCAGCTGTACCTCGTATATTGCCCGTCATTTGCGGCTACTACGGCCGTGATAAAGTGCGGCTGCACGCGCGTTCGCACTGCGTTCGTCTGACCCTAGCCTTATACAGCAAGCTGACTGGCTGAGCATCACAGGAATTGTAGTTCACTGACATTAGCGGTGCTAAATACAGCTATACGTGCGTCTGCGTCACTGTTTTAGGGTAATTCCGAAATACCGGTTCTGGCAACAACAGTGTTTATCTAAATCTTTATTTGCTGAAGGTTGGGTTGTTTGGAAACAGATACAGAAACAAACTTTCCTTTTCACAGGGAGCAGGAAACCGAGCTCCGCTGGCACGTTACTCATACAGAGTGAGCGCACGGAGACACCCTGGCATCTCCGAAGACTGAAAACGCCATGTTCCATTATGGCCGGCCAGCATTAAAGGGACACTAGCAGGTCTATTCACTAAAGGTGAAACTCAGGAGAATTGACTGGAGAAAAGAGCAATCTAGACCAAAATAGCCAATTCGGAAAGTGAGATAAACGGGAGAATTTTTCTGGTTTGGCTATTTTTTTTTTATATTCAAAATTTTTATTTTGTAACAATGTCATCAATACAGCAAACAGGAAAAAAGGCCGCGCAGGGCCACAGCAGGCTAGTCGGCACATAAGGGCAATAACCTCAATGAGTGTATAGTCACTGAAAAATACACATCTTGTCCTCAAAAAAGTGTCTCTAAACATCCCAAGCCAGGGAACAACAATATATAGATAGCAGGAAGAGTCCAAAAAATATTCCCAGCTTGGGGTGGGGGAGGGGAACAAAAATCAAAAAGGTCCAGCGGGAAGGTAAAGAAAAAAAAAAAAATGTGGGATGACGCCGATCAAGAACAACACCGGGACCCAAAAAAAAAAAAAAAAAGGAAGAAAAAGGATAAAAATGGGTAAAAAAAAGGTTGGCAAAGGCCCAATACATGACCTTCCTGGCACACTCCCGGGAAGGGGAGGCCATGGAAGAGTACAGGTCACAAGGCCGGGGTACATGAGGGCCAGGTATGGCGGGCAGAGCCATGGTGGCCGCCACAATGGCACACCTCAAGAAAGCCCCAAGATGCCCAAAAAAAAAAAATATGGGGGAGGGGGAAGTGGGCCCGGTGCACAAACTGGCATGTCAAAAGAGGAAAATCAAAAATAAATAAGAAAACATCAGCCACAGAGTCCACAGCCAGCAGGGTACAGACAGCGGTGGGGGAGGGGGATGTCATCACTGTGGGGGTCATCAGAGGTGGGAAATGGGGGGGCGATAGCAAGGGATCAGCAGCCAGAAAGATGAGGTGGTCAGGCCAGGGAGAGTCAGCCCGTGTCCAACAAGAGTGCGAGGAGGCACGCAGCTCCCTCATGGACAACATCCAGCCGGGACACATCATATTCCAGGAAGGGGATACCTTCCACAACCGCAGTGCATCCATCCACCGGCTCTCCTACTGGCTGCCATCCGTCCAGCAGGCACAGCTTGTTCGGCTCGAGCAGCGTCTCCAATGGACGTCTCGGAAGCGGGGGGACACCTCTCGACATCTCCAGAACGCCGGCAGCAGCAGATCGGTCTCCAGTCCTCCGCAAGGCCGGGAGCAGCCCGTGGCCGCCAGGCTGTCCCGCCATTGGAGAAAGCAGTGGACCAGCATCCATCTCCGCTACAGGTAAGTTCTCCATAAAATCAGGGCGTACCTCCTCAGGTCCTGCAATCAGAGACAGTGCCACATCTCCCGGACCGACAGGGCCCCGTCCGCATACAGCACGATCCCCAGAGAGCCGTACCTCCGGTAACTCTGCCGCGGACCCACCGACAGCCTCCCCAGCTGGTGCCACCCCAGAGCGCCATCCAGCTTCCTGCCAGTCACGGATCCACGAAGCCCGAAATTCCTCAATCAGCTCCGTCAGCATGCCCCTCGTAAGAGGCAGGGAATCTGGATCTATCATCTGCACGGAGGGGGTGTGCGCCGAGAAGGAACCACAACCTCCACGACAACGCAGGCTTCAGAAATGGCCGTCAGGATAGGCCGCATGTGTAGGCCCGAAACCCCACACCAGCTCCTTCGTCGACAAGAACACTCTCAACTCTTCACGGCACCCCGGCGCCACAGCCAGACGACAATAACCACCGAGTGGGGGACATAAACCAGACGGAGGGATGCCAAAAACACACAAAATGTATAATCCTCTAGGGAGCTCAGCGATGTGCGTCCTCTCCTGTCAGCAGTCAGCTCCGCCCCCCAGGTTTGGCTATTTTGACCTAGAGTTTTCACTTTTGCCAATTCTCCCGAGTTTCACCTTTAGTGAATAGAGCTGTTGGTGATGGGACAGCAACCTCAGCCCTCCAGATGTTTTAGAACTACATCCCCATAATGTTCAGACACTCATTAGCTTTGCTGAGCCTCATGGGAAATAAAGTACCAAAACATCTGGGGGGCTGAGGATGCAATGCTGACCTATGCTCTATGTGGAGAAAAAAAAGAGCATTATTAACCCATACTACCCCCACCGCTTTTTCTTCATTCTTTTGCAGTGATTTGAGTGCTCAGTCAGTTGATTCTTGCCACAATTGCTCACTTATGTTATATTGAATACTTGGAGACCCCATCTCCCAGAAGGCTGTTCAGCAGATACTGATTGACAGCCTCCATGGTAGATGGGAGGCATCAGATTTCACAGCATTGCACCAGTCTCCAGAGACATAGAAACATAGAAACATAGAAAAATGTCGGCAGATAAGAACCTTTCGGCCCATCTAGTCTGCCCAATTACATGGATACTTTACCTGGATTTATCTTTTGTTTAGGATAGCCTTATGCCTATCCCATGCTTGCTTAAATTCAATTACTGTTTTGGCCTCTACCACTTCTACTGGAAGACTGTTCCATGTATCCACCACCCTCTCAGTAAAATAATGCTTCCTGATGTTACTTTTAAACCTTTGCCCCTCTAATCTAAGACTATGTCCTACTGGGAAGTGAAGGAGATACTTATGTCACCATGACAACTTTAATTGGCTTACGCGAGGGGTCAGCTCAGCAACCTCCGCCTTTTAGGCTGGGGTCAGACTAACGCAGTATTAACGTGCGTTTAGCCGCACTACATCACAGCCGCAGTAGCAGAAAATGACGACCAATGCCGGGTAGCATATGAAGAACGGCCGCACAAAAGTGCGGCCGCGCAACGCAAGTGGCAAGCGAACACATTTTTTAGAGAACTTCAAACCGCTAGTACTGACATACAGAGTGCGCTGCGTCCGCATAGCGGCGTGTGCACGTGATTAGGAGACGTCAGACGCTGCTAATGTCCGGCCAACATAACGGCCAGACGCAAAAAGAGTTTTATTGATGATCCGTACAAAATCACGGACGAAAATGGGCATCGTTTGACCGCTATCGCGTATTCCGTGAAAAAATGCGTCCATTCATTCGAACGCACTTTTTCACGGACAACGCGAAAAATGCGTTAGTCTGACCCTAGCCTAAATTGGCTTACGTGACGGGTCAGCAACCTTCGCCTTTTAGGCTAGGGTCAGACGAACGCATATTTCGCGTCGTCCGTGAAAAAGTGTGTTCGAACGAATGGACGTATTTTTTCAGGGAATACGCGATAGCGGTCAAACGATGCGCATTTTCGTCCGTGATTTTGTATGGATCATCAATAAAACCCTTTTTGCGTCTGGACGTTATGTTGGCCGGACACTAGCAGCGTCTGACGTCTCCTAATCACGCACACACGCCGCTAGCGGACGCAGCGCACTCTGTACGTCAGTACTAGCGGTTCCACGTTCTCAAAAAAATGCGTTTGTTTGCCGCTTTCGTTGCGTGGCCGAACTTTCATGCGGCCGTACTTCGTATATTGCCCGTCATTTGCTGCTACTACGGCCGTGATAAAGTGCGGCTGCACGTGCGTTCGTCTGACCCTAGCCTTAGACCAGCGTCAGGCGAACACAGTGATCACATCAGTGTCCCCACACAGGTAAACGTCTGTCGTAGCATAGAATCATGATCGAGAGACCAACACACGAAGCACACGCGCACCGAACTGTGCACGCACAACGCACATGGCAAACGGACTCAAGTTAGGCAAGAACGTAAAACCGCTAGACGGACGCGCAAAGTGCGCCACATCTGCATAGCGTTCTGTGTCAGTGAGATGTCAGACCTTGACGCACAAAATGGTTTTTCACATCATGCACCAATTCTTATCATTTTTCATATTAATTTTGTTTCCCATAATTCCCTTTTTATTTCTACGTCCGTCAACAAAAACGGACTGTGTGGTGTCTACAGTATCTTCCGTCAGTACGTCTGTCCCTTAGGCTAGGGTCAGACGAACGCATTTTTCACGTCTACCATTAAAAAGTGCGTTGATGCGTCCGAACACATTTTTTCATGGAAGACGCGATAGCGGTCATACGATGCGCAATGTCGGCCGTATTTTTGGACGGAGCTATAAAAAAACAAATGGACGTGATGTTGGCCAGACATGTGCAGCGTCTGATGTCTCCTAATCACGCACACACCGCTAGCGGTCGCAGCGCACTCTGTGCGTCAGTACTAGCGGTTCCACGTTCTCGAAAAAATGTGTTAAGTTTGCCGCTTGCGTTGCGAGGCCGAACTTTCGTGCGGCCATACTTCGTATATTGGCCGTCATTTGCTGTTACTACGGCCGTAATAAAGTGCGGCTCAACGCACGTTCGCTTTGCGTTCGTCTGACCCTAGCCTTAGATATTTTGGAACTACATCTCCCATGATGCTCAGCCACTCAATAGGTCAGGGTAGACTCAAGGGTAATGTAGTTCCAAACCACCTGGAGGGCCAAAGTAACCGGATTTAAATGGTCCGGTTGGATCGACAGTCCTTTTTTAAGGGTAAACATCCAGGGAAATGTAGTTCTCAAACATGCCCAGGCTAGCTATAGATTTTCTATGGAAACCCTTTAATGTAAAAAATAAGCACATGAGAAGTGCATTTGGTTCAGATTTGTATTAAATATCAGGCTATCACATCTTATTTTTTTTCTGTACACAAAAGGCATGAAACGGCTTGCCAGCATCTGTCGAAATCTCTGAAATAACTTGGAAAAATATATCCCTTCTTGTAGGTAGAAAAGGCACCCAATCCAGATTTACAGGTAGATCGCAATCAGGGGTTGTTCTTGCATATTGAAGCGGTTTCATGACCAGAAGAATCAATGATTAAACTGGAACCTTTGATTTACACAAGTAATTGCGAAACATTCCCTTGGCCGCTTTCTCCAAGGAAAAGAAAAGGAAGTAAGCAATTACACTAAGGTCCTTCACACACGACCTCGCTGGATACAGAGTGTAGATCGCATTTTTCCTTTAATTCTCTCTCTGGAATCCTGTGTTTTGAAGCTGAAACAGCCAGGTAACACACCAAACCTGTTTGTGCGGAAGGTGTGAGGGCAGCAAGGCAGACCTGTGTGCATTTCTCTGTGTCTTGGACTGCGGGCAGGTCCCAGGGAAAAGGAAGGAAGAAGAGAAAACCCAGAGGGAGGGTTCGGGGACATTACTCAGAGCCCTTTTGGACACATCAACATAGGGACAGCAGTATGTATCCATGTGGTGTCTCTGTTTGTGTTATGTATTGTAAGTTGTTATTGTGGGATCCTGGTGTTGCCATTTGGGATCTATCTCTGAGATACAGCTGGTTTCATGGTAAAACTGTATTTTGGTGGTGTAAATGAGGTGATGGACATTCCTACTGTATTTTAACATTTTAAAATCTATATGTGACACATTTCAACTGGTTTAAGCATTGTAAACCCCTGACCCCTAAACCCGAACCCTATGCTGACACTGTCTGACATTTACAACGTTATTATGTTTGTTAGGTTTCCAACACTAAAATACAGTTTTGCTGGTTTTATATCATGTATCTCATGTAAGCTTTCAATGTCTAGAGTAGTATAAGCACAATCTGTAATCCTAAACTGCCATTGCCTTACCCAGATGTAGCGGTTTGATTGCAAGCTTTTTGGGTCAGTGAGCGCTTTGTTCAGTGTTTCCCCAAACCTGTCAGGACCCTCTAACAGGCCAGGTTTTGCAGATCACCTTGAGGAAATGCAGACTGAATCCTGCAATCACTGAGCAGAAAATCCTGTCACCTGTGCTGTGCTTCAGCTAACTGGCAAACCTGAGGCGCGTTCAGTTCCTCAGCCACTGCAAGTGCTAAGTTAGCAACTTGGCGCTGAACGTTGTGCTGCAGTTCAGCACTCAGCACTGCTAACTTAGCACTTGCAGCTAAGTAGAGAGGTGCTGCAGAGTAGCAGAGTGTGACGTGGGAAAGATGGCCGCTTCCACGGAGCAAATAATCCAATAAGGAAATGTTCAGTTTGAGGGTTTGGTGGAGCAAAACACCAAGTATTTACTGGAACATAGTAGACATTAAGGCTGGGTTCACATTTGGACGTAGCGCTGCGTCGCGCAATGCGCAGGTTTTTTTACGCGCATTCGCGCATACGAAAAACCACGCGACTGCGCATTGCAGCGCGTTCGCGGCTATGTTTATGGCCACGAACGCGCTGCTGTATGCCCCGGACTTCTCTGCTGTAAGCTCCCGGACTTCTTTGGTCGCAGGATGTGTTAAAGCACGCTCCTGCGCGCTTTAAAACGCCCAGGTGTGAACGGGTCCCATTGAAAACTATGGGATTTCCCCGTTCATGCGTTTTAAAGCACGCATGAACACGCTTTAAAATGTCTAGGTGTGAACGGGGCCTAACAGTAATGTGGTAATAAAATGGACAACAGTGGATATTGCAGAAACAGCACCTTTCATTAAGCAATCCTCCGCCCTTTTGCTTCAATATTCATAGCCAAAGTGTTCAGTGAGACGGCTGCAGCAAACTGAACTGCTGCATTGGAGCAATTCAGCAGCTGCTGAGGAACTGAACAGGACTCAGGCCTGTCAGCGGGTCAGGAGGACAGGTTTGAGAAACATTCAGGGTTATTCAGAGAGCGGTGAAAAGCAGGAGAATGACTGGAGAATGGAAAATTCTAGGTCAAAATAGCCAAAGCAGAAAAATTCTCCCATTTATCTCACTTTCCAAATCGGCTATTTTGACCTAAAATTTTCCATTCTCCAGTCATTCTCCTACTTTTCACCGCTCTCTGAATAACCCTGATTGTCTTTGTTAATCTTTCATTGTTTGCTAGAATTCCAATGCTGTTACAATGTTTACACATTCTTTTACAGTTTAAAGTGTTTTATGCCTGTGTCTATTTATCTACATATTATTTGTACTTTTATTTACATTGTAGCAACGTGTGTGCTGCTTTTCTATGTGCATGGTTTCCTGTACTGACCAGTTAAAATTAGTGAGAATGTTCAATAGAAATGCAACATTTAGGCATAATTAGCTCAACTTTAAAAACCTTTTCAAAACGTATATATATTTCGTCAGCTTGGCCTCAATAATTTTCTTGCAATTACATTCGGCTCACTGCTTTGTGAATAACCCGACATTTCTAATATTGCCCACATTTCCCTTGTGTTCAAGCTCAGAGTTTCATTAAACATTATTTTTGGGATTACCATCCTGTTCATGCTAGGGTTGCCGCATCGTCCATGGTTTCCAGGACACATATTACTATTTCATGCACAGGGAAAAATGCTGCCCTGCAACATGTATAATTCATACACTGCAGGAAGGAAATCAAGTCAGGTCACCTGGGATTTCTTTTTATTTCCTACATGCAGTGGGGTGGCACTTTTCATGCACTGCCCAACAGTATGAATAAATGTGTCCTGGAAAACATGGCCGAGCTGGCAACCCTAGTTCATGCATGTTCAACCAAATTCTGGCTGAGGGTCACGGGAATCATCATGAATTCAAATAGTTATAAGTTAGCTTCGTGTCTTAAACAGCATAGCAGTACTGGAGGCAACAGGATAAAAACAAACAGCTCAATGCGTTTCTACCACGCACAGTCTTCCTCAGGAGCAGATGAATGTTACAAATATCATCCCCCAATGTGAGTCTTAGAATCTGGACTATAAGAACAAAGACTCACATTGGGGGATGATAGTTGTAACATTCATCTTCTCCTGAGGAAGACCTTGTGTAGTAGAAACACGTTGAGCGGTTTGTTTTTATCCTGTTGCCTCCAGTACTGCTATGCTGTTTAACCCCTTAAGGACGCAGGGGTGGCGCCCTTTTAAGGGGTCGATTTAGCGCGTCATTGGCTGCAGGGGACGGCTTGATTTCAGGCCGTCCCTGTGCAGCCAATGACGCGCGCCACGAGTCAGCGCGCGCAGGCTGCGGGGAGGGGCCAAGGCAGCCCCATTGAAGACAGCAGGGCGTACCTGTACGCCTCGCGTCTTCAAAGCCCGCCAGCCGCCAGGACGTCATGCGGCTTTAAAGGGTTAAACTACTCTGAAGAGTAAGTCAAATTTTTATTACATTTATATTGTTGCTTGGTGCCATCCTTGTCTATTATTATTTATTCCGAGATTTTATACCATCGGATGGATGTGACATCGATCCATTATCGTTTGGGCATCTACTGCAGAGCAACCCCTGGAGGATGATGGGCTGATTTTATACATTACCTTTGTGAGTTGCCAAGTATATTCTGCGTACATCTAGTTTATGGGATATTACCCTATATATATTTTATTCTTCCATAATTTATATGCTGCAGGAAGGATATCAAGGCAGGTCACCTGGGAATACTTTTGGTTTTCCTGCACTTTATGGATTGTACATGCTGTGGGGTGGCATTTTTCATGCGACGCCCATCAGCGTGAATAAATTATGTGGCCAATCTTTTGTTCTCCTTAATTTCAGAGTGGAGCAATAAACCAGGTTCGGGAGGTAGAAATTCAGATTATAGGTTTAATATTACGTGGGTATTCTGTGTGTACGTGGATCCTGTGAACTTCTTCGAAACATGTTCTTTCTTCCTCATTTGACTTAAATTATTTTTGGTCTTTAAGAAACCAAGTCAGGAAGTTGCCCAGATGACATCTGCAGAAGAAAAAGGAGAAGCCGTACACAGTCTTTCCGTTTGCGGAATCGGGCATTGTGCGTAAGAGTCAGGTGCAAGCTGGAGATTACGAGGTCCCCGGGATTAAATGACAAGCAGTGAACTGAGCGCCTACGTCTCCGGGACCCATGGATAAAGGGCTACAGGATGAAATTCGAGGCTGGCAGGATCGTAAAAGACAATCTGGAATATTTAAGCT
Source organism: Leptobrachium leishanense (assembly GCA_009667805.1). Classification (NCBI taxonomy): domain Eukaryota; kingdom Metazoa; phylum Chordata; class Amphibia; order Anura; family Megophryidae; genus Leptobrachium; species Leptobrachium leishanense. Next base: position 26,686,795 of record CM019071.1, on the reverse strand, counting down.
GCCAAAATACAAGTCAACAAAGGAATCAAGTGACTGTGTACAGGTAGACTCGTCCACCAGCTCTCCCAAGATGAGGCAAACTCGTAACATGAGGAGAGCAGAGAGTTTGAGTAGGACTCCATCACCTTCTACCATGAGTAAAAGGAAAAGGGGTATTCGAGCAAGCCTATGGAATAACACTGGGTCCCTGCCTTTTGGGGGAGCCTGGATTTCAGCTGCTAGTTTTGACGTACCAGATGACCCGCATTTAGACTATGGCATTTCCAGCTTTGTGCTGGACCCGGTGGAGCACGCATGGATGATCATGGCAGCAGACGGAAACTATGAAGAGGTGAAGGAGTTCCTTGAGGAGGATCCCCATCTCTTAGATAAGAGAGACTTTGTAACTGGGTACTCAATGCTCCATTGGATTGCCAAACATGGTCACCACGAAGACCTGATCAATTTTATGGACTTTGCAAGCGCTAGCGGTTACCCATTGGATGTGAACTGTCGTGCGAGCGGAGGGCTCACCCCATTGCACATAGCAGCCATGCAAGGGCATGGAATGGTCATCAAGATGCTGGTGGGAGCATATGGCGCAGACGTACACATCAGGGACCAAAATGGGCGTAAAGCCTGGCAATATCTACGAACAAGGACCACTATGGAATTTAAAGAGCTGCTGGGGGCTCCAGAGGAAGAGGAGGCTGGCGCCTTTGACATTGCTGCAATGAACAATAATAACAATTGCTACTCGGCCAACACAAAAGCCATGGCTTTACAAAGCACGGACCAAACGGATTTTGCTTCTAAAATAACATCAACAGTCGCACCTATCAGGAATTTATTTGCATCTGCCTACAAGTTCATCAGGAAATGGTGACTCCTGAGCTATTCCAAGCAAAGGACGGATATAAAAGAAATAAAACCTATATCCGTCATCTTGAAATGGGTTAAATTGAACGGCCATGTGAAGGCAAGAATGGGTAACTTACTACTCCAGCTTACTACACACATCTGGGGGCATGTTCTGCACTTGAATCCACAACAGAACTTTCAAACTCCGACCCCTGATGGTGATGGCTTACAATTCCCAGGAATTCTTTGAATGTAATAGCTGGCCAAGGAATCATGGGAATTGTAGTTCACAAACATTTTGGGGGCTGGGGTTTGACAGCCCATGTCTACATAGTATATGTCAGTGGTATGTGTTAATATGTCAATGTGTTAATTATTATTATAAAATTAAAATAATTTAAAGCAGGATGACTATGGATTTCCACATTATAATTGACGTTGCAAACTATTAAGAAACTAATTTAACTCTTGTAAAATCGATATGAAAAAGCAAAGTGTGCACAGGAAAATAATGGAGCTTTGGCATGGAATGTTTATGTACAAGAAACAATTTGTTTGTTTTTAGAACCATTACATTGGTTGCTGGAAATTAATACCCAATGCTTCTGTGTGAGAAAAATGTGATTGGACAGTGAATGATGGCTACAGTGTGGGTGAGAAAAGGGGAGGGGCTAAAAAATTGTTGTTTTTAGCTCTTCAATAAATGGTGAATAGAATGACTTTAATGTTAATTTAACAACATGGCACAAATAAAACTTTCACAGAATACATTAATGGAAACGTGATTCAAAATCAAACAGTTGAGGAAAATATAACAGCAATAAAGAAACCTTGATTTTAAAGCCTTATGTGTAGAAAATGAGTATATGCATTTATTAGATTTTCTCTTTACTTTCATATTGTTTTAGAGTGTAATATGTGAACTATAATGAGAACCAGCTCTTGTCTTCCATCTGCAATGTGCTGTAAGGAAGGGGTAAAAAGCCGGATGAAACCCAATACACAGGTGCATACATCCCGTCCAATGAGAAATGAATATTGCCATCGGAAGCAGTGTTTATCATTTTAATAAGCTCTTCCTTACTGATACTGGGTGTTAGCACATCCGGCACAGGAAATGTTGAAAACTTCCTTAATGAAAGGTCAGTGTAAACAACTGAAATGCTGCCAATTAGTGCAAACGGAATCAGGAATTCTCTTGCATATGTCAATTAAAAGAGCACGGCTTGGCTTTGCATTCCTTTTAATACTGCTGACTGAATATATCAACAAACAAGAACCAGAGGACGCTGCTTAATAATGCTATGAAAGGTTAAATGCCGGAGGGCTCATTTAGGCTAGGGTCAGACGAACGCAGTATTAACGTGCATTTAGCCGCACTTAATCATGGCTGTGCTAGCAGCAAATGACATCCAATGCCGGGCAGCATACGAAGAACGGCCGCACGAAAGTGGCAAACGCATTTTTTAGAGAACGTCAAACCACTAGCACTGACGTACAGAGTGCGCTGCGTCCGCTAGCGGCGTGTGTGCGTGATTAAGAGACGTCAGACGCTGCTAATGTCCGGCCAACATAACGACCAGACGCAAAAAGTGTTTTATTGATGATCCGTACAAAATCACGGGCAGAAATGTGCATCGTATGACCGCTATCGCGTATTCCGTGAAAAAATACGTCCATTCGTTCGACAACGAGAAAAATGCGTTCGTCTGACCCTAGCCTAAGGCTCGTGTCAGACGAACGCAGTGATCACATCCGTTTTTGCGCACATATTAACGTCCGTGGTAGCATAGAATTATGAGCAGTAGGGAACAACACACAAAGTGCGTCCACACGTAACTGCGGACGCACAATGGACGCGGCAAACAGACGCAAGTTGGGCAAGAACGTCAATCCGCTAGAACGGACGCACAGAGTGCGCCACGTCCGCATAGCTTTGTGTGTGAGTGATGGGAGGAAGTCAGAGGGTCCGCATTTTTGACGTCCAGCACCTTGACGGACAAAATGGTTTTTGATATCATGTATCAATTTGTATAATTTTTCATATTAATATTATTTCCCATAGGTCCCTCTTTTCTCTACATCAGTCAAAAATAATGGACCGTGTGGCCACTACTGCGTCTTCCGTCAGAACGTGCGTCCGTACTGCACAACGCACAGTCCGTACAAAATGCGCTCGTCTGACACCAGCCTTAACAGTAACTAAAAACAGGTTTTGATGATTTGCCATAAATCTGCACATTATATCTGTTCCTATGAGGTCCCTGGCTCATTATGATTGAGGCGATCCATCACTGAGTTATGGAGATACAATCATACATGAAGGTAGAATGCCTGGTCTGCTGCTACACCAGTATTTCTGGATCCCAGGTAGGACAAGTAAGGTCCGTGTCACACGAACGCAGTGATCAAGTCTGTGTTGCCGCACATTTTAACGTCCGTTGTAGCATAAAATTATGATCAATAGAGATCCACACACGAAGTACGTCCACACAGAAGTGCGGACACACAATGCAATTTAGGCAAGAACGTCAAACTGTTAGAACGGACGCACAGAGTGCGCACGTCCGCATAGCTTTGTGTGAGTGATGAAACGTAGTCAGATGTCCAGCATTTTTGACGGACAAAATGTTTTTTCATATCATGTATCAATTTTTTTCATTTTATATAATTTTATTTCCCATCTACAGTAAAGAAAAAAACGGACCGTGTGGCGTCTACAGTATCATCAGTCAGAAAGTACATCAGTTGTGCACGGACGCACAGTGTGCTCAGAATGCGTTCGTCTGACATTAGCCTAAGTGGGCCAGGGAGTGACGGTGCATAGGCAAAACAGCTGGGAATATGTTAGAAATCACAAAAAAGGGTTATTCACACAACAGTGTTTGCCGGTATTTCAGCTATGATAAACGCCGGCATTTCAGCTATGATAAACGTCGGCATTTCTCAAAACTAGAATCCAAAGAGTGATAGTGAAGCTTCACAGTAAAGATTCTCCTGTTGCCCTTTTGGATTTCAGTTTTGAGAAATGTCAGCGCTGCAGTATCAGGAATCTTTAGTGGTTATAAACTGCATTTGCCATTTAAATGCCCAGTCCTACAATATATCCAAATCCCTCTGCAGGGAAGTAATATCCTGATCACATTGTATTGCTTTTCTCCGTGTCATGTCATCTATATTAACTAGGATTCATACAACTAGATTAGAGGTGATTAGAAACCCTTTCACCTTTCTATGACCTACAGAGAGCCTTTAATCAAATCCCATCCTCCATCTGCTTTTAATACACAGTAATCACAATGTTCCCATATATGCAAATCATATTTTGCATGTAAATCTGTTTTAATAAAATCACGAGTATAGCAGTACATAGTGATAACTTTATTGGACTAACGTAACATTTAAAAGACAAGCTTTCGCGAGTGTTACTCTCTTCGTCATGTCTGGAAGCTATACTGATCAGTTCCTAGAATGAAACATTACGACATAAAAGGGTCACATGGGTGGAGGGGGGGGGGTTAGATGTAAAGAGTGAGAGTCAAATGGTATGTTCAAAATGGGAAAATGAACGCATGAGGTATCTTGGGCCCATAATAAAAACAACAGAGATAAGATCATAGAACTCGAATGGAAAAGAGAAAAAAAAAAACTGATAAAGAAAAAAAACAGAACAGTGAAGGCTGAAAGAGACATGGGGGAGAAAAAAAAGCATCTGCCAGAATTTTGAATGTTATGATAATGGGTTAAAAACCCAGAGTCGACGTTGAGCCCAGCATTTATAGTTAATATGTAATCATTTTCATTTCATGTTTTTCGTTTTAATAAAGAAACTTGACATCCTTAAAGTTCTTTGATTTTACAAGTAACTAGCATAAAGTATGCAAATATCCGTAAAATTCACAAGAATATTTTCTCATTACAGCCCAGGACCGGATTCCAATCAAGCCTCAATAGCGGCTCGCAAATGGATAGCAGCTCCTGCAGGATATACCCAGTTTGCAGGTCTATTACCCTCTAGATCGGGGCTGCCAAACTCTTGCTTAGGCTTGGGTCAGACGAGCACAGTGTTCACATCCGTGGTAGTATACAATTATGATCAATAGAGACCCACACACGAAGTACGTCCGCACGGAAGTGCAGACGCACAACGGATGTGGCAGACAGACGCAAGTTAGGCAAGAACGAAAAGCCGCTAGAACGGACGTGTGGAACGCCTGCAACGTCCACATAGCTTTGTGTGTGAGTGATGGACTGCATTTATACGTCCAGCATTTTTGACGGACAAAATGTTTTTTCATATTAATTTTATTTCCCATCTACATCAGTCAAATAAAAAAGTCACAAAAACTGACCGTGTGGCCAATACCTTGTCAGTCAGAAAGTACGTCCGTTGTGCACAGACGCACAGTATTCGTTCGTCTGACCCGAGCCTTAGATATCGATGCCTACAATTCCAAGAATTCCTTTAAGGCAACTGATACACAGCAAAAAAAAAAAAAAAAAAAAAACGCACTGAATCACTTATTTATTTATTTATAAAGGATTTTACCAGGAAGGATACATTGAGATTTCTCTCGTTTTCAAGTATGTCCTGGGTTCAAGTACATTGAAGTGTTACATTTACAGAAATACAAAGTAATACAATGTAAGATATTAACAACACAAATATACAGATTAACAGAAAATAAATATGTAGGAAATATAGTCACTAGGTTACATGTTTACAGGTGCATTCTGTATTGAGGTATGTTAACAGGGAAATTTTGAGTGACGTAAGACTGGTGGAAGATTTGATGGTGTCTGGGAGGTTATTCCATAATTGTGGTGCTCTGTAGGAAAATGAGGACCGAGCCACTGTCTTTTTGTATTGTGGTATTGCAAGTAAGGTGCTGGTCCTGGATCGGAGGTTATAGGATGAGGGAGCTGCTGGGGGAGCAGTCTATTCAGGTAGGGTGGCAGCTTCCCAGAGATGCTCTTAAACACCAGGCTGGAAAGGTGAAGGGTGCGTCTGGATTCTAGCGATGGCCAGTTTAGCTGTTTTAACATGTCACAATGGTGGGTCATGTAGTTACATTGTAGCGCAAAGCGGCAGAATGAGTTATACAGTGTAGTAAGTTTATGAAGGTGTGTTTGCGGGGCGGCTGCATACACTACATCTCCGTAATCAATAGCCGGCATAAGCATTTGCTGTACAATCTGCTTTCTTACCGCGGGACTCAGGCAGGATTTGTTTCTGTACAGGGCACCTAGTTTGGGGTAAAGTTTAGATGAGAGTTTTTCGATGTGGGGGCCAAAGGATAGATTAGGGTCCAACCACATACCTAGATATTTGAGAGAAGTGACTGTGGTCAGTGTGCCATTTGATATTGTCCCAACACATAGATGGGGATTTTGCAATTTGTGTAGTTTAGGTGCTGTTCCAAAGAGCATCGTTACAGTTTTGTCAGTATTTAAAAAAAGTTTGTTGTTTTTGATCCACTTTTCTACCTCTGTGAATTGTTCTTGCAGCACGGCCTCCAGCTGCGGGAGATTTGGTTTGCTGGTATAGATCACAGTGTCGTCTGCGTACATATGTACAGTTGAGGCTTTGCAGACGTTGGGCAGATCATTTATGAATATTGTGAATAGCAATACTTAGGATCTTCCCTCTGCGGGCTCCCGGTAACCCGTAAGCAGTATACAATAAGTAGAAGGTAGAGGGTAATCCTACAACGAATTAAAATCACTTAATATTTGAATCAATTCACACACATAAAAAAACAAGATTGTTATCACCGTTCCATGGGTGCCGCCTAGGACCTGGGGTATGATTTCCCCCACAGCCATGTACTTATGACTGCACATATTTCTCCTGATGAAGTCTTTTGACGAAACGCGTCGAGCGTGAGCAGTCTTCTCTTTATTAATAAAATCCTTGAGAAATTTTGGTCTTGGCTGATTATTTCTGAAGTGCACCGGCTGTGGAGGAAATCATACCCCAGGTCCTAGGCGGCACCCATGGAACGGTGATAACGATCTTGTTTTTTGATCTGCGTGAATTGATTCAAATACTATTTGTTCATTTAACATGCACCTCTAAGTGATTTTAATTCGTTGTAGGATTACCCTCTACCTTCTACTTATTGTAAACTGATACACAGCAAATTGTGGCTTAACCCTTTCACTGCTGAGGACGTGTGGGGAACGTCCTCATTGAATCCTAAGGAAAGATGTGGTGGAGATAGGGGGTTCCTTTGAAGCCCGATATCTCCCAACTGTTGGCAGCTAGCAGGGTCATGTTTGGTATCATTAGAAAGGCTAGAGCATGGCCTTTCCAATGATAAACATGACCATGTTCAAAGTAAAGAAAAAAGTGATTACAATAATAATAAAAATAAATAAAATGTGTTTCTTTTAAGATGTGAAATGGCTCAGCAGTGAAGGGGTTAAACATCTGAGGGGGCTAGAGTTTATATTGTAAGCTCATCTGAGCAGGGCCCTCTAAGGCTGGGGTCAGACGAGCGTAGTGTTCACGTCCGTGATTGTGCCTAAAAGTACGTCCGTGATAGCATGACAGAAAGCCCATTGGAGCCTGACACATGAAGTACGTCCGCACTGAACTGCGGACGCACAACGGCCGCGGCCCACGGCAGGCAAGAACGTACATCCCCTAGAACGGCCGCACAAAGTGCGCTGCGTCCGCAACGTCCGCATAGCTTTGTGTGTGAGTGATGGAACGTGGTCAGACGGACTGCATTTATACGTCCAGCATTTTTCACGGACAAAATGGTTTTGCTTTTTAATTTATTTTCCCTCCTACATCCGTCAAAATATACGTCAGTGAATAAACGGACTGTGTGGCCACTACTGTGTCTTTCGTACTGACGTACGTCCGTGTGCACAGACGTACAGTCCGTAGAAATCACGCTCGTCTGACCCTAGCCTTAAACTTTTTTCTAAGTTTTTAATTTTGTCTCCTCCCCTACTGGTTATTGTAGAGCTACAGAAACTGTTGGCAATATAAGCAATGACTGTGCCAGTGCAGCAGTAATTGCCCCCTTGTGTCCAGCCTTTGTCTCTGTGCCATCTCTAAGGGTCCCAGGCTGAACGCCTTGCCTGCTGGCAGCCTTCCCATGTCTGCCTCCATTCCGTCGCTCTGTCCCTCTCCTCCTGTCACTCCCTCTACTTCATTCTCATATATAGATGGTGTGTTCTTGGAAAGCAATCACATGGATTTGTAATCGGTTTGTGTACTCTGTCTTAAAGAGGTATCGGTGCAACCCTAATGAATAAATTGGTTGTTAACTCTTAAAGTCAGGATTTAAGATTAGTTATGCTGCCTTGGTTAGACAGAAAAGAACATCTATATAAAAGTGGCCATGGATGAGGAGCCTGATGCAAACGCATTAAAGACAGACGATAATTAAGCAAGCTCAAATCTAGGGAAATTGCACGCCAATTCCTTAGTGGTTATAAATGGTGTGTCCTAAAGAGTAAAGGTTGCTAGTGACGTATCTGGCACAAAAGGAAACCATTTTTTTTCACGAAACATACAATGGTGTGCCATTAATATTCCTAATGGAAATCCATCTTGCTGCATTACAGCGCTTACATTCACTAAATCACTTATTTTTGTGAACTACAGTGAATTAACCATTTAGAGCACTGTCTCTACTTTTCACAGTTCCTTCCAACTTAGGTTTGCACTTTGCAGGGTGTTTCCTCAGGTCTATGGATTTCCCAACTTTAAAACTGCTGAAGTATATTCAAAAAAAAAAAAAAAAAAAGGGGACACTGAGCATAGCTTCAACGCACACAAGAACAGTGGTACGGTTCACTTATTTGGAACACCTTCACCTGCCGTTGTTAGATTTTCCTAATCAGGATAGCCAACGTTCACCGAAATTGCAACAACTGAACTGCTTCGCAAATTAAAGACACATCCTATGTTCATGTAACAGTAAAGACACTACATGGTCTCCTTTTGCACGGCCTGAAAGCTGTTCAAAAACCCAATACATACTTGAAAACGAGAGAAATCTCAATGTATCCTTCCTGGTAAAATACGTTATAAATAAAATGTTTTTTTGTATGCAAAAGTGGCAAGCAAGTAAAACTCAAGTGGACCATCTACAGGGCTCTAAAGAACAAAAATAAACAGGTGGAAACAGATCCGCATGCACCTGTATGCCATCTTTTTCTGGATGCCCAGTAGAGTAAATCAAACTGGGCCCCTGCTTGATCCGTGACTATGCAATGCCCGGCTCGCAGCCATCATTCAGATTTAAGAATCATGTTGGATTTGGGCGTGTATAGACGCTGACAAAGATTAGGGTTAGCTCTGTGAGTACGATTAATTGTCGAGTGGACTTAACCCCTTCGTGACCGCAGACGTACCATGTACGTCACGGCCGCGGGTCTCTTAGACCCGCTGACGTACATGGTACGTCCGCGGGTCTCTTTTAGACCCGCTGACGTACATGGTACGTCCTGCGGTCTTTTGAGCGGTCTTGGGAGTCCAGGCATCCATGCAATGGCGGTTAGAAGTGCCGGGGCCCCTTGTGATCGCTCCCCCGGGAGCGATCAACATCCGGTTTCACCGGAAAGGTGCCCCGCACTTCTACAGAGCGCTGGAAGCGATTGGTATCGCTTCCAGCTGCTCTGAGTATATTGCAGGGATGCCTCGACATCGAGGGATCCTTGCAATATGGTTACCTGCCGCCGGTCCATCCGTGATCGCTCCCCCCAAGCGATCACTTCCGGTAGTGGCAGGAAGTACTGAGTGCCACGAGGTATCGTGGCACTCAGTACAAAAAAGATCACATAAGTGATCAGGTGCTCTGCTGGGTGCCTCGAGGGATCAAGGCACCCAGCAGACTAAAAAAAAAAAGTGTAAAAAAGTAAAAAAATAAATAAAATAAATAAAAAAGGTATAAAATAAAAGAAAACTGACAGCCAAGATGGCGCTGCCCTTCTAAGGGCAGGGTCATCTTGGGGCTGTGTGGAATGTTCCTAGCCTGCCTCAGAGAGGCAGGCTAGCAACATCCAATCAGAATTTATAAAAAAATCAAAATAAAATTTCTAATTTGTCAGGTCAGGTCAATATTTTGTAAATATTGGCCGTGACCTCTGTGAATCTCCCTCCCTCTCCTCACTTGTGTTTTGGTGAGCGAGAGAGAGAGAGATCAGATTTGACAGGTTAGAGATTTTAGTGAGATTTAGTGAGATTAGAAAAATTGAGGCAGATTTAGAGAGAATTTAGGGAGATTTAGAAGAATTGAGGCAGGTTTAGAGGGATTTAGAGAGATTTAGGTGTTTATTTGTATTTTCTTGTGAAACCCAACGGTTCTTCTAAGAACCCACAATCTGTTTATACTGTATATATAATAATTATAAAATTTTATAATCTATTATATAAAATGTCTGAGCGGGTGTACAGCGCCGAGGAGGCAAATGCCATCCTGGCGTCAGAAACAGATGATTTTGACCCCGCTAACTGCTCAGAGACCTCACTAAATACATCATCTACACTGGCTGATGTATCTCCTAGTGATGTTTCTGATGCAGATCCTGGGCCACCACCTGCCAGCAGGAGACGCACAGCTCCAGCTGAGGAGTGGGTAGTGCCTCATCGCCAGATATCCCTCCTTTCACGGCAAATCCTGGCATCAATATTGATGTTGCAGGATTTACCGCCACACAGTTTTTGCAGGTGTTTATGGGGGATGATTTGTTGGGCCACATTGTTGCCCAATCAAATCTGTATGCCCATCAGCATTGTGCTGCAAAGCCAGACTCCTACTTGGCAAGGCAGCAATGGACCCCGCTAGATGTGCCAGAATTTCTGAAATTCTGGGCACTTACTATGATGGGCATCATAAAGAAGCCCTCAATTCGCTCCTACTGGAGCAGTAGCCCCATCTGCTCTACCCCCATTAACCCCCAATGTCACGTAGAAGGTATGAAAACATCATGCGTTTCATGCACTTCAGTGACAACAGCCTGTGCCCTCCTAGAGAGCATCCCCAGTTTGACAGGCTGTATAAAATCCGCCCCCTGATTACCCACTTCACCGCCAGGTTTGCAGAGGCTTATACACCTGGAAGGAATATCTGCATGGATGAATCCCTAATGAAATACAAGGGAAGGCTGGGATTCAAGCAGTATATTCCTTCCAAACGCTCCAGGTATGGAGTGAAGGTGTATAAGCTCTGTGACAGCGAGAGTGGGTATACTCAGGCCTTCTGGGTGTACGAGGGAAAGGATAGTAGCCTTGACCCTCCAGGTTGCCCAGAACACATGGGAACCAGTGGCAAGATTGTGTGGGACCTACTTTTTCCCCTGATGAACAAAGGGTACCACTTGTATGTTGATAATTTTTATACGAGTGTCCCTTTGTTCAAGCTGCTGTATTGTTTTGATACAGCAGCATGCGGTACTGTTCGCAAGAACCGCGTAGGTTTCCCAGCACAGCTTGTCCGCACCCGGTTAAAAAGGGGGGAGACATCAGCTCTGCGCCAAGAGGAGCTGTTGGCGGTCAAGTACAGAGACAAGAAGGATGTATACCTTCTATCCACCATTCACACTGAGAGGTCTGTGGAGGTCTCTGTACGTGGCAGAGCTGAGCGCATCAGGAAGCCAGTGTGCATCAAAGCCTATAACCGGCATATGGGTGGTATTGATCTGGCAGATCAACTGCTCCAGCCCTACCAGATTATGCGGAAGTCAAGGGCCTGGTACAAAAAGGTTGCAATTTACCTGATGCAAATTGCAACCCACAATGCCTTTTTGCTCTGCAAAAAGGCAAACCCCGGAGTGACGCTGTCCTTTTTACAGTTTCAGCTCCAGGTCATTTCGGGGTTTTTGTACCAGGATGCACCTGCTCCCCAGGCGGTGATGGGTGACAGAGTTGGGGCTACACATTTTATTTATAAAATCCCGACTGAGGGCAAACAGAAACCCCAAAAAAGATGCAGGGTGTGTTTCAAGAGGGGGCAGAGGAGAGACACAATCTTTTACTGCCCAGAATGCCCTGGACAACCCGGTCTGTGTCTTGGGGACTGTTGCAAGATGTATCACACTGTGCGTGATCTGTGATTTTTTTTTTTTTTCTTACAGTCTAGTCTGTTCAGTTTAGTTTTTTTTTTCTTTTACTCCAGACTTTTACATTTTATTCCTACATTTTTATGTTCTACAATTGGTGCTGTATTTTGCCAAAATCTTTGCACACCTTATGCATGGGGGGCATGGGTGTACTCAGGAGACCTTGCAGAAAACAACCTGGAGAGTTTTCATGCAGTAACCGACAACAGTGTCTCCGAAATCACAGTCCAATACTGATGTGGGTGTGAAAATGAAAAATGACCACCAAACAGTATCCAATTTGTTTGGAGCAAATGGTTGCATCCATGGCATAAAAAAAACTCCATTTACAATACTTTGGGGTGTTCGCTTACCAAATATATGCACGTTCATAAAATTGGGGTATGTAAAAAGGCCCCTAAAAAGATAAGCAAAGAAGATACAGTTGTGTTCAAAATTATTCAACCCCCAATGCTGTAAAGGGTTTTAGGGAATTTAGTGTACATTTGTAATTGTATTCAGAATGAAATCCTACAAGGACTTTTTAAAGAACCATATGCAACTAAAATGACATCAATTGGTTTTGTAATACAGTAGTAAATGTTTCTTTTGTGAATTCTTCATTGACACAATTATTCAACCCCTTAAAGACTACCACTCTGAAGAACAGAGGTTCATTCAAGTGTTTTCAATCAGGTATTGAAAACACCTGTGGATGTCACGGAGCAGCAATAAAGCATAATAAGCACCAATTAGGCAGCTTTAAAATGACTGTGATACTCAGCTCCTTCTAGACATTTACTGGTGTGGTTACAAACATGGTGAAGTCAAGAGAATGGTCCAGGAAGACAAGAGAAGAGGTGATTACTCTTCACAGGAAGGGTAATGGCTATAAGAAGATTGCAAAGATGTTAAACATACCAAGAGAGACCATAGGAAGCATGATTCGCAAATTCAAGGCAAAGGGCACTGTTGAAACGCTACCTGGTCGTGGCAGAAAGAAGATGCTGACTTCGACTGCTGTGCGCTACCTGAAGCGTAGAGTGGAGAAAAGTCCCCGTGTGACTGCTGAGGAACTGAGAAAAGATTTGTCAGATGTGGGTACTGAAGTTTCAGCTCAGACAATACGACGCACACTGCGTAATGAAGGCCTCCATGCCAGAACTCCCAGGCGCACCCCCTTGCTGTCTCCAAAGAATAAGAAGAGTCGACTGCAGTATGCCAAAAGTCATGTGGACAAACCACAGAAGTTTTGGGATAGTGTTCTGTGGACTGATGAAACAAAATTAGAACTGTTTGGGCCCATGGATCAACGCTATGTTTGGAGGAGGAAGAACAAGGCCTATGAAGAAAAGAACACCTTGCTTACGGTGAAGCATGGCGGGAGGGGGGGGGGGGGTCAATCATGCTTTGGGGCTGTTTTGCTTCTGCAGGTACAGGGAAGCTTCAGTGTGTGCAAGGTACCATGAATTCTCTTCAGTAACAGGAGATAGTGGATGACCATGTGATGCAGTCCGTCACAAACCTGAGGCTTGGGAGACGTTGGACCTTTCAACAGGACAATGATCCCAAGCATACCTCCAAGTCCACTAGAGCATGGTTGCAGATTAAAGGCTGGAACATTTTGGAGTGGCCATCGCAGTCACCTGACTTAAATCCGATTGAGAACCTCTGGTGGGACTTAAAGAAAGCAGTTGCAGTGCGCAAGCCTAAGAATGTGACTGAACTGGAGGCTTTTGCCCATGACGAATGGGCGAAGATACCTGTAGATTGCTGCAAGACACTTGTGTCAAGCTATGCTTCACGTTTAAAAGCTGTTATAACTGTAAAAGGATGTTGTACTAAGTACTAAGATTGAAGGTCACTTGGGGGTTGAATAAAACTGATAATAATGTGAGCACAGAAAAGACATTTGTGGTTATTTCATTGTGGTTATTTCATTATAAATGTTATGTTATATTTGTCTGACCTACACGTGCCTCTTTGATTTAATTGTAAGCAAGATGACTGAATGATCAAAATCAATGTCAAACTGGCCAAAACACTCAATTTCAGTGGGGGTTGAATAATTTTGAACATAACTGTATGTCAAATTAGAAAAATGACAAGCACATGTCAAAAGATTGGCGTAGCACCCCAAAACCAACAGAACAAATCTATATATGGGTGGTATCACTTTACTCAGATGTTGAACATATTTTGGGGTGTTTTTTGGCAGTAACCCATAACTGGATGTGACAATTCATGCGTAAAGTACAATGTGTGTGAAAAAATAACACAAAAAGTGACTACCTGAAAGTTTGACAAAGAGCTAGTGGATGGAAAGTGTTAAAATACAACTCTTTGAAGTACCCTAGGGTGTGCCCTTTCTAAAAATATATATGGTTTGATGGGGGTAAATTACTTTGGCCGGCTTCAAAAATGTCCCAAATAGGACATGGAATTTTCACATTTCGTCATCATGCACCCAAGCTGGAAAACTGAAATGCGCACCACCCAAATAAGGCCTATTAGCCCCCAAATAACCCGACATACCTATACATGGGTGGTATCAATTTACTCAGAAGATGTTGAACATATTTTGGGGTGCTTTTTGGCAGTAAACCTTAAAGTTCACAGTACATGTATTCTTAAATTCCATTCAAAAAAAAAAGAAAAAAAAAAAAAAAAAGAAAAATCACCAAAACTCCCCCCCCCCCTCAAACTTTGGCATAGATTTGTGGTAAAATGGTTTGCATGGAAAGAGTCAAAATACCCCAAGTTTAATACCTTGATTTGTGTACTTTAAAAAAATATGTATATGTGGAGGGTTATTTAGGAATTATATTATTATTTATTACAATGTCACTATGACTACTTTTAAGAGTAAACCCTTTGTAAATGGCAAAGTGCTACTTTCACTTATTGTTGCATAAGATAAGGAGCAAAGCGAGGAATATGTAAACATTAGGTATTGCTAAACTCAGAACTAAATTTAGAAACTACTAAGGAATTAAATTTTTTTGATGGTTGTTGATACATAAGAAATTTTGAAATGATGAAAAAAATGGTATCTTTATAAAGTCCATTTAATGACGAGAAAAAGAGTTTAAAATATGTGTGGGTTGCATAAACGAGTAAGAGGAAAATTTGACGTAAACACAAACAGCACAGAAATGTAAAAACAGCAGCGGTCACTAAAGGACGGATTTGTGTAAAACCGCCCGGTCACTAAGGGGTTAAAAGGAAATCATATGAGGAAAATTTACCAATATTCCCCTGTCATAAGGCCCAGGTCTAATGCAGAATCCTATAGTGGTTAACGACCCTAACCTGCCCACATATAGAGGGTATTGAATAAATACAGAACATAGTGAAAGTTTTACATTTTATTTCCAAACTGATTCCGCTGATGCAGCTATACAACGATGACAAGGTTTTATGACAAGATGTTGATCAGGTCTTCAAGGACAATACACAGGGCGTTTGGTCTGTCATCCACGCAAGACATTTACAAGCCGAGCTTGGTCCTTCTCCAGTGTCTCCTCTTGGAGTTGTACCTGTGGACAGGTAGAAAAACCCTCAGATTTAAAGTTTAGCAGATAAACCTTTCATCTTAAAAGTTATTCGATATACTTAATCCCTTGTTTGAGCAGAAATGTGACATTGACATATAAAGTTCAGGATTTCGCACATGTGGGTTATGTCACGTCTAATCCAAATGGCAAACAGGTAATGAAAGATGAGCAATAGGTGACAGACCAGATGCATGCTGGGAATTCTAGACTGAGCTCATCTGAACATAGCCCTCTACGTTACTATGTTGGTTCATTTTGACGCATTCCCATTGGTTATTGTAAAGCGCTGCGAAAACTGTTTACGCTATAGTAATGATAATTCACCAAAAACAAATGCAAGCTGCAACACAATCTTGTTAACATTATACATGACAAACCAGGTGACAAAGGAGAATTGAAAACACTGTATAGCAAAGCTTGTCAATTACGGGGGGGGGGGGGGGGGGGGGCATGGGAACCAGTCACTAGTGTCAACGCTCCATTTCTGGATAGCCCAATGAGCAAAAAGCACTGCAAGCTGCTGCAGCAGCAGCCACCTGATTTCCACAGAGGCAGCAAAAAAATTACAGTCATTCATAGTTGTGTACTAAAGAGACTTAAAGTGCACCTGTCTTGCGCATACAAAGTTACGCTTATTCAAATTGCCAGGGAATCACTGCCTATAGTGGTTACCTTTTTTGCCAACAAATCTATAGAAAAAAATAAAATGCAGTCACTTCCAGTAGCATGCTGCCGCAAGGGTGACAGCTGTGAGGACAGCCGACCTGTAAGGCAGCATTCTGCAGCCAACTGGCTGAAGGTTAAATGTGGGCTGGCTGGTACAGGTGCACTGTAAAGATGTGTACGAATGCTTGAGTGCTGAAACTCAATTATCCAGCTCCTAACCTACCTAACAACCCCAACTTCTTTTAAAGCACATTACGAATTATCAAAAAGGTACTTTGCGTTCCCACTTATGGCCAGTCACGCAGATCTGAAGGTCCATCGCTCACACACTAAAGCCAAGCAATGACCATTGTTGGTGCCAACAGGAGATTTGTCCTATGCGGAAGGAGAAATCGCACAATAGCCAGCATCAATGCTTTCAGCAGGACTAATGGCAGCACTCCCACAGAATGAAGCACTGTAATTGCAACCTGCTTGAAGATTAGTAGTCGTACCTCTAGAAATCGCAGAATGGCTCCTAAAGAGTTAAGCTGTGAAGATCTGCTAAAAAGTAAGATTCCTTGGGAGTAAAAATCCCTGCTAGGTCTCACCCTCCGTACATCTATCCAGTTAGCTTCTGGCTCTCCCTGCCATCCCACTACAGGAAGACGTCAAACTCGTGTTCAATCTACAGGCAGAACTATTGAGAGGCATTGCTAGCCGGCAGGCTGAATGCTCAACCACCAGACTCTACCTTTAACTACTTGGATGCGTGTTCACAGAGAACTACCTGCACTTCTAGCATTCAAGATGCGCTTATGACCCTTAGCATCACAATTTGTAACAAAGTTAGCAAAAACTGTTTATGAAAGCACTGAGAACGAGCAACAGCACTAGTGGCCTGACCTATATTGGTTCCCCACTCTAAAAGTTTTAGCTCAAATGTGTCATTACAGAGAAGGCTTTTCCATACGCAAACCTGTCTGACATCACTCAGAGGGCATCCAGAACTAAAATGCCATGGAAGTGATCTTTGCACGAGAGATACAGCAACACCCCCCAACAATCATTTCGGCCTTGTCTGGCTTCGTCAGGAGGGTACAGCTGACACCCCTCGACACCTTTGACTACTCTGTAGTGGAAACACACAAAGTTAGTGGATTAACGCCATGCCATCGCTGGCGCATACCTGATTTTATTGCCAGTCTTCATGCGAATCCACTGCGGGATTGGTCTGTTCTGTTTCTGCTTCTTGGCAAGAAACCTCTTAATCCTGAATGTTTTATGGGACGACTAGAAGATGGGAAAAAAAAAAAAAAAAAAAAAAAATTTAGGACACGGCAAGATAATTCGCAACAAGATACAACCACATCACATAACCGAAGGTAGAGAGGGGCTTGTGTCCGCAATACTATGAAACTCCCTCCCTGGAACGTCACACTCTCCATCGTTCCAGCCCTTCAAGAAGTCTCTGAAAACACATTACTGTAGAGAAGCCTATTGGCTCACTCTCCCACTGAGCATTTCTTGCTCCACCCAGCCCACACACCCCACGTGATTTACCCTCTCCTAGAGACCTAGTGTGCCAACCCTCTCCTAGATTGTAAGCTCTCGAGCAACGTCCTCCCTCCTACTGTTCTGTGTGTTTCACATGTATGTAGATTTGCTATTCGGTCTCATCCATTGTACAGCGCTACAGAACTGGTTAGCATTTTATAAAAACTTGGAACTGACCTGTTATCACTAGACCCGATAGGTGAGACTATGCCGGCAACTAAATACTAGAGAACAGGTAACAAATTCACGTATTAAAAGATCTGCACACATTGGAGGCTCTGGTTCCAATTTGTCAAATCATGGAAACTGAAAAGCACGGAATTAAAAACTGATGGGACAGGGGGAGCGGTGGATGAAGCCCTAAATTAGCTCCTTATTCGGGGTCCGAAGTCAGCTTTTTATGGACGATATTAAGATTATACAAAATAATTTGAAAAAAACCCACCACGAATAGACATTTCTACAACAAACTCCTTAAGAAATCGTAAGAAATCGATCTTGAAAACTGCACCCCCCCCCCCCCCATTCATTTCAAGGGGAAATCTGAAGAAGTAACCGGTCATCCTTTATGAAAACCAACCTGGATTGAATGAGCTGACTTTCATTGGTTACTTACGATTTCCCATTGAAATGAAGAGGGGGGGGGGGTGCAGAGCTGGTGTCACGTTATGATAAATCGGGTTTTTCATAGGAGTTTGCTGCAGCAATGCACAATTGTGATCACAGCAGAAGCTTCTCAAACGCTGCCCCGCCAGATGTTCACGCACTGCATCTCCCATGATACACGCCCCCCCCCTCCGGCGGAGTGAGGCCTTCAGTGGGCTCCATGCACAGACAGGACTTGGTCTCTGCAGGTCCGGCCCCACATAGCATCGAGTGGGGTCACCTGACAGAAAGGCGCCCGGCACCGGCTTCTAACTGTGCGAGGAAACCCGCAGTGCCCCAACAACGCGGCCCGACAGCCCCGCCACCAATACACACACGGAGAGACCCCCGGTCACATCCCACACGTCGCTGAGGCCGCGGGGAGACCGCAAACCCCGTGACCCGCGAGGATGGAAGAAGATTCACTCACCATGGCGGAGCGGCAAAGCCCTCTCACAACAATGGAGGCCGAAAAAGAGGAAGACGGAAGCCAGGGGTCAGAGGTTAGAGGCGCTGAACCATAGAGAACGAAAGGCAAAAGCAGACAAGACGCGCGTGCGCTAAGGGAGTGCCCAGGAAACAGCGGCCCCTGGCGGCGCTATGAATGGCGGCAGCTTGCTCTCTGTGTAGACAGAGTAACTTTACATGGTCCTCTTCAGGTGTTATTTTCCTACTTTAATGTAAATCCTTTAACTCCCTAACCTTTTATAATTGTTCTTTATTTTATTGCATCCCATATCTCTTCAAATCACTATTTTTATTTACATTGATAACTATTGTTCCCCTTTTCCTCCCTGTTCTATGTTCTCTTTTAAGTTTCCTTCTCTCTGACACTTTTATTACCGTAGATCTCTTTTTTTTCTGGTCTTTTTTTCATTAATCTATTTCCTCCTTTCCTTCTCTCTTCTATTGTTGCATGAGCCATTAAAGTCTATGGAGCCGGCTTGTTTTCCAGAGCTCTAGTTAAAGGGACACTCTAGGCTTAAAATCCCCCCCCTTTTTTATTTACATTAAAATATACCTATTCCCTACCTAGTTATTCAGTATATATATATATATTTTTAATAGGGTTGCACCGATACCGATACTAGTATCGGTATCGGGGCCGATACTGGGTACTGCAGGAGTACTTGGTACTCGTGCAGTACCCCCGATATTTTTTCCGATACCGGAAGCCGGCATTGAGCCGGCTTCCGGCATCCGAGGGGCTGCGGCGGCTGTCTGAATGCTCTATCGGCATTCGGACAGCCGGCCCCGCACTCTCCGCAATACTTACCTTCCTGGGCGCCGCCGGGGAATGTCTCCACGCGCGCGCTCGTTGGAAGGACCCCAGCCGCGACCACGTGATCCCGGCTGGGGTCCTTCCAACCAGCGCGCGCGCGCGGAGACATTCCCCGGCGGCGCCCAGGAAGGTAAGTATTAAACACACTGAGCAGCTGCAGGGCCTGTCTGAATGCTGATAGAGCATTCAGACAGGCCCTGCAGCTGCTCTCCGCGACGATACTTACCTTCCTGGGCGCCGCCGGGGAATGTCTCCGCGCGCGCGCGCTGGTTGGAAGGACCCCAGCCGGGATCACGTGGTCGCGGCTGGGGTCCTTCCAACGAGCGCGCGCGGAGACATTCTCCGGCGGCGCCCAGGAAGGTAAGTATCGTCGGGGGGGGGGCGGTCCATGAGCTGGAGGCAATATCCATGAGGGGGCATATCCATGAGCTGGAGGCAATATCCATGAGGGGGCATATCCATGAGCTGGAGGCAATATCCATGAGGGGGCATATCCATGATGGGGCATATCCATGAGCTGGAGGCAATATCCATGAGCTGGAGGCAATATCCATGATGGGGCATATCCATGAGCTGGAGGCAATATCCATGAGGGAGCATATCCATGAGCTGGAGGCAATATCCATGAGGGAGCATATCCATGAGCTGGAGGCAATATCCATGAGGGGGCATATCCATGATGGGGCATATCCATGAGCTGGAGGCAATATCCATGAGCTGGAGGCAATATCCATGATGGGGCATATCCATGAGCTGGAGGCAATATCCATGAGGGGGCATATCCATGAGCTGGAGGCAATATCCATGATGGGGCATATCCATGAGCTGGAGGCAATATCCATGAGGGGGCATATCCATGAGCTGGAGGCAATATCCATGAGGGGGCATATCCATGAGCTGGAGGCAATATCCATGATGGGGCATATCCATGAGCTGGAGGCAATATCCATGAGGGGGCATATCCATGTGGGGGCATATCCATGAGCTGGAGGCAATATCCATGAGGGGGCATATCCATGAGCTGGAGGCAATATCCATGAGGGGGCATATCCATGTGGGGGCATATCCATGAGCTGGAGGCAATATCCATGAGGGGGCATATCCATGAGCTGGAGGCAATATCCATGAGGGGGCATATCCATGAGCTGGAGGCAATATCCATGAGGGGGCATATCCATGATGGGGCATATCCATGTGGGGGCATATCCATGAGCTGGAGGCAATATCCATGTGGGGGCATATCCATGAGCTGGGGGGCATACTCATGTGTGAGCTGTGGGGGCATAATAACCCATGTGTGTGCTGGGGCATTATCCATGTGCTGGGGGCAAATCCATGAGTGAGCTGGGGCAAATCCATGAGTGGCTGGGGCAAATCCATGAGTGAGCTGGGGCAAATCCATGAGCTGGGGCAGTATGAATATATATATATATCGGGGATATACATGTGAGCGGGGGGCATTTTTATATGGTCTGTTCTTATTGGAAAGCGGTCACATGACATTAAATAAAAGTATCGGTACTTGGTATCGGTGAGTACTTTTAAAAAGTATCGGTACTCGTACTCGGTCTTAAAAAAGTGGTATCGGTGCATCCCTAATTTTTAATGTAATACTTTCCCTAAAAACCACTTGTTTCCAACAGCATCTTTTTTTTTTATACTCCCCTCCCTCCTCTTCCGCTCCCGTCCTGTTACAGCTTGAACTTGGCTAATGGTTTACGTGAGAAGCGCGCATGCACGCCTGTCACGTAAGCCAGCCAATCAGCAGGCTTCCTCTTCTTCTTTGATTAGTGTTACGCGCAAGAGGATGCGCGCAACACTAATCAGCCGCTGCCGCCAGCTACTGAGGCGAGTTGGAGACATCATCGTGCTGAAAGCGCGATGACGTCTCCTACTCGGCAGAAGCGGGAAATATGAATCCCGCTCTGCTGACTGACAGCTGGGAGGGTAAAGTCCTCCGCGTCTCTCAGCTGTTTTAGCCTATCGGCTGAGCGGAGGGAGGGGGGAAAGACAAAGGCATACTCAGGGCATCATGACCACCTAAAAAAGCTTAGGTGGTCATGTTGCCTAGAGTATCCCTTTAAGTTTACACCTGACATGGAATCTCGTCCTAATGTTCATCATTCTTATGTTTTTGCATTTTATTGACACTTCTCCACCCTTCCTTATGTTGCCCCCCCCCACTGTTCAATAAACGTCATTGATTCGCCTTCCTTTTCACTTTTCTTGAATTCTCTAGCAAATATTTCTTATATAATTTAACTCTGAATAGTACTGACTGGATGGAGTAGAGGCAGCATCACTGCTAGAGACCCAGGTTTGAATCCTGGTCAGAGCACTTCTCCAGTAAGTGTCCTTGGGCAAGACACCTAACGGTACATACTCGCCACCCAGGACATACTTGAAAACGAGAAAATTCTCAATGTATCCTTCCTGGTAAGATCCTTTCTCAAAAGAATTGTCAGTGTTGTCATTAGATTTATGAAAATGGCACAATTTAAAGCGGTATCATGTACGGCTGAGAGTCGGATCAAGGGGCCCAAACATGTGAAGTCTGTAGGTTTCATTCCTGTGAGCATTGTGAGAATTAAGAGTTTGTAGGATCTTTATAGCAAATATTATCCTCATCAAGTCCTCTTCAAAGAGAATACTCTTCTAAACCCACTTTTTTCGCAATCAAATTGGGCAGATGCTGCCGACAGAATATGCCCAATTATTTTTGAATTTTAGTTTTTTTATTCTTACTCCCTTTCCTCCCTCTGTGTGTGCAGCTCCTCCTTTTTAGCTCAGAGCTTCAGAAATCCCTAAAGCTACCAATGCAATTTGCATACCTAGCAACGGAATTGCATCTCATGCCTGTATATTGGCACCAAAAATGTCACACAGGGTTATTCAAAGAGATCCGAATGGCTGCGGAAAAGGAACCGAACGCTGAAAATCAGCATTCAGTTACCTTTCCTGGCCATTCGGCTATTCAGAGAGCAGGCAATTCGCTAAATCTTGACGAATTGCCTGCACATATGGTGCCTGTTCGAGGGCAGTGAATCCCCATAGAGAAGCAATGGTTCGTCTATTCAGAGAACAAAAACCAGCAGTGAAAAGTTGCCGAACTGCCCTGCTGTTCAGTGGTTTCATTCAACAGGTTTATTCAGTTGAATCCCATAGGCTTCAAAGTTAAAAATATTCCCGTTTTAATTCAATATCTAATAAACCGTTCATTATAAAATTCTGCAGTAAAAAGTCTCTTTATTTATAGATTTTTTTAGGATATTTTAAGCATTTTTCTGGATTTTTTTTTTTCTTAAAAGTCAGATTTTTTTTTTTTTAAGTTTACTTATTTTTTCTGTAACAGCCCTTTTTATTATCATTCCCTGGACCTCATACGTAAATTTAAGACATATTCGCTCAGTAGTTTCTTTGCAAACAGCGTTTCACTTTTCAAACTGTTTTTGTAATTTATTCACTGCATTCGTCTGCGGTGTTGGCTTTTTCCAGCAGCTGCGCTGCGTGTGATCGGCTCCTGCTCGGGTTTTTCTAGCGTTTTCGGCGGGTTATTCCAATGTTTTTGCGGGTTTCGGCATGCATTCGCCCTCGTTTTGCGGTGAGTTTTCAGCGAGTTTGCGGCGACTTTTCCCTGCATTTTGGCGGCCCGGTGGTGCTTGCTGAGTAGACTGCAGGGTTGCCGAAATGGGATCGCCAAATCAAACCGAATTGAAGAGAACGAGAAGTCAACGGACGTGCAGTGGCTTTTCGATTCTCTTAGAGTGTAAGTTTCTGAAGGGTTTGACACTTTCTCATTTTTTGGCATCAATAACCCTAATCAATATACAGAAACATTGCCTACACTATGAAATACTGACCGCACCCACATTACATCCACAAGTGGATACTGGACTCATATATATCAATATCTAGGGGATTAAAACAGACTGTATGTGGGAACAATTTTCTATTCACTTAATTTGATTTCTGATACCACTAAAACAAATATCATGCTTAGAATGGATGTCAGTGTTTTTCATATTCTAAAGCTATATATACACACACACACACGCACGCACGCAGTATATAATAACACATACATTCACTCAGGTTGGGCACCCTTTATCCAGAATTCTAGAATCTGAAAAACTCAAGACATTTGGGTTTTTCAGAGCCTTCCAGAATTTAGTTATACTTCCCTCACTGAGTCTCCGAGAAGGTCCTGCTGCTCGATTTCCATAGCTGCAGCACACGCAGGGACTCGGCTGCACAACTCTCCCAAAGGCTGCTGTGGCAGGAAGGGGACTACAGCTTCCCTGCCGCGATTCCCTTCTCCCGAATGCTCGGGCTCTCGAGCATTACAGATAAGTAAAAGATGCTGGAGATGCTTTAAGAGGGTGCATTGGACCCGGTATGCCACATAGAGAATCAGAACTATAGGACAAAGACAAACCCATGGGCTTATAAAATGCAAATCATTATTTAATATTTTTAAAATCTATTGACAGACATTTAGGCCTGAGCTGAGCCTCGATCAAGGGGTCATGTATATTTATGTATTTTTGGTTTCCTTTTTCTCATTAATGAGCGCTTCTATTATTAAATTCAGCGGGTAGGGGGATTGTGTAGGGCATTCATCTGTACATCATGTAAATGAGAAGGGGCGGCTTACACAACACCAACAGACATAACTTCAAAATCATTTTTATTTTGGCCCTAGGAAAAAAATAAAAATAATAGAGCATTTAGGTTATATTTAAAGACCATAATCTTAATTCTGTCTATGATGCAGCAATTCGGAAATGAGCAGTCAGCAGTTTGACAATGCGATTAAGCAGGCTTCATTGTAATAAACCTCTGTATGAAAATAATTCTGAAAAACAAAATTACAGTTCTTTTGAGTTCTTACAGCATGTTACAGCCAGGCTATACTTTCTTGGGAAAGAAAATAAAATCTAATTTATGATAAAGAAAAAAGCCAGAAACCTGAACTTTGAGCCAAAGTTACTGGGTTAGCGCTGTTTAGTCTTTATGACACCAGGCTGGAAGGGACATCAAAAAATACATTTTTGTCTACCATAACCCTGTGCTGACAGGCATGGAGGACTTGGGTTTCAATAAGGCCACAACACAGATTGTAAACTGGAAATTGCCACCTATCTCCCCACCGTCTCGATCGCGCTACAGACTGGACAGTCTTACACTGGGTCTTCTTACTGCAAGAACCCAACTCGGAGTTTTAGCCAAACTCAAGCTTTATCATCCCACTGATGCCACAACATGTTCTCGTAGACACGTCTCCTGCCTGTTCTAGACTCCTCTTTGAAGGCACTTCTGGATTGCCGATTGTATACTTTGGTTATCACGACGAGCAGGACACACCAGACTTTCTTGCGATTCACTCTTCTTGAACATCATTGGCCTCACTCTCTTGGTTCTTCTCTGTGGCTTGATCTCCAGATTTGGTTGGGCTCTCATCACTTGGGTTCAGCCGGCTTCTACTTCTCGCTCCCGGTTGATATAACTGCATTGCTGGACGATCCTGCCGACAGAACGGAAATGCCAATTGAATGTTTTCTAATGTAAAGAAGCCCGATTGATACTTAACACTTGCACTGTAAAATGCAACAGGACAACCCTTTTATATATATATTTTTTTACTACATCCTTTAAAGCAGGGATGTCACATTCCAGCTCCCCCCCCCCCCCCAGATACTGCTGAACTCTCTGGCGAGTTATTGCATGCATAGATTTCTGGGAATTTTAGGCCATCAGCATATAGGAGACCAAAAGTTTGACATTCCTCCTCTAAAGAGAAGAGAGTTTGAGCCATCATTACGTTAGGACACAGACTACCCAAATACATTCCAAAAGCAACCTCGTTATAGAAGAGAGATGTGCAGTTATAGAAATTCATGCAAATTAAAAGGAAGATGGATACACCCAAAAGAAACAGTATTTTTAATATAGGAAAAGTAAATTAGAATGCAGGATACAGGGATATACATGGGCCATCTACACAGAAGATAATTATCAGAATAAAACACTAGTATTTCAAGCTTGCAATGGGAAGGTTTAATTGTTTATAATCCATCAACGGAGGGAATTCCGAATATTCCAACAATATACCCGTAGTTTTGCATATTCAATGTATTACTGTATTGTGTGGAATTCACCACATTTAATGGAACACAGAACACTGGCTTTAGTTGGTGGTTTCATCCAAACCATGTTTTTCTAATATGGATCACTGAAGGATCTTCTTTTAAACCTTATGAACACAACTGGATTGTTGAAATTAAAAAGGATTTGTAAATAGAGAAGCCAAAAAATGTAAAAGGACACTCTAACCACTATACTCAACGGCTGTGGCAGTCTTCTGAAGTGGAAAGGTTCCTTTGGCAAGCTGTCACACACCCGCCTATTGGTAAAGAGAAGACAACTGTTGCTTCTTGCAGACTAAGTATGGGCCAGATGAGGTTAAGGATTAAAGGCATTCCAGTTTTGACCTTCCACAATTTAATTCAAAGCGTCCTCTTAATAGTTTACTAGGGTTTAAGCATGATAGAGGAATTCTATTGCAGTGGTTCCCAACCCTGGTCCTCAGGTACCCATAACAGGCCAAATTTCAAGTATTACTTTGGGGAAATGCAGACTGAATCCTGCAATCACTGAGCAGCAAATCATATCACCTGTGCTGTGCTTCAGATATCTGCAAACCTGGCCTGTTAAACGGTACTTGAGGACCAGGGTTGGAAACCATTGGTCTATTGGATCCCTCCCTATAGCCACCACTATACCTAAATAATTTTTTGTTTCTTAAAGAACTGCTGCTCAATGGAGGAGATCCACCTGACCAATATAATGATTTATATGGTTAGGTATCCTATGAAGAGGGCGAGTGAGGAACTTTATCACAAATTACATTTGTTTATATTAATAAATAGCTCAATATATATTATATAATATGGGTGTAGAGAGAAGACTCACTTTGTTCCTTATCCGATCCCTTTTGGCAGCATCTTCCTTCTTTTCTTCCCGCGCAGCTCTCTCGTTTTTTTCTGTGGTCTGTACGCAGTCTATGATATCCTGCTTTCGCCCTCTGTCCCTTACACTGTCCCGCTCCTTCCTGTAGTCGTCATCTCTCCTCCTAAAATATCGATCCTTTTCATATCGCTCCCTTGGCTTCCGGCGATCCTCCTCCTGGTGTCTCAGCTTTTCTTTCTCACGCAGTCGCCGTTCTCTCTCATAATCCTTCTCACGGTAATCCTTGTCTCTGTAATCCTTCACATATTCCTCCTCACTCCTGCAAAAACACAGAATGCAGATTAACCGCAAACCACACATATAAAAATAATTAGGTCTGTCGATTAATTCTTGTGCAATTGTAGTTTTACATTTGTCAGTGTATTTTTCTGAAATAGCTTTCAGCACACATTAAGTTTTTACATTGGTTTTTTAATCATTGAATTCAATTTTTTTTTAAAAAAAACAACCATTTTTTTGTGTAAGAGAAAGTGGATCGGGTGGAAATATGTAGCATGAAAATGGCAATAAGCATATTACCAGTATATCTATACAGGACATTAATGCAGCACTGCTTATATACACTGTATATATCCCAACCGGCAGGAGGGCTGCGCTCAACCTAAACATGCATAAAGCAGCGTGAGCAGTGATGGTTCGCTACACAGCAGCCTGTGGCTTCATTTTTGGATAGGACTCACCCTCACTAAAGGTGCCGTGACGTTGGCAGGTGAGCTTACTCTTAATGGCCATTAATAGAAACCAAAGCCTCGAATTGTGTTTTGTTTCACACGGTATAATGGGAATAAGTGCAGATGACATTTTTCTTCTTGTTATGTTTTAAACATGCATATGTCATAACGGTGCTACCGAGACCAATACAACACATAAAATTCAGAGTGCTCCACATTGTTTACAGGTTCCTATTTAATACCTTCCACTATAGAGAGCCTCATGAAGATATGTCAAATAAGTGGGTTAATCTTGTAATAGCAGGCACTAGGTGGATATATGGTAGACTGTCTGCAGTGGGGTACAGAAACATTGTGGCACACTTATGCAATCGGATCATATTTTGTATCTAAATCCTTACCAATTTAAAATCTATTTCAGGGGTTTTTACATTTTTGTTGTGAATTTTTGTGTTGTACAGTATATATCACATGTGCACATACTTCAAATCTTGGGCTTCTTAAAAACAAGATCCATAATGTGAATACCCCCACCTTTTCACTTTTTCCTCTCCAGTTTCGCCATCTGATCTCTTCCCAGAAAAGACACGTTCTTCCCTCACACCCTCCTTTTCAGTTTTTCTGGGTTTAAACTTCTTTTCTGGTTCCCTCTCGTCATCTTTTTCTGGTTTCTTAAGAAGCTGCAATGCCAGAAATCAGTCCGCTAATTAATAGATTTATAAAAATAATAATACAATTAAAGAGGTGGGTGTCTGGCAGATCTTCCTGGTCTATTACTGCTACTGCTCTGCCTTTTCTAACTTGCATTAACATTGCACACATTTACAAAAAGACTACCTTACCTACATGTACACAACGTAGCCATGGTGGAGTTAGACTGGCTTCTGACAATAATAAATTCACCTTTAGCAAGCTGTAAATTAAATCCACGCAGTGCAAAAATAAATTTAGGAGCCGAGGACAAATTCTTAGGTGTCCGACCCTGCTTTGTCTATGGCTTTTCATAGAAGAATAGAGAAATGTAGCGGAGCCACAACCACAATTTTAGAAGACATTATTGAACTGGCCCCTAGATTTTAAGAGTCTCACTTTAAATGGAAATTCCAGAAAAAAACTTGACTTCTTCCAACAATATTCATTATTTTGGCTTGAGGGTCCCATACATTTGGAATTAAATACACATTTAAAGTTGTGTGAGGCACCACAAGAAACAGCAAACGCGTGGGTAAATCAGTTTGTGGCATGAAAAAAAGATTCCCTTGCTCAGCTGTGTGCTACTTCAAGCAAGGCTCTTAACTTCCATATGGGATGTCAGTCTGATTTTTAAGATCAGGCCAAGCATATCAAGCTCCAAATCTAAAATATACAGCAAGAAATCACGACGTATAACAACATGTTTTTATAATGTAGGTGTGTAAGAGGACCTTGTGCACCTTAATTTTCGGCTCGTCCTTTGAACGGGGCGTCTCCTTCTCAGGTACCCTTTCAAACTTCTTGGGTTTTTCAGCATCTTTCCTTTTTCTCCTTTCGTCTTCCTTCCACTTTCTTCTCTCCTCTTCCCGTAGCCTCTTTCTTTCCAGTTCTCGTCTCCTCCTTTCTTCGCGTTTTTCATCTCTCACTCTCTGGGAAAAGAATTTAAAACAAGCATTGAATGATGTAAAGACAACCACGATTCAGTTACAGTTACTTACTAAATTAAATCAACCAAAAAGAACGTTTATATCATGAAATAGAAACAAAGGCGTTTGGTCCCTCGAAGTGAGCCAAATATAAAATATATAGAGCAGTATTACAAAGTTGGTGCTAACTTAACCAGAGCTGTTGTAAACTTAAAACCTCCATAGGCTATAATGGCTCTGGGAAGTTTACAACAGCTCTGGTTAAGTTAGCACTAGGTATGTAATATGGCTCATATTTTTTAGATAAACGGATTTGACAATTTTCATGCATTTCTTTATCCTTTACAGAAATAGTGCTTGGATGAAAGGAGTTAACCTCTAGAGCAGGGGTCAGCAACCTTGGCTCACTGATGTTTTGGGAACTACATTTCCCATGTGGCTCAGTCAGCCTAATGGGTGACTGAGCATCATGGGAGATGTAGTTCCCAAAACACCAGGGAGCCAAGGTTGCTGACCCCTGCTCTAGACTGTGTCCTTTATCTTGCAATTTCACACGGGTCTACATTATTAACATACAGGCAGAAATGGCCTTTCTATAGAATAGAGATAACCCTTTTATTCAGATATTCTGTTTATGGGGATTTGTAGTACAGTAATCAGATTATCATCAATGCAGCTGGTGAACGGTTACCAGCCTAATAATAAATGTCATAGAAATTGCAATAGGTGCAGGAGAACTCCCAATGTGGTGTCTTTCCTAATGAAACACATTAATGCTTATAATTTATAAGGCCCCGGCAATATTCAGGCTAGCAGCATCAAAATCTGGAGGAGTCTCATAGGACTGAATTTGTGTGACCGCAAAACTGCTCAACTTGTAAACCCAAAATAATTATTTACCATCCAACAACACGTTATTACGTTATCACTCAATATGTTGAAGCGCATAAAAAGGCAACAGATCTTGTATCTAATCATTTACCATTCCATAGCAGAAATATGACTGGTTTTAGTTTTCCGAACTACATTTTTACCTGCCATTCTCAACCTCATAAACATAACTGAAAATGCTTTTTAACCAGAAATGCCAGGTCTAGACTAATGATCTTATTTAGTTACACAAGAATTAAATATCTGCCTTGAGCACAGCTTGCTCTGCAGCGTTAAGTGAAAGGTCAGTCATATAAACTAAACCACATTATGATATTATCAGAAAAGCATACCTGTCTATTTTTGAGAAAGCTTAGCAGAGGTGTAGTCTTCTTGGCTGAAAAAGGGGGGAAGAAAAAAGAACAGTCTGTTAATATTAGAGATGTGCTTATATTTGTATAAAGGGAGTATATTAAAACATACAGACAAGGGCAACCATGGATAGGTGCTCAGCTACCGCAAAACACAGATTTGATTAGGCCTTTAACCTGTTGATCAAGTGATATGTCATCACCTCTTATGTCAGATTTGCCCCGAGCTGCTCCTCTGTGGAATGGCCTTCCTCGTCCTATTAGCCTTTCCCCTAATTTTCATTTCTTTAATCATTTACAAAAACCCCATCCATTCAGAGAAGCCTGCAATCAAACGTGACAGTCCAGGACTTCCCCACCTGCACTCTACTCAAAGCACTGCTGGCCAGGCACTTAACTCCCTTGTTGCCATATTGCCAGTTCATATAGATTGTACATTTCCACAGGGAACAGGGTCCTCCAAATCCTACTGTATTATCTTTGTTAAGCTATGTGATGTACAAATGTATTATCCACTAGTCTTGGACACTGCTGTAGAATCTGCTGGCCAAGAATAATAATATTACTGTGACATATAAGCCATCAAATGCCCCTTTTCCTGTACAAACGTTTGATTCTTGCATTACATTGTGTGCTTATCCTCCCTTATGTTTTGTCTCATCATAAATTCAGGTTTACTGCATTAATCCAAGACTGCTCGCACCATTAATCCACTGAGCAAAGGATGGTTTAAGCAGTGTAATTCTGCTCTGATCCTTTCTGGTTGTACCTGTCATTTCTTTGTTCCTTGCTTCTATTTCTTCCAGCAAAGTCTCTGGTGTGGAGGTAAGTTTCTCTTCGTCCATGCTGTAAGAATCCAGGAATTTTCTGTATTCAGGATCTTGGCACAAAAAAAATAAAAAATTATTGTAACACAGTTCAAATTTTATTCAAGTCACAGAACAAAGCCATAAACACTCTGGCGTACATCCATAACACCACTCTGAAAAGAATGAATTCAAGGCTTTGTATTTGGTGAAGACAATGTAGTTATTGCTAGAAGATCCACAGGATCCAAACCTGGAAGCTCACACAACACTAGCTGGTGCCAACTCTTCTATGGGGGGATGGGGGGAGAGAGAGAATAATAATAATAATAGTACCTGCTAGACGTCTCACACATAATGAAGAGATTAAAAGACAGACAGGTAAGGAAAGAAAATAGCTGTTATGGAAAATTCTATTTAATAGAAGCGTGACAAATTGTTCTGATGTTTACCATCATCGATAGTTCCACTCTTGGAATCCTTCTTCTTGCTTTTCTTTTTTGCCACTTTTTGAAATGGTGCAAACTCCACGACAGCTGGATATTCTTGCCCTAGCAAAGAAAAATTAAACATCAATGCAATCCTTAGCTTTGGGTTTAAAAGAAAATATTTTTTTTTTATATAATATGTAACACAAAAAGAAAAAGCAATAAAAACAAGCACATATCAATGAAAAACACTTTCCTTTCAAAACCGTGCATCATTAAACTTATGGATCAGTGTCATGGTCAGAGGATAAACTGAAATCTATGGAGACTATCTTACCTCTGTGATCAATAAAAACATAGCCATCAAAACGGTCTCTGAATAGCACAATATCCTCTTGACTTTTGAAGTTGATATATGCCCTTGAGAACATGTGAGGAAATAAACTGGTGGGGGAAAAAAAAAAAACACAGCGTTAGAGAAATACACAATCTATAATCTGAAAGATCAGCACATTCCTGAAAACCCTGAACTTAAAGGGCCACTACTAACCCCCCCCCTTCTTTGTCCCCTTAAAATATTGAGCAGGTATTGCTGACAGCCGCTCACCAATCATTTCGTTTTTATATAAGGTGAGAATATTCACCTTTTCTCTCTCGACGCTGGCCTCAGAGCTTCCGAAATGCCGGTTTCCTTGTACCCATCTATCGCAATTTGCGTAGTGTACACAAACTTGAATAGAATACACTATGCAAATTGCATATCACGCAGAACTTGCATGCTTTCATACACGAGTCACGTAGAATAAATGGATTGTTCCATCGGCTGACATGCCCCAAAACACGCGGTGCTTTGAGATAGGAAGATGTCAGTGTGTAAGGTGAGCTGACATCATTGGTCCCCTACAGGCGGGATATTCAAATCCCGTCTGCTGAGTAACAGATGAGCGGCGGCTGAAACTCCTCCACTGCACAAAGCAATATCTGCAATACAGGACTGGAGTGTGTGAGGGGAAAGGGAGGCACTCCATGCAGCCTGACCACTTTAATTAGCCAAAGTGATCAGGGTGCGCAGAGTGTCCCTTTAATATGGAGCAAGTAGTTCCCGTCTCTCCAGTCCTTCAAGAAGTCACTGAAAACATATTAGAAAAGCTTATTGACTCACTCCATAATCCCAACCCTGTACATTTTACACGCCATCTTCCCGCACAGCCTACATGCACGCCGCTACTTAATCTACTCTATTTACCCGTATCTAGTGCGTCACCGCTCTCCTCTTAGATTGTAAGCTCTCGCGCAGGGTTCTCTATCCTACTGTTCTGTGTGTTTAACGTGTATGTATAGGTTCGATTTGGTCTCACCCATCGTACAGAGCTACAGAACTTGTTGGCACTTTATAAATACTTGTAACTGCACCCAAATGCCTTATCTATTTAGCTTCAGGATCTCTATGCGGCCTGGCTGACATTGAACGATTGGGTCATTGTATTTTCATGGGTGATCGGTTATGATGGAGGTATTCAGTCATCATGTAAATATTCTGTCATTAAACCTTAAGAGAAAAACCCGATATATGGCTAAAATATTTTCTATCATATAAAAATACAAAATCAAGACATGAGAGGAGATTACCTGGAGTCATTGGCAATAAACTCAAAGTAGTCATGATCCGGCAGCGGCTGAAGATGCTCTTCTAACTGTTCTTTGGTAAGACTGGGAGGCAGACGACGAATCACCACCTGCCATATAGGAATGGAAAATAAAATCAAGACACAGCCTCGTTACTCAACATGCTGTGTGAAGTGTCACTAAAAACAAACAGTCACAGACCTGCAGTTGACAACAGTACCTTGCGTCTGTCTGTGGACATTTATTTACGGCTGAAGACTAAAAGGGATTATTCAGAACTACTGCAGATATTTCAGTGCCCACAAACACCAGGATTTCCGACAACTAAAAATCCAAGGAGCAACAGGAACAGCTGCACAGCGAAGCTTCTTCTGTCACTGACTGGATTTCAGTTTTGCGAAATGCCGATAATTTTCAGCAATGCAATACCTGCAAACCCCGGGACCTTTCTGTATAACCCAGTTATTCTTCAATTTTATATATAATTTTCTGGTTTCATTTTTATAGCGTGTGCAATTTCACTTACAGGGTTATTCAGAGAGAGGTGAAAACCAGGAGAATGACTGGAGAAGTGAAAATTCTAGGTCAAAATAGCTGTTTTGGAAAGTGAGATAAATGGGAGAATGTTTCTGGTTTGGCCATTTTGACCTAGAATTTTCACTTTTCCAGTCATTCTCCTGGTTTTCACCTCTCTCTGAATAACCCTGTTAAGTTTAGTAAAAGACATTAACTTCAAAAAATGAAATCCATAGTCCAATAGTGTACAATATATTATTTTTATACGATTAGGTGTACTGCGGCAACATATTCTGAAGCGTGGTACTGAGGTAATAAATAGACATTTATAGGATCATAGACGCACATATTTGTACGGAATAAGCAGAGTGAAATGAAGGTTTCCCTACAGGTTTTAGTCACTTTGCCATCATGCTGATACGTTTGATTTTTTTTATTTACAAATAGTTCTGCAAAGTGTTATGATACAAGTCGCAGTCCTGAGGCTGGGGTCAGACGAACGCAGTGCGAACGCGTGTGCAGCCACACTTTATCACGGCCGTAGTAGCAGCAGCAAATGACGTCCAATGACGGGAAATATACGAAGTATGGCCGCACGAACGTTCAGCCGGGCAACGCAAGCGGCAAACGCATTTTTTCGAGAACGTGATACCGCTAATACTGACGTACAGAGTGCGCTGCGTCTGCTAGCGGCATGTGTGCGTGATTAGGAGACGTCAGACGCTACTAATGTCCGGCCAACATAACGTCCAGACGCAAAAAGGGTTTTATTGATGATCCGTACAAAATCACGGACGAGAATGCGCATCGTATGACCGCTATCGCGTATTCCGCGTTCGAACGCACTTTTTCACGGATGACGCGAAAAATGCGTTCGTCTGACCCTAGTCTGAAATATTGGCTTCTGTTTGTTGGGAAACAATGCAGGGAATAAAGCAGACGGTGTAACGGATTTCTGTAAACAGAGAAAAGTGGACACTTAAAGTAAAATACAGAGATGTATCTGCTGTGAAATAAATTATACAGTACATAGAAATTGCAGCACATTAGTATTTCCCTTCCACACTGGTTTAGATCCATGCAGTTACAGCTCCATAAACAGAACAGACAACTGGAATGCCCGGATTGAGCCGTCACCGCGCTGACCCATTACCTTACAGTGATTGTAGCTTGTGGAATTTAATGGAATATTTTATGGCTGTATTTCTTGAGATGGTAATTGAGGTTTCGGTTATTCTGCACGACTCACAATAATTGCGAGTGACGTGTGAAAGGGTCTTGCTGTTGCGCTTGTGGAAGTGGCTGCACTGTAAGGTCACTAGCCATTTCTCTTGGCATTTGGCAAATGAATGTGGCAAAGGTCAGATTTTTGTTTATGAGGCTACAACGTGCTCTGCGGCGCAGCACGAGGGGGATTTGGCATTCCTCCTTGCAGTATGGGTCACTCACATAGCTCTGAAGCCCTGGGCACTGTGAGGCTGTCAGTGCTTGATTAGTGGCTTTATCTCTGACGTCAGCACTGCCATAGATTAACTGCATGTGAAAGGAAACATGGTGGCTTCATAAAAGCTGTCTGTCCACTATACAGAGGTTATTGCATGTGTCACAGAGTGTATGGCATGCCAGGGGCTTGGGGTGACATGACGTATATGTGTGCAGAGCAGGCCTCAGGCCTTCTGTCTCCCCCTCACCTTGCTCATGACTTCCTTCTTCTCTTTCACCCTCTCCGGCCTGTCCCCCTCCTCCCCGGTGCTGTGCTCCCCTCTCCTGTCTTTGGGCTTTGCATTCTCTTTGTCCTCTTTCATGGCTGAGGCTGAGAAACGGGGGAGGGAAGGAGGTGAGGGAAAACAACAAGATCGTCTGGTGACCACAAGTAAGTGCCTCCACTACAGTCGCCTAGTAGTACTTCTCAACAATCTGCAGTCCCATTCTCTGATTGGACGCCAGCTGGAGTCACGTGATGTCCGCTAGCCCCTTTCTTGCAGCCATATTGGGTGTGGAATCCTCTTTATTAACTCATGCCTGTCAGACTTTGCTTATGCGGTTTTAATACTTCTTGTTCCGTCGTGCAGCGTTTGCTCTGACCATGGGGACGTCAAATGCGACTCTAAACGCTCTCCTCCGCCCTAAGGTTGTAAACCACAGCATATTTTCCAGGAAAACCTGAGGGATAAACGCACTTGCCCTAGCTAAAATGGGCGATTCTAGACGTCATCAGTTGCTATGCCGTTCTAGAGTAACGTGATGTGCTAAACAATAGAGGCAGTAACGAGATCTGTGATGCTCCGTCCAACTTCAATACGAACTTATTTATTTTTGGCTCCAACAATATGGCTACTTGTAGAGTACTATGGTGAGTGAAATGGTACTGTGCGGTGTTTGGAACTCGGCTGTCTATGGCGCACTTTACATGGACAGAGTTGACTAACATTGAACTTGTTGAATAAAGCAGTAATTCTGCCGTTTCAAATAAAAAGCACAAAGGATACATCACAAAAGGAGATTATTATTTTGTGTTGTTAATATTTTTCCTATGTAATAGTGTGGGGTATTAACAAAGAATGGGCAATATTTTCTATAAGGGCAATTCAAGCAGCTCAGGAGAAACTTCATCAATGAAGCCTCTCCTGTTACTGTTTAAATTTCCCAAACGGGAATAAACTGCAGTGCTTAGTGAATGACCCCCATGCTATATCTATAATGCAATTGGTGTCCTAAAGACTAAACAAACTCAATGACAGTTCAGAATTACCACTTTCGCATACTTGGGTGAACTCTGTACAACATACGTGCGTATTGTACTAAGACGCATTCAGCTCCTATGCAGCTGCGAGTGCTAAGTTAGGAAGTCTGATCGATGAGCTGCAGTTCAGCAAGGCTAATTTAGCACTCACAGCAGAAGCAATTGTGGCTGCATAGTTGCAGCGCTAAAATGAAAGTCCACTGGGTCATATTTGTGCGATTGTCTGCTGTCGTCCGACCAATCCCACAACATGGAGGAGATTCAGCCCTTGTCCACTGCCTCTGACTTCCATCGGATGACTTCAGACAACTAGCTCTTTCCCATTAGAATGGGATTTGTCAGACAAAATCGGGGCAATCTGGTACAATTTACATGAAAAAGATGAATTGTATTGTTAAACCGCAGATCAGCAGCAGGGAAAATGTCCCATAGAGAAGTGTTTCAATTTGACAGTCGAATCCCATAGGATTCAATGTAAAATAATATGTTTGTTCATATTTTGTATTCAACCATTTATTCTTTTCATTTAGAGCAAACAAACCTTTTTATTGTTTTTTTTTAATGTTAGTATTCTTGATGACAGATTTTTAAAAAGCGGGTTTTAATTCCGAGGCGATTAATGCGCCGACATACATTAACTGCTTTGGCGACTCAATTTTCCGTGAAATATGGTGACCATTCGATAAATATTGAATAGCACTCTATTTTTCGGCGAAATGTAATTGTTGAAATGCAAAGCACCAAAACTGCATCCAGTTTCGGTACTTTCTGAATAGACCCCCTTAGTGTGATGAATGGTAGTACTGTTTGCCTGCCACTGGTTAATTTTTTTTTAACAAAAGGCATTGATCACCAACAATGATGTTAACCATTACTCTTAATATCCTCAAATTATTTTTTTTTATTATTCCGTCAACTATGTTAAGAAATGTACAGAGCACATAAATTCAGGTGAATTGCACGGCTACTGAAAACATCACAAACCAAAACCTTGGGAGTTCTCCATTAAAGCTATGTTCTGCAAACCCCCAAAAATCCCATATAAATCCTTTTTGTCTTCCAGCTTTTTACACATTTCTCCCCAAAATGGTGTATTTGATGACCTGTAGGATGCATCTGCAGCACAGATCCACTTTGCAGTGATTGTCTGACATTACTAGTGTACATTGCATGCTACTACATGAAATATCCTGCCCTGCTGGACTTAAAATTCTTTAACTCCAGTCATTAACCTGGAAAAAAAACAAAAACACTCAATGAGCTGTATTGATCAGGTTATTTTCCGTCTTGCAGTATATGAATTCTGTATTTACCTGGCAGCACATTCCCTATTAGAGTTGCCAGATTGGCCATGTTTTCGTGCACACATATTACTAGTTCATGCAGAGGGAAAAGTGCTGCCCTGCTGCATGTATAATTCATATGCTGCATGAAGGGGATCATGACAGGTCCCATGGGATTATTTCTTACCCGCAGTATATGGATTCTCCGTGCTGCGGGTGGCACTTTTCATGCACCCTAAGGTCAAACAGTGACCTGCGCCTAGCTTCTCCCCGCATCACCTCTTCCCATGATAGACTGCAAGATTTCTCACGCGCAGCCCCCACTCTCTGGAACGCTCTCCCTCGTACTGTCAGACTTTCCCCTAACTTCTCTTCCTTCAAACGCTCCCTGAAAACATTCCTATTTAGGGAAGCCTACCACCCAACTCACTGACGCAACCATCAATCACTCTCACCTTACAGTCCTCTCCTCCGGTTTCCAACCCCAACCCTCCTAGATTGTGAGTTCCTACGGGAATAGGGCCCTCATCTCCTCCTGTACGGTTTGTCAAATGTTGTTCAATGTATTATAACCCTGTCTATACTGTGCCTATTGTACAGCGCTGCAGAATATGCTGGCGCTTTATAAATAAAGAATAATAATAAATGCACGACCCTCACCATGAATAACTTTTATGGCCAAGAAAACATGGCCGATCTGAAAATGCAGTTTCCTGTGTTCAACCTCGGCATTAAATAAAACCAACCTGCCTACTGGACGGACTCACACAGTACACACGTTCTACCGAAACCTATCTGGCTATCATACTCATTACTCAAGATGAAAAGCTATTCCAGTGTCAGCATTGGGCTAGAGCAGCCATGACTTTCTAAGGACAACACAGAGACCACTATCAATTCAGTACCAAAGTAATCACTACTATAGAACACACACAGTGCAGTGCGCTTCCGGTAGGAATGAATACGCATGCTCCCACGAAGGCAGCGCAGCGCCGATACGGCGCAGATTAGTGACGTCACACGAAGCACTTCGTAGAAACGAAACAAAAAAATAACAAATTATGTCGCTTCGCTAATTAAGTTAGAGACTAATTTTTCGGTGCAGTAATTACGCTTTCTACCAATTCTATTCTTTATTATCGGGGAGTCCTCTTGCCAGGGCTAAATATGGCTGCCGTAGGAACAGCGCACCAGGGCGCACTGTGCTGCAGTGCATTGTGGTTAGGTCCGGAGAAGTGACCCTGAGTCGCTCCTATCTAGAATCATACGGTGATAGAGGAGAGCCGAGGAGAAGTCATGTGGTATGAAATCCTGCCCAGCTTTTCTATCATGGCAGCCTGCCTGATGGTGCCCGGCCTGTCAACCATATACATACACAGGGCGATCAACGGGGGCAAGGTGAGCCTCTCTGCTGTAATGCAGGCTCCTCGTACATCTATACCTATTGCTCGGGACACCATGGCCACTGATTTTATTGCATGCCAGCTTGACACAGCCCTCCTGTTGTCTTGGCCATATATTTACTAATTTCAAGCACAGGGAAGGTGCTGCCCAGCAACATATAGAATTCCTCTCCTGCAGGAGGCAAATCTGAGATCCCGCTTTCATCTTTTTTTTCCCTGCCTGCGCCATATCAATTCTACATATTGCAGGGGTATGGGTGTGCTTACAGGGCCGGATTAAGATCTCTGTGGGTCTGGAGCTGAAGATTTTTATGGGCCTTTTTTGGAATTTAGTGAAATGAAAGCTTATTTTAGGTTATCTAATAGTGCAGAAACGGTTATATCTAACCAGGAAGACACTGTGTGAGGAAATTTACATTCAGATTTCAATCATTTACAGCGTGTATAATATTTTTTGCACATTTTATAATCCAAACCATTGTGGTTATATATTCTGTAGAGCTTTGTTAAAAAAATCGAAATGGGATCCTGTTACTGCATTTTTCTGAGAAAATATACAATTTTAACCAAAAAAATGAAATATTTCCCTTGCGTTTTGGAGGAAGTTGTTTTTATGAATAATATGGCTATGTATAAAACACTGACCTTGCTCCCAGCGAGGGAAATGACAAGGTTAGTAATGGCAGTGGTATTGCTCATTTTTATACGTGACAAATGGACAATGCCATCACTTTGGAACTAAAAATAAGTAGATAAAACCTTTTTTTTGGTTTTCCTTTCTTTTAGATTTTACATGGTCATGTTGGTATTAATGCAAAGGCCAGACGCTAACCTGTCCAATGACACGTCCCTTGACCTTGTGAGGTGTAAAGATTAGTGACGCAGGGTTCCAAAATCCCTCCCAGTGCACTTTGCTGCAGTGCGGGGGTTTAGGTTTTTGGTGTAATAACGGATCGTGCCATCACCGCCACACTTGAGATGGTGAGTTAGTGCAGCATCATTGTTCACTTTAGAATTGAGAAGTGAAAACTATTGCTGTGTTATTAAGAAAAAAGAAAACTATTTTTTATTTTTAAATTAAACCTGGTCCTGTTTGGTATCATTGGAAAGGCCATGCTCTAGCCTTTCCAGTGATAACTCCCATGTCCCTGTAGCTGCTATGGTGTTGGAGTTGATGAGGTCCAAATTTCCATCAATGCAGACATTGTTATTTTTTCTCTGGGGCATGGGCCTGGAGCTGCTGCTCCATCTGCCCCTATGTTAATCCGGCCCTGTGTGCTTATCACACGCTGCCCATCATTTAGATCATGGATCTCAAACGCAGGCCCCCTAAGAAGTTTATTGCATACAATTCCCAGAATGCTTTAGATGGCTGGAGCATCGTGCTAGGTGTAGTTAAGAAACATTGCAGGGGGGGGGGGGATTTTGAGCTCTCTGAAATATTGGTATTAAGTAACGTATATTGTTGTCTTTGACGGTTTCGAATAGCAATGCTTGACAGGTATTGTGATATGGGGTTTTAAATATTTTTATTTTAGTATTTTGACTTCTTCCTCCCCTTCTTTTCTTTTTTCTTTCTTTTTAGGAGAAGAGATTGGCTCGCGTTCAATATCAGTGGTATCTCATGGAGCGAGACCAGAGAGTCTCCGGGGAAGGTTTATATTACAAATCCAAGGTAAAGGACTGTTAGATTTTTCTAAAATGAGATTTTGTGTGAAGGAGTCATTATCAGACTGGAGGAGTTTAAAGGGTGTCCAGGGGAAATGGGATTATTTAAAGGAGGCATTATTGAAGGCCACAGGCAATTGCATTCGGCTTGTTAGCAAAAACAAAAAAGGGAAGAAACCACTGTGGTACTCTGCAGAAGTGGCCAAGATAGTGAAGAACAAAAAGACAGCATTCAATAATTATAAAAAAAAAACTCAGGCAAACCTATAAGATTAGGCAGAAAGAGGCAAAGCAATTTCTAAGAGCTTCCAAAGCACACGCAGAAGAGAAAAGTGCCCTGTCAGTAAAAAAGGGAGACAAAACATTTTTTAGATGCATAAGCGAGAAAAGAAAAGTTAAAACCATAATTAGTTAGATTAAAAACAAAGGAAGGAAGGTATGTAGAAGAGGATAAAAGTCTCGCTGACTGCCTCAATGAATATTTTTGTTCAGTCTTTGCAGAAGGAAAGGGACCTCAGGAGGAAACACTAAAGAGACATTTACATATGAGTTTACAGAGGAGGAGGTTCTACAGCAGCTGTCTAAAGTAAAGACAAATAAGTCAGGGTGGATCCCATCAGGCCCCATTAAGTTATTAAAAGAGCTCAGTGGTGTAATAACAAAACCGTTAACAGATTTATTTAATCAATCCTTGTTAACGGGAGTCGTCCCAGAAGACTGTAAATTAGCAAATGTTGTGCCCATTTACAAGAAGGGTAGTAGGGAGGAATCGGAACTATAGGCCAGTTAGTCTTACGTCAGTAGTGGGGAAATTAATGGAAACCATGTTAAAGGAAAGGATTGTTGAACATCTAAAAACACATAGATTACAGGATCAGAAACAACATGGGTTTACCTCAGGGAGATCATGCCAAACTAATCTTATTGTTTTTTTTTTGATTGGGTAACAAAAATAATAGACACAGGTGGTGCAGTAGACCTTTGCTTATTTAGATTTCAGTAAGGCTTTTGATACTGTTCCGCATAGAAGGCTTATCAATAAATTGCAATCTTTGAGCTTGGATTCCAATATTGTTGAATGGATTAGGCAGTGGCTGAGTGACAGGCAACAGAGGATTGTGGTAAATGGAGTTTATTCGGCGCAAGGTCCTGTTACCAGTGGGGTACCTCAGGGGTCAGTACTTGGACCCATTCTCTTTAATATTTTTATTAGTGATATTGCAGAAGGTATTAATGGAAAAGTATGTATTTTTGCTGATGACACAAAGATTTGCAACAGGGTTGACGTTCCTGGAGGGATCAGCCAAATGACAAATAATTTAGGTAAACTAAAAAAATGGTCGGAGCTGTGGAAATTGAGTTTTAATGTGGATAAGTGCAAGATAATGCACCTGGGACGTAAAAACCCAAGGGCTGAATATAGAATATTTGATACAGTCCTAACCTCAACATCTGAGGAAAGGGATTTAGGGGTTATTATTTCAGAGGATATAAAGGTAAGTAGTCAATGTAATAGAGCAGCAGCAAATGCTGGCAGAATGCTTGGTTGTGTAGGGAGAGGTATTGGCAGTAGGAAAAGGGAAGTGCTCATGCCACTGTACAGAGCACTGGTGAGACCTCACTTGGAGTACTGTGTGCAGTACTGGAGACCGTATCTCCAGAAGGATATAGACATCTTAGAGAGAGTTCAGAGAAGGGCTACTAAAATGGTGTACGGCTTGGAGAAAAGTTACCAGGAAAAGCTTAATGATCTTAACACGTATAGCTTGGAAAAAGACGAGACAGAGGAGATATGATAGAAACATT
This sequence comes from Leptobrachium leishanense, assembly GCA_009667805.1. Lineage (NCBI taxonomy): Eukaryota > Metazoa > Chordata > Amphibia > Anura > Megophryidae > Leptobrachium > Leptobrachium leishanense. The sequence continues at coordinate 26,644,369 of CM019071.1, read as the reverse complement.
TAAATACGTAAAGGGAATCCACAAGGTAGAGGAAGGGAGTATATTTAAAAGGAAACAAAGTAGCAAAACAAGAGGACATAGTCTTAGATTAGAGGGGCAAAGGTTTAAAAGTAACATCAGGAAGCATTATTTTACTGAGTGGGTGGTGGATACATGGAACAGCCTTCCAGTTGAAGTGGTAGAGGCCAAAACAGTGATTGAATTTAAGCAAGCATGGGATAGGCATAAGGCTATCCTAAACAAAAGATAAATCCAGGTAAAGTATCCATGTAATTGGGCAGACTAGATGGGCCGACAGGTTCTTATCTGCCGACATTTTTCTATGTTTCTAATGTTAGATGTGTTGTGTCTTTTATCGTTTCAATAAAAAAAATTGAAAGACCTTCAAGTTGCAACCACTATAGGGATTATTTATTAACCCCCATTTGACCCGTATTCTGATTCCCCTGTTTTTACCTTTCGAGGAGCATTAAAACTGTTTCCAGGCCAGGCTTTGCCCTCACCATGATTCTGGAATGATCATGTCAGCTTCTTTTTGAAAGAGGCGCAGTATCTCAACTGAGCTCTCAGCCAATCCGATGTCTCTCACAATTGCATTGAGAAGCGTTGACTGATGTACTGTGCACATTTTTAACCTCAAATCTGCCTAGCAGGAGCTTGATAAGAGCCTTTCAGAGGCAGATGGAAGCACTTTGCAAAGACAAAGCTTTGGAAGACTGTCACGTTGCCACTGGGACACTATGGCAGTGCGGTGAACCTGGGCACCACAGATGTTTCAGGACTACATGTCCCATGATGCTTGGTCACACAATGGTAGAGGTAACATCACTGCTCTGTGTGGAAAGAGTCTGTGGAGACACGGGTTCGATCCCCAGGAGCACCTCTCCAGTAAGTGTCCTCGGGCAAGACACCTAACGGTACATACTCCGCCACCCAGGACATACTTGAAAACGAGAGAAATCTCAATGTATCCTTCCTGGTAAAATCCTTTCTCAAAAAAACACAAACAATGGGCAGGTTGAGCATCATGGTAAATGTAGTTTAGAAACATTTGAGGTGCCAATGTTTGCCATCACTGCTCTAGGGGGTGTGGAGGTTTGGGGCACAACAGGACCATTTAAATGCATTGATAATGGTAGCTAGTGTGTCCCTTTTTTTTTTTTTTAAGAATCACATCCCAGTATATGCATTGGCAAAAAATGGAGCTGCTGAGATTACTTGTAGAAAATGCTCAAGAAGTGATACATATGTCAGAACCCTGACCTGCTGGTGCTTGGTCCCAGATTGGTCATACTAGTACTTCAGTATCTGTTGTGACATTTCCCATGCTGTCACAGTGTAGGGTTTCTGCTCTTCATAGGGATACTGTGTTATGTAACGCCTGAACAAGCCTTTGTCTGAATACTGTCTGAGTTCCATCCCGGGGGTTTACAAATTTTTGGCATAAGTCACTAAAACTAGCAATTTTCTGCATGGTCCCCGATCCTTACCTGTGAAATGATCGCTCTATTGTGGGGTTTTTATTTACTTTGCAAGTGGTTCTAAATCCAGTGCAGGGTTAGGTTAAAGCGTTATCGGCATGAAATCAGACATCATGCTGCCAGGGGGTGACCGTTGTGAGTAGAAGAGCCGTGCTTTTGGACAGAAAACTGCTCTCTCCCTTGTTCCTGATTGCATGTCGGAGCGCCGACTGTAGCCCTGGGGTACAAGTGTCGTCACTGAGTGCCAATAGTGCAGCGTCCCACGATGACCCTTGCCAATCCCCTTAAAGGAAGATGGAAAGGGGTAATTTGCGGCAATGATATCTCCTGAAATAACCCATCAGGGCTGAAGATCAATGGGCTATCGCAGGGGCAGCAAACCACTTTTTTGAAAACTGGAGATATTGGTGAGAAACCTCTGGCGTGACTGGCACCAGGATTCTCTCTCCTCTATTAATATATTTTCTAAACAGATGAAGTGTCTGAGAAGTCAAGCCATGCCATGGAGCACCTTGCTGTCCCTTTTGCTCATGTACACAGCTGATATATGCACAGAGTGGCCGGCATCCCATCTATTAGTTAAAGGAAACTCGTGTTCTATATGAAAATCCAATATTAACTTTTTTTTTTTAACTTTGTATCCCGTGAAACTGTATGTAACTGGCCCCCAAAGGGAGTAACACAACCTTAAACATGATCTTTATGATCATAACCCAATGAGACATCACAGGGCAAGTGAACATGCTGTCTGTGGGTTCACTTAGAACAGGGGTCAGCAACCTTGGCTCCCTGATGTTTTGGGAACTGCATCTCCCATGATGCTCAGTCACCAATTAGACTGAGCCACATGGGAAATGTAGTTCCCAAAACATCAGGGAGCCAGGGTTGCTGACCCCTGATTTAGAAAGTAGTAATACTCAGTGTGTCCACCTCTGATCCCTTTCTCCAACTGAGTTTGAAACCTCTGCAAGCACTCCCTTTCTGAATAACTGTCCCCCCTCCTTTTGGGGGGGGGCAGAGTTAAATCCCGTGTTCATGATTCACAGTGCTGCAGGTAATTACCAAATTTCACAAAAATACCCGATACCCCTACCCTAACCCCCCCCCCCCCCCCCATCCATGATACTGAATGTGTGCAGGTATGGAGGCTGTTGACAAACTCTGTAAATTAGGCAGGTATCTTGAATTTCTTCCTGTTTTTAGATGAAAAACGAAAGCATTCATACAATACATCAAATCTATATGCAGTAATGTGGTGGAGGTTCTCATTATTCAGTTTGTGCCACGTGTATATGCAAATCTCTATGCCAGGACACAGATTTATTTATCTTTTTTCTTTTCTTTTCTTTTTCAGGGATTGGAAAATATTGATTAAGCGTTCATTCGCAGAAACGGAATACACGTCTTGTTCTATTGAATTTGAATAAAACAACTTGTAAATAAACGAGTGAATTCATTTTCTCATGACAGAAAGTCTGCGTTTATTTAATTCCTGCTGTGATTCTAAAATACTTTACAATTGCCTTAAAACCCCTTATCAGATATTCCCTGGCTGCCACTATTCCCATTTATCACTGCATTAACCTGTGTTTTATAACTGTAAAGATAGCAAGCATGACAAAAATTACCATTGTTGCAACGTTTACAAATGCCAGTGTTTCCCAAACGTGGGATCCAAACTGAGCCAGGAGAAGCTTCATAGTGAAGCTTCTGCCGGTTATGATTTTAGTTTCCTGAAACTCCTGCAATTGTCACTGTTGCCACATGGTGCTTTCTGAATGAGCCTCTTCAAATCCAGGGCTGTGTTAAACTCACATGTATTGTTTAAATGTATGCGCAGTCCACACCGGAGCCGGACGCTCTATTTTAATGTGTTAAGTGAGAGCATAAGACCGTCTCTCTATTTTAAATGCATACTGTATTACAAAATAGAGTTCACTTAAATAAGGCCGGTGTCAGACGAACGCAGTGATCACGTCTGTGTTGCTACACAGTTTAACGTCCGTCGTAGCATAGAATCATGAGCAATAGAGACCCACACACTAAGTATGTGCGCACTGAACTGCGCACTCGCAACGCACGTGTCAAACGGAAGCAAGTTAGGCAAGAACGTATAACCGCTAGATGGACGCACAGTGCGCCGCGTTGCGTTTTGTGTGAGTGAGATGTCAGATGCAGCGCATTTGTGATGTTCAGCACCTTGATACACAAAGTGGCTTATCCTTTTCAAATTTTTATCATTTTTCATATTAATTTTGTTTCCCATAATTTTTTTTTTTTTCTTTCTACGTCCAACAAAAACAATCAGTACGTCTGTCCGTTGTGCACGCAGAGTGCGTACGTCTGACATTAGCCGTAGTGGGCAGACCTTGCTGACAGCCTCTGCCCAATTAATTAAAAAAAAAAAAATCAGCCTTTTGTCCCCCGCCACACGCAGATTCTCCTCTTCAGCTCGGGTAATCACAAACCTAGGAAGTCCCTGAAGCTTTTTTGCACAATTTGTGCTACTACACAACTTGCAGGCGCAGATCCAATCCAGCGGCTGCCTCTGAGACCACACGGTACAGTGATTGGTCTCCGAAAGGGCGACCACAGCATGCTTTCTGCATCCTGATGTTACACAGGTGAACGGCAGCCAAGAAATTAAAAAATCACAGCTGCAGGTGGTGCTGGGTGGGGTAGAGGAAACTCCTTCACTTCACCCAGTGATTAGGTGGGGGGGGGGTACTCCTTACATCAAGACCACCTTACTCACCTGACCATAATCTAGATTTAGAGTGTCCCTTTAAATATTCGTCACATTTAGCTGTGAGAAACGAGAGATGAGGAAGAATTTTAAGACAGTTATATAAAAATGTTTAATATTTGATATTTTTGCCTTTTTTAGCTGGGAAAAATGAAAGCACTATGAAACATTTTTTATTTTATTCCTGTTCTGAGTACAACATAGAAAATAGAACATCCACAAGTAGTAATAAAGAAAAAAAAAATCTAATGATTTAACACATAGGATTTTTATTATCCATTGACTTCTGGATTTGAAGGTCCGGCTTTAAAATGAAACCTTTTTCATTTCTGTGTTTGCATATGATAAATATTTACCTTTTTAATGTACAGCAAGTTTGCATTTTTTTTTATTTTCTTTCTTGTAAAATGTATGCTCTGATCACAGGTTCCCGGTAGTGATGGCTGTTCTTGGCAAAGATGTTTCAGAACTGTGTGTCCCATGATGCTGTTGGGCATCATAGGACACGTATTTCCAAAACCTACATGTAGGACAAATATGTTATGCATTCCTGATGTAGGGGTTGATGAAGCAGAAGAAAAAAGTTGAAACTTGGTTGCATTAGATCTTTTATTATACAGGTGTCCTTGTGCGTCTCAAACAGAAGGTTGCTGTTTATAAAGTAATTCTATAACGTTGGCATTTGTTATAAAAGTATTACTAATAACACCGCCACTTGAAAAAACGTGATGGTAAACAGGGCTTGTTTCCACGTCATGTAACTTGCACCGCATGTCGCAGCTGCATCTGTCAATACAAAAAAAGGCAGGAAATATAGTCTGTCGCATAAAGCTCTTTATTTAGATGCTCAACCAAAATCCCTCACCTAAGGCCCCATTCACACTGAGTGACATGAAAAAAAAATCGCACATTTTTCGTATATGTGACATTGAGCGATTTATTGCGCTTTTTCCGCGCGACTTTGCACTGGGATTTGGTAGCAGGTACATTTGGCTGTAACCAATGAAAAGGATGCTAGATGTGACATCATTTCTGTTTCTCATTAAAATAAATGAAACCTCTGTTGCGTGACCTTTTAAGCAATAATATTGCCGTTATGCGTGACACCATTGTTGTCTATGGCAGCAAATCGCACGAAATACACAGAAAAAAGGGTCATGTACGAGTGACTAGCTATAGGCGACCATTGAAATGCATTGGAGAAGCTACATAGAGCTATTATCGCTCATATTTCAGTGCGATATCGCCGCAAAAAAAAAACCAAGCGATAAATCACTTAGTGGGAATGGGGCCTAAGAGTTTTTGAAAATCACTAATTACAGTGATGATGTGCAACTACATATGTATATAGGGATAAATGACTGGTTTCTATTGCATATATACCTTTTGTAATTACTATTATTCATATATAAACATTGTTAAAATGTTGCTGTCATGTGAAATACTTGCTTACAGTTTATCAAATTGGATATAAATATTGTATCTCAGGTCATAAGGTTCTCTATTGAGCGGAATGATTTGATTGTGTGACTGTAAGGGATTTTCATCATAGCGAGAGGATGACAAAATATATGGGAATGATCCTGAAGCAGGAGTGTAACAATACAATGTATTACCTTTTTATATATCCCTAACTACATACTCACCTTTCCAAACAACTGCGGATTGAACCTGAGTCCAGTAGGTGGAATAATTCACTGCCACTGTTGCTCTTTAAAAACAGAAAAAAATAAACATGGTCATGGTCTATTCATTTAATTTAATAATTCAAACACACATCTTGAAGTTTCACAAATATGGATATTCTGTATTAAAAGGTGAGAGGCGCAACTTTGTGTACATAATGCATTATCTTAACCACGAGCCGCAGTCAACTCCTCATTTGGGCTGCAGCTAATGATTATTTCCCTAATTGATTAGTTGGGTGGGTGATTTCTCTACCCCCCCACCCCCCCGGATAAAAAGATATATTTTTTTAAACACAAAAAAATAAATAAACCCCTCCCTCCTGAATTCCTTACAAAATTTTGTACATGTTTATATATGCAAACTGCGTAACTTGGCTAATTTTTGCACACAAGGTACGCAAGTGTTTGATCAGAGTGATGGATTGATGCTGTGTGTGCAACTCAAGCACATGTCTGCTTTCTAAACGAATTAACACTGGTATGAGCTCTCAGACATGAAAGTGGGAGCACACATAGGAGGGAGGGTGGGATGGTGGCACAGGACTTCAGTTCAAAGTAAGGATAAACCGGCGGTACAGCTGCTCCACCCAGTGGCAGCGCCCCAGGGTCCATGCAATATAAACAAACTGGTTATGGCTAACATAACCCAGGAATTAAGCCATACTGAGTAAAGCAGCCGGCACATCTTTGGCAATCAACTCCGAAATAGCATCTGAGGTTATTAACCCCTTTAATGACAGGCGGGTGGAGATCGTCATGAGGGTTAACGCTGGCACATCCCGCTTCCAGATGCTGCCACGGGCATCAGATACGGCCTGCCGACGCAGCTGACGCCCGTCATTGGCTGGCAGAGTCCAGGCTGTCTCGCAGCCAACAGTGCACCGGCTGTGGCGAGGTACTAGTACGCCTCACGTCTTCTAAGTCCAGATTTCTTTTTGTTGTTGTTTGATAAGTTAGACAGAAACTGCGATGGAACAGTGAGATCAACCCTAGACAACTTTGGCAGAAACTGTAAGGGTTATTCAATAAGAGCCGAACTTGGCAATGAAGGGTGAATTTCCCTGTACGGTGCAGTTTTGTGGCAGTTCATCTATTCACAAAGCTGTCAGTTCACCAAATACTGGCGAATTGATAGCGAAATACAGTGTAGATCACTGCAATTTGGTGATATTCGGCAGCAATGAGATTGTCCCATAGCAAAGTAAGGGTTAATCCATTTAGGCCGGGATCAGACGAGCATTTTTAAGAGCGGAAGGAACGCCCGTGAGAGTGGACGTTCCTTCCACTCTGACACCTGTCTGGCCGCCTCCCTGAGCGCAGTTAGTTCGCTCAGCGCTGCAAGGCTTGAGTCCCCTATGGAGGATCGCACTTTGCAACCCCGTTGAACGCGCGTCGTAGCGCTTTGAAGGGGAAGCCTTGCAGCACGGCCGCTGTTGCGCACAAAATTAGAGCACATGCAACAGTGTGTGGCCGGCCCTGTCACAGCGTCACAACGCTGGGAGGCACATCAGTACGGGTGCACATAGAGAACACCGAATTGCACCAAAATGTCAGTGAAGTGCCTGATTTCTGGTGGTTCAGTTTGACGGGTTTAAACGGGTGAATTCCATTGGATTCAATGTTAACCAGTCAGGTAGTGACTGGCAGCGGGGCTTTAACACCAGCGGGGCATACTAGTTCGCATCGCCTGGCGGCTACTGTGGCGTGCCCCTCCAGCCCGCTGATGTGCGGTGTGCATAATTGGCTGCAGGGGGGTGGCCTGAGTTCACGCCGTCCCGCCGAAGCCAATGACCCGTGCCAACTGGTGGGAGGGAGAACAGAGGTCCATTGAAGTCAGTGGGGGTGTGCTATGCCGTCCTGTAGCTTTAAGGCCCACCCGCACCAGGGACAGTATAGTAGGTTCTCAGTGGTTCCACGTTCAGTGCACTTTGGGGACCCTGCGGTTTATAGTGAATTCATTGCAGGGTCGGCAAACTGGAATTGCCGAAATGCGCTTAGCGAGAAAACACCGAGATTTCATTGAATAATCCCTTATGATGAAAAGTATGGAGAAGTGCTGCAACAGTTTCCTAAATAGTGATATCATTGCAGTGTCACTGTAGTTCCTCATTTGTTGCCATACTGAATCCAACGTTATTTCAATTAAAAAAAAACACTGGTTAGTGAATAACCCCTTTAATATTTTGTAAACTCATCATTAACAACAAGAAAATATTTTTTTTCTCTCTGGTGAAAAGGTCTTCAATATAAGGCAACGTGAAATCACACCTGTAAAAATGTAACATTATTGGTATAAAAATCCGAGCTGGTTGTTTTGTTGACATGAATCCAGTTGGATTCAGACTGAATAGAAACCTGTGTCCGTGTTGCGTCTCCATCTGCTTAATGTGGAAATAATCATCCGAATAACATTTCTGCACAAGGACATTACATAAAGAGAGGGGAAAGAAACGGAACGAATCATGCTTAATGCATTGCCAGCCTTTAACCCCTTCATTACAAGGGATGTATTGTATAATTTTGACGGCAACCTATCACATGTTACTGTATATAAAACAGATACTGAACACATTCTAAATACATTTTCACATTAAGAATTGTAACTCACATGAAGAAAACAACGGACGGGCAGTTTGAATCTGGCGGGATCCAGGTATAGGTCGTAGCTTGCATCTTTAGGTTGGTGTTGGAGTGAGTGATTGCGCCAACTGGGTTTTCTGGACACTTAAAATGTAAGACATATATAAATGGTAATAAGAAATATAGAAATGAACTAATAAAATGGGGAATTGCACTCCAACAAATATTTTCTGAATCCTTAACACTGGTTGGTGCTCATGGGGACAGGACCAGCCATATGCTCCTCACAGAATCCAGAGCGAAAGAAAGTCAGCAGGTACACTAGTCAGGTAACTGACTTTTTACGTCAAGAGGTCAGCCATGTTTCTTCTGTTCAAGTGAGAAAAAAGAGGTTTGTGAGGGTCCTGAGAACGAGCAACGGCACTAGTGACCTGCTCTATGTTGTGTCCTGTTCAGAGACCTGAGCGGGCCCCACCGTAGATCAGGCCACTAGTGACGTTGCTCATCCTCCGGACCCTCACAAACCAAATTTTTCCTCACTAGAAGTTTACGGTATACGATAATCCAGACATGAACCTCTGACATCTTTTGATACACATAAAAGCAGAGCGTGCTGAGCAGCGAGAGCCCCTACAGCACCTCCACCAAATATACCAATACAAAATACAAGTCAGTGGGCAACCCAGTGCTGAGAACAACGTTGGGTCTCTATGCGAGACAAAAAATGGCCTCAATGATTGATCATCGATATCAGCATGATTGAGGCCACGTGAGGCCAATCGTTGCTGGTTTTGTTTCCAACAACACTGGGTTGCCCACTGACCTGTGTTTTGTATCTTTTAATACAGTTTTTGGCATTTGTGATTTAAAAGGGATTTATGTAACGGTGGGCTATAGCGCTCACCTCAAAAAGCATATGAGGATCCTTTAGGACAGATTTCTAAAGACCAAAAGACTAATAACGGCTGTTATATTACCTTTTATATATGGACATTTAGTTTTTCATACCGACTGAGGAAGGCTTTTTAAGCCGAAACGTGTCTCGGTAGACCTTTTGTCCCATTTTATTGTTGTTCCTTTTTTAAAAATAAATAGATTGGTTATATAACCTTTTATTCGCCACCTTTCTCCGAATTCTCATTTTTTAAACACACGGATTGCCTGCTGTCCAGACAAAGGGGTCTGGGTCTCCACCTTTAAGAGTGCCCAAGGCTATATCTATTGAGCCTAAATATCGTGAGGCTCCAAAATTGGTGAGTGTGGTCCATTCTCCATATCTTTATTACCCTATATATACAGTTTTACGCTATGGGAGTGTCGTCTCCCGACTCTTCCTGTTTTATTTAGTACCCATTACGGACGAAAGAAGGGAAGTGCCACCCTGCATTTGGCCATAGGCTTTCTTTCCTTGAGCCGGGACCTTGTGGGCTCCCTTAAATGAACACTGATGAACAGTTGAATCCGACACCAGCACTTTAGAGAAGATCTACATATTCCTCCCCCCGTCTTTCCTGAGTATTGGATAAACTATACACTTGAGTATGTTTTTCACATATTGGACTTTTGTCATTGGGGTTTTATGCACATGCACCTTAAATGATGATATTATGAATTGCTATTAAGCACTGTTGCACTTTATTTCAGCACTATTTTTATGAACTTTTGCATGTTTACTTATTACCTAACTGGATGCGCCGTATGGTTTTGTGTTTTTCTTAATAACGGCTGTAACCTGATCTCCCAAGCCAGGGAGTAACTGGACAGACCTGAAAGGGCAGCTAAGCTCAATTGGCTTCAAGGCCAAAAGACCGCTTAGTGCAAAACACAAATACTCAAAAGAGAACAGATACAGAGACGTGATACTTGAACAAAAACGTAAACGTGATACATAGACAGAATAGGCAAGATAGTCGAGGACAGACCTAACAAAGCAACTAAGCTCAATTGGTTTCTGGACCAAAATACTGCTTAGTGCAACACACTTCTAGATTAGAACATACAGTGTAGGAATATGTGTATAACAGCCTGCAGGGGAGGCCTTCAAGCAGTGACTGGACTCTGTATTATGCAGTCATACAGAGTGGGAACACAATTCAATAGCCTGTAAGACAGGCCTACAAGCAGAGCTTGGATACTGTATCTCTATGAAGTTAGTACAGATACTAGACGGACAACCAGACAATGAATATATATTCTTCAAGAAGCAGGACAGGACTTCAACTGGACTCTAGAAGCACGCAGAACTGGATGCCTTGCGATTAGGACTCACAACGAGTAAAACGAACATCAGACATGAATCATAAGGCTGAACATAAACATGAACAAGACAGACATGAACCATAAAGGCAAAACATACACAAGAACGAGAAGTACTAGGCAAAAGTACACAAGGGATAATCAAGAGAGTGGTCAGTAGGGATAGCCGGGTCAAAACGTGATCAGGGTCCTCGAACAGAAACAGGTCAGCAACAGATCAATCAGAAAAATATCAGGAACAAGACTCCACCAGACTAGACACCACAACAGTCCAAGGAGCACCTTCTCTCAGCCTCTTTTAAAGGCTGATGGCTCCTTGGACTTATGCTTGGATCCATTCCCTCAGATGCCGTTTGCCAGCCCTTACTACTGGCAACAGGCTAGCCAGCGATGCCACCTGGTGCCCTGACCCCCCAGGAAGCGCCGCGGGGGCCATGGATGTAACAATTTACTAGTCAAGGCCGATGCATCGTTAGGCCAACTAGGCAGTTGCCTAGGGTGCTATTAGGAGCGGGCTGCTGTTCCGAGCTACTACAACTGCAGGCATTATGGCAGACGTTATGTTCTGTCTGTTTAGTGCTGCTGCAGAACTTGCAGCAGCCCCCTCCTGCTGTTAGCATGGCTGATAGCCGCGAGAGCTCTCTGCGGTCAGGTGTCTCACAGTGAGCGACTCAATCAACAGGCACTGCTGGGTTTAAAGGGACACCACCATTTGCTATAAACTAGATTACTTGTGCATTACAAAAAAAACCATAAAACACCTTGGGCTCTACTACATTCTTTGCGCAAAAAAGTTTGCGTTAATTTGTGCACGAAGCGCGTAAATTAACGCTGGTATTGCAATCCGCGCGCATTTTTTCATCCGTCAAAAAATAACGCGTGTAAAAAAGATGCGCAAATGCGCGCGCATTAACGTTGCGCGCAGAAATCGGTGTTCAGACTGTTTTTGGTCTTTTTACGCGATTCAGCCAATCAGAATTAAGAACCACAATTGTCTCCCGTTAGGTTTTTGCGCCTGTCAAAGTCAATCTGAGTATATATGCTGCAGCAATAATAAAAACACGCACAACTTCTATATTTTATTGTTTGGGTATGTGTAGAATGTGTAACTATACATTGCTGCATATTTTTTTTTCAGGCTGGTGTATTTGGTTTCGGCCAGAACGTTCAGATTTGCCGTTACCACCAGCTTTTCAAAGACATTAAAATTATGCGCGTAAACGTTGTCCGTTAATATTTGCGCATAGATTGTAATACCATCCGCGTACCAGCGCACAAACGCATTTGCGCTCACAATGTTAAGTATAGGACGTGCGCAGTACGGTACGCTCGCAAAAGGTTCGCGCAGGTTCGCCCACGTTAACGTGCATTTTTTTTGCACGGACGTTGTAATACGACTTTCAGCGTAAAGGGTTTTGCCCCTCGCGTTAATGCGTTTTTGCGCACGCGTTAAGATTTGCGTTGGGAATGTAATAGAGCCCCTTCTGTCCAATCAATTACATGTGAAGGGTTTTACCGGTAAGATCTTGGTATCATTTGGTGGCTGGAGCCATTTCCCATAAAGGTCAGTCTGGCGAAAGGTCTTAGCCTCCAGCAGGAAACCTCTGTACGCAGGGCCGACTATCTGAACTGTAAGAAGGTAGAAAACACAACAAAATTACTTTAATGTCTGAGTATCTTTACTTTTATTATCACTCTTAGAGGGTTATTCAATGGGTGCTGGTGGTTTGTTGCAAACACCAGAAAAATTGCTGTTGTTACTTAAGCGAAACACCAAAGGTTCTACTCACAAAGCACCGAAATTCCCTGCAATTTCAGCATATTTAATATCGCCAAATATACGGTGAATTTACTCTTTTGCGAATGGTCACCGTATTTTGCTGAAAATGAAGACATTGAAGCAGTTATCGGACGTCAGTGAAAACCGCCGAAGTGCAACGATAACTGCCGCATTGGCATCGACGAATTCCACCGAACTGAAAGAAAAAAGAAAGTCTGCTCTTTTAATAGGAGTCTAAAATCAGTATAAATGTAGAAAAAAATGTGTCAAAATAATAAAGTCCTTTAAAAATAATAAAAGGTCTGTTTCAAAATAAGAAAAGTCTTTCAAAAAAATAAGAAAACCAAAAATTGACTAAAACAAACTAAAAGGTGTTCTATAAATAATGTAAAATAGGGTTTTTGCAAAAAAATGAAAATAACAAATGATCTTTAAAAAATTAAATTAAAGAGGTTATTACCGTATATAATCGGGTATAAGCCGACCCGTGTATAAGCCGACCCCCCTACTTTTTCCCCAAAAAACTGTGAAAACTTATTGACTCGCGTATAAGCCTAAGTGGGAAATGCAGCAGCCACTGGTAAATTTCAAAAATAAAAATAGATACCAAAAAAAAAAAATACCAATGAGGCATCAGTAGGTTAAATGTTTTTCACAGCTCACACATGGATATTTCCCCAGCTCACACATGGATTTGCCCCAGCTCACACATGGATTTGCCCCAGCTCATGGATTTGCCCCAGCTCATGGATTTGCCCCAGCTCACGGATATGCACCAGCTCACACATGGATTTGCCCCAGCCCACGGATATGCCCCAGCTCACACATGGATTTGCCCCCAGCTCATGGATTTGCCCCCAGCTCATGGATTTTCCCCCAGCTCATGGATTTTCCCCCAGCTCATGCATTTTGCCCCCAGCTCATGGATTTGCCCCAGCTCATGGATTTGCCCCAGCTCACGGATATGCACCAGCTCACACATGGATTTGCCCCAGCTCACGGATATGCCCCAGCTCACACATGGATTTGCCCCCAGCTCATGGATTTGCCCCCAGCTCATGGATTTTCCCCCAGCTCATGGATTTTCCCCCAGCTCATGCATTTTGCCCCCAGCTCATGGATTTGCCCCCAGCTCATGGATTTGCCCCAGCTCACGGATATGCACCAGCTCACACATGGATTTGCCCCAGCTCACGGATATGCCCCAGCTCACACATGGATTTGCCCCAGCTCACGGATATGCCCCAGCTCACACATGGATTTGCCCCAGCTCACGGATATGCCCCAGCTCACACATGGATTTGCCCCCAGCTCATGGATTTGCCCCAGCTCATGGATTTGCCCCCAGCTCATGGATTTTCCCCCAGCTCATGGATTTTCCCCCAGCTCAAGCAACATGGATTTGCCCCAGCTCAACACATGGATTTGCCCCCCAGATCATGGATATGCCCCAGCTCTCACCTGGATATTGCCCCAGCGGCAGCCAGCTCTCACAATGAATACTTACCCTTGCTCCGGATCCAGCGGCGGTTGAGGGGGCCCAGATGCCGGGCAGCGGGAGTGCCTGCCTGGTCCTGATCAGAGAGTCCGTCCGTGTTGAAGAGGATGCGGCTTCGTGCGCAGGTCACGCGGTCCGGCCAGTCAGGTGGTACAGAGACTCAGTACCACCTGATTAGATGGACCACGTGACCGGCTGCGCCTGAACACAGCCGCATCCACTTCAACACGGACGGACGGGCTGTTGACTCGCGTATAAGCCGAGTCGCGTTTTTTTGACACAAAATCTGTGTCAAAAAACTCGGCTTATACGTGAGTATATACGGTACTTTTTTTCATTGAATCCTATGAGATTTTTCTGTTTAAACCAGTTGGACTGAAACACTGAAAATTAGGGCATTTCGCCAGAATTTGGGTGCAGTCTTCTATGGGGTAATTTTGTTGCCATTGAATTGCACCATATTTTGCTGTCAATTCACCAGTATTTGGTAAATAGACAGCTTAGTGAATAGACGATATGGCCCGAAATTGCACCGAACAGTGAGAAGCTGGTGATGACCACATTCAAGGGAACCTGATACACTGATACAGAGTTATTCAGAGAGAGGTGAAAAGCAGTTGAATGACTGGAGAATGAAAAATTCTAGGTCAAAATAGCCAAACCAGAAAAATTCTCTCTTTTATCTCACTTTCCAAATCGGCTATTTTGACCTAGACTTTTTCATTCTCCAGTCATTCTCCTGCTTTTCACCTCTCTCTGAATAACCCTGATACGGCTAATAAAATGTTTTCCTCAAATCAGGGTGTATTTTTTTTATAAACATTTTAATGGGAAATAATCGCAGAAATCAATTGGTATTTAATAAAAACAGCATTTTGCAATATATATATATATATATATATATTCATATTTAAATCATATCGTATATGTTGCACACAGGGATCCGAAATAACAATTTGCCAGGTGCGCCAGTCTGTGAAGACACAGACTAGCACTCCAGGGTCTTCTAGAAACAAACATGTGTTTATTTACATAAAGTAAGTAAGTCGTCGATGTTTAATGTTTCAGTTAAATAAGAACTTTCTTCAGGATGGGCCCTGAAGACCTGAACCATTAAATGATGATTGACTTTGTTTATGTAAATAAATGCAAGTTTGTTTTACGAAGACTCTGGAGTGCGAGTCAGTCAAGCTGTTATATACAGTATATATATATATATTTATAACAAGCAAAGAGATACTGCACTCACGGTTCACCATGCTTCATGTTCTTCACCCTGGTGCTTGGCCTTGGTCTCCATTGTGTATTCCTCAATTGATGGGCAGCACTCACGGAATTTTTTCTTTTCAGAAATTCTTTATTGCATACGGATCAACGTTTCAGCCCCTCTCATCCTTTTATCCTGAAGAAAGCTCCCTTGAGAGGAGCTGAAACGTTGATTCATATGCAATAAAGAATTTCTGAAAAAACCCGTGAGTGCTGCCCATCAATTGAGGAATATATATATTTATGTATATATTAAAGCTTGAAAAAGGCTCGTTTTTTTTAGAACCAAAACATCAGATATTTTAACGTATTTACAATAACGTTTATGATTTTAGTAAGGCTAGGGTCAGACGAGCGCATTCTGTGTAGACTGTGCGTCCATGCACAACGGACGTACTTTCTGACTGATGACAAGGTAGTGGCCACACGGTCCACTTTTGTGACTGATGTTTTTTTTGACGGATGTAGAAGGGAAAATAAATTAATATGAAAACCCATTTTGTCCGTCAAAATGCTGGACGTCAAAAATACAGGCCGTCTGACCACATTCCATCACTCACACACAAAGCTACGCGGACGTTGCGGACGCAGAGCACTCTGTGCGTCCGTTCTAGCAGATTTACGTTCTTGCCTAACCTACGTCTGTTTGCTGCGTCCGTTGTGCGTCCGCACTTCTGTGCAGACGTACTTTGTGCGCGGGTCTCTATTGATCATAATTGTATGCTACCACGGACGTTGAAATGTGCGGCAACACGGAGGTGAACACTGCGCTCGCCTGACCCGAACCTAAAGCCCTGAGTGCGTTCAACTTGCTGCTGTGTACATATATATATATATATATATATATACATACATATATTCCTATCCACAACTATGAAATATAAGCTTTACTGCAATAGAAAGTGTTATCGGCAGGTTTACCTGTTACAGCTTTTCCGTTTTGAAAGGAGCTGGAACTAGTCCTTATGATGTAGGGTGCAGGATCCGGCTGTGGTTCAATTCCTGGATGAACTGGCAACATTGACTGGCACGCTGATATAGGAGCTCCATTTGGCAGCTGGACGCTCTCCCTCAGAAGTGTGGACAGAACCAGCACCAGGAATACACTCACAAGAGACATTGTTCGTCTGAGGATGTGGAGGAGTCATGGACGTCTATTCCTTTCATCTGGTGAACCAGCCTTTTAACTTACAGAATAGCAGAGGGGGAGCTTCATGCAAAATTACTCCATAGCGCAGAAAATTCATTTTTGCGGGCATGAACGCCAATTTCTTTTTATATGCATTACACAAATTCCTTACAAAACACTTAGGGGGTTATTCAGAAAGCACCAAAATTTCAGTGAGATTTCGGTGGTTTCTCATTCGGTGCTTTTCCGCGTTTCCAGTTCACCGACCCTGCAGTGAATTTACTATTCACTGCAGTGTCCCCGAAGTCCGCCGATCAGCCCACCGAACTGAATGCTGACTAGGGATGAGCTGTTCGGTTCGATCAGTTCGGAGTTCGACTCAAACATTGGCAGTTCGAAAGTTCGCGAATTTCGAACTTTTTGGCGTGTTCGGTTCGAGTTCGAAAAAAACAAAACATTTTGAAAGAAGTATAAAAAATGCTTAAAAAGTACTTAAAAAATCGAGAAATAAAGAGACTCTTTACTGCAGAATATTATAAGCAACGGTTTATTAAATATTGAATTAAAAAACTACCCAGGGCAAGAAGGCACACATGTGGGCGATGATTACGGACGCAGTCAACGCGGTGGGAGGCAATGGACGGACTGTGTACGTCGTCAAGAAATGGTATGTATAATAGCATAAACATGTTACATACACATAACACACATTACATACATCTACCAACATATGTCAACACATGCTGCAGTGTAATGTATTATCTGTTTGTCAGACAAATGTGACTGTCATAAAATTATTCTGGCTTTATTTAAAATATTTGCACACGTGTACATTTTTCTGAAACTTTCACACCTCAAAATTACATGTGCTTAGAGTGCATGAGGCTTGCATAGGATTTTTTGCGCCGCCTGTGTGTTTCATCTTTAAAATGCTGCAATGGGTGATGTGGATTTTCTAGCTTACAAGGAAAGCATGCTTTACAGTCTGCCTAATGTCTAGGTGCAAAGATTCTCACCTCTAAATGACATGTGCTTACAGCAGGGCTCTCAAATGGCGTAAACAACAGGTGTTAATTAGTGTTTGGAAATAACATGTGCTTCTAATTAGTCTGGTCTCATGAATTTGATACATTGCCTGCAGACTGGGTGTGGATCCTGCACATGTATGAACACTGTGCTTCTGAATTCTAAGAAGTGTTCATTTCTACTACATGTTCCTCTGATATGCTGTTTAACCCCTCAAGGACCAGGGCTCTGTAAAGCCAATCATTAATGATGTAGTTGTTACATAATTTGTCATCAAGGGCTTAATAAAATCTTTATCACACTCCTTAGATTTAAAGTAATATTCCAGTATTTGTATGTCATGTACCTCTCCCGAAGGGCCTATGTGAGCATACAATTATTATTGTGTTAGATCTATAGTTTTGGTGCAAGCGTGGTGGAAGGGCTTGCTGCTTCTGCATTAGTAACACAACACAACGTGAAAATGTCTATCATAAAGCGTACAAGCTGAGGCCCTAGAGTCTCTGACTATCCATTGTCATATATACCTTGCTTTATACATATAATACCTTCCCTCATCTAACAGGATAGTAGCCAGTCCCTGTGCCCCAGCTCACACATGTATATAGTGCCCCAGCTCTCACATGGGTATATTGCCCCGGCCCCCAGCTCACCTCTGCCAGGCCCGAAACAAGCTGGCGTACATTGACGGCGCCGCGGCCGCGTGTTTTCCTCCTACGACTAGTGCTCGCTGGCAGGAAGTGCGCCGCTCGCCTGGGATCCAACAGCCAATCGCGGCTGGCTGTTGGATCCCAGGCGAGTGGCGCACTTCCTGCCAGCGGCCGCTAGTCATAGGAGGAAACCACGTGGCCGCGGCGCCGGCAATGTGCGGCCAGCTTGTTTTGGGCTCGGGCCACAGCAGGAAGCTGCGTTCCCGCAGCGGGAGAAGTGTGGGAACGCCGTTCCCGCGCGTTCCCGCAGGACTCGAGCCCTGTTTGTTTCCATCCAGAGTTGCATTAATTTTTCGCCAAGATCTTGTATTGATGATGGGAGAGTCGCAGCGCTGCGTAAAGTCTTCTCCAGCTTATTGTCCCAAAGACTCTCAATGGGGTTAAGGTCTGGACTGTGCGGTGGCCAATCCATGTGTGAAAATGTTGTCTTGTGCTCCCTGAACCACTCTTGCACAGTTTGAGCTCGATGAATCCTGGCATTGCAATCTCGGAATATGCCCGCTGTGCCATCAGGGGAGAAAAAACCCAGTGATGGGAAAACCTGCTCATTCAGTATTTTCAGGGAGTCACAGGACCTCAGTCTATGTTGAAACATATTAATCACTGCAGTAATTATCCAATGGAAGGCTCACACCTTGCTTCGTGAAATCCAGGTGGTGACTTTTTTTGGTCAGGCAATGTGTATATACTACGGGCCCTATTACATACTTCGCACACAATTTTGCGCGTGCGCAAAAACGCATTAAAGCGAGGGGCAAAACCCTTTGCGCTGAACGTCGTAGTACAACGTTCGCGCAAAAAATGCGCGTTAGCGTTTAACGCAGATGGACCTGCGCAAGCGTGATGAACTGTGCGCGTCCTATACTTAACATTGTGAGCGCAAATGCGTTTGTGTGCTGGTGCGCGCATGGTATTACAATCTTAGCGCAAAATTATACGGACAACGTTTGCGCGCATAATTTTAACGTCTTTGAAAAGCTGGTGGTAACAGCAAATTGTAACAACCTGACCATACCAAACTGCGGATTCACAACGGAGAACGTCGATGCGCACGTTTTTTGACGGACTTGCGTATAAAAATGAGGGTCTTGTGTATAAAAATGACGGCCTGTGTATAAAAATGACGGTCTGCGCATAAAAATGACATATAAAAATGACGATCTGCGCATAAAAATGACGGTCTGCGTATGAATATGACAGTCTGCGTATAAGAATGACGGTCTTGCGCAAGAAAATTACAGACCTGAGTAAAAAATGACGGACCTGCGTAAAAAAAATTGACGGACTCGCGTCAAAAATTACATTGCGTACTTTGCGCGTCAGTTTTACGCACAACTTTTTTGGATGGACGAAAAAATGCGCGAGGATTGTAATACCAGCGTTAATTTTCGCGCGATAACGCATTTTGCTGTGCGCAAAAAAAATGCGCTGCACGAACGAAAATGCGCGAAGAATGTAATAGGGCCCTACGTGTATAACAGCAGTTCAAATTGCTACATAGTGAAGAAAACAAGGAGGTCATGGGACGCTTTTTATTGGTCTGAGACCAGAGTCACTGAAACACGCAGTGTAACACAACTCAGAAAGCAGAAATAATCAATCACTGGTAGTAGGTGCATTTTTCCTGTCACAAGTTAATCATATGTTGCAGCGGAGAATATCAGTTAAATGTGGAAAATCAGGGCAGGAAGCACCTCCTGCTGTACAGTCAATACTGTCGAATGATCCTTACAGGTCTAGTCGAAGAAAGGTGAAACCCAGGAGAACTGGCAGGAGAGCAGAACAATGTAGACCAAATATTGATTTGGAAAGGAAGTGAGATAAATGGGAGAATTTTTCTGATTTGGCTATTTTGACCTAGAATTTTCACTTCTCCAGTGATTCTCCTGAGTTTCACCTTTCTTTGAATAGAGCTGTTAGGGTTCAGGCATGCTCACATACCTGAGCACACAAGGTAGTACAGTTTATGTAATCATAGTGCTATTAAAAGGACATTCTTGTGGTTTCCAGAATGCTTTTCCATCCCTTATTTCACACTTTTTTTTTTAGTTATTGCTTTTTAAAAGAAGAATCTTCAGGTTTCTTTCTCATGAGCTAAATGTGTGTGGTTTTTATTATTATTATCATTATGCTTTATTTATATAGCGCCACAAATTCCGCAGCGCTTTATAAGTTCAGTGTACAAGGAGTTGATATATTAGAATACGACACATGGATGATACGGCCTGATTCAGGCTGGGGTCAGACGAAAGCAGTTTTAACGTGCGTTTAGACGCACGAAATCACGGCCGTGCTAGCAGCAAATGACGTCCAATGCCGGGGAACACACGAAGTACGGCCGCACGAAAGTTCGTCCGCGCAACGCAAGTGGCAAACGAACGCATTTTTTCTAGAACGTCAAACCTCTAGTACGGACGTACAGAGTGCGCTGCGTCGGCTAGAGGCGTGTGTGCGTGATTGGGAGACGTCAGACGCTGCTAATGTCCAGCCAACATAACGTCCAGACACAAAAAGGGTTTTTATTGATGATCCGTACAAAATCACGGACGAAAAGGCAAATCGTATGACTGCTATCGCGTACTCCGTGAAAAAATGCGTCCATTCGTTCGAACGCACTTTTTCACAGACAACGCGAAAATGCGTTCGTCTGACCCTAGTCTCAGGGGGACCCTGTTCCCAAGGAAACTTACAATCCAATGTATTGGAGGGATGTGCTGCACGGGATTTGACTTGCTTCTCCACGGTCGAAGAGCAGAGACGTTAACTTAACACTGGAATCCACAGCCGATATTGTATGTAAGGCAAGTATTTACCGTTGGGTGTCTTGGCCAAGGACACTTACTGGAGACGTGCTCAGGCCAGGATATGAGCTCAGCACTGCACCTCACATGACACAAACGGACCCTAAAACACCTCCTCAATAACGCGACTTCCCACACAGAGGATTCTAGACTCATGCGGGAACCTGGCTGGTAAGCAAAGCGTGTATGTTTTGGTCAAGAGGGAGAAATCTGATGGTGCTCTTTTGGCGGTTACACTACCTAGTTGCTTTTCAGATTGTATATTTTTTTATATTACGTTATGTTAAAAAACATACGCTAGTGATGTTTTATCGTTGCAGCTTATCACCACCACACGTGAATTGAAAACGATTCTTGTTAGTTCCAGAGTTACCTCTAGGGTCAACCCTAAGGCTGGGGTCAGACTAACGCATTTTTAACATGCGTTTAGGCGGACTTGATCACGGCTGCATTAGCAGCAAATGACGCGCAATGACGGCCAATATACGAAGTACGGCTGCACGAAAGTCCGGCCGAGCAACGCAAGTGTAAAATGAACGCACTTTTTCGAGAACGCAGAACCGCTAGTACTGACGTACAGAGTGCGCTGCGGCGGCATAGCGACGTGTGTGTGCATGATTAGGAGACGTCAGACGCTGCTAATGTCCGGCCAACATAACGTCCAGACGCAAAAAGTGTTTTATTGACAATCCGTAAAAAATCATGCACGAAAATGCGCGTCGTCTGACCGTTTTCACGCATTCCGTGAAAAGATACGTCAATGCGTTCAGACGCACTTTTTGACGGTCGCTGCGAATAATGCGTTCTTTTGACCCTAGCCTAAGGACACATAGACGCACTAAAGGGGTTATTCAGAAAGCACCGAAATCTCAGTGGTCTATCGTTCCCCGCACATCGATGTGCTTCGATGATTCCAGATGGCTGACCCTGTATAATGTATAATCTATATGCTTCAGGAAAGAAATCAAAGCGGGGCACCTGGGAATCCTTTTTGATCCGCTACCTGCAGCTTAGGATTCTACATCTTGCAGGGTGGCATATTTCATATGTTGCCCAGCAGAATGAATAAACTACCAGGGTTATTCAGAGAGCGGTGACAAGCAGGAGAATGACTGGAGAGTGGAAAATTCTAGGTCAAAATAGCCGATTTGGAAAGTGAGATGAATGGGAGAATTTTTCTGGTTTGGCTATTTTGATCTAGAATTTTCCATTCTCCAGTCATTCTCCTGCTTTTCACCTCTCTTTGAATAACCCTGTATATGTATCCAGCAAAATGAGAGGGACGGACGCTATTGATGCTTGGCCCCTAGGGTAAATTAGTAAGTATTTCAATTGTAGTAGAGGGCAAAAAAATGTAAGTGTTTTCTGCAGCTATAAACTTAATTATTTGCTGTGTGGAGGCTTTTAATCTCACTTTTTTTGCCCTCCACTACAATTGAAATACTTACATACGCTAGGGGCCAAGCATCCATAGCAACAGGTACAGTCTATCTCCTGCTGATGAGGGTAAGTGAACCCGAAACCGCTGTACAGGAGTTATTGTGTCTGGTTGCATAACCTGGCCTTTGCTAAACAAAAAACATTTAATATGTCCCGGCATTGGACAAGACGGGTTCTGTGTTATTACAGAGCCTAGATCAGGGGTCTGCAACCCGCGGCTCCAGAGCCGCATGCGGCTCTTTCAATGCCCTGCTGCGGCTCCCAGGCCGGCGCTCCCGCTAGTTTCCCCAGACTCCGCCGGGCAGCCACTGTCGGCTCTGTACCCATCATCACGCTGTGCCTGCTCCTTGCTCTGGGCACAGCGTGATGGAAGACATTGGCTCATGATGGCTGTCCCATAGAGAGTGAGGGGTGCAGGGATAACCCCGCCCCCTCAGAATGATGGACAGCCACCGGGCGCCAGAACTTGAACAGGATGATGGATTATTTAATGGATTATTTATATATGGGGACCTGGGGATTATTCATTTACGGTATATATGTGAAGACCTGGGGATTATTCATTTATATATGTGAGGACCTGGGGATTATTATATATGTGGGGAGAAGAAATATAATAATAATTTTGTCTTTCTATTGATGGCATGGCAATTGCCTGCTTTATGTGGTCTTAAAATGATTACTATTATTATTAAAAAAAGTTTAAGTTTAGAGTACCCCATTCCAGGGCAAATTGTTGTATTTGTTACTTTTTTTTACTTGCAGAAAATACATATATTAATTTGCCTAATTTACCTGAAGTATAAATGTATGCAGGCAACCTGTTTACATTTATTAATTTAAATTAAAGTAATATAGTCATGTGAAAAAGTAACAAATACAATAATATAAATAATAAATAACACTACCGTATGTTTTATACCTAGTATAAAGGTAAAAAATGATATATCTAATGTTATCTTCATTTTAGATGTCAAAAGGGGTTTGCGGCTCCCAGTGTTTTCTTTTTTGTGGGAAACCGGTCCAAATGGCTCTTTGGCTGTTTTAGGTTGCAGACCCCTGGCCTAGATGCAAAAATAGTGAGAAGCTGTGGACTTCATATGCATATCCTACCCAGAGTTCTTTGCTGCGTATGAGGAATGTAGCACAAGGGCTCTGTAAGCGGTTCTCTGGATTGCTAGGATGTGTAAATGTTTTCTGCAGCTATAAACTTGATTATATATATATAAGGTTTATTATTACAGAAGCCATTTGCGCATCACAGCAATTCAAAGAACTGCATCCCAGAGCTTGTGTGCTACATTCCCCCTATGCAGCAAGGAACTCTGGGTAAGACATGCAAATGACATCGGTCGCACTTTTTTTGCATCCTGGGTCTGTTTTCGCACAGAACCCTTCAATCAATGCCATGCCATACTAGATTATGTAGCAGAGATCAGGTTTATATATACACATACTAATCCATTTTTTTCAGGCAGCATTCCATTGTAGATTAAGGCTAGGCAAGCGCTGACAGGGATCAGTGTTTCCCTGGCAGCACAGGGGTTAATCTCCCATTCACCAGCCATGCGCAGTAGAGGAGCAGCAGGAGGAGGAGGGGTGAGAAGCAGCAGCTATGTGTAACTGAGTTTGGCAGCATGGAGCTCTGCCTGATCCTCCCCTCACATCCTGTTTAGGAGCCTCTGGGTAATGACTGTAGACTCAGAGCAGGATTGAGCTTTCCCAGTGCAGCGCCATTCCCTCCTGAGCGCTCGCCATCATTCAAGCAGGGGAGCACAGAGGGCAGCCATGGCCTCCCCCCAAGCACTCCACTGATTGGCAGCTGGTGAAGAGCCTCCCAATACATTCCAGTTCCTGGCCAGCGCTGGCTGGGAGAGATCAGCCATGGCGAGCTTTGTGTTCGAGGCCCTCAACATGGAGACGTTGTTACGGCGAGATCAACGCGCCTACGCCTGTCCACTCATAGGCGACAAAAAGAAAGGCGAGCTGGAGAGGACCCCTGGCGCGGTGAGAAGGGCACCCAGACCGCGCGTCTTCCGCCCTCGCACCGTTCTGGACGACTTGCCCGAGGACTCAATCGTGCGGGATTACCGGCTCTCGACCGAAGCTATCCTGGCGTTGTACGAGTTGATCTCGCCAGATTTGGAACGTACCAACCTAAGAGGGCGGGCTGTACCGGGCATTGTGAAGCTACTTTGTTGCCTTAACTACTTCAGTACCGGCTGCTTTCAGGGTTCGGTGGCGCGTGGCGGCGGAGTCTCTCAGAGCTCTTTGTCGCGTTACCTGGGACAAGTGCTGAAAGCCATCCGCAAGCAGATGTGCCGGTTTATATCCTTCCCCAAGGACCACGATGACCTGCACGCGTTAAAACAGTCGTTCCGTGAGATCGCCGACTTCCCCAACGTCCTCGGCGCAATCGGCTGCACTCATATCGGCATCTGTGCCCCCGGCTATTCCCAGGAGAGCTACCTGAACCGCAAAGGGTGGCATTCCCTGAGCGTACAGATGGTGTGTGACAGCAAAGGGCAAATCACCTCGTTACTGGCTGCGTTTCCGGGTCGCTACCACAATGCTTTCATCCTCCGCCAATCTGGACTGTTTGAGGCATTTGAGTCTGGGGACATAAGTGATGGGTGGCTCGTCGGTAAGGTTATTATCATTTATATGGCGTCTCCTGTTTCCACATCGCTTTACAATAAAAGAGCAGGGAGTGAAGCAAAACAAACTTTACAAAACCAAAGAAGCGGTGCAGCAGGCCCGGCTCAAATGAAATTAATATTATTATTATTGGTGTTGTTGGTTTTTCAGGAAAACCACTTAATTCTCTTTAGTTAAAATTTTAGTTTCTGACGGCTTTTTAACAAATCCAGTTTGTCCCCAGAGAACAATGGGAAATAATGTGAAACTGTTACTTCGTGATTTAATTGTTGCCTGTGTTTTCATTCCCTCAGGGGATTCTGGGTATCCGTGCCTGCCTTGGCTCATGACACCGTTGGCCGATGCCCAGAACCCTTCACAGGTTAAATACAACGAGGTGCTCGCGAAGACGAGGTCAGTCATAAAGCGGACGTTTGGCGTCATCAAGAGCAGGTTCCGATGTTTGGACAAATCCGTCGGTGTGCTCAAGTACAGCCCCGCGAAGTCTGCCGACATCATCGTGGCCTGCTGTGTCCTCCATAACATCGCCCTGGCACATGGCGTGCCACCTCCTACGGAGCCAGCTGGTGAGGGCGAGCTGGAGCAAGTAGACCATGATGAGGTGGAAACTCCTGAGGGCACAGCTGTCCGAGATAACGTCATCATAAACTACTTCTGAGGTGAATAATATTCAGACCAAGCAGAACATCATCTCTTGATTCCATTTAGACCCCACTCGCACCTCCCTTTTATTTCTGAAGGGTTCCCCCCCCCAACCCCTCCTTATAAATGGAGGGGTGTTATCAGACCTTGTTAATGGGGTGGGTAAAATACTAGCTGTTTGATGACTAGGTTTGTGGGGCCCCAAACCACAACGGACAGTGCTCACCCGCAGTATACAGGATTCATGTACTGCAGTAGGGAAATACTGATTCACTGTGACTTATTATATACAGGGTTATTCAAAGAGATCCAAATGGCTGCTGAAAGGGAACCGAATGCTGAAAATCAGCGTTCGGTTACCTTTCTTGGCCATTTGGCTATTCAGAGAGCAGGCAATTCCCCAAATCCTGGTGAATTGCCTGCA
Organism: Leptobrachium leishanense; assembly: GCA_009667805.1. Classification (NCBI taxonomy): domain Eukaryota; kingdom Metazoa; phylum Chordata; class Amphibia; order Anura; family Megophryidae; genus Leptobrachium; species Leptobrachium leishanense. The sequence goes on along the minus strand of CM019071.1, from coordinate 26,618,244 downwards.
CATACGATACGTTGCCTGTTCGAGGGCAGTGAAATCCCCATAGAGAAGCACTGCTTCAGCTATTCAGAGAACACAAACCAGCAGTGAAAAGTTCCCGAATTGCCCTGCCATTCAGTGGTTTCATGCAGCAGATTTCTTCAGGCGAATCCCATAGGCTTCAATGTTAAAAATATTACCGTATTAATACAATATCTAATTTCCTATTTTTTTTATTATCATTTATTGGATCTTTATATGTAAAATTTCAGACATTTTCACTCAGTAGTTTCTTTGCAAACAGCGTTTCACTTTTCAAACATTCAAGCAAACTGTTTTGTTAATTTATTCACTGCATTCGTCTGCGGTGTTGGGTTTTTCTGGTGGCTGTGCTGCGTGTGATCGGCTCCTGCTTGGGTGTTTTCGGCGGGTTAATCACAGATGTTTTTGCGGGTTTCGGTGTGCGTTCACCCTCGTTTTGCGGTGGGTTTACGGCGGCTTTTCCCTGCGTTTCGGGGACCCTGTGGTGCTTGCTGAATACACTGCAGGGTGGCCGAAATGGGATCGCCAAATCGAACTGAATTGAAGAGAACGAAAAGTCACCGAATGTGCGGTGACTTTTCGATTTCTCTTTGAATAACCCTGATATTCTTTTCTCCTGCAGTATATAAACTATACATACTGCGGGGGAGCACTTTACTGTGCTGCACATCAGCATGCAGGAAGGATTGGTTAGTCTGGAAAATATGGTCAATGTGTGTCCCTAACCTTACACCGTGCGATCCAGGATCTTTATCCGTTGTGTGTGGCCTTTTTGGCCGCTGAGCATGATGGGAGTTGTAGTCTCCTTTTGCTGCCCCAGTCACGTTCACATGTATTGTGACCATAGTAATTTAATTGTTGGAAATCACTGGGGCTCCTACACGGCCAGCGACGTGGAGCAACTTTATAGAGCGGAAATGCATGTTTACACACAGAGGTGATGCTGCTCTTTTGTGTTTTAGTCTCTGACACTTTATAAACAATATACTATTTGTGGTTAAACAAAATACTAAGCGATTTCCATGGTCCTGTAGATTGGGTCTTATTTACTCCAGGAATCTGTTTTTATGGAGTACCAGCCTCAGGGATTGGGCTCAGACACTTTATAAATCTCAATGTATCCTTCCTGGTAAAATCCTTTATAAATAAATACTGTGTCGCTGGGATTCACTGCTTTTAATGTAAAGGGGATGTGGTGGCGGACGTGCGGTTTCATGGAGCATGTGTTTTTGTAGTCCTGTAAACTCATAATCAATGAACTCTTCCAAAATATTTTAACACCAATGTGTCCTCACCCAGGTGATATAATGGTTTTTCTTATTTTGCCTTTTTAAATGCAGTAAGATGACCTTGTTGCCCCTGCTGGTATAGTTACTATGGAGGGATTTAACCTTTTTTTTTTTTTTTTTTTTTTTTTTTGGGAAAGTATTTTACCAGGAGGGATACATTGAGATTTCTCTCATTTTAAAGTATGTCCTGGGTGGTGAGTATGTACCGTTAGGTGTCTTGCCCAAGGACACTTACTGGAGAGGTGCTCTTTCTGTAGTAGTCACTCCTTTTTACAATGCACAGAAAACACATTGATCCCACAACTCCCAGCATCCTTTGTATCACTGCTTGTTTTGACTCTCCCACCTCAGCAGGGAAAGTCTAAAAGCAGAACATTAACCCCTGGATAGCTGGTGTGCCCAGAGAGTGCTGGTTGGGTGACTCGGAGATTGTCATCCATTTAGGTCCCTATTTAAACTTTTTGTAGGTGTTTTTTTTTCTATTTAATGTGAAAAACTTTGTTTCGATGCACAGATATCCACACACCCCTGTCGGAGAGAAGGAAGGTTAGCTCCAATATTTTATATGTATTTATCAAACTGTTTATAATGAGGATTTTTTCAGTCGCTTTGCTTTACCAATTACCAAGTGCAACAGACGCCACCCTGGAGTATGGATTACACCCCTTTATATCAGTGTTTCCCAAACCTGTCCTCTAGAGTCGGGACCCTCCGCCTCACCAGGTTTTCCAGATATGTGAAGCACAGCACAGGTGATATAATTTGCTGCTCAGTGATTGAGGATATGCAGACTGAATCCTGCAAGGTGGTCTGCAAAATCTGGCCTAGTCGAGGGTCCCGAGGACGGGTTTGGGAACCACTGCTTTATATCCTAACCAACTCCTAGATGAATTGCTAGCAGCCCTGATGAAGATGCTCCTTGTCCCCTATTCTAAAAGAGTCACTAAACAGTTCTAGTAGCTATTCCATCCGCCGAGCAGTAGGCAGACGGTAATGTGGCTCGGCGTTACTGTCTGCTTACTGCTTGGTGCGTAAAGGTCCATGTTGTCTAGTTCTCACACCCAAGTGTTAAGTGACTTTTGCAACAGCGAAACGAAACCAGACAAATTGTTTCAGGGATGAGAGATACGACTATATACCCTATTCCTCTTTAACGGGCGTCGTTTATGCCTGCAGGGTGCTGCCATCTGTACAACCCCCTCCTAGCATAAACCCTTTAATAAGGTAAAGTGTCCTTCTTTTTTTTTTTTTTTTTACGGCTGTTTTGTTTGTAATGTAAGGCTAGGGTCGGACTAACGCAGTATCAACGTGCGTTTAGCAGCACTAAATCACGGCCGTGCTAGCAGCAAACGACGTCCAATGCCGGGCAGCATACGAAGAACGGCCGCACAAAAGTGCGGCAGCGCAACGCAAGTGGCAAACGAATGCATTTTTTCGAGAAGGTGAAACCGCTAGTACTGACGTACAGAGTGCGCTGTGTCCGCTAGCGGCGTGTGTGCGTGATTAGGAGACGTCAGACGCTGCTAATGTCCGGCCAACATAACGTCCAGACGCAAAAAGGGTCTTATTGATGATCCGTACAAAATCACTGACGAAAATGCGCATCGTATGACCGCTATTGCGTATTCTGTGAAAAAATGCGTCCATTCGTTTCGAACGTACTTTTTCACGGACAACGCAAAAAATGCGTTAGTCTGACCCTAGCCTTAGTTGTCGTGTCCCTGTTTAACACAAAATAAAGAAGATGGAGCAATGACAAGGAAAATGTGACATTAATTAGCCATTCACAATTTCAGATCCGCTAACGTAACCAGAGCTGTTGTAAATTTATACCCATAGACTAAGCATCAATTTTGGATTACGGCATAAATATTTCATAATAAAAAATAAAAAAGATCTAATTGCATCTATACTTTGTGCTTTCTTATCAGATCATTTCCCCCAGAATTCAGTGGGTTCCTACAATGATGATCATGCCAAAGACCTGGATATTTCACACTGATGGCACATCTCTATGACCTCTGCTTGTCATCTTGGTGTTCAAGGAATGTCACCGCTTCCTGTGGTCAGATTATGATGGATGTAATTTCATGTGAGTCTGAATGTTGCAAATGATAAATTGCTTTATGCTGATGTTGGACAGCACTTTTTAAAGTTATGCATTTTGTTTTACAGGTTCCGGCCGTGGGGTTGATGCAGAACAACGCTATGGTTCATGAGATTTCTTTTGGTGTCCAAGATTAATTTGTGACATTTAATGGATACATCTTGACAAATTGAATGTGTCATGGACGTGTCACTTTGCCCAATACCTACATATGACGTGGATACACAATAAAAATGGGCGGTATTTTTTTGGTATTCCTTTTGGCCTTTATCTTCTCTTCTGAGGGCCTGAGCGTGGTTTTCCATGTAGGATCCCCAAGTGACAACTGCCTTTCCTGCTTCTCTGCTCCTGAGACCTGATCTCGAGGTGGTATGGCATTTTATAAAGCGCCAACAGGTTTCGCAGCGCTTTACAAAGGGGGAAGTACAAACATGAGACTTAATAATATGTGAGGAAGAGACCCACTCGCTGTAAGATCATTGTCCTGCTAAATCAACACTTTTAAAACAGGTGCTCAGCCAGACATTCTGTGAGCTTGTAGAGCATAAAAGGGAGCTGGGGGAGTGTGGGCTTAGTAAGGGTAATTGGAGTGAGAAGTGGAAGCAGTTGGACGGTAGTACTGAAGATTAGGACAGGGACTGTGTGGGAGGGCAGAGTGGAAAATGGAATTCCTGGAAGGATAACTGAGGGTGATATGATTGCTGTAAGGAGGAGGAGACACGGTAACATTTAGCAAGAGTGACTAGTTGTAATTGTAGGAATGTCATTGGAAGAAGGAGAAACAGAGGGTGATAGTCTAACGAAGAAAGAGGGAATATTAAAAGACAACTAATCAGCCAGAAACTCATGAATGCAGACGTGAAGCTAAAACGGTAATGTTGGCACATAGGTAGCGTTGAGTAATGCGGAGGATGGCCTGTTGAAAGCAGGTACTTTGCTGGTTACAGAGTGTAAAAATAACAGTGTGTTGACACTGTGCTACTTTGCTCACGTGTGAGGCATCCTACCACCAGCCGCCATGGAGGAGCTCAAAGTGGGTCATCTTGATTTTATCTGGGTAAAGCATACAAGGGTGGGGATATCACAATAATGGGCTACATCTGCCTATGCCATTATCTGACAAGGTAAATTCTCAAAATACCCCACGGGCTTTATTCCAACCCTTGTGTAAACTTAACCAGAGCTCTTAAAGGAGCACTACCACTTACATAAACTTTAACTCGTTTAGTTGTGCATTACAAACAAAACCACCTTCTACAACACATGCTGCTGCCTTTTTTTACTTTGAAGTAAGTGCGTGTAAAAAATAAAATTTGTCTTCTCTCCTTTCCATTTTCCAAACCTTATGGTGAGTTTTTTTTTATTTTTGCGGCTGTGATTTAACAGTTAATGAGGTGGAGGAGGGAATGTTTAGATAAGGCAGCGGTGGGGCTATTGTCCTGCCTCTGCTACCTGAGATCAAATATGACTGCTTTAAAGGCTTCTAATCTATCGCCAGGGATGACCTTTTGAATACATCCCACACAATCTTTTGAGTCAATGACTGACCCATCCACTTCATTCTATGGCCAAAGCCACACGGGGGGGGGTGCAGTTTACGATACAAAAGATCACAAAATGGATGTACCCAGTGACAGAGTAAAATATTTTAAGTGGAAAAACAAAGCCAATATGAGATATCAGCAACATAACATAAACACAATAAGGAGGTTTCATTTTTTTTTTGGTGGTGGCGGCCTTTTAACCCTTTCCATGCGGAGGACGCGCTGAGCGCGTCCTGCCGCATGGCCACTTCGCTGCGGAGGACGCGCCGAGCGCGTCCTCCATGTGCAGCGCCGATCGGCTGGGATTCCGGCCGATCGCGGCAGCCCCCTGGTGCAGGCTGACATCGATCTCAGCCAAGCCTGCGGGCACAATAGAAGGTGAAGGCCATTGCGGGGAAGGTGCCTGAAGGGGAGGGGGGAAGGCCTTCGGATCTCTCCCCCCAACCCATCCGTGCGGGCCAGCCAGTAAAGGCAGACACCGCTTGGAAGGGCACAGCCTGCCCTTCCAAGCGGCGGCTGTCTTTAACCCCTAGGGGGCTGGATCGCGATATGGCGCTAACATGCGCCGTATCGCGGTCCCCTCCCGGAGCTGGCCGACATCTTGGATGTCGGCCAAGCTTCCGGGATATCCCCCTAATGACTGGCCTCATCGCGCATAGCGCGATGGCACCAGTTTCACAATTAACCGCTTGCTGCCACCTATGGTGGAGAGAGATAGGGGGTTCCAATGAACCCCCTATCTCCCAATCCGTGACAGCTAGGGGTTAATGTTTGATATCATTGGAACGGCCAGAGCAGAGAATGGCCTTTTCAATGATACCACACATGACCATGTACAGTTTAAAAAAAAATAATTAAATTAAATTAAAAAAAATTAAACTTTTTTTTGGTTTTATTAATGCAGCAATATTGTTCCCATTTCAATTATAATGTGAACAATGATGCTGCATTAACGATTTTTTCTATGGGGGCATTTGCCAAAAAACACGTAATTTCCCCCAAAAAAATTTAACGATTTCCCCGTTTTCTAACTTTTTTAACAAGCGCACCCCATAGAAAATATAACCGCAAACACTCGCATGTTAAAATGTGAAAAAAAAAACTTTACACGTTGTAAATTATTGAAAATTACATTTTTAATGCATTTTATGTTATAATATACAGACAGGACATAACGTATACATATAATAATGATATATTATGAATCTGCCGAGTCTCCTGGAAAGAACGATATATAATATGTCTGGGTCAATTAATAAAATGTGACTTCAAATCGCATTTAAACATGATGAGCGAAACCGGTAAAAATGAGCTCAGCACAGAGGTGTGAAAAGGCTCAGCAGCGAAAGGGTTAAACATATTAAAGCCAATAAAGTCTATGGAGTTTCTATGTTTACTTCTTAAAATTACATGATGGGGCTGTTTTGCGCTGGATTGTAACCAGTGAGTAAAGGATTGCAGGTCACGATTTCAGTAATAACAAAAAAGCCTAGAATTCCCCTCCTCAAGCAGAATACATACAGTGTGTATATAAGAGGGGAAAAAAAATTCTACGTGGTTCATATCAGGATATTACATAGTTACAATGTCCAGCAAGTTCAACCTTCCACGTATACCTATGTCTGCTGTTGGTCCAGAAGAAGACAAAATTAAAGGGTCGGGTAAAAGCTGACTCCATACCCCTTTCAATTAAAAGTACCAGATCCATGCAGGTTTTTTTTTCCTTTCAGGAAAGACACCAGATCTTAGCGTTTTTCAATAAAACACAATATTATCCTTCAGGATCTACAACCTTTTTCTTGAAAAATTGTCAGAATATAATGGATCCGTGCACTTTTTCATTAAAAATGTGCTGGATCTATTCGATTCTGCCAATTTTTCGACACAGAAAGTTGTGGATCCTGAAGGATAATATTGTGTTTTATTGAAAAATTAAAAGATACGGTGTGATTTCTATAAAATAAAAAAAACAAAAGAAAAAAAAAACATGGATCCAGCTGGATCTGGCTTTTACCCAGACCCAAACCCAAAATTAAAAAAAAATATTTAAATTTAAAGCGCCTGTCTGCTTTTGGGCAAATCCCATTGGAAGTCAACTTTCTACAAACCTATGCTCATGTACTGTTTTTTGGATTCAGTGTTTGCTATTAAATATACATTCAAAGCTCCATCGTTAGTGTTTTAGTCTCTAGGTGCTAAGAAGCATTTGGGGTATTCCTTAAACAGGACAATTTAATTAATCTGTTTCAATAATTGCCCCAGGCCGTTATTTCCAAAATAAAATGTAAATTCTCTCACTTCTAAACTGCAAATTTTAGAATATACACGATTTAAAACGTACGGCAAAAGCATTAGCCCTGTTATTTATGTATACTGTATGGGCCCTATTACATTCTTAACGCAAAAACGCACGCTAAACGCGTGTTTTTTTGCGCGAAGTGTTAAACGTTAATGCATGAAAATCACTACTGGAATTACATTCCTCGTGCATTTTTTCATCCGTCGGGAAATTGCGCTCGTAAAACCGACGCGCAAAAATGCGAGCAAAGTACTGTTGCGCCCAGAAATCAGTGAGCGCAATGTAATTTTTAACACGAGTCCATCATTTTGTGCAGACTGCGCACAACAGACACACGTTCTGACGGGAGACAAGGTAGTGGCCGTCATTTTTGACGGATCTACTGTAGTAAAAAAAAACGTACGCATCGATGTTCTCCGTTGTGAGTCCGCAGTTTGGTACGGTCAGGTTGTTACAATTTGCCGTTACCACCAGCTTTCCAAAGACGTTAAGATTATGCGCAAACGTTGTCCGTTAAATTTTGCGCTAAGGCTAAGGTCAGACTAACGCAGTATTAGCGTGCGTTTATCCGCACTAAATCACGGCCGTGCTAGCAGCAAATGACATCCAATGATGGGCAGCATACGAAGAACGGCCGCACGAAAGTCCGACTGCGCAACGCAAGTGGCAAACGAACGCATTTTTTCGAGAACGTGAAACCGCTAGTACTGACGTACAGAATGCGCTGCGTCCGCATAGCGGCGTGTTTGCGTGATTAGGAGACGTCAGACGCTGCTAATGTCCGGCCAACATAACGTCCAGACGCAAAAAGGGTTTTATTGATGATCCGTACAAAATCATGGACGAAAATGCGCGTCGTCTGACCGCTATCGCGTATTCCGTGAAAAAATACGTCCATTCGTTCAACGCACTTTTTCACGGACAACGTGAAAAATGCGTTAGTCTGACCCTAGCCTTAGATTGTAATACCATACGCTTACCAGCGCACAAACGCATTTGCGCTCACAATGTTAAGTATAGTATGCGCGCACTAAATTGCGCTCGCAAAGGGTTCGTGCAGGGTCACACGCGTTAGACGTTAACGCGCCTTTTGTGCGCAAACGTCGTAATACGACGTTCAACGCAAAGGGTTTTGCCCCTTGCATTAATGCGTTTTTGTGCGCACGCACAATTGTGCACGCAGAATGTAATAGGGCCCTAATAGTATTTTTAATCTCTAATACACACATATAATATATCCATAAAATACCCCTCATACTTCCCAACAATACAAACCATGAACAAAATCACTTTGGGAATATTGCTAGAAGTGCGAGCAGATGTCGGGATATTACAAAATTATTTTAATCCTGGAAGATTTAATTTAGAATCTCAGAGGGGGTATAAAATCATATTTTGTGCTCCAGTGGTTTTTGAACAGTGTTTACAGTTGGAAGATCCACTGCTGTGAGATTTATTGTCTTGCTACTTGGTGTTCAAGATGTTTCTGACCTACCTGTCTCATGATGCTCAGCCAGCTTTATGCATGATTAAGCATCATGGGACATGCAGTTAAGAGACATGTGGGATGCCAAGCTTCATCATCGCTGCTCTAAAGCAAGAGTCAGCAGCCTTGGCCATCCAGATGTTTTGGAACTAGGACTCTCACGATGCTCAGCCACGTTTTAGGTTGACTGAACATCAAAGGGAAATGCATTTCTTTCAAAACATCTGGATGTCCAAGTGATGGAGTGTGTCCACTGCATTACCTCATCGAATAATCACTCTTTAACCTGCCATATACAGTATATGGATTTATCCAAACCCGACTCCAAATCACTGTCTCAACCAGTTTCATAAAACCGCGGGAATAGAACTCAAATCACGACACGAGGTGCGAAGTAGGAATTCTACTGAGGGGTCTTTTGCAGAGACAAAGAATATATAGCAAGTAGATCACACGTCATACTGCGGCACTTTTCAGCGAATCATTGGCAAACAGATAAAGAAAGGCATGCATCTTAATTCAGCGGAAATCACATACGAGGTAATTATGGATCTGTAATCGCAGAAGTCCCAGAAATGAGGTAAAATCCAGTAAATGAAAGCTGATTAGCAACTAGAGTTGCAGGAACATATCTCTGAGGTGGGCTCATCGTTGAGTAGAGGTGTGCATTCTTAACCTCTCTGGCGGTCTGTTTTTTTTTAAATTTCCCGTCTAAAAGCGCTCTATTTCCCCCACCCCCCAGCGGCATCCCGAGTGTGGCTCGGGGTTAAATTCCTATGTTGGAAGTGGTAACCCCGAGCAACACTCGGGATGCCGCTGGATACATCACCTGTCCCTGCACTCCCTCGATGTCCCCCGCAGTCTCCTCCGGCGATCGCGACCCTCATACTTCCTGGTTTCCTCCTCACGAGAAGGAATCCAGGAAGTAAAATGCCACGATCGCCGGAGGAGACTGCGGGGATCAGCGAGGGAGCGCAGGGAGAGGTGGTGTATACAGCCCAAGTGTGTCTCGGGGTTTCCGCTCTCAGCGGTGAAATTTAACCCCGATACACACTCGGGAAAACGCTCAAGGGGATTAATTTAGCCGAGCCTACTTTAAATTCAGACAGAATTAAACAGATGAAAAAACAAAGGCACGTTAACCCCTATCACCAAGGTTACTGATCCCTGCTGTAAGTCAGGTTCACAAGGATAGAAAAGCAGGGCAGACTGAGTTGAAGGTAAGGTTACCAGATCGGCCATGTTTTCTTGGTCACATTACTGTTTAATGTAGAGGGAAAGCGCAGGGAAAAGTGCTGCCATGCAACCTGTATAATTCATATGCTGCAGGACGGAAATCAAGACAGGTCACCTGGGAGTCCTCTTTGATTTCTTACCTGCAACGTATGGATTATACATGCTGCAGGGTGGCATTTTTCACGCACTGCCCAGCAGCACAAATAAATTATGCATGTGCGGGGGGGGGGGGGGGAAGACATGGCCGACCTAGCAACCCTAGTTGAGGCCAAGCTGAAAGCTGTTCCTCCTGAATAGAGACACATGGGAGGTGTGACTCAATGTATCCTTCTATACTCATTCTAACGCCTCCCACTACACATTGTGTCACTAGGCAGCAGTCCAGACTCCTAGCGCAGTGATAAAAGTAGAGACCTGGCTTTCGTCATCGCCTTGGTTACAGACAAACACTACAATCTGCAACCCAATCCCAGGCAGCTCCACGGATTCAGCGAAAACCACACAGCACCAATCCTAGGTGCAAGGAGAAAAATACAGCTGGTATGTCTTTTTTGTTTTTTTCCTTTTATTATATATATATATATATATATATTCTTTAAGTCTTTCAGCATCGTTGAGTGATCACTATTCAAAGGAAAAATAGTCAAAGATTTAATTATAGAAAAAGCCCTGCATCGCAATATTGTAAGAACCTATTCTATGGAAATGTCAGCATATGGTGCAGCATTTACCACGTTGTCCTGTAGCATGTTTAAAACATAGGGTCATATCCTAAGTCCTGCAGTACATTGCGAGTGGCGGCCTGTGAAAAATAGCAGCGCTAATACAGGCACTGACATCCATGCTGCACTCCAGGGGACTCCTCTCTAACACAGCCGGACTGTTTGACCTCAATGTTCTTCCTACAGCATCAAGAGGAAAGGGACCATGCAAAGCTTTATTGTGATAATTACCAGAAAAAAAATAGACGCAAAGCCTTATTTTATTAAAGGGATACTTTATTCCCTCCTGACTTTTCACCCCCTAAGGCTGGGGTCAGACCAGCGCACTTTTAACGTGCGTTCTGGCGCACATAATTACGGCCGCACTAGCAGCAGATGACGGGAAATGACGGCCAATATACGATGTACGGCCGCACAAAAGTCCGGCCGTGCAACGCAAGTGGAATTTGAACGCATTTTTCTGAGAACGCTGAACCGCTAGTACTGACGTACTGAGTGCGCAGCTGCGGCATAGCGGCGTGTTTGCGTGATTAGGAGATGTCAGACGCTGCTAATGTCCAGTCTACATAACGTCCAGACGCAAAAAGAGTTTTATTGACGATCCGTACAAAATCACGCACGAAAATGCGCGTCGTCTGACCGTTTTTGCGCATTCCGTGAAAAAATACATCAATGCGTTCAGACGCACTTTTTCACGTTCGAGGGGAAAAATGCTTTCGTCTGACCCTAGCCTTAAATAATTTGGCGGATGCTGCTGACAGATGCTTGGCTGTAACGGGCAGAGTAGCGCTCACCAAGGAGTAGCGAGGTTGAGATCTTTAAGGACCGAAATATCTGCCTGATGTTGACACAACACTTGGTATACACAGACTTATACTCTAAAGTCAGGGAGGATGAGAGAACAACTGAGTTGCCACTAAGTACTAACGGTTTCAAGACCGATAGACAACTTAGAGCACGTTCAGAAACACAAAGATACTTCAGACAGTAAATGAATTGTACAGGCTGCAGGGCAGTCAGAACATGTGCAGATTTAACGTTTGCTGATAAGCTAGAGCAAGTCAACGGTACATTATACTTATCAGACGTGATTGACAAACATAGGGGTTTACAGCTGGTACAGTATCAAGTATACTTGTTGGTTTGAGCACAATGCACATATTCTGAACATAAACAATATTTTTCGATCGCGGTTTTCATGTAAATTCGTGGCAAAGAATCATGAGCCCTTGGTCGGATATAGTAACCTAATGAGGCCACAGACGATACCCCAAGACGAGATGGGACAAAACCCCAATAACGAGTGAAAGCCCCAGCGGTAAACATGGGGTTAAACCACCAAACAAGCCGGGTCAAAATCAGGAGCAGGAATCGTATACAGAAATGGGTCGGCAAGAAAATCAACAATAGAATCAGCTTAGCGATGCGGGAACAGAACTCCACGTCAGGGCGACGAGGCAACTCCTCGCGCCCTGTTTTGAACCCAGCGGCTCCTTGTGACCACGCCAGGCCCCGCCACCTCGGATGCCGCTTGGCCATTACCTGGTGCTGGCATTCGGCCAGTTCTTGGCCCAGAACCTTGCCCAGACCCCCCAGGCAGCATAGCAGGGGCTGAGGATGTAACATTGGCTGCCGTCTCCAAGAACACTTATATGATGTGTGTTGCTTGTGTGTTGAGTCTCAATAAGACACACCAGCGTGATACTACTTTTTCACGATTTTACAAATTTTCCCAACAGGTACAAAGCGCGTTTAGAAATGACATTTTACGAAAACTGATGACAGATCAACTTATAATCCTTCATTTTGACGCGTGGCTGAAGCAGAACGTGTAGACTTTAAATACATACTAGAAATAGAATGGAGTCTGAGGAAAGCTACCTGGCAGCTCTGCGGGAAACGGCCTGTGCGCTGGTGGAAGAGGTCATGAGGAATGCTCAGGAGAGCCTGAGGATTGAACACATTTCCACAAGTGAAAAATCAGGTGCTGCTCTGTGAAAATGTTTTATGTTCTACACATTTTGATTTTGCATATTTTTCTCTATTACCAGCCACGATCCCATGGCCTTATTTATCGTTTTCAGGTCAGGATTACAAAGCTCAGAACATTCAGTGGATCCCCTGCAAGGAATTTTACGTGGAGCTGGGAGTGACGCAGATAGAAGAGTATATTTCTGTAAGAAGATATTTTGTTTTTTGTTGTGATCACCAATTCAGTGATGAGGATGGTTTCTTTACCAGATGCCCCCCTTATAATGGAGATTCAGGTTCCCATAAATTCTCCGGCAGGTGTCATGGTGTCTGTAAGCCCCACTTTGCCTCCTTTGAGGAAACGGTCCAGTATGTTTCATTGTACCCTTAACAAATGTCTGCCTTCCTTTGTATCCCAGGCCACACTATGCCCCATGCAGAGGTGGATCCAAACACACGTTTCGGGAGGGGCAGTCTTTCATTTTTGGCTGGTGTTTGGTTAGCAGTGACAGGTAGAGCGGGCGTTAGATTGGACACCGCTCTCATCACATTCACTCTCTCCAGAACATTGCTACACGGGGTCTATCCTCCTGCTTCTCAGGAGGCACCTGACAAACCCCACACAGCAATGCTCTGCATTCTGTCACATGTTCTGCCTGTCACTTTGAATCGAGCACCACCGCAATAACAAGCCACAGGCCCAAACAAACGCTCATACCCATTCAGAGCTATATAACATATAACTCCGAGATACAAACACATATATAGCTATACATTACACACATACCATTTAGGGTAGGTGCTGGGGGTGGGCTTAGAAGCTAGACTATTCCCAAACTCTTTATTGAGCATCACAAACTATCGGGCCATTTATGTCAATAAAAATAATTTCACTTGGATTTTATTTTTTCTATTTCTTTTTATTTGTACACTTTACATGGAAAAGGGAATGGTGTGAACCTGGCGCTTTTCTTAATATATGGAGTTTTATTAGGACGTACTCCATATTAGGCTAGGGTCAAACAAACGCATTATTCGCAGCGAGCGTCAAAAAGTGCGTCCGAACGCATTGACATATTTTTTCACGAAATGCGCGAAAATGGTCAGACGACGCAAATTTTCGTGCGTGATGTTTTACGGATCGTCAATAAAACACATTTTGTGTCTGGACGTTCTGTAGGCTGGACATTAGCAGCGTCTGACATCCCCTAATCACGCACACACGCCGCTATGCCACCGCAGCGCACTCTGTACGTCAGTACTAGCGGTTCTGCGTTCTCGAAAAAATGCGTTAATTTTCCACTTGCGTTGCGCGGCCGGACTTTCGTGCGGCGGTACTTCGTATATTGGCCGTCATTGGCCGTCATTTACTGCTACTGCGGCCGTGATTAAGTGCGCCTAAACGCACGTTAAAAATGCGTTAGTCTGACCCCAGCCTAAGTCGGTGCCACAAACCAGAACGTGTGTGCTCACAACCTCAAAAACACAATGCCAATAGAAAGTAGAAAAATAATTCCAGGCGTACCTTAATTAATATAGCACTGTCTCAATTTATATGGCATATCATATTAGTACATAAAACAATGACCACTGAACCTTTGTTGCAACAGTAAGTATTATAAACAGAATAGTGTAGCATATAAGCGGAACAGTGTAACAAATAATAAAGCATAAATTAGATGGACTTATATTTAGGTTGTATTTCTTTTCTTCTCTCAGCATAGGCTCCTACAGTATGGTCATCACGGTATCCCAGGGAGAGGGAGGGGGGTTTCACGCCCAGCGTAGTAAAAAATAAACAGCAGAGCAGCAAGTGTTTTTAAAAAGAAAATAATGGATTTATTAATAAGCCAACCTTCAGCTGGTTAAAACAATAAAATAGACAGGGATAAATTGATAAAAGTTGAAAAAGATCACAAAAACGCGCTTTCGCCGTCAAGCTTCATCAGTTGGTATCCTTTCAAAAAGTGTCAGTCTGTGCAAAATGCAAAAAAGTCCAAATTTAGTACTCCCCTTCACTAGAGGTGCCTTGACGTTGGCAGGTGAGCTTACACTCTTAATGGCCATTAAAAGAAACCAAAGCCTCTAATTGTGTTTTGTTTCACATGGGGGAAATAGGAATAAGTGCAGATGACATTTTTCTTCTTGTTATGTTTTATCAATTTATCCCTGTCTATTTTATTGTTTTAACCAGCTGAAGGTTGGCTTATTAATAAATCCATTATTTTCTTTTTAAAAACACTTGCTGCTCTGCTGTTTATTTTTTACTAAGCTGGGCGTGAAGCCCCCCTCCCTCTCCCTGGGATACTGTGATGACCATACTGTAGGACCTTATGCTAAGAGAAGAAAAGAAATACAACCTAAATA
Source organism: Leptobrachium leishanense (assembly GCA_009667805.1). Taxonomy (NCBI): domain Eukaryota; kingdom Metazoa; phylum Chordata; class Amphibia; order Anura; family Megophryidae; genus Leptobrachium; species Leptobrachium leishanense. The sequence goes on along the minus strand of CM019071.1, from coordinate 26,603,205 downwards.
TAAGTCCATCTCATTTATGCTTTATTATTTGTTACACTGTTCCGCTTATATGCTACACTATTCTGTTTATAATACTTACTGTTGAAACAAAGGTTCAGTGGTCATTGTTTTATGTACTAATATGATATGCCATATAAATTGAGACAGTGCTATATTATTAAGGTACATTATACACAGTCATGTTTGTTATCATTGGAAAGGCCAGACTCGGGCTCACTTAACCATGTAGAATGTACAGAACTGGAGATACAGATACTTAAGTATCCTTCAGGATCAAACTAGAGTCGAAATCCCTTCAAAAAGAAAAACAATATCCGAAATCCTGGTTTGATCCTCAAGGACACTATATTACCGTTTGTTTATTATGGATTTCACAATGTCCACAAGAGAGTTGGGCAACATGCCTGACAAGTGAGATATATTTTTTTACACTGTAGAGTGTTTAAATAAAATAATTAACTAAAAGAACAATGAAAAATACGATCTTAAAAGACATTGCAGAACACTAACAGAAGGGTCAGCAACCTTGGCGCTCCAGATGTTTTGGAACTACACACCCCATGATGCCCAGCCACTCATTATTATTATTATTTATTTTCTGTTAATCTGTGTGTGTGTGTGTGTATATATATATATTTATTACAGATTATTTTTAATATCTTGCATTGTATTACTTTGTGTTTCTGTAACGACTGTAACATTTTAATGTTCTTAAACCCAGGAGGTACTTGAAAACGAGAAAAATCTCAATGTATCCTTACTGGTAAAATCCTTTAGAAATAAATAAATAAATAAATTAGGTTGACTGAGCATCATGGGAAATGTAGTTCCAAAACGTCTGTAGGGCCAAGGTCACTGATCTCTACATTAACATGTTTTTATTTTTGGTCCAGACGTGGGAATTTCACGAGAGCTGGTTACACTGCACGGACTTCCTGAAAGAAGAAGAGATCGAGTTTAGCAAGCTCTTCCACTACCGAACGAGATGGAGCATCCCAACCTGCCGGAAACCTATTCCCAGGGCGACTGCCTGCGTCTACTTCACGATACAAATCTCAGAGATCAAACCCAAAGTAAGAGAAAATTGCATTCTTATCTTCTCTCATGTATCAAGAGGTCCTTTTCCTACTTGTTACTGTGTCTCGGGTTTATTGGTACCATTCTAGGAATATTCTATATAATAGATTGTACCTTATAGGTTAGTTTCCTGTACACCAGGACCACTTTTGCATTCACAGTTCCTTACTCTTAAAAACTTGTTTTTAGATGATATAATAATAGAAAGGCATAACGAAGAATTACCTAAAGTATACGAGGCTGTCCAAGCAAGTTTTATAACTAAGATTAAAAGGGCGCACCAGGGAAAAGGGATTATCTAATGTCATAGGGCGAGGGTCAGCAACCTTGGCCTTCCATATGATTTGGAACTGTATCTCTCTTGATGTTCAGTCACTCATTAGGATAGTTTGGGAAACACTGCTCTACACCTACAGGGTTATTCAGAGAGAGGTGAGTGAAAAGCAGAAGAATGGCTGGAGAATGGAAAATTCTAGGTCAAAATAGCCAAACCAGAAAAATTCTCCCATTTATCTCACTTTCCAAATCGGCTATTTTGACCTAGAATTTTCCATTTTTCAGCTTTTCACCTCTCTCTGAATAACCCTGCTAGTGTTTCCATCCTATGTCCGTTTATCTCGGTCCCTTTGGTTATTGTTAAGCGCTGCAGAAACTGTTGACAATAATAATAATAATAATAATATAAACATAAAATACTAAACACCAGTCACACAATTCACATTTTGCCTTTTTTTTCTTGTTATTCTATTGCAGACGTTGCCAGTGGAAGTATTTTTTATTTTCGAGTCAACAAGGCTTGTACACAGGTATGACGGCTGAATGTGACCTTGGGGTGTACGGGTCCTCGGCTCGCTATAGGTCGTGTGATGTTGTTGCATTCCCTGGACATGGCTGCGTCCGGAAACTTTCTTGGCCTTCAGATTTGTAGACATCAGTTAGCCTGATAGGATAACGATAAACGGAGGTAAAAAATGTATAAGGGTTATTCAGTAAGCGACGAACTTGCCACCAAATTGAACCGAACGGTGAATTTCCCCAAACGGTGTAATTTCGTGGCAGTTTATTCAGAAAGCTGTCAATTCACCAAATAAATACTAGAGAACTGACATTGAAATACGGTGCAGGTCGCCGCAATTCGGCAGCAGCTAAATCTCCAATGAGAGAATTAATGGATAATCTATTCAGAGAACGCCGAAGTGTCGGCGAAATGCCCTGATTTTTGGTGGTTCAGTTCGACAGGTTTAAACAGGCAAATCCCATAGGATTCAATGTAAAAAAAAAATTGTAGTTTTTAATCTTTATTCAACCATTCTTTTCATTTTCCGCAAACCGCCTTTTTATGTTTTGGAATTTTTTTGGGCAAAATTTTTGACTCCCAATTTTCTTTTTAAGGTGCTTTTATTTATTCTGTAACACAGTTTTTTTTTTTTTTTTTTATAGAACTTTTATTCTTTCCACACATTTTTATCCTTTTAAACGCCTTTAAAAGAATCGCAGAGGTCTGTCTGTCCCCCTTGCAGCTCGGCAGTCAGTTTGGCGAGCTGTATCGGCTCCATGTTTGGCCCACTTTGGTGAATACGGAATTCACTGTAGGGTCGGTAAACTGGAATCGCACCAAAGTGCACGGATGAAAAAGCACTGAAACTTCGGTGCTTTCTGAATAACCCTTTACTCGATCAAAATAATTTATAGTTTTTTTTTTAAATCTTTATATTGTGTCACCAGTCCGGTCTGCTGGTATGTAATGTGGCTGACAGTATTAAGACCAGTGTGGCTTTGACAGGCCTAAAATCTTACTATTTATACAAATTCTCATTAAAACAAGCAGCACAATAGCTAATAATAATAATAGGATAATGTTGTTTCCTGGTATAGCTTTGCATTGTCTGTGGCTATACAGGCCTTATCCCTAAAGTGCAGGACAAAATATCACACTTATTCATATTTATTTGGGCTACTTTGGGTTTTCCTGATAAAACATTTTGTGACATAAAAACAAACACCGGTTGTTCAGAACTGGACCTCTGACAGACAGGGATACATTTAAATATATAGCTGGAGTTAGGGGCGAACTGGATCACAATGCAAAGGGAAAAAAAATAAGTGTCATCGCTGCAACCTCCGTTACACACCAGCATACAATTATTTGTGATCCGATATTTCACCTTCTATTCATTCTTCCACAGGCCCGGACAAACAAGATTCCGAGAAAAATGGCTAAAAGACATTATTGAAAGCAAGATTATCATGATGGACAGTATCACTTTCTAACGAATTCAGAATTAAAGATCAGCACAACGTGCATAGTGACTCGCTGGTTTGTGTAGAAGCAGATTCTGAAGGAAAGCAAGTGTCAAAGAGCAAACTGTATAAATGTCACTACACCCAACACTGGGATACTTACTTTTCTGGGATACTTATTTTGGGTATATGAAGCACCGGCAGGACCAGTTTTTAGGCTATGAGGCGAGATGATCAGCCCAGACAATCATCTACCAAAAACTGATTAAAGTGTTCATTTATGGGGTTCTGAAGAGTTGAACATCATCAGTAAAACAAAGAATCGGTGGAGAAAGATCAAACAATATACAGAGAATATTCTAAGGGTGCCAAAATAACATTAAGATACTAATTTTTACTCTATTTAAAGACATTGAATACCAATAATAAAAAAAAGACTTTTCCCCATTCCACAGGGCACCTCTCCTTTATAAAGGTCAGCGTATTGTCTGAATATTTAAAGGGTCTCTATGGCAGTGGTTCCCAACCCAGGCCCTCAACTATACCTAACAGGTCAGATTTTAAGGATTCCCTTGGGGAAATAGACTGAATCCTGCAATCACTGAGCAGCAAATCATATCACCTGTGCTGTGCTTCAGAGATCTGCAAACCTGGCCTATTAGGGAGACTTAAACACCAACGTTAGACCACTACTCTAGACAAATTATACATATATAGCACATATACCACAAACCTAACCAAGCCATGAAAATAGGACAGATAGCACACTTGTGCAGGGTCCTCTTTATCCATCGTTCGGTTTGTTTTGTCCTACCCATTATAAAGCACTGCAGAATGTTTTGCTGCTTTATAAATAAATGGAATTGAGAAATGCCTGCAGATACCTGTAACATGCCATCTGTGCTGACATGTAACCTGAGAGATGTAATTGCCCAGGTCTAAGAGTGAAAGGTTCCTGGGTGGAATTACAAGCTCAGCCTTCAAACTTTGTTACTAAAGCGAAAGGTTTGGGAAATCTGACTGAACGGACAGGATTCTAGCCCTACTGTATAACCACTGTAGTAACCTGTAGTTATTAAATAGACCCTCTACGCATCATAAGTTAAGCATTCCCACTTTTGGATCGACAAACTTACTATATTGGGGGAAGAAACCTAAAAGACATTGATCCTTGTAAAAATTTATTTGAACAAATAGTACAGTGTTGGTTATAGTCCTGAAATACAACGTAATCAACTGAAATAAATATGCTTTTTCTTAAAAACAAACAGACACAAAATCATTCATCTGTAAATGTGCTGAACGGACATGTGACATTTAAGGCTGGGGTCAGACGAGCGTAGTGTTCACGTCCGTGATTGCGCGAAAGAAAGCCCATCGGAGCCTGTTACACAAAGTACGCCTGCACTGAACTGCGGACTGCAGCCCACGGACGCAAGGCAGGCAAGAACGTACAACTCCTAGAACGGCCGCACAAAGTGCGCTGCGTCCGTAACGCTTTGTGTGTGAGTGATGGAACGTGGTCAGATGGACTGCATTTATACGTCCAGCATTTTTCACCGACAAAATGGTTTTGCTTTTTATTTTATTTTCTCTCCTACATCCGTCAAAATATACGTCAGTGATAAACGGACTGTGTGGCCACTACTGAGTCTTCCGTACTACCGTATGTCCGTGTACACGGACGTACAGTCCGTAAAAATCACGCTCGTCTGACCCTAGCCTAAGTTGAAAGACTCACGTTTCCCCCCCCCACCAGTTCTGATAATACGGCCTAAGATTTGCAGTTTTAGCTTTTCTAAAATCCCCTGAATAGGCCACGTCACACTGCATACGAAATGACTAAAATATCAGCCATATCCGTTTGAACTGATGAGCATTTCCAGCTCTCAGACCAAGGGGACTTCAGAATGAAATCAAATACGCACAGGGTGAGGGTGGAATACAATACTCTTAAATTTGGGCCTGAAAAGAACAGAATTACATCACCAGAAAAAATTCCACAATCTTCATTGTTATCTCTAAGTTCACCCTTTACGTATGGGCAGCATGTGTCACTCCATGAAACCAATAAGACGGCGGTTCAGAAACGCACCGGGAGACAGAGGAAGGCAACAGCCTATATTAAAAAAAACTAATTAGCATCCCTTGGAATGAAATATACACCTTTTAAGCTTTTTTTGAATATGTCTCCATTTACCAAATCTCCCAAAATAGTATATTTTACAAATAGTATTTCCATTATATTTATAGCAATAAAAAGGTTTTATTCCAAAGCTGGGAAAAGAAATTGCGTGTATTTTTTGGGGGAAGGAATACCAAAAGGCAGTCTATAAACAAAATGCATCAAATAGAAATAAAATTTAGCCCAATACAGGAAATATGTTTATTTTTCTTCTTTCCCTTTGGTCTTCCTGTAAACCATCTCTCTGAAGCTGGACAGGATCTTGTTTTCCCTCTTGCGTCGCTCCTCTTGGTTGAAGGAGGCCAGGGCACGCTTTTCGTCTGCGCTGTAGATCTGGTTTTCCTTACGCAGACGCACGGCTTCCATACGTCGATGTCTAAAAAAAAGGCAGAAATCACAGGTTTGTTTATGCTGGTTTGTGTGGGAGTTTAAAGTTGTAAAGATTAAGTGTGTGTGTGGTGTTTCAGAAAGCACTTGTTTACAACACAGCAAAAAAAAAAAAAAAAAAAAAATCACCTGCATTTCACAAAAGAAAAAATCAAAACAACGGCAAAAGAAGATTCACGGTGTGGCTCCTCCTTCGGCCGTTTGGTTTTTCCTGGTGTTTGCGACATCGGCAAACAACCCCCAGTGTCAGAGAAATTCGGTGTATAATTTAGATTTGTATCTCTGCCACCCCCAGTCTTATGAACATGCCTTACGTTTCTTTAAACCACAAAATACATACCTGCTGCCACTCATCACATATCCAGACACCTCAAAGGATGCAATCTCATCACTTGTCAAGCCAATTTCTCCTCTTCTTGGGATACGCTTGCCAGCCTTTACATACTCTGCCATAGCCGCACCTTCACCGGGCAGCAGAGCATGCCCATAACTAATGATATATAGAGGGTAAAAGAAAAGTATTTTCAATCAATGTGCAAAAAAAAAAGAGGTTACCAGCATTTCTAGTCTACAAGGATCTTATAGAAATTGATATTTTGCATCACTAAAACTCCTACAAATATATACTTGGTGCACAGATCAAATTCAATGTGTAAACCGCCACATATTCTAGATCATGGAATACTCTACTCAGCAAATAAAGGGATACTCTAGGCAACATGACCACCTAAGCTTTTTTAGGTGGTCATGATGCCCTGAGTATGCCCTTGTCTGTCCCCCCTCCCTCCGCTCAGCCGATCAGCTGAAAAAAGCTGAGAGACGCGGAGAACTTTACTCCACCCTCCCAGCTGTCAGTCAGCAGAGCGGAATTCATATTTCCCACTTCTGCCGACTATTGCCGAGTAGAAGACGTCATCGCGCTTTCAGCACGATGACGTCTCCTACTCGCCGCAGTAGCTGGCGGCAGCGAGACGCCAGCATAGTCTGCAGCTGGGATTAGTGTTGCAGGCATCCTCTGCGCGTAACACTAATCCAATTAGAAGAGGAAGCCTGCGGATTGGCTGGCTTACGTGAGAGGCGCGCATGCGCGCTTCTCACATAAACCATTAGTCAAGTTACAGAGTAGAAGGACGGGTGCGGAAGAGGAGGGAGGGGAGTATAAAACAAAACAAAAAAAACACCGTTGGAAAGAAGTGGTTTTTAGGGTATTACATTAAAAAAAATATATATATATATATTAGGGCTGTGCAATTAATCGCAATCGAATCGCGATTTCCGCCCCTGCGATTTCTAAATCGCATAAGGCTGCGATTTCTAAATCGCATAAGGCTGCGATTTTCGGCTGTAACTTCCGGCGGCGGCATGGTGCTTTGGGCGCTCGCAGGGGGAACCACGTGACGAGCCGCGTTCTCGCGGCTCATCACATGGTTCCCCCAGGCGAGCGCCCAAGCTCCATGTGCCGGCGGAAGTTAACAGGGAGCCGAACACGTGGCGCACAGAACACAGCGGCGCTACAGAGGTGAGCTGCGGATATCCACGAGCTGGATCAGTATCCATGTGCTGGGGCATTATCCATGTGCTGGGGCAGTATCCATGTGCTGGGGCAGTATCCATGTGCTGGGGCAGTATCCATGTGCTGGGGCAGTATCCATGTGCTGGGGCAGTATCCATGTGCTGGGGCAGTATCCATGTGCTGGGGCAGTATCCATGTGCTGGGGCAGTATCCATGTGCTGGGGCAGTATCCATGTGCTGGGGCAGTATCCATGTGCTGGGGCAGTATCCATGAGCTGGGGCAGTATCCATGTGCTGGGGCAGTATCCATGTGCTGGGGCAGTATCCATGTGCTGGGGCAGTATCCATGTACTGGGGCAGTATCCATGTACTGGGGCAGTATCCATGTACTGGGGCAGTATCCATGAGCTTGGGCAGTATCCATGTACTGGGGCAGTATCCATGAGCTTGGGCAGTATCCATGTACTGGGGCAGTATCCATGAGCTTGGGCAGTATCCATGTACTGGGGCAATATCCATGTGCTGGGGCAGTATCCATGAGCTTGGGCAGTATCCATGTGCTGGGGCAGTATCCATGTACTGGGGCAGTATCCATGTACTGGGGCAGTATCCATGTACTGGGGCAGTATCCATGAGCTTGGGCAGTATCCATGTGCTGGGGCAGTATATCCATGTGCTGGGGCAGTATATCCATGTGCTGGGGCAGTATATCCATGTGCTGGGGCAGTATATCCATGTGCTGGGGCAGTATATCCATGTGCTGGGGCAGTATATCCATGTGCTGGGCAGTATATCCATGTGCTGGGGCAGTATATATCCATGTGCTGGGGCAGTATATCCATGTGCTGGGGCAGTATATCCATGTGCTGGGGCAGTATATCCATGTGCTGGGGCAGTATATCCATGTGCTGGGGCAGTATATCCATGTGCTGGGGCAGTATATCCATGTGCTGGGGCAGTATATCCATGTGCTGGGGCAGTATATCCATGTGCTGGGGCAGTATATCCATGTGCTGGGGCAGTATATCCATGTGCTGGGGCAGTATATCCATGTGCTGGGGCAGTATATCCATGTGCTGGGGCAGTATATCCATGTGCTGGGGCAGTATATCCATGTGCTGGGGCAGTATATCCATGTGCTGGGGCAGTATATCCATGTGCTGGGGCAGTATTTCCATGTGCTGGGGCAGTATTTCCATGTGCTGGGGCAGTATTTCCATGTGCTGGGGCAGTATTTCCATGTGCTGGGGCAGTATTTCCATGTGCTGGGGCAGTATTTCCATGTGCTGGGGCAGTATTTCCATGTGCTGGGGCAGTATTTCCATGTGCTGGGGCAGTATATCCATGTGCTGGGTCAGTATCCATGTGCTGGGTCAGTATCCATGTGCTGAATACTGAATACATTTAGAATGTATGCAGGGCCGGTGCTAAGACTATTTTGCGTCCTAGGCAAGACCAGCTACTTGCGCGCCCCCCCCCCAAAAAAAAAACTGCACATTACTGTGGAGCTCTGTGATACCCTCATAAACACTGCACATTACTGCCCCCAGCACACCTGGGTATATATTGCCCCAGCACACATGGGTATATATTGCCCCCAGCTCACATGGGTATATATTGCCCCCAGCTCACATGGATATATATGGTTGTTCTTTGGAGTGCCTGCTCTGTCCATTATTTTTGTCTTTGCCTGACCATATGGGCATTACCCATCTGAAATGCATGTGGTACAGGAATCCTCTATAATTTTGTGATTGTCCAAAGGTTCTGCGATAAACCCTATGGATGTCAACTAGCCAAAAAAAGACACTGGAACGTCTATTGAGGGATCTAAAACTCTACCCCCAGATGCTTATTGCCTACAATTCTCAAAATTCCTTAAGCAATAGTCAGAAAATCATGGTAGCTGTTCAGAAACATCTGGGGCCAGGGTGGGCAGAGTTTGAGATCCCCGCTTCTATCCAAGCTCTATACTGTATATCTCATAGTTCAGTTGGTCTTTCTGTTACTGGATCTTTTTTTTTCAAAATTCTTCACCATTTTTCACTGCAACAATTGATATATAGATGCAGGAAAAAAAGGACAAAGTATGGATAAAGGAAGGACCAATAATATGCATAGCAAATGAAGGAGAGCCAGTATAGGGATTAGGCAAACTCCTTCATCCTCAAGGGTTTTAAAAAATTTCATTATAACTCTGTGATATGGTTGTTTTATTATTAATGCTCTTTTTAAGATCAAGATTCTTTAGCTCATTTATAAAATAAGCACATAGCGCACGCACTCTGATCACGCACTCTGATCACGCACTCTGATCACGCACTCTGATCACGCACTCTGATCACGCACTCTGATCACGCACTCTGATCACACACACACACTCTGATCACACACACACACACACACACTCTGATCACACACACACACACACTCTGATCACACACACACTCTGATCACACACACACTCTGATATCACACACACACACACACACACACACACACACTCTGATCACACACACACAAACCACACCTGACCTGCTGGTTATATACTCACAGGTTAGGTTGTCTGTCTGTGTCTCCTTCCACTTCCCCTCCCTGCACATGCTGGATGCTTCCAGCACACAGGGGAGGCTCTGCATCCGGCTGGTGTGGAGGAGGAAGCGGCGGAGCCAGCATGTCCCCGAGCCTTGTGAGCTGCTGGGCTGGTAGTGTCCTCCTTCTCCTCTCTGTCCCCGGCGGCGCCTTCATTTCTGGTGCAGCGTGTGGGAGTTTCATCCCACACGCTGCCCAGTAAATGGGAGACACAGTGCCAAACCGCCCCCCCCCCCCATCCGGGCCCTCAGGCTTCGTCTCTCACGGCACCTTGTCTCCTTCACATGAGACGCCCACAGCCAGCGACTGATGTGAGGGCGCGTGCAACACGTGCCGGCGTCAGCCGCTGGCATCAAGGAGGAGCAGTTCTATTGGCTCTTGGGTGACGAAGGCGGGCCAGCGGCTGGTGTGTGAGTTTGCCGGTCGCGAGTACGTTGTGGCACCCGCGGCGGCGAGGACACAATAATTTTTCAGTGGTCGGGCCCGGCTGCGCCCTAGGCGGGCCCTGCGCTCTAGGCGGCCGCCTAGCTCGCCTAGCGGCAGCGCCGGCCCTGAATGTATGTAGCATGTTTGAAAAAGCAAAAACAATTGGCTAAATCGCAATCGCAATATTCATTCAAGAAATCGCAATATGATTATTTTGTCAATATTGCACAGCCCTAATATATATATATATATATATACATACATACATACATACACACATACACACAATAACTAGGTAGGGAATAGGTATATTTTAATGTAAGAAAAAAAGGGGGGGGGGGATTTTTAGCCTAGAGTGTCCCTTTAGGCCAAAATATAACCATACACAGTACGGGTTGCAGCTTGTTATATAAATCCTTTGCACAACATTGCCAGAATTACACACACTTCTTTTTCAATAGATGCATGCAACTTACTTTAAGGGTTTATCATCTTGCGATAAGTGCGTAATTGGGGCTTCCGGGCCGACAAACTCAAAGTCTTCTGTATCAACCTCTGTAGGTAAAGAATTTTTTTTTTTTTTTTTTAAAAACTGTCAATTGTGAATTTTTAATCATGAATTCCTCAAACGTGAAGGCAGTAAACAGTTCACATTAAGCCAAATCATTTGCAAGTGAAAAGCAGTACTAACATCCAACTTTCCCAAAGAAAAAAAAGAATAAAAAGCAAATGAAAATATTTCAAAGTTTTTAAAAAGCCTACTTGTTCTCTCGACCCAGTCTTCTCCGCCCTGCATCTGTTCATCTTCTGATTCCTCGCTACTTGAATCACTGGATTTTTGGCGGGTCTTCTTGCTTTTCTTTTTTTTGGACTTCTTTCTGTGTAACGAAAATTAAAACGTGATCCATATTTATTAGAATGTAAAAATGTTACACTGCATATGCACCACATCGTGACATTAGGATCAAAATAGTCATTCTTGGAAAAATAGCCATTTGGTGTTTCCAGATTAGAAATAGTTTTGCTTAAATGTCATTTTTTATTATACAAATTCAGTCAAAGCAGAGTCCATCGTGTCCCGTATGTCTGCTATACACACAGAAATACTTTACGTGGCACAGTGATGACTTCCGTCAGGATGTATGTAGCCAAGTAAAAGTGCACAGAGAGGGCAAGATTCCGACTCAGGTGTAAATTTATCCAGAGTGCTAATAAACTTGGCAACTCCAGTGACTTTAATAATCTGGGAAGATTATCAGGGCATTGGTTAGGTTTACACCAGGCTTGGAATCTGGCCAGTTACAGTAATTTATACAGTGCCAACAGATTCCTTAACGCTTTACAATGGGTAAGCACAAACATGAGATATAATAAAGATACATTAGGTGCAGACCCAAAGGTCTTTTCTTCTGCTGAAGATTACATTTTGTTAAATATATATATATTTTATTAAATACTTCTGCACTGCTCACCTCTGTAAAAGGCACAAAGATCTGTTATAACAAAAGAGGCAGAATGTCTGCACACATTTGATGAAACCATGTGCTATATAGTACAGTTTCTTAAATTACGTTTACAAAGGCTCAGGAGCCAAATAAAAAAGAAATTATATATATATATATATATCATTTTTTTTTTCTTACTTCTTCGGTTTTCTCTTCTTTTTCTTTGATTTCTTTTTATCATCATCTAAAAACATGTAAAAAAGGTACAATGATTAGGCAAATCACCTTTGTGTACAGTTTAGATACATGAGAAATGCAACAAAAAGATGACACTTATGAATTTATTCATAACCATTGCTTGTGATTATGATAGAAAGGCCATCCGTGATGTGCTTTACCCACTCAAACAACTATTTTTATTTTGTACTTCCTTTAATCTGCACAGAATCTAAAACATGACATGGCATTTTATGCCGGTGGACTTCTTTCTCATTCTGTGCACACAAAGGCCCTGCTCTGCTTAAAGGCCACAATGCGTGCAGCAAAAGGAATACACCAAGTGGTGTTTACATTGCATTTCTTAAACCTACTAAGACTACATCATGAAAAGAAAAAATACATACAGGGTTATTCAAAGAGCGGTGAAAACCAGGAGAATGACTGGAGAAGTGAAAATTCTAGGTCAAAATAGTCGATTTGGAAAGTGAGATAAAGGGGGAGAATTTTTCTGGTTCGGTCATTTTCACCTAGAATTTTCACTTCACTCATTCTCCTGTTTTTCACCTCTCTCTGAATAACCCTGATAATATTTGAAATGTGCGGCTTTGCTACAAAATTTCCACGAACGGTCAACTTCTCTGATAAGAATACCAGATCGCTTGATCTGGTCGCCTGATCTTGCCCTGTCCTGTCCTCTGTTTCAAATGGAAGAGCTGAGCATTCTAGAAAAACCTGCTCAGCAATGACTTAATGAGATTATTTTTTTATGTGTATAAAACTACTGTGCAAATAACAGATGTAGCAGCACCCTGGTACATTCCTCTTGATCCCCATGGCGGCCTTCACTGTTACAGGATGATCCTTTACGAAGATAGTTGCTGATAACTTTCCGAACAATCCCGTTGTCTTTGTTTCCCCTTATGAATAGAGCAAGTGGATGTGATGCCAGATGGACCTCCCTGAATATACCTGATGTGTGTGAGGTCGTGCAAATTTTATGTCCCAGTTTACAGCGGTAGACACTAATTGCATACATTACCAGTATCAGATGCCTGGGAGATGGAGGTATAGGATCCCTTGTATTACATCTTAAGTACGTGACCGACCTGCCTTATTACCTTGGATAAGGGTGTTCCAATGCCTATTTTCAGGAAACCAGGAGGAGAGCACGCCAACTCAGATAAAGACTAACAGTAGCTCATACATTTAAAGATTTTAACCCTTTAAAAGATTCTGACAACTCTTAACCCTTAAGATTTTAACAAATTTTTAACCCATTAAAGATTGTTAACAATATTTTTAACCCTAAGCTCCTTAACCTCCCTGGCGGTATTCCCGAGTGTGACTCGGGGTTAAATTTCGCTACGGCGAACGGTAACCCCCGAGCCACACTCGGGCTGAATGTTTACTCACCTCCTCCTGGCTCCCTCGCTGTCCCCCACAGTGTGATCGCAGCGAGCTGCTTCCTCGAAGGCTCCCTGCGAGTCACACGATGCAGGGGGCGGGGCTAGCATAAAATAAATCTTTTTTACAGTGTACATTTTGGACTATACAGTGTAATGTTTATGAACAGCCACTAGGTGGCAGTACAGGATAAGAAATAGACCATACATTGTCTCACCCTTGCTTGCAGACAGATTTCAGTGTTTTTTGTTGTATTTTATTGAATATCATTTATTTGCATTATTTTGGATAATTATTTTTGGGATAATAAATTATTATGTCGTGTTTCAAACTTTATCGGACTCAGTGTATTTACTATTTATTTATCGGACTCGGTGTATTTACCATTTTTTTTATTATTTATTTATTTATAAAGGATTTTACCAGTAAGGACTCTTGATTGCACGGATTTCAGTGCGTGATTCCTAATTATTACAGGCTAACCATGTACAAAAACACGTTTCCTTTAAAAAAGAATTGAGACGCTTTTAGACACGAAATTTTGAAAAAATTAGACCGCCAGGGAGGTTAAACCCCACCCAAAAAAACAGGAATTTAATTGTTAGAATCTTTAAAGGGTTAAAAGATGTTAAAATCTTTTAATGTATGAGTTAATGTGCGCTCTTCCTGGTTTGTTGTATATTTTGTCTTGAGAAGCATCCACCCTCTATGCTTAGTGAAGGCTGAGTGAAGCCCTCCTGGTGTATTTTGTAAAGTGCTGATCCCTATTTTCAGGCTGCCAATCCAATCTGGGTCATGTTGTATTCAGTTAGGCCAACATCGAGTCCAATGTCACACGACAAGTGGCTGAGAGTCTCGCTGCCAGGCAGGATTCTGTTTTGGGAACCCACTCGAAAGAGCCGTAGTACGATCCCCAAAAAGTCTGCGATTAAGTCCTAATCCTGATCCTAAGAATCTGATCAGGACATCCCTAACCTTTAGATACAAAATCAGATTTATGGAAACAAGAAATTGTATGTGTGCACAAAAAGCAAGAACGAACATGTGTTTGCTCATAGGTGTACGTGCGTTCATGTTTGCATGACTGATTGTAGGTAAGCAATGTCAGTACGTATGCATGCAGAAGTACATAAGATTGGCTTAACTCGAACAGGTGGCACTTTCCCTTCATTGTTTGTGTGGTACCAGCTGAGTTTACAGTGTAAGCTCTGGATATTTACCGCTGCTTTCAGACTCAGAGTCACTATCCTCAGAGTGCTTTCTGCGCTTCTTTTTACTAGACCGTTTCTTTTTCTTCTTTCTCTTCTTCTTTTCTTCTGCAGGAAAACAAATGTACATCATAAACACAAAAGACCGGAGCAACAAAGCAAATTTCCGCTCAACTTATCAACCATTGCAGTAACGATTGTGTTAAATCCCCCGTTATTTACTGAGCCTCACTCAATTGTTACCGCTACTAATGGAATAGCGCCCAACGGGTTTATTAGTGCAGGATCGCTGGAAATAGCAAAAAGTTACCTACCTGAAGAGGAGTCAGAACTGCTACTCTTTTTCGACTTTTCCTCCTCTTCTACAGGAGTGTGTTCATCTGAGCTAATTATAAAAAAAACAAACAAACATTAAGTTTACTTAACTGGGAACACTTAGAAAGAACATATACAGTAAAACCTTGGATTGAGAGTAACTTGGTTTGAGAATGTTTTGCAAGAGCAACAATTTTTATAAATTGTAACTTGATAAACGAGCGAGGTCTTGTAATACGAGCAGTATGTACGCTTTGTTTGCCAAGCGTAACGTCACATCACAACTGAGGCCGTTGTCACACGAGTGCATCCGTGTGTCCTTTCCTCCCTGCATCCATCACAGCATTCTGACGGCTTGACGGGGAGGGCCACGCGGTTTAATGTGCGTAATAGTATCGCATATTACACCGGACGTGCGGAAACCGTCCAACAGATGGCAGTGATCCCGTTAGTGATAAATGTCCTGCACAATAGCCCTCCTCCTCTCTCTCTCCTCCCACCAGCCACGATTCTTCTTAAAAAGGTAACGTGCAGGTTAATTTGTTTCAGTTTTATTTTACATTGTACAGTATTTTGTATTACTGTAATAATTTTCATATGAACCGATTCGTCAGAGTTTCCATTATTTCTTATGGGGAAATTCGCTTTGACATAAGAGTGCTTTGGATTACAAGCACGTTTCCAGAACAAATTATGCTCGCAATCCAAGGACACAGACACACACATGTAAGCAGTGTTAAGTTACTTACTCGGGCTCAGGAACTTTTGGAGAAAGACCCCAGACTTCAGGAGCTCCAAGCTCTCCGATCCTTTCCCGCTCGTTCAGTCGCCTGAAAAAGGAAAGAACAAACGTCAACACCCGGTAACTCCATATTCTAGCGTATTTTGAAATATGCAAAGGCTTCCTAATGAAATCTCTGTATAAACCAGGGATATATACGAATGTACATGCATAGTGCGCTCGTCTGACTCCTGCCTAAAGTCGTTTTGACCCAGACAAATTAGAGCTAGTATTTCAGAGAGCTCAGCAGATTCAAAGTATATCAGCACTATATGTATACAGTATCTCATGACATGGAAGAATGCTGTAACAAAAAAAAAATAAAAGGGTAAATTTCTACTTGGATTTTAATAATTTGCAGCTTGTGTGTGTATGTGTATGTATAACACCAGACTAGCTCCCTGCATGGGAAGTGAGAAGGTAATGGCATGGACGTTGTTTATTTTATAAGTGTAAAGACAATGCCACTGACTCCGAATCAAAATTATAAATATTTACATATAGTATTTCACACAGCTTTGATATCGCTGAAAAGTCTAGACTCTGGCTCAGGGCTGTCAAACGGTGTCCCCTCCCCTTCCCCCAGATGTTGATGCCTACAATTCCCAGAATTCATTCAATGCAATTGATGGACAGGGAAAAAAAGGGAGATGTAGTTCAGAAACAAATGGAGGGACAGAGTTAGACAGCTTTGCTCTGGCCTGTCCAAGGACTCCTCAATTTACCTTGTAGGGTTTACAACGTGGACAGAGGGGTCCAAACAACCCCCACTTCTCCTTGCAGTGGTGTTTAAGATGATCAGTGCATAATGTACAGGCTGAGGGAAAAAGGGGAGTTATTGCAACAACAGTGTTAATAAATCACTGAAGGCAGTAAATAAATAATGGGCTTAATTTGTGAAAATTATGTTTTTTCTACACGATGAACGGATTTCAGGAAAGCTCACAAAGCACCTCACAGTCAGTCACACCATCTGGCTGAGCTGAGGCATGCACGGAGGCCTTTCCCCTGGCCCACACACTCTGATGGTGGTTACCTGGCGATGAAGGCGTCCTGCCTTTGCCTCAGGATCTCGTCTTTCTCCTTCTCGTAGTAATCCCCCCATTGCTTGACGTGGTGTGGCCGCCCTGACGAGGCTCGTTCTCTGGATCGGCTGCGGCGGTGTCCGTGTGAAGGTCCCCGCTCCCTGGACCTAGATCTGCGGGACTTTTGCTCCGGGGACCTGTCCGAGCTCCCATGGCGCCTCTTCCGGGGAGAGGGGCTGGAGCTGCGGCTCTTGGAGCGGTGTACAGGGGGCATGCCTCACTTCACACCATAGCGCAGTGTGTATAACTTGTTTACACGACAACCGGAAGCTGTTTCCCCCGGAAGCAGATCGCGAAGGAACACATCTATTACGTAGAGACGTCGATTAAAAGTCACGTGGTATTGCCGGAAGGTCAACGTTCGCCATGTTTGCTACTGGCACGTAGTGGTAGAATCATACAGAAATCAATCATAATATTATTTATAATGGATATGTGGCAGTAATGTGCTGTGCTTTAGAGCACGTCCCTTGTATGGCTCTCAGTATATCATATCACCTGTATATATTGCAGGATAACTTATTCCACAGCTTAGAATCACAGACAGAAATGCCAAGTTATGAAATGATAACATTTTCTTTTCAACCCCAAATCATCTAAATCGGATTGTTTTTGAAGAGTTGTGTATTTGCGGTGTGCGTAAGCTATAAACATTTGTGTGAAGTCACTTGTGTGAATGTATTACAATAAAAGGTGAATGTGTGTTTGCACGCCCTGTGGCGACGATGCCAGATTTGCCAAATTCTTTGGGACAACCATAATCCTGCTTCCAACCGCCTCAATAAGGCTAGGGTCAGACGAACGCATTTTCACGTTGTCTGTGAAAAAGTGCGTTCGAACGAATGGACGCATTTTTTCACGGAATACGCAAGAGCGGTCATACGATGCGCATTTTTCGTCCGTGATTTTGTACGGATCATCAATAAAACACTTTGTGCATCTGGACGTTATGTTGGCCGGACGTGTGCAGCGTCTGACGTCTCCTACTCACGCACACACGCCGCTAGCGGACGCAGCGCACTCTGTACTTCAGTACTAGCAGTTTAACGTTCTCGAAAAAATGCGTTCGTTTGCCACTTGCGTTGCGCGGCCGCACTTTCGTGCGACCGTACTTCGTATATTGGCCGTCATTGCCCGTCATTTGCTGCTACTACGGCCGTGATTAAGTGCGCCTGCACGCGCGTTCGCACTGCCTCAGTCTGACCCTAGCCTAAAAGGACGTTGTACACACGCCGATCACGTACGTTAGCTTTTTAAAGTGGTCAGGTTGGATGGAGTGACACCCTCTCCACCTGTTTAGTCATACTGGGTGAAGCTGAGGAGCTTCCTCTTCCCACACACGTGTCATCAGAAACACATTTCACTGATGAAATCCAGACTAACTGAATTGCGGCATGGATGAAAATCAGTTCTAATCGACGGAAACGTTGGGACAAACGGATTCGGGGGAGCTGAATTTTTTGTGTCATGCACAAATTTATTAATAATCACACTTAAATTCATTCATATACCATACTGTCACTTGCAGATATGTAGACGCGCATGCTGAGTCAGAGTCCCACATGCAGCCATTGACAAATATAAGTATTGTCAGACACTGACAACTACATACAGGTAATCGACAGCCACAGAGACGGATGGAGACACTGGCAAAAACATAGGGGTTTATTCACAGCTGTGTGAAGTTGGCACCCCATGTTCGTAAAACGTGTATAAAAATATACCATTCGTTTGTGCTACGTTTGTGCTGGTTTGTGCTGCAAAAATGAATGTTTGTGCCGCTTCCGTTTCAGAAGAATTGCGCATTATATTTGATGAAACCCCGCCCACTTTGCACCCATTGTTATTAAATTGAAAAAATAATTAGACCATTCATTTGTGATGATTTGTGCTACATAAACAAAGTTTTGTGAGGGTTTGGTTTAGGGGATATTACAGTTACTCGTATTTATAAAGCACCAACAGGTTCCGCAGCGCTGTACAATGGGTGACAACGACAAACATACATACAGGTTGGACATACAGAACATTGGCAAGAGGATCCTGCTCGAGAGCTTACAATCTAAGAGGAGAGGGGTGACACTAAGTTGAGGGTAAATCGCTGAATATGGGAAGATGGAGCATGAAAGGTGCAGAGGGGACTATGGGGTGAGCTGATAGCACTATGGGGTGAGCCTATGGGGTGAGCTGATAGTGAAGGAGAATCAGGCTGGAGGATGGTTGTTACTATGAGCCAGGCAGCCATCTTGTTCAGAATATTGGTTCACTTGTATATAACTAGACAGGTTTGTAGCTGAAACTAGAATGAGGTATACGTAGAAATTTAGGAATGCGTTTAGATTAGCAGAAAAGCAATTAAAGCCTTATGAAAGATCTTTGCTGTTTCTGGCACGGAGAAGTAGATACTCCAAGGTCGTTGGGGCCCGCGGAAAGACGAAGGAGTATAGAAGACCGGGCGCCAGGCCATCTGAATAAACATAGCCGATAGGGAGGGAGGCACTGCCCGGAGAAAGACAGCACAAACAAATCACAGACTGTCAAACTAACGAGAAGTGTATCAATTTATAGTTATATGTGGAATGTTCTTTGTGTTCGAATTAATGATGGGAGGTATTAACCCACGTGGGGTGGAATAAAGTGTCATCGGGAGGTGGGCTAATGGGGATGTACCTAATTATGTATTTGGGGCATAAAACCTCATGTCTGTGTGTAATCGGGGCTCACTCTAAGCGATTCAATCCTGTGTGAGCACTTGTGTGACGACACAATAAACTCTTGCCTTTCCTGAAGAGACTCGTGTTTGGACAATCCTTGCTTGTGTCTGGTCCGGCGCCGTTCTGAAAGTGAACCTGTTTTTGCCCGCCTACATTTCTGGGGGACTCGATAGCCGGGATAACGGGCCTTTTGCCAAGACACAGGCAACGGCTGCTGAACACAGTGCGGCGCTTGACTGCAGCAGTGCCAGAATCCCGATGGTTGGGGGCGTCCGTTGAAGGTGAGCTGACATCTGCAGGCGCCAAGCAGGATTTCCTGTACAGTGGACCTCATCTCGTCCCAAACGGACCCCCCGACCCGGGAAGCTGGGACAGACACCCGAGTCCGAGGAAACAGCGAGCAGCGCCGGCGATAGGTAACGTGTCTTCTATGTTTTGTATGTCTAAAGGAAATACCGGTATCTAAGGGAAACGTCCGACTGAGATAGACGGATAAGAGGATGCGATGGCCACCATCCTATTGGCATATCTAGCCCGCCGCTGATAGCGCTGACATTGCTAAGGAGCCAGAGTGGCTAGCGGGTGTCTGGATTCGGGGGAATTGAATGCCAATCAAAGGGTAGTTCTGTAAGAGAGGGAGAAGGTAGCTGCGTGGAGTTGCATAGTTCAGTGTTTGTAAATAGAGCTTCGCCACGTGGGTAAAAGGGAAAGGAGGAGGGATTTTCTGTGACTGGGCTAAGAGCCTGAGTCAGTGCCTAGTGTGTACGCCGTGTAGTGAAAAGGGCTTATAGTGAAGCCAGCGGTAGCTGCAGAGATAGTGGTGCTGAGTGGGTAGATTATCCATAAGGCAGATTGGAATTGCAGGCGGAAGTATAGACAAGGAACGGGGTGCACATAGCCACAAGCAGTCAAGAGTTAGAGTTCAAATTACGGGGTATAAGGAGCCACAAAGAAGGGGATAAGCACCCTTGGCTATTAGGAAGAGTTGAAGTGTTTTATTCTATGTTGAAAGTATCTGATACGGTATGAGCTGTGAATGAATTGACTCGAGTGCTGTGAGTGAACGCGCGCCTACTCGCTCCACGAGGAAGCAAATACGAGATTTGACCCTGAACGTACGGTTTCGGCTCAGGCGACTGCAGTCGGCTACTGAAGGGGGAAGCGTCTGTGGACACGGATAAATGTTGACTGAAGTATCAGACTGTAGATTTTAACTGTTGTTGAAATAATATATCTGTATTGCAAAGAGTACTGTTTTCAAGAGTAATAATGGCTAACGGGTCATCTAAGCCCAAGAAAGTAAAGGAGGGTGAGATGCCCCTAGAATATATGGTGCGAAATTTCGATGCATTATATAGAACTCATGATTATGGTGTAGAACTGACAAAAGAAAAGCTAAAAGTGATGTGTACAGTTGTGTGGCCGTTATTAGTCCCAAGATGGCCAGAGCAGGGGTCAATGGACCCGGAGTTGGTACAGAAGGTATATTCCCAAGTTATAGAGCAGTACAGATATCCTGAACAATACCTGTATATAGATATATGGAGATATTGTATTAAAAACAAGAGTCATTTTATAAATGATAGCGGGGAGAAATAAGAAACAGGACCCCAAAATAATAGAGAGAGAGAGAGGGGGGCGCGGGCAGCTGTTTCTTGGTCAGCTCCCTCCGCTCCGTCCCGTATGGCTGAGGAAGAAGAGCAGGGTGCATCGGGTAGAGGAGATAGAGAGGCTCCACCAGAAAAGATTGAGATGCCCGATGGGAGCATATATAAATTAATTAATATTTTACGGAGTGAGATAGTTGCGGTGCTGTATAGTTTGTGTGTGTGGTTCAGACTGATTTTGTCCGATTGTGTTTTTAATTGATTATTAAACTGTTCAATTAAAAGTTGAGATTGAGCGTCGTCCCTGGTGTATAGGCCCCCTCCTTTTCTGACAGACTGTTTGCAAGAGAGAGGGGGAGAAGGAGGGAGCAGTTTGTTTTTCTTTGCTCTCTGATAGCTGGAAAGAATAACTCTTTGTGTATCTGTGCAGTGTACTATGCTTAGCTAATTTTAGTGTGTGTTACAATAGAATATTTGTCTGAAGTCTGTTGAGTGCAAGATATATGTTTATATTTTGTGTTGATATTATTCCGAAAGTTTAAGTTTTGTTCAGAGCTAGAATTAAATAGAAAAGAAAAGAAAAGGGAGTCCTGGTTTTTTATATTATTGCATATAAATAATAATAAGTATGTAATAGTATACAATATTGCCTACCAAAATATAAAATTTATTAACAAATTAAATTGAAATATATGAAACGGTTAGAAAATTAATTCGAGAAATAATTAAAGTAATTTTTCTTTACTGTTTTTACAAGGTATGTTTTTGTTTGATTTTTGATGGAATGATTTATTTTTATTGTTTTTTTTTTTTCGATGTAGTATTAAGAGTCTGTTTTGGGCTATGGGAAAATATTTCTGAGAATATTATTTACACAATGTGTATATGTATATGCCCGAATGTCCCATCCAGCTCCTGGGGCGGGATATCTTTTGCAAATTGCAAGCCCAAATTATGTTTTTTTCCCGGGGGTCACGTTCAATTAAACCTGCCGGAGGGTGGCAGTTTTGTTCGGTAGTATAATCCAGCCAGCCCGCACAACCCCCAATCTGTAAAAAAAAAAATCGCAGTAGTTATGCCGAGGGAAGAAGAATGGCGCACGGCATCTACTCTGCCTGCTGTCCCCGCACGCACTACTCCTTGGAATTCCTGAGGTGGGGGCGGAGGACAACCCGCCCAGATTAGTTGAATTAAAGCCCGGCGCAACACCGGTGGCTCTAAAACAATATTATATCCCACAGAAAGCCAAGCAGGTTACAGAGTGTCTAAAAAGAAAGCACAAATATGTAAACAGAGTGTAAAATACCTGGGATTCCAGTTAACAGGTACCAAACGTGCACTAGGGGCAGAAAGGAAAGAAGCAGTGTGCCGCATACCCCAACTAAAGACCAGGAGACAAGTCCGTGAGTTCCTGGGAGCTGCAGGCTTCTGCCGCCTGTGGATCCCCAACTTCGCAGATATTGCCAAGCCGCTTCATCAAGCAACCAAGGGGGGAGAATTAGACCCCTTTCATTGGGAAGAAGAGCAAACCGCAGCGTTTCTGAAATTAAAGACTCTGCTAATGGAAGCTCCTGCACTGGGCCTGCCAGATCATAGTAAGCCTTTCCAGCTGTTCGTACATGAACATAATCAAACAGCAACAGGAGTATTGGTCCAGACCTTTGGCTCATGGCTGAGGCCTGTGGCCTACCTCTCCAAGCAACTCGACCCTGTGGCCTGCGGCCTACCCCCATGCCTGAAAGCAGTGGCTGCCACCGCAATGCTGATAGCAGAAGCAGACAAACTGACCCTTGGACAAGTTCTTCATGTCAAGGTGCCCCACGCTGTCAAGGCTCTGCTGGATGTGAAAGAAGGTTACTGGTTCAGTAGCAGGCCGGATTTGAAAGACGTACCCCTAGACAAATACGATCTACAGCTATTCACTGATGGAAGCAGCTACATGGATGATGGGAAGAAAGTCTCCGGCTATGCAGTGGTCTCAACAGAAGAAGTCATCGAAGCAAAGCCACTGCCAGGCCATACATCTGCACAATTGGCCGAAATAACAGCTTTGACCAGAGCCCTTGAAATCTCTGAAGGCAAAAGAGTAAATATCTACACAGATTCCAAATACGCCTTTATGACAGTCCATGCACATGGTGCACTCTACAAAGAGAGAGGCCTATTTACGTTTTCAGGACAACAAATAAAATATGCAGCTGAAATCGCGGCCCTCCTGGAAGCAGTATGGAAACCAAGTGCTGTCAGCATCATGCACTGCCGTGGCCACCAAAAAGGCCATGATGAAATTCCAAAAGATAACAGACGCGCGCACCAGGCCGCAAAAGCAGCTGCTAAACCGCCACCGCCAACAGAAGATCAAGCTAAAGTACTGATCTGCAAGCAAGAATCTCAACTTTCCATGCCAAATTACGAGTTCTATATGAATTTGAAAAAGTTTGAACCCCACGGCGAGTTCATTGAAATAATACTGCACAAGTGGCAAGATGACTATGAACTGATAGAACTCAACCATGATTATATCCAATGGTTTTTCCCAACTCGAACACAAGGCCGAAATTTCTACTCTACTCCCCTAAATCCGCAAGAGACACGCCTAATGGTTAACACCTCAGAAGTTCAGCAAAGACTGCGCAGAGTCTACAAGATGATGCTGAAATTCTTCGGCGTGAAAATAGTGGGGGAGGAGGAAGACAAAGAAGAGGAGGAAGACAAAGAAATAACTGAAGTTGAACGAGCAGAAAATTTACTGCACAGTCTGGGAGAATTGGGAGCAGAAGAATATCAAGTCCCACTGGTGAGGTTCTTCCTTAAGGAGATCCTTATCAAGAACAGACTGCCAAGAATGAAGAGAAGTGCAATGAACTTTTTTATACCAGCAGTAAGAGATTCACAAGACAGACAAGATTTGTTATTTTGAGAACAGGCCTATCGGGCTATCCCCAATGGTATTATTACAAATAGACTTTACAGTGCTGCCACCCTGCAAAGGATACAACTATTTACTAGTGATGGTGTGCACTTTGACAGGATGGGTGGAAGCCTTCCCAACAAGAACTGAAAAGACTACAGAAGTGGTAAAGAGCCTGATGAAAGAAATAATACCACGTTACGGGCTTCCACTCGAAAAAGGGTCAGACAATGGCCCCGTATTTATCCAGAACTGTTTACAACAATTTGCCCGGCTACTGGGCATCACCTGGAAGCTATAGACCGCCTACAGGCCCCAAAGTTCGGGAAAAGTTGAAAGAATGAACTGTACCCTAAAGACTTTGATGTCCAAACTGTGCCAAGAGACGTCACTAGGCTGGTTGGACTTGCTGCCGATAGTCCTTTTGCACATTAGGTGCAGACCAACCCCCCAATTGAAGCTAAGTCCGTACGAACTTATGTTTGGACGGCCAACCCCTCTGATTAATGGACTAAGGGGGGACTTCGGGCATTGGGAGAAATTAAACTAAATGAACAAGTAGTAATGCTGGGTAAAACAATGCAGAAAATAAATATTTGGGTGGGGGATAATATACCGTATTCTCTGTATTTTTCACTGTATAAGTATTGTCCGGGTGACTCAGTATGGGTAAAAGAGTGGAAAAATGATCCACTAGGTCCAAAATGGAAAGGTTTTTATTTTGTCCTGTTATCAACCCCTATAGCAGTAAAGGTTGCCGAGGTGGTCCCGTGGATACATCACTCCAGGGTAAAAGCAGCCGCAGCCAGTCCTGAACCAACATGGAAGGTCGTTACCAACGAGACCAACCCACTGAGGCTGAAGCTGACAAAGACCACAGCCATGAGCACCTAAATGATCCTAACCCAGATAATACAGAGGATCAACAAGTGGGTGTTTTGATGGGCACAGGTCCTGACCACCCGCCAACGGGGGATACCCACAGGGTGCTTTTTAGGGGCCCGGCCCCCACCCTTGATCATCCAGAAATGTTCTTTATTTTTGAAATTCCGGTGGGGAGGGATTGGGTTTATGTGACTGTGAAAAGAATTGCCCAAGGAATTCTGACATTCGGGGCATTTGTGGTGCTGATTTTATATTTTGCTAATTTGGTTTATGGACTCTCGCGTGGAGCATGCTCTAATTGTACGGGCAATGTGGGGAAAGTGGATATTTCCCATATCTGGAATGGTACGCACCCGGTGATGGAGAACCGTACCATGTGGAGACAAAAACGAGAGGCGCTATCTGGAACCAACCCAAGAGGACATTTACTTGTGCAATTCTAAAAAGTCTGGGCAAACCGTATGCTGGGTGTGTAGTAGACTGCACCCAGAGACAATTCATATACCATTTGCCTCTGTTCCAATGAATTTGAGTATGTTTGTATCAGGGAATGTCACAATATATGCTGTCGATGCACCAAGGGAAAAGACAGAATCATTCAGTCCCGGGTACCCCATAATAGGACCAGTGTATCCACCAGAATGGTGTTTTCAACTAGGACCAGATAAAGAAACAAATAACGAGGGTGGGTTATGTAACTCAAGTCAGTTCAACTGGACATTATACATTTATATATTCAAAACAGGACAAAAGGCGAATTATTTATATATATACGAGGCAGGCAACTCACTAGAGACCAAGAGGCGGTGATTGGGAATGTGACCAATGGAAGGCAGGATGCAGTGGATATGATGAGACGGCTGAGACACTTTGCGATAGACATATCAAAGGTAACACTACATTCATTGCCATTTATAGTGAAAGGAGGATACCAGGTGTGCTGTGAAAGGGTGTGTTACACATAGGTACCACCAACAATAACGGGAATGTGTTATTTGGCTAAGCTGGTCCCAATCCAGAGACTAAGGGGAGAAGACAGAAACACAGACACAGAACTACACCCTAGGTACCCACTGGTGTTCGAAAGACCGAAGAGAGAATTGTTTGCGAAGATGGATCGAATATGGACATGGTTGCCAGCATGGACTGGATGGGGAGGAGAGATAATGAGGAGATTGAATAGCTATGTCAATCTGATGGATGAGATTCTGAATAGGACCAGTATGGATATCCAGCTGTTGAATCTGGAAATGCGTGAGTTACGAAAGGTGCAAATGATATATGAAATGGCGCTTGAGCAGATCAGTGCGGCCTTGAATGGATTGTGTGAAATGACAATGCACTATGAATGTTGCACCTTCATCAGAAACACTACACACGAAGTCCCAGACTATTACCAGGTAATTCAAGATCACCAGGAGAAGGTAGCACAGTTGCAGGGCACAGCCAGAAGGATTGCTGCCGAAGGCTGGAATCCGCTCCGTGGGTTTGGAGCAATGGAGAATGGTTTGGTTCCATCTTGAGATTCATCTCAAAGATTGGATCCATGATACTCATGATAGTGGTGATCTTGATCATAGGGATACTGATATACCGCATAGGGCTATGCATATGGCCACTGTGCAAGACAGCACTGATATCTACACAAACACAGAAGATACCATTGATAATTCCACAGGGAATGTTCCCAGTGAAAGAAACCCCCCCTTTTAAAGGAGTTTCAGAATAGTGGAGTGTAATGGCTACAAGTGCCAGGAAAGGAATCCTGACACTTGAGCCAAGGGGGGAATGAAGGAGAATCAGGCTGGAGGATGGTTGTTACTATGAGCCAGGCAGCCATCTTGTTCAGAATATTGGTTCACTTGTATATAACTAGACAGGTTTGTAGCTGAAACTAGAATGAGGTATACGTAGAAATTTAGGAATGCGTTTAGATTAGCAGAAAAGCAATTAAAGCCTTATGAAAGATCTTTGCTGTTTCTGGCACGGAGAAGTAGATACTCCAAGGTCGTTGGGGCCCACGGAAAGACGAAGGAGTATAGAAGACCGGGCCCCAGGCCATCTGAATAAACATAGCCGATAGGGAGGGAGGCACTGCCCGGAGAAAGACAGCACAAACAAATCACAGACTGTCAAACTAACGAGAAGTGTATCAATTTATAGTTATATGTGGAATGTTCTTTGTGTTCGAATTAATGATGGGAGGTATTAACCCACGTGGGGTGGAATAAAGTGTCATCGGGAGGTGGGCTAATGGGGATGTACCTAATTATGTATTTGGGGCATAAAACCTCATGTCTGTGTGTAATCGGGGCTCACTCTAAGCGATTCAATCCTGTGTGAGCACTTGTGTGACGACACAATAAACTCTTGCCTTTCCTGAAGAGACTCGTGTTTGGACAATCCTTGCTTGTGTCTGGTCCGGCGCCGTTCTGAAAGTGAACCTGTTTTTGCCCGCCTACAATAGCACTATGGGGTGAGCTGATAGCACTATGGGGTGAGGTGATACGACTATGGGGTGAGGTGATAGCCCTATGGGGGGAGCCGATAGGACTATGGGGGTGATCTGATAGCACTATGGGGTGATCTGAGTTTTTATAGACTTCTTGAAGGAGAGGAGAGATGGGGAGAGTCTAATGTTGCGGGGGAGACCCATATAAATAGAACGGGGGCAGCTCAAGAGAAGTCCTGAAGTCACGTGTTGGGGGTATGTGTCTGAGAAGATGACAGCAGTGGCGTATCTACCGGGTTGCGGGCTGACTTTGTGTCTGCCCCGGGCGCAGGGATGAGTGGGGGGGGGGGTGCAGAAGCATCTGCCCAGCCACAAATACCCCCCTGTCTGAATACAGAACTCATCCATCTCACACCTCCCCACTTTGTCAAGCTCTACACTGGCTCCCTGTTTCCTTCCGAATCCAATTTAAAATAATGGTGCACACATACAAAGCTCTCAATAACCGGCCCCTGGGTACATCTCTTCCCTCATAAGCAGATATATGCCGCACCGTCTGCTTCGCTCTGCCAAAGATCTGATGCTGTCATCCAGTGGCGTAAGCAGAGCTACGGTTGACAGGGGCAGAGTAAAATTTTGTGGCCCTCCCTCCTGCAACTGTGTGCAATTCAGGTGATGTCACATCCGGTGCCACTGCGCATGTGCGAGCTTTCGATTTTGTACAATCTGTAACCTCATCCACCCCTTATAAAAACCAGCCTACTAGCGCAACATGGGATGTGTTTGCAGACGGTGACCCCCGTGTCGCGCTCAGAGGCTGATTTTTAAAAGAGGCGGCCGGGATTACAGTTTATAGCCTCTGTGGCTGATCCCAGACGTGTGCGCACATGCAGTGCGCGTCAGAGGCAGAATCGGCTGAGGTGCTTCATCGGATGTGATGTCACCTGAATGCCACACAATTGCAGGAAAAATTAGAACACCGGCCGCCGCACCGCAACTGCAAGCCCTTCACAGTTGTGGACGGTTGTGGTGCAGCAGCCGGTTCTGTATTCAGACAGGGGGGTATTTGTGGCTGGGCAGATGCTTCTGCACCCCCCCCCCGTCATCCCTGCGCCCGGGGCAGACACAAAGTCAGCCCGCAACCCGGTAGATACGCCACTGCTGTCATCTTCTCAGACACATACCCCCAACACGTGACTTCAGGACTTCTCTTGAGCTGCCCCCGTTCTATTTATATGGGTCTCCCCCGCAACATTAGACTCTCCCCATCTCTCCTCTCCTTCAAGAAGTCTATAAAAACTCAGATCACCCCATAGTGCTATCAGATCACCCCCATAGTCCTATCGGTTCCCCCCATAGGGCTATCACCTCACCCCATAGTCGTATCACCTCACCCCATAGTGCTATCAGCTCACCCCATAGTGCTATCAGCTCACCCCATAGGCTCACCCCATAGTGCTATCAGCTCACCCCATAGTCCCCTCTGCACCTTTCATGCTCCATCTTCCCATATTCAGCTATTTACCCTCAACTTAGTGTCACCCCTCTCCTCTTAGATTGTAAGCTCTCGAGCAGGATCCTCTTGCCAATGTTCTGTATGTCCAACCTGTATGTATGTTTGTCGTTGTCACCCATTGTACAGCGCTGCGGAACCTGTTGGTGCTTTATAAATACGAGTAACTGTAATATCCCCTAAACCAAACCCTCACAAAACTTTGTTTATGTAGCACAAATCATCACAAATGAATGGTCTAATTATTTTTTCAATTTAATAACAATGGGTGCAAAGTGGGCGGGGTTTCATCAAATATAATGCGCAATTCTTCTGAAACGGAAGCGGCACAAACGTTCATTTTTGCAGCACAAACCAG
Organism: Leptobrachium leishanense; assembly: GCA_009667805.1. NCBI lineage: Eukaryota > Metazoa > Chordata > Amphibia > Anura > Megophryidae > Leptobrachium > Leptobrachium leishanense. The sequence goes on along the minus strand of CM019071.1, from coordinate 26,573,887 downwards.
CACAAACGTAGCACAAACGAATGGTATATTTGTTTTTTAAATACAGTAACATGGGGTGCAAAGTGGGCGGGGCTTGAGTTCACATAATCTAAAATTGAATGTGCAATAACTTTAGAAGCGAACCAGCACAAACGTTCATTTTTGCAGCACAAACCAGCACAAACGTAGCACAAACGAATGGTATATTTGTTTTTTAAATACAGTAACATGGGGTGCAAAGTGGGCGGGGCTTGAGTTCATATAATCTAGAATTGAATGTGCAATAACTTTAGAAGCGAACCAGCACAAACGTTCATTTTTGCAGCACCAACCAGCACAAACGTAGCACAAACGAATGGTATATTTGTTTATTAAATACAGTAACATGGGGTGCAAAGTGGGCGGGGCTTGAGTTCACATAATCTAAAATTGAATGTGCAATAACTTTAGAAGTGAACCAGCACAAACGTTCATTTTTGCAGCACAAACCAGCACAAACGTAGCACAAACGAATGGTATATTTTTATACACGTTTTACGAACATGGGGTGCCAACTTCACACAGCTCAAAATTTCATTCGGTCCGAAAATACAAATTGCGATAACATACAGAACGAAATGAAAAAAAAAAACCAGAACGAATTGATCCGATTTGTTTGAAAGCGGAAAAAATAAAAACGGTATGAAAAATTCCGAAACTAAACAGAAATAAAGGACGTGCATATATCTACTGCAGAGACTTGTATCCTACCCCTATCCTTATATATATTAACACACACTGCTGATACATTGGTCTCGTCGGTGAAAGAGATACTCTTTAGTGTTCAAAGAACCTGGTAAATATCCTGTGTCGGCGAGATATGCATTCCCTGCGTGAGATATACTTACATTAGATAACCCTTTATTGTCATCAATAAGTGGATGGGGTGGCGGGATGGGTGTCACTCCAATATATGTAACTATTTAGGACCTATGAATTCAGACGGGAGGGGGAGTAGACTTTACTGCCCTGAATTTACCCCTCATCTATCATCAATGAGTAGAAGAACATGGGAAAACACATCACATTCATCACAATACGTAGTGAATCTGGGCCAGTGGCTCACATTAGATAACGAATACTTAAATAAACATTAATGAACAAATATCTGATGGTTCCAAATTATGAAAGGGTTTTTAATGTTGGGAATAGTGGCATGATGAGGAAAAAGCAGATAAATCGCCCTTGGTGGATAGGGCTACTTTATTTTCTGCGAAAAAACCTCATCTTCTTTGGTCTCTTCATTTTAAATTTCTTAAAGATCTTCTTTCTTTTCCGAAACTTCATCTTTGGCCTCTTGATTTTCAGCCTCTTAAAGATGTTCTTTCGCTTCTTAAACTTCAGTTTCCTTTTCTTCAGTCTGAGCTTTTGGAACATCTTTCTTTTCTTCAGCTGTTTCAGATGGAGCTTTTTCAGTCTGAGCCTTTTAATTTTTAGCTTCTTTAACCTCTTCGTTCGTTTCTTCGTGGCCTCCAGGATCTTTTTGGAGGTCTTTTTAAGCTTCTTCACCACTTTCTTTTTCTTAAGCCCTTTCATTTTCTTTTTGAGCTTTTTAAGCCGTTTTTTTGCCACTTTCCCTGATTTTTTTGACTTTTTTCCAGACTTTTTTCCTTTTGCCTTTTCCGACCACTTTCTTGATCTTTCTCTTTAGGCTTTTCGAGGTTCCACCTTCCTCGTCTGGAATTTCGGCAGCACGCTTTCTTTTCTGATCTTTAGGAGGGTCATGATAAGAAGCCTCTCTACCTTTCGGTTTCAAGGGCTTCTTATCTTCCTCATCCTCTTCATCAGGATTTTCCTCATCGTGCGCTTTTGGACGAGATCTTTTAAATAGCTTTTGAAGATGCTCCATCCATCGGTTGTCTCCATTCTGGGAGTCATCTTCGTCACTATCCTCGTCTTCGTCATCGCTCCATCTTGTTTGTCTCTTTCTACGAGCTAAAATGACAGCATTGCACAAAATTTAATTAAGTTAAAATATCTGAAATGCACATAATCTCATTCTACGGCTTCCTAATAACACATCCGATCACACGATAAATATTCCACTTAAGACTTCAGGGATCTATGTCAGATTTACACGTTGGTGGTAACTGCTACTTATGTTTCTTGCACAGATTATTCTGGTGAGGATCCTGATCTTTTATATTTGTAGTAAAAATTAAGGCTGAGCGGATATTTGTTCTCATTGTAACCTTCACATATGTTTACTAATCTGTGGCAGAGTAATCTACATGGGCTTCACTGGAAAACAATGTTGGAGTCTATTAGCCAATGGCGTTACTCCTGGAGGTGTTTGCATTACCATTGGCTGTATACGTCCAGCAATTTTTTCAAAATCAATGAATCACTGGGGTACTTTGTTTATGAAATGGTAATCCTAAAATTTAAATATAGAAAATATATATTAAAAAAATAAGGTGTAAATCTTGTGCAAAGAATAAAATGATTAGAAATATGTAATCTGTAATAATGGTGTCCCAGTGGTAAATACTATTGACCAAATTCATTAATTCGAACTTTAAAACTCGTCCATTGGGAGAGCTTTATAAATTGGCTCGTCTTACAAATTTTATATTCTGGCTTGACTGTAGCGCAGAAATTCATGTAAGTGCCCGTGTCCATTAACGATTGGTCAGTTTCATCAGCCAAAATTGTATTACTTTTGGGTTTTATTGTAATATACTTATGTTAAAACTGTTTTTGAAAAAAAATTAATCTCCTGTATAGAACAGCACAACTGGCAACATTTTAACTGTATAGTTTTCTTGGGTTATAGCAGTGAATTGAAAGGTGCCCGTAATATGAACTCCATGTTGGACACACTGGCTGTCCACATACCTTATTTATTAAGACATGTTGTGAAAACTTAGTTAAAATTCAAAGACAACTAGAACATCCCATTAATACCTAATAATACCCCATGTTAGAACATGTCTTTTATAACCTACATGAAATATTTTTTTGCAAGTTATTTCACAAAGCTAATCATAAACCTTGATCTTGTAACTTAATACTTTGTTTCACTGTAATGTGTAATAAATTATTGTTCAATGTGACCTTTCATCCAAATCAATTCACCTTCACCTGCACTTAACGTAAAGTGAGCAAAACACCAATACTCCTCAAGGTAAATGTCATCACATGGACTAAAATGAGAATGTTATGTCATGTGATCAAAATGAGTTAAAACCTTAACATCTTATTGGAGTTGTAAGGGAATATAATTATAAGTTACCATAATTGCCGATATCCAGATAGGATTCAATGTCCTCTCGCTGTGTTCGGGCACGCTTCATTAAAATGACTTTCTTCAGTAGTCTCAGGGTTTTTTTGCTTTGCCAACAGCTAAAACAGAGAAATAGGCTCAGTCAGTAAGATCCTGAGGTCAGACCTTGTATAATTAAGGAAGGAGAGTGGATAGTAATAGTTACTTATCCTACTACTATATCACATTTATACTCTTTCCAGTAAAGACATGGCAGCATTACTGGTACCGTATAGATAGTGGCGCAACATTATCTCATCACCTAGCGCCTGAAGAGCCTATGGTAAAAGGCCCCAAAGGCTGAATGTGAACATGGCAACGGCACACATGAAAAGTGGCTCGAAACATCCTGGTGCAAAGAAGTTACATAAAAGGACAGAAAGTAATTAAAAAATTGAATAATGATAGAAAATATTGAAATCCTTTGGAAAATAGCTAATATTTAAATCTATCATTGCAATTGATGATTATTGTGTTTATGTAACAGCAAACTGCAATATTATTAAACACCGTTCTGCATTACTCCTGCAGAGAAATACATCAGAAAATGTCATCAGCTTATTGTGTTTTTAGAGAAATTATTGCTGGGTAACAATTCTGAAGCGAAGGAGAAACTAAAAATGTTACATAAAACATAACTTGGAATCATGGAAAAACCAAAAAGTTCAATGTGACCCTAATCATTGTATTGGTGGCAAATACTTGTAATTGAAAACAATAATATTAGTAAAATCACGTCTGACTTACTAAACACAGGAGCCCAGGATCACACCTCCAAGGATCGAAATGCAGAAGATAAAGAACGAAGCGACAGTCAATATATCCATAATAAGATTCTTTGTCTTGGTTGAAAAGAGACCTAGAAGACAAAGAGCTTTAGATGCACAGAAGGACACGTGTACATTGATAATCTTTGTGTGTAATGCATTGGATATTATGATTACTGAAAGGCAGGGCAAAGGACACACGGAACCATTTTTTTCCCTGTATCTTTTAGCTGGTGGTGAGAGGAGACAACGGACCACGCTGCTCTCTGCGACCAGTAGGGGGGGCACAGAATATTTTTTAATCTGATATTTGTTGTATGTAAAACTGATAGAGCAAAAACACTTACTTTTTGGGGATGGTACCTTCTTTGACGCGCCATCTGGAAAAAAAAAAAAAGAGCAACATGGAATTTTTCGTTATAAGATATACAAATATATTGAGTCAGATTATAAGAAGTAACAGCGAATGGAGGAGTGACTTTAATAAGTGCGGCTGTTGTATATTTACATTCACCTTTTCTATTCCACTTTTTAATGAAGCAGGGCTAATTATTTGTTGTTATGTAAAATTAAGTAATTCCATAAATATGAATAAAATGTATTCCTTACCTGTTTGGAAACAACCTCTTATCTTCGATAGCATTAGGGATCCTTATCAAAAAAAGAAGAAAATGGGTAAATTATTACAATCTCACTAATGCAATAAGAGATCAGCAGAGGCTTCCCCACGCGGCTGGCGGAGCAGCACCTCACCAGGAACGTTGCCACTTATATAGAAAATATTCAATTGGTAATTGTATTGGTGTTTTAGCACATTTACCAAAATTCATTAATTAATGGTAAACTTCCACATTTAAGTGACGGCTTCAATTAAAAACTGCAACACGTCCATATGTCTAATAATCACAGTCCTGACATTTCCCCTCCTCCCAGATTAATATCTGTCTCGAAAGATTTAGATATTTTAGGAGTAATTGTGCATAAAAAGATTGTGAGACTATTCTAAAAACTGTATATATACGTGAAAGCGTCTTGCTTCCAGTAATTATATGTGATGTCATCCATTTACGTTGCATTGGGACAGGTGGGAAATGCGCCCCAAAACTAGAGTGTATAGTATCGTTTAACACATTTATAATTAAATCCTGTTTTTTGGGTGAAGATTGTACCATGGAGGGGGGGTTGGATAAACCTTACAATTAAACTCCATATATTCTGGTTTATGAAGCACTTGCTTAGTAACTCATTACATGCTGGTGTAGAAGATGGACTTTACAGCAACAGGCATGAAGTCAAAATGGTTTATTGTTTAATGGTTTATGAAGTGTTAAATGAATGTTTGTATGTGTAAATGGTGAGGTGAGCTGGGATCTCCTATTGTAGAAGCCGGGCATTCAATGGACAACACACAGATCAGATCTGGATATAGTTACTTTACCTTGTTTTCTAATCAGTCCAGTCCAGGAAGAATTGGATGTTACATTCTCTTCCAATTTTAATTCCACAAGAAGAACTCCATCAGAGCCTGCAAATTATAACGCAAAATATTTATTCAAATGAAATGTCTTTACATTGTTACATTTTGTACAGATATTAAAACAAAATTATATGCAATGAGTTACTTGACAATATTGGAGCATTAATTCAGGGAAAAAGGATCACTTATTGGGTTACATTTATTACCACTATCCAGGAGAGGAGCCTTTTCGAAGCTCAGCAAAGGGAAAAACCCTTTACTGGCTTACGCGAACTGTAGTGACTAGCGACAGCTCTCACGCACTAGCCACAATATGTCACAAGACGCCCCTGTACCACCCATCGGCGTAGAGCTGACGTTTAGTAATTCCCGCCTATACACTCTCTACATTTCTGATATTGAGAAGTTGCAGTGTTTTGGGATTTTTTATTAATTTCTCTTAACTTATGCAGTAGTAACAATTATAAGTTTAGCAGAGGAAACAAACCGAAACAAAAGTATCTCGTACGAACTGCAAGTGAATTTATGTCCATACAATATATCTTTTTGAGCCAAATCGATTACATAAACTATGGATGACAGCCTAGCACCTCTACTTATAAGGAGAGAACCGCTCGGCTCTCGGCCAATGCCCCCATCCACCTCTCTGCTTTATTCCAGATTTAGCTAAATGTTTTACTGAAAATACTCCAACATGTATAAAACAAAGTAACTGGAGATCATGAGTTTATATAATGATGAATCCATTGTCTTCCCGTATAATAATACATAGTAATAGTATCAGAATAAATTAATGAATTACCTTCCAGTCTCCGTATGGGGAATCCGAATAAAACCAGACAGCAAGATGCTATCAGCAAAAGCATTAAGCACCTTGCCATCTCTGAAAATGATTTTTCAAATCGCAATGTAATAGTAGTCTACTCTCCTCGCTCACCAAACTCTCAAAACTCGCTATGCTCTCCAAGCTCTCGTGCCCTGCTTATATAAGTGCTGAAGTGACATCACAAAGGAGTAAGGTTCTAGAATGTGACATCACAATAAACTTGTTTACTGAAAGTAACGTGTCAACACAGTGTTTCTAAAGGGCTAATGAAATAAATTTATTACTGTAATATAAATAACAAGGTGGAAAGCCTGCCCAGAGGGCAGTCTATTGTGGATATATGCCCCAGCTAGAGGATATTGCCCCAGCTCGTGGATATTTCCCCAGCACGGGGATACTGCCCCAGCACATGGATATTGCCCCAGCACGTGGATACTGCCCCAGCACGTGGATACTGCCCCAGCACGTGGATACTGCCCCAGCTCGTGGATATTGCCCCAGCACGTGGATACTGCCCCAGCTCGTGGATACTGCCCCAGCACGTGGATACTGCCCCAGCTCGTGGATATTGCCCCAGCTCGTGGATATTGCCCCAGCACGTGGATATTGCCCCAGCACGTGGATACTGCCCCAGCACGTGGATACCGCCCCAGCTCGTGGATACCGCCCCAGCATGTGGATACTGCCCCAGCTCGTGGATATTGCCCCAGCACTTGGAAACTGCCCAGCTCGTGGATACTGCCCCAGCACATGGATACTGCCCCAGCAAGTGGATACTGCCCCAGCTCGTGGATATTGCCCCAGCACGTGGATATTGCCCCAGAGCGTGGATACCGCCCCAGCACGTAGATACCGCCCCAGCACGTGGATACCGCCCCAGCACGTGGATATCGGCCAATGCCCCGATCCACCTCTCTGCTTTATTCCAGATTTAGCTAAATGTTTTACTGAAAATACTCCAACATGTATAAAACAAAGTAACTGGAGATCATGAGTTTATATAATGATGAATCCATTGTCTTCCCGTATAATAATACATAGTAATAGTATCAGAATAAATTAATGAATTACCTTCCAGTCTCCGTATGGGGAATCCGAATAAAACCAGACAGCAAGATGCTATCAGCAAAAGCATTAAGCACCTTGCCATCTCTGAAAATGATTTTTCAAATCGCAATGTAATAGTAGTCTACTCTCCTCGCTCACCAAACTCTCAAAACTCGCTATGCTCTCCAAGCTCTCGTGCCCTGCTTATATAAGTGCAGAAGTGACATCACAAAGGAGTAAGGTTCTAGAATGTGACATCACAATAAACTTGTTTACTGAAAGTAACTTGTCAACACAGTGTTTCTAAAGGGCTAATGAAATAAATTTATTACTGTAATATAAATAACAAGGTGGAAAGCCTGCCCAGAGGGCAGTCTATTGTGGATATATGCCCCAGCTCGTGGATATTGCCCCAGCTCGTGGATATTGCCCCAGCACGGGGATACTGCCCCAGCACGTGGATATTGCCCCAGCACGTGGATACTGCCCCAGCACGTGGATACTGCCCCAGCACGTGGATACCGCCCCAGCTCGTGGATACCGCCCCAGCACGTGGATACTGCCCCAGCTCGTGGATATTGCAACAGCACGTGGATACTGCCCCAGCTCGTGGATACTGCCGCAGCACGTGGATACTTCCCCAGCACGTGGATACTGCCCCAGCTCGTGGATATTGCCCCAGCTCGTGGATATTGCCCCAGCACGTGGATATTGCCCTAGCACGTGGATATTGCCCCAGCACGTGGATACTGCCCCAGCACGTGGATACTGCCCCAGCACGTAGATACCGCCCTAGCTTGTAGATACCGCCCCAGCACGTGGATACTGCCCCAGCACGTGGATATTGCCTCAGCTCTTGGATACCGCCCCAGCTCGTGGATATTGCCCCAGCACGTGGATACTGCCCCAGCACGTGGATATTGCCCCAGGAAGTGGATACCGCCCCAGCTCGTGGATATTGCCCCAGCTCGTGGATATTGCCCCAGCTCGTGGATATTGCCCCAGCTCGTGGATACTGCCCCAGCACGTGGATACTGCCCCAGCTCGTGGATATTGCCCCAGCTCGTGGATATTGCTCCAGCTCGTGAATATCGCCCCAGCTTGTGGATATCGCCCCTGCTCGTGGATACCGCCCCAGCACGTGGATATTGCCCCAGCTCGTGGATACTGCCCCAGCACGTGGATATTGCCCCAGCTCGTGGATACTGCCCCAGCACGTGGATATTGCCCCAGCACGTGGATACCGCCCCAGCACGTGGATATTGCCCCAGCACGTGGATACCGCCCCAGCTCGTGGATATTGCCCCAGCTCGTGGATATTGCCCCAGCTCGTGGATATTGCCCCAGCACGTGGATATTTCCCCAGCACGTGGATACCGCCCCAGCAAGTGGATACCGCCCCAGCACGTGGATACCGCCCCAGCACGTGGATATTGCCCCAGCTCGTGGATACCGCCCCAGCACTTGGATACTGCCCCAGCACGTGGATACTGCCCCAGCACGTGGATATTGCCCCAGCTCGTGGATACCGCCCCAGCTCGTGGATATTGCCCCAGCTCGTGGATATTGCCCCAGCTCGTGGATACTGCCCCAGCACGTGGATATTGCCCCAGCTCGTGGATACCACCCCAGCTCGTGGATATTGCCCCAGCACGTGGATATTGCCCCAGCTCGTGGATACCGCCCCAGCTCGTGGATATTGCCCCAGCTCGTGAATATCGCCCCAGCTCGTGGACATTGCCCCAGCTCGTGGATACCGCCCCAGCACGTGGATACCGCCCCAACACTTGGATACCACCCCAGCACGTGGATATTGCCCCAGCTCATGTATACCGCCCCAGCTTGTGGATATTGCCCCAGCTCGTGGATATTGCCCCAGCTTGTGGATACCACCCCAGCACGTAGATATTGCCCCAGCTCGTGGATACTGCCCCAGCACGTGGATATTGCCCCAGCTCGTGGATACCGCTCCAGCTCGTGGATATTGCCCCAGTATGTGGATACCGCCCCAGCACATGGATACCGCCCCAGCACGTGGATATTGCCCCAGCTCGTGGATACCGCCCCAGCTCGTGGATATTGCCCCAGCTCGTGGATATTGCCCCAGCTCGTGGATATTGTCCCAGCTCGTGGATATTGCCACAGCACGTGGATATTGCCCCAGCACGTGGATATTGCCACAGCACGTGGATACCGCCCCAGCACGTGGAAACCGCCCCAGCACGTGGATACTGCCCCAGCACGTGGATATTGCCCCAGCTCGTGGATACCACCCCAGCTCGTGGATATTGCCCCAGCCCGTGGATACCGCCCCAGCACGTGGATATTTCCCCAGCTCGTGGATACCGCCCCAGCTCGTGGATACTGCCCCAGCTTGTGGATACTGCCCCAGCACATGGATACTGCCCCAGCTCATGTATATTGCCCCAGCACGTGGATACCGCCGCAGCACGTGGATACCGCCCCAGAATGTGGATATTGCCCCAGCTCGTGGATACCGCCCCAGCTCGTGGATATTGCCCCAGCTTGTGGATACCGCCCCAGCTCGTGGATATTGCCCCAGCTCGTGGATACCGCCCCAGCACGTGGATATTGCCCCAGCTCGTGGATACTGCCCCAGAACGTGGATATTGCCCCAGCTCGTGGATACCGCCCCAGCTCGTGGATATTGCCCCAGCACGTGGATACCGCCCCAGCACGTGGATACCGCCCCAGCACATGGATATTGCCCCAGCTCGTGGATACCGCCCCAGCTCGTGGATATTGCCCCAGCTCGTGGATACTGCCCCAGCACGTGGATACTGCCCCAGCACGTGGATATTGCCCTAGTTTGTGGATACTGCCCCAGCACGTGGATATTGCCCCAGCACGTGGATATTGCCCCAGCTCGTGGATACCGTCCCAGCACGTGGATACTGCCCCAGCTTGTGGATATTTCCCCCCAGCTCGTGGATATTGCCCCCCAGCTTTTGGATTTTGCCCCCAGCTCGTGGATTTTGCCCCCAGCTCCTGGATATTGCCCCCAGCTCGTGGATTTTGCCCCCAGCTCGTGGATATTTGCCCCCAAGCTCTCATGGATATGCCCCAGCTCAGACCCCAGAACAGACATGGGGTAGCTGTTCGAATGCTCTATCGGCATTCGGACAGCTGCCCCATGAGCTCCTTATACTTACCTTCCCGAGCGGTGAATGGAAAGTTTCCCTGCTTCCGCTCGTTGAAGGACCCAAGCTGCGGTCACGTGGGACTCCCACGTGGCCGCGGCTTGGGTCCTTCAGAGAGCGGAAGCGAGGGAAGTTTCCCTTCGCTGCTCGGCGGTTGGATGCGCGCGGCAGCCGGGTGGAGGCTGCGAGTGCAGCCTCTACCCGGCTGCTGCGTGCATCTTGTCACTGCCGCGGCGAGCGCACAGCCGGCTCATGCTGCGGCGGTTGCATGCGCACGCAACCAACCGCCGCTGGTTGCGCGCGCATGCGCAGAGTAAGGCTTGGCGACGGACACGCCAAGCCTTACTCTAGTATAGTATAGATGTCACTCCATTAATGCCATGCAATTCTGTTAGGTTTGTGTAGAATACCTACAACACATAGAATTGCATGGCATTGATGGAGTGACATCATAGATTGTAACATCACAATAAACTTGTTTACTGAAAGTAACGTGTCAATGCAGAGTTTCTAAAGAATTAATGGAATTAATTTATAAATTTATGAAATGATTTGGTAGAATTATAGATTAACCCTTTCAGTGTCACACCGTTCTCACACTTTTAATGTAAAGCTGTGCACCACTGAAAGGGTTAATTTATAATTCTAGAAAATCTTTTCATACATTAATAAATTCATTTCATTAGCCCTTAAGAAACACTGCGTTGACACGTTACTTTTAGTAAACAAGTTTATTGTGATGTCACAATCTATGATGTCACTCCATCAATGCCATGCAATTCTAACAGATATGTCTCCATAGAAACCGGTAATCGTGACATATATCACATCATAACAAGAAATTAGAAATATTTCTATCAGTACAAAATGCACTTTTTTGCAAATGGCAGTTCATTTAGTTTTAGTTAATATCTATATGAAAGCGACACATAAAGGCCCCTCTTATTTCATATGTTAAGTTTACTTTGTTTTGGCTTGTTTCCTTTGCTAAAGAATCTCATTTGAACTGCAAATCTATTTTCCTTACTTACTATTTAACTGCATCAGCTGTTTATGAGCCAAATCTAATACATAAAAACCATGGATGATAGCCTAGCACCTCTACTTCTAAGGAGAGAAACGCTCGGCTGTCGACCAATGCCTCGATCCACCGCTCTGCTTTATTCTAGATTTAGCAAAATGTTTTACTGAAAATACTTCAACATGTATAAAACAAAATAACTGGAGATCATGAGTTTATATGATGATGAATCCATTGTCTTCCCGTATAATAATACATAGTGATAGTATCAGAATAAATTAATGAATTACCTTCCAGTCTCCGTATGGGGAATCCGAATAAAACCAGACAGCAAGATGCTATCAGCAAAAGCATTAAGCACCTTGCCATCTCTGAAAATGATTTTTCAAATCGCAATGTAATAGTAGTCTACTCTCCTCGCTCACCAAACTCTCAAAACTCGCTATGCTCTCCAAGCTCTCGTGCCCTGCTTTTATAAGTGCTGAAGTGACATCACAGAGGAGTAAGGTTCTAGAATGTGACATCACAATAAACTTGTTTACTGAAAGTAACGTGTCAACACAGTGTTTCTAAAGGGCTAATGAAATAAATTTATTACTGTATGAAATGATTTTCTAGAATTATAAATGAACCCTTTCAGTGTTGCACAGCTTTACATTAAAAGTGTGAAACGGTGCGACACTGAAAGGGTTAATCTATAATTCTACCAAATCATTTTTATAAATGACATGCCTCTTAGTAGGTATATTAAGACCCCCTGCATTAATGGAGCAATTCGGCAATGGTTGATGATGAAAGGCCATGTAGGGATTGAATAGTGCAGAAACAATGCTGTGTCTGGGGGGGGGACAGGGAGCCAAGGACCGAGAGAAATGCTCTAAAAGGGGAGAGGAGGAAAGGGAAATCAATACTGCGCAACAGTATACGACAGGATATTTTGCACACACCAATAGTAACAGACAGCGATAACCAGACAGGGACACAGAGCAAGAGTAGTCGTACAAACAGAAACGGGTCTGCAACGTAAAGACACTTGTACTGCGCTATGGTATATGTGGCAGGGTCTGAATAGCACACACCAGCAGCAGCAGCAGGAGGCAAACAATACAGGCAAGGAGTATAGAGAAAGAATGGTCAAATCGAGGCAGAAATTGGCAATAAATCGGGTAGTCAGACATAAACAGGGTCAGTAACGATATGCAAACTGTTTCACAGTGTAGCGATGCGGGGATGAAAGTCCACGGCATGGCAAGGCTTCAGTGTGCGCGCTCATGATCTAAAGGACGGCGCCGCCGCCTCCTCATGCAGGGCCCCGCCCCCTGAGCGAGCATAGATACGCCGGGTGCTGCCGGAGCTGCTGGCACCCGGCCAGGCAGCGGAACAGCTCCTCAAGGGTCCCCCTGCACGCCTCCCGGGATCCTGGACGTCACATAACCCGAAAGAAAAAGAAAAACCTATCAGAATGACGTGCTCAGTCAAACCCCACCTGAAAACAGAGAAACGTCACCAGTGCAGACTTATGCAAGCATGACATATCCCGGATAACCTCAGAGGGACAACAAGTCACAGGGCAGCTGCTCTGGCCAGACACGGCTCTGTGTGCCCTCTTGAAGAGACGGTCCCTTGGGATCCTTTATGTGGTGTAGTTGTGCTGGCTGCCAATGGGGGGAAGTGGGCTTTTCTTTTGGCGGTTGGCTGTTTACAGTTGGTCGTCCAATTTGTCTGGCAGTTGAGGCTGACTAGAGACGCAGCCAGTTGCAGTTATAGGGAACCTGTATGCTTAGTTGTTAATAAACCTATTAATGAAAACCCAAGACGTCTCGTATTATCCAGAACACTACAGTGGCGACGAGGCTGTTGGATCTTCATGATGGCGCTGATTGGCACTCTGCATGATTTTAATCCAGTCACTGACTCTTGGATCTCTTGGGTGGAAAGGTTTGAACAGTATCTCCCTGCTATTGGCATTTTGGAGACCAAACAGGTAGCAGTGTTCCTCACAGCGATTGGAGCGAAGGTGTACGACACAGTCAGAGATCTCCTGTATCCAGAGAAACCTGCAAGCAAGCTATTAGCTGTGTTAGTTGCTTTACTGCGGGCCCACTATCAGCCACTAGGGATGAGTCGAACACCCCCCGAGTTCGGTTCGAGCCCGAACCCGAACTTCCCATTTGTTGGGGACCGAACCCGAACCCGAACTCCCATGCAAGTCAATGGGGCTGAAAATTTGTTTTTTTAGAGTGCCCTCCAAGAGGGAATATATGCTACATATTTGCCATAAAAGGTGTATGAGGGTCCGGGTAGTGCCCTGGGGGACAGGAAACAAGAAAAAAAAAGTAAAACAAAAAAGTTTTTAAAACTTTTAAAGGTATAAATATCCACTTCCAAAGATTGAGGACGTTTTTGCGACTTTGGCCGGGGGACAGCAGTTCACCAAGCTCATTGACCATCATCCTCCTCATTGACCAGGAAGACTCGGAAGCTAATGCCGACCTCCAACCTACGCTGCATGGGCTCCCTTATCCTGCAAAGCCTGGCAAAGGACCCCAGGATTTGTGCTATCAAGGAGAGGAATCATTACTGGTTGGCAAGCCTTCTTGATCCACGATACAAGGGTAAAGTTGCAGCGCTCATCCTGCCCGCACAGAGGGAGGACAGGATGAAAAAACTTAAGTACGCTCTAAAGCGACACTTGTGTAACACCTTTCCAGGCACTGGTAGGTTACCAAGTGATGACACAGGTGCTTCTGAGGCTGAGGCTGCGGATGATCAGACGAATAGAGGTGAAGGCCAGGGCCACTTGACTGATGCCTTTTAATTTTTTTTAGTCCACAACGGCCAGGGACGTCAAATGTAGGCACCCATTGCCAGCATCTTCACCGTATGGTGCAGGACTACCTAGGGGCAAAGGCAGACCTGGCTACCTTTCCAGCAGATGATCCACTGACTTACTGGTTGTTGAGATTGGATCACTGGCCAGAACTTAGCCAATATGCTATGCAGCTACTAGGTTGCCCTTCATCCAGTGTGCTTTCTGAAAGGACGTTCAGTACCGCTGGAGGTTTTGTCACAGACAAAAAGAGTGCGTCTGTCCACCGACTCTGTAGACCGGCTGACATTTATAAAAATGAATCAGTCCTGGATCAGCAGCCATCACTCCCCTGATGCTGAATGCTGATGTAACTGAATAGATCGGGGATCTCTTCCTACATTCCCAAAGCCTCCACCACATCACTCTTCCACAACACAACAGAGGGGTTACTGTATGATGGCACTTTCTGCCACCAAAGGCACAATATTTGAGTGCACTGACGCCTTTACCAGATTCGTATCTTTTTAATATAGGACCGCATGGTCCACCCCTGCACTCTTCCACAATACCACAGAGGGGTTACTGTATAATGGCACTTGCTGGCCTGGCACCACAGGCACAATATTTGGGTACACTGACGCCTTTACCAGATTTATATAATTTAAATTTTTTGGACCGCAGGGTCCAACCCTGCACTCTTCCACAATACCACAAAAGGGTTACGGTGTGAAGGCACTTGCTGCCATGAAAGGCACAATATTTGGGTGCACTGACGCCTTTACCAGATTTATATCATTTTTATTTTTTGGAATGCAGGATCCAACCCTGCACTCTTCTACAATACCACAGAGGGGTTACGGTGTGACGGCACTGTTGCCGACACTAAAGGCCCAATTTTAAAGCACCTATTGTTACTTTCATCCAAAGCCTGCATAAGTTTCACCATAATTTAGCCAAAAAATCACTAAACTTGTTTTGTGCGTCCTAAATGGTCTCCTCTTTTAAAACAGACTGCCGCCCTAAGCAGTTGTTTATGAACAGATTAAATGAAAAACGTGTAAAATTTGAAATGTCTTTTTTTTTTTAATTGTTTCTATACATCCTACAAATCCGCCACTTCACAGGCAGGTTATGGGGACCTCCTAGGCACGATATTCGAAGGAATGTTTTGTTTTTATTTTTAACCCTTATTTCATGGAAAACTCACTGTCCCTTTAAAAACGTTTTTTTAAAACTTTTTGTCCTGGTTTCCTGTCCCCCAGGGCACTACCCGGACCTCCATTCACCTTTTATGGCAAATATCTTGTATATATAAGCCCTCTTGGAGGGCACTTTAAAAACCAAAATTTTGACTCCCATTGACTTGAATTGAGTTCGGTTCGTGTTCGCGTTCGAACTCGAACTTACGAAATTGTTCGAGTTCGAATGCGAACTGAACACGGGGGTGTTTGGCTCATCCTTACTATAGTGGCCCCGGCCATAGTTTTCCAAATTCTCAACCTGCTGGGTGAGGGCTTGTAGCAAGTAATCTATACCAGCAAACCAGATCTCCCACAGCTGGAGGCCGTGCTGCAAAAACAATTCACAGAGGTAGAAAAGTGGATCACAGATAACAAACTTTTTCTAATGACAACTGTAACAATGCTCTTTGGAACAGCACCTAAACTACATACACTGCAAAATCCCCATCTACATGTCAGGATAAAATCAAATGGCATGTTGACCACAGTCACTTCTCTCAAATATCTAGGTATGTGGTTAGACCCAAATCTATCCTTTGCCCCACATAGAAAAACACTCATCTAAACTTTACCCCAAACTAGGTGCCCTGTACAGAAACAAATCCTGCCTAAGTCCCACGTTAAGAAAGCAGATTGTACAACTAATGCTTATGCTGGCTATTGAATACGGAGATGTAGTGTATGCAGCTGCCCCACAAACACACCTTCAGAACCTTACTACATTGTATAACTCAATCTGCCGCATCATTGTGACATGTGACATGTTCCCAGCTTTTCTGGGAAGCTACCACCCTACCTGAATAGACTGCTTCCCCTAGCAGTTCCCTCATCCTATAACCTCCGATCCAGGACCTGCACCTTACTTGCGAGCTCCTTACTAGCATACCTTGGTACAGAATGCACCTGTAAACATGTAATATAGTAACTATATTCCTTACATATTTATTTTCCGTGTTAATTGGAATATATGTGTTTTGTTCTTAATATCTTGCATTTATTACTTTGTATTTCTATAACGACTGTAAAATTTCAATGCTCTTGAACCCAAGGACATACTTGAAAACGAGAGAAATCTCAGTGTATCCTTCCTGGTAAAATACTTTGCAAATAAATAAATAAGTGGTGGTGGCGAGAGCGCTGCTTGGAGTGAGCCTGTATGATGGATTCCTGTGCCTGCTGCTCCTCCTCCACTGCAACTATGCACTGCGTGAGGCCTAACATATCCTGCCTTATCTGCTAAATCTCACCAGTGAGGTAGAGACGCAGGACCCGGGAGATGGCTCAAGGTCATCCTTGGTAGGCTGGGAGCGGATCAGGTGGTGTAAGTCTGTTAACTGCTCCTAGCCGCTGCCAGAGGGGGCCGGGGAGTAAAGTGATGCAGATGCAATGGTAGCCACAATATTGGTCTCTCGTGGGCCACTGGTGCTCCCGTCTTTGGTGGGAGGAACTCGTGGATTCCAGCCTGAGGCGGGCGTTAACAGATCTCTTATATGCCGGGATTCGGCATGAGCCGTTTGCCTTGCCCATCGTGTTGGCAAATGACGATGTGCGGGTAATCGGCGAGATCTGGTGAGCTGATTTAGCACGCAGCCATGCAGATCGGAGGTCAAAACACACCCCTCAAATACATCCATCTTATTAAATGTCTGAGACCTATTTTCCAAATTAAGCTGTGCATATTCATGCAGATGTCTTGATATCGTATTGCCTATACAGCATACTTCACCCTGAGCCAGAACACTTTTTATCTTTCTCATCATTTTTTCCAGATCTTGCTATAGCAGTGAGTTTTATTACCGTCTCTGTGTATCTTTCTTAAAAAATTGTGATATATATTTCATTTGTAATTCATGCTTTTACCCTGCCAGTAGGGTTATAAGCGTTGAGGCTCCATATCTAGCCTCTTTCCTCCAGGCGCTCCCTCTTTTTTTCTGTTTTTTTTTAATGAGGGTTTAAAAAAAAAAGGCTTAAAAAAGCCTTGTTGCTCTAAAATAAACTAGGAAACCTAAAATCTTACTTAAAAAAATACCCAAAAATGCCTAAAATATCCTAAATAAATATATAACGTGACTTTTTGCTGCACGTGGAAAAATATTTAATAAAAACGGGAAATATTTTTTACATTGATACCTATGGGATTATTTTGAGTGGCTGGTATTTTCATTCTATTGTAGTAGTAATCCGTTTCAGATTTCGAAATAACTCATAAAAACAAAATACGAATCTACCCAAAATCCAAATTAACTCAAAAAAATGATAAATGAAGTGATCCGAGAAAACGAAATACAGAAAAAACAGAAAGCAAAGTGATTCTAAAAAATAAAACGTCCAAAATTTAATTCGGTCCGAAAATACAAATTGCGATAACATACAGAACGAAATGAAGAAAAAAACCAGAACGAATTGATCCGATTTGTTTGAAAGCGGAAAAAATAAAAACGGTATGAAAAATTCCGAAACTAAACAGAAATAAAGGACGTGCATATATCTACTGCAGAGACTTGTATCCTACCCCTATCCTTACATATATTAACACACACTGCTGATACATTGGTCTCATCGGTGAAAGAGATACTCTTTAGTGTTCAAAGAACCTGGTAAATATCCTGTGTCGGCGAGATATGCATTCCCTGCGTGAGATATACTTACATTAGATGCCCTGCTTTACCTAATAACCCTTTATTGTCATCAATAAGTGGATGGGGTGGCGGGATGGGTGTCACTCCAATATATGTAACTATTTAGGA
The DNA here is from genome assembly GCA_009667805.1 of Leptobrachium leishanense. NCBI lineage: Eukaryota > Metazoa > Chordata > Amphibia > Anura > Megophryidae > Leptobrachium > Leptobrachium leishanense. The sequence goes on along the minus strand of CM019071.1, from coordinate 26,555,505 downwards.
CCTATGAATTCAGACGGGAGGGGGGTAGACTTTACTGCCCTGAATTTACCCCTCATCTATCATCAATGAGTAGAAGAACATGGGAAAACACATCACAGCCATCACAATACGTAGTGAATCTGGGCCAGTGGCTCACATTAGATAACGAATACTTAAATAAACATTAATGAACAAATATCTGATGGTTCCAAATTATGAAAGGGTTTTTAATGTTGGGAATAGTGGCATGATGAGGAAAAAGCAGATAAATCGCCCTGGGTGGATAGGGCTACTTTATTTTCTGCGAAAAAACCTCATCTTCTTTGGTCTCTTCATTTTAAATTTCTTAAAGATCTTCTTTCTTTTCCGAAACTTCATCTTTGGCCTCTTGATTTTCAGCCTCTTAAAGATGTTCTTTCGCTTCTTAAACTTCAGTTTCCTTTTCTTCAGTCTGAGCTTTTGGAACATCTTTCTTTTCTTCAACTGTTTCAGATGGAGCTTTTTCAGTCTGAGCCTTTTAATTTTTAGCTTCTTTAACCTCTTCGTTCGTTTCTTCGTGGCCTCCAGGATCTTTTTGGAGGTCTTTTTAAGCTTCTTCACCACTTTCTTTTTCTTAAGCCCTTTCATTTTCTTTTTGAGCTTTTTAAGCCGTTTTTTTGCCACTTTCCCTGATTTTTTGACTTTTTTCCAGACTTTTTTCCTTTTGCCTTTTCCGACCACTTTCTTGATCTTTCTCTTTAGGCTTTTCGAGGTTCCACCTTCCTCGTCTGGAATTTCGGCAGCACGCTTTCTTTTCTGATCTTTAGGAGGGTCATGATAAGAAGCCTCTCTACCTTTCGGTTTCAAGGGCTTCTTATCTTCCTCATCCTCTTCATCAGGATTTTCCTCATCGTGCGCTTTTGGACGAGATCTTTTAAATAGCTTTTGAAGATGCTCCATCCATCGGTTGTCTCCATTCTGGGAGTCATCTTCGTCACTATCCTCGTCTTCGTCATCGCTCCATCTTGTTTGTCTCTTTCTACGAGCTAAAATGACAGCATTGCACAAAATTTAATTAAGTTAAAATATCTGAAATGCACATAATCTCATTCTACGGCTTCCTAATAACACATCCGATCACACGATAAATATTCCACTTAAGACTTCAGGGATCTATGTCAGATTTACACGGTGGTGGTAACTGCTACTTATGTTTCTTGCACAGATTATTCTGGTGAGGATCCTGATCTTTTATATTTGTAGTAAAAATTAAGGCTGAGCGGATATTTGTTCTCATTGTAACCTTCACATATGTTTACTAATCTGTGGCAGAGTAATCTTCATGGGCTTCACTGGAAAACAATGTTGGAGTCTATTAGCCAATGGCGTTAAGCCTGGATGTGTTTGCATTACCATTGGCTGTATACGTCCAGCAATTTTTTCAAAATCAATGAATCACTGGGGTACTTTGTATATGAAATGGTAATCCTAAAATTTAAATATATAGAAAATATATTAAAAAATAAGGTGTAAATCTTGTGCAAAGAATAAAATGATTAGAAATATGTAATCTGTAATAATGGTGTCCCAGTGGTAAATACTATTGACCAAATTCATTAATTCGAACTTTAAAACTCGTCCATTGGGAGAGCTTTTTAAATTGGCTCGTCTTACAAATTTTATATTCTGGCTTGACTGTAGCGCAGAAATTCATGTAAGTGCCCGTGTCCATTAACGATTGGTCAGTTTCATCAGCCAAAATTGTATTACTTTTGGGTTTTATTGTAATATACTTATGTTAAAACTGTTTTTGAAAAAAAATTAATCTCCTGTATAGAACAGCACAACTGGCAACATTTTAACTGTATAGTTTTCTTGGGTTATAGCAGTGAATTGAAAGGTGCCCGTAATATGAACTCCATGTTGGACACACTGGCTGTCCACATACCTTATTTATTAAGACATGTTGTGAAAACTTAGTTAAAATTCAAAGACAACTAGAACATCCATTAATACCTAATAATACCCCATGTTAGAACATGTCTTTTATAACCTACATGAAATATTTTTTTGCAAGTTATTTCACAAAGCTAATCATAAACCTTGATCTTGTAACTTAATACTTTGTTTCACTAATGTGTAATAAATTATTGTTCAATGTGACCTTTCATCCAAATCAATTCACCTTCACCTGCACTTAACGTAAAGTGAGCAAAACACCAATACTCCTCAAGGTAAATGTCATCACATGGACTAAAATGAGAATGTTATGTCATGTGATCAAAATGAGTTAAAACCTTAACATCTTATTGGAGTTGTAAGGGAATATAATTATAAGTTACCATAATTGCCGATATCCAGATAGGATTCAATGTCCTCTCGCTGTGTTCGGGCACGCTTCATTAAAATGACTTTCTTCAGTAGTCTCAGGGTTTTTTTGCTTTGCCAACAGCTAAAACAGAGAAATAGGCTCAGTCAGTAAGATCCTGAGGTCAGACCTTGTATAATTAAGGAAGGAGAGTGGATAGTAATATTTACTTATCCTACTACTATATCACATTTATACTCTTTCCAGTAAAGACATGGCAGCATTACTGGTACCGTATAGATAGTGGCGCAACATTATCTCATCACCTAGCGCCTGAAGAGCCTATGGTAAAAGGCCCCAAAGGCTGAATGTGAACATGGCAACGGCACACATGAAAAGTGGCTCGAAACATTCTGGTGCAAAGAAGTTACATAAAAGGACAGAAAGTAATTAAAAAATTGAATAATGATAGAAAATATTGAAATCCTTTGGAAAATAGCTAATATTTAAATATATCATTGCAATTGATGATTATTGTGTTTATGTAAACAAACTGCAATATTATTAAACACCGTTCTGCATTACTCCTGCAGAGAAATACATCAGAAAATGTCATCAGCTTATTGTGTTTTTTAGAGAAATTATTGCTGGGTAACAATTCTGAAGCGAAGGAGAAACTAAAAATGTTACATAAAACATAACTTGGAATCATGGAAAAACCAAAAAGTTCAATGTGACCCTAATCATTGTATTGGTTGCAAATACTTGTAATTGAAAACAATAATATTAGTAAAATCACGTCTGACTTACTAAACACAGGAGCCCAGGATCACACCTCCAAGGATCGAAATGCAGAAGATAAAGAACGAAGCGACAGTCAATATATCCATAATAAGATTCTTTGTCTTGGTTGAAAAGAGACCTAGAAGACAAAGAGCTTTAGATGCACAGAAGGACACGTGTACATTGATAATCTTTGTGTGTAATGCATTGGATATTATGATTACTGAAAGGCAGGGCAAAGGACACACGGAACCATTTTTTTCCCTGTATCTTTTAGCTGGTGGTGAGAGGAGACAACGGACCACGCTGCTCTCTGCGACCAGTAGGGGGGGCACAGAATATTTTTTAATCTGATATTTGTTGTATGTAAAACTGATAGAGCAAAAACACTTACTTTTTGGGGATGGTACCTTCTTTGACGCGCCATCTGCAAAAAAAAAAAAAAAGAGCAACATGGAATTTTTCGTTATAAGATGTACAAATATATTGAGTCAGATTATAAGAAGTAACAGCGAATGGAGGAGTGACTTTAATAAGTGCGGCTGTTGTATATTTACATTCACCTTTCTATTCCACTTTTTTGAAGCAGGGCTAATTATTTGTTGTTATGTAAAATTAAGTAATTCCATAAATATGAATAAAATGTATTCCTTACCTGTTTGGAAACAACCTCTTATCTTCGATAGCATTAGGGATCCTTATCAAAAATAGAAGAAAATGGGTAAATTATTACAATCTCACTAATGCAATAAGAGATCAGCAGAGGCTTCCCCACGCGGCTGGCGGAGCAGCACCTCACCAGGAACGTTGCCACTTATATAGAAAATATTCAATTGGTAATTGTATTGGTGTTTTAGCACATTTACCAAAATTCTTTAATTAATGGTAAACTTCCACATTTAAGTGATGGCTTCAATTAAAAACTGCAACACGTCCATATGTCTAATAATCACAGTCCTGACATTTGCCCTCCTCCCAGATTAATATCTGTCTGGAAAGATTTAGATATTTTAAGAGTAATTGTGCATAAAAAGATTGTGAGACTATTCTAAAAACTGTGTATATACGCGAAAGCGTTTTGCTTCCAGTAATTATATGTGATGTCATCCATTTACGTTGCATTGGGACAGGTGGGAAATGCGGCCCCAAAACTAGAGTGTATAGTATCGTTTAACACATTTATAATTAAATCCTGTTTTTCGGTTGAAGATTGTACCATGGAGGGGGGGTTGGATAAACCTTACAATTAAACTCCATATATTCTGGTTTATGAAGCACTTGCTTAGTAACTCATTACATGCTGGTGTAGAAGATGGACTTTACAGCACAACAGGCATGAAGTCAAAATGGTTTATTGTTTAATGGTTTATGAAGTGTTAAATGAATGTTTGTATGTGTAAATGGTGAGGTGAGCTGGGATCTCCTATTGTAGAAGCCGGGCATTCAATGGACAACACACAGATCAGATCTGGATATAGTTACTTTACCTTGTTTTCTAATCAGTCCAGTCCAGGAAGAATTGGATGTTACATTCTCTTCCAATTTTAATTCCACAAGAAGAACTCCATCAGAGCCTGCAAATTATAACGCAAAATATTTATTCAAATGAAATGTCTTTACATTGTTACATTTTGTACAGATATTAAAACAAAATTATATGCAATGAGTTACTTGAAGATATTGGAGCATTAATTCAGGGAAAAAGGATCACTTATTGGGTTACATTCATTACCACTATCCAGGAGAGGAGCCTTTTCGAAGCTCAGCAAAGGGAAAAACCCTTTACTGGCTTACGCGAACTGTAGTGACTAGCGACAGCTCTCACGCACTAGCCACAATATGTCACAAGACGCCCCTGTACCACCCATCGGCGTAGAGCTGACGTTTAGTAATTCCCGCCTATACACTCTCTACATTTCTGATATTGAGAAGTTGCAGTGTTTTGGGATATTTTATTAATTTCTCTTAACTTATGCAGTAGTAACAATTATAAGTTTAGCAGAGGAAACAAACCGAAACAAAAGTATCTCGTAAGAACTGCAAGTGAATTTATGTAAATACAATATATCTTTTTGAGCCAAATCGATTACATAAACTATGGATTACAGCCTAGCACCTCTACTTATAAGGAGAGAACCGCTCGGCTCTCGGCCAATGCCCCGATCCACCTCTCTGCTTTATTCCAGATTTAGCTAAATGTTTTACTGAAAATACTCCAACATGTATAAAACAAAGTAACTGGAGATCATGAGTTTATATAATGATGAATCCATTGTCTTCCCGTATAATAATACATAGTAATAGTATCAGAATAAATTAATGAATTACCTTCCAGTCTCCGTATGGGGAATCCGAATAAAACCAGACAGCAAGATGCTATCAGCAAAAGCATTAAGCACCTTGCCATCTCTGAAAATGATTTTTCAAATCGCAATGTAATAGTAGTCTACTCTCCTCGCTCACCAAACTCTCAAAACTCGCTATGCTCTCCAAGCTCTCGTGCCCTGCTTATATAAGTGCTGAAGTGACATCACAAAGGAGTAAGGTTCTAGAATGTGACATCACAATAAACTTGTTTACTGAAAGTAACGTGTCAACACAGTGTTTCTAAAGGGCTAATGAAATAAATTTATTACTGTAATATAAATAACAAGGTGGAAAGCCTGCCCAGAGGGCAGTCTATTGTGGATATATGCCCCAGCTCGTGGATATTGCCCCAGCTCATGGATATTGCCCCAGCACGGGGATACTGCCCCAGCACGTGGATACCGCCCCAGCACGTGGAAACCGCCCCAGCTTGTGGATACCACCCCAGCACATGGATATTTCCCCAGCTCGTGGATACCGCCCCAGCTCATGGATATTGCCCCAGCTCGTGGATACCGCCCCAGCACGTGGATACTGCCCCAGCACGTGTATATTGCCCCAGCTCGTGGATACCGCCCCAGCTCGTGGATATTGCCCCAGCCCGTGGATACCGCCCCAGCACGTGGATATTTCCCCAGCTCGTGGATACTTCCCCAGCTCGTGGATATTGCCCCAGCTCGTGGATATTGCCCCAGCTCGTGGATACTGCCCCAGCTTGTGGATACTGCCCCAGCACATGGATACTGCCCCAGCTCATGGATATTGCCCCAGCACGTGGATACTGCCCCAGCACGTGGATACCGCCCCAGAATGTGGATATTGCCCCAGCTCGTGGATACCGCCCCAGCTCGTGGATATTGCCCCAGCTCGTGGATACCGCCCCAGCTCGTGGATATTGCCCCAGCTCGTGGATACCGCCCCAGGACGTGGATATTGCCCCAGCTCGTGGATACTGCCCCAGAACGTGGATATTGCCCCAGCTCGTGGATACCGCCCCCCCAGCTCGTGGATATTGCCCCAGCATGTGGATACCACGCCAGCACGTGGATACCGCCCCAGCACATGGATATTGCCCCAGCTCGTGGATACCGCCCCAGCTCGGGGATATTGCCCCAGCTTGTGGATATTGCCCCAGCTCGTGGATACTGCCCCAGCACGTGGATACTGCCCCAGCACGTGGATATTGCCCTAGCTCGTGGATACTGCCCCAGCACGTGGATATTGCCCCAGCACGTGGATATTGCCCCAGCTCGTGGATACCGTCCCAGCACGTGGATACTGCCCCAGCACGTGGATACTGCCCCAGCACGTGGATATTGCCCCAGCTTGTGGATATTGCCCCCCAGCTCGTGGATATTGCCCCCAGCTTTTGGATTTTGCCCCCAGCTCGTGGATTTTGCCCCCAGCTCCTGGATATTGCCCCCAGCTCGTGGATTTTGCCCCCAGCTCCTGGATATTGCCCCCAGCTCGTGGATTTTGCCCCCAGCTCGTGGATATTTGCCCCCAAGCTCTCATGGATATGCCCCAGCTCAGACCCCAGAACAGACATGGGGCAGCAGTTCGAATGCTCTATCGGCATTCGGACAGCTGCCCCATGAGCTCCTTATACTTACCTTCCTGAGCGGTGAATGTTAAGTTTCCCTGCTTCCGCTCGTTGAAGGACCCAAGCTGCGGTCACGTGGGACTCCCACGTGGCCGCGGCTTGGGTCCTTCAGAGAGCGGAAGCGAGGGAAGTTTCCCTTCGCTGCTCGGCGGTTGGATGCGTGCGGCAGCCGGGTGGAGGCTGCGAGCGCAGCCTCTACCCGGCTGCTGTGTGCATCTTGTCACTGCCGCGGCGAGCGCACAGCCGGCTCATGCCGCGGCGGTTGCATGCGCACACAACCAACCGCCGCTGGTTGCGCGCGCATGCGCAGAGTAAGGCTTGGCGACGGACACGCCAAGCCTTACTCTAGTATAGTATAGATGTCACTCCATTAATGCCATGCAATTCTGTTAGGTTTGTGTAGAATACCTACAACACATAGAATTGCATGGCATTGATGGAGTGACATCATAGATTGTAACATCACAATAAACTTGTTTACTGAAAGTAACGTGTCAATGCAGAGTTTCTAAAGAATTAATGGAATTAATTTATAAATTTATGAAATGATTTGGTAGAATTATAGATTAACCCTTTCAGTGTCACACCGTTCTCACACTTTTAATGTAAAGCTGTGCACCACTGAAAGGGTTAATTTATAATTCTAGAAAATCATTTCATACATTAATAAATTCATTTCATTAGCCCTTAAGAAACACTGCGTTGACACGTTACTTTTAGTAAACAAGTTTATTGTGATGTCACAATCTATGATGTCACTCCATCAATGCCATGCAATTCTAACAGATATGTCTCCATAGAAACCGGTAATCGTGACATATATCACATCATAACAAGAAATTTGAAATATTTCTATCAGTACAAAATGCACTTTTTTGCAAATGGCAGTTCATTTAGTTTTAGTTAATATCTATATGAAAGCGACACATAAAGGCCCCTCTTATTTCATATGTTAAGTTTACTTTGTTTTGGTTTGTTTCCTTTGCTAAAGAATCTCATTTGAACTGCAAATCTATTTTCCTTACTTACTATTTAACTGCATCAGCTGTTTATGAGCCAAATCTAATACATAAAAACCATGGATGATAGCCTAGCACCTCTACTTCTAAGGAGAGAACCGCTCGGCTGTCGACCAATGCCTCGATCCACCTCTCTGCTTTATTCTAGATTTAGCAAAATGTTTTACTGAAAATACTTCAACATGTATAAAACAAAATAACTGGAGATCATGAGTTTATATGATGATGAATCCATTGTCTTCCCGTATAATAATACATAGTGATAGTATCAGAATAAATTAATGAATTACCTTCCAGTCTCCGTATGGGGAATCCGAATAAAACCAGACAGCAAGATGCTATCAGCAAAAGCATTAAGCACCTTGCCATCTCTGAAAATGATTTTTCAAATCGCAATGTAATAGTAGTCTACTCTCCTCGCTCACCAAACTCTCAAAACTCGCTATGCTATCCAAGCTCTCGTGCCCTGCTTTTATAAGTGCTGAAGTGACATCACAGAGGAGTAAGGTTCTAGAATGTGACATCACAATAAACTTGTTTACTGAAAGTAACGTGTCAACACAGTGTTTCTAAAGGGCTAATGAAATAAATTTATTACTGTATGAAATGATTTTCTAGAATTATAAATGAACCCTTTCAGTGTTGCACAGCTTTACATTAAAAGTGTGAAACGGTGCGACACTGAAAGGGTTAATCTATAATTCTACCAAATCATTTTTATAAATGACATGCCTCTTAGTAGGTATATTAAGACCCCCTGCATTAATGTAGCAATTCGGCAATGGTTGATGATGAAAGGCCATGTAGGGATTGAATAGTGCAGAAACAATGCTGTGTCTGGGGGTGGGGACAGGGAGCCAAGGACCGAGAGAAATGCTCTAAAAGGGGAGAGGAGGAAAGGGAAATCAATACTGCGCAACAGTATACGACAGGATATTTTGCACACACCAATAGTAACAGACAGCGATAACCAGACAGGGACACAGAGCAAGAGTAGTCGTACAAACAGAAACGGGTCTGCAACGTAAAGACACTTGTACTGCGCTATGGTATATGTGGCAGGGTCTGAATAGCACACACCAGCAGCAGCAGCAGGAGGCAAACAATACAGGCAAGGAGTATAGAGAAAGAATGGTCAAATCGAGGCAGAAATTGGCAATAAATCGGGTAGTCAGACATAAACAGGGTCAGTAACGATATGCAAACTGTTTCACAGTGTAGCGATGCGGGGATGAAAGTCCACGGCATGGCAAGGCTTCAGTGTGCGCGCTCATGATCTAAAGGATGGCGCCGCCGCCTCCTCATGCAGGGCCCCGCCCCCTGAGCGAGCATAGATACGCCAGGTGCTGCCGGAGCTGCTGCCACCCGGCCAGGCAGCGGAACAGCTCCTCAAGGGTCCCCCTGCACGCCTCCCGGGATCCTGGACGTCACATAACCCGAAAGAAAAAGAAAAACCTATCAGAATGACGTGCTCAGTCAAACCCCACCTGAAAACAGAGAAACGTCACCAGTGCAGACTTATGCAAGCATCACATATCCCGGATAACCTCAGAGGGACAACAAGTCACAGGGCAGCTGCTCTGGCCAGACACGGCTCTGTGTGCCCTCTTGAAGAGACGGTCCCTTGGGATCCTTTATGTGGTGTAGTTGTGCTGGCTGCCAATGGGGGGAAGTGGGCTTTTCTTTTGGCGGTTGGCTGTTTACAGTTGGTCGTCCAATTTGTCTGGCAGTTGAGGCTGACTAGAGACGCAGCCAGTTGCAGTTATAGGGAACCTGTATGCTTAGTTGTTAATAAACCTATTAATGAAAACCCAAGACGTATCGTATTATCCAGAACACTACAGTGGCGACGAGGCTGTTGGATCTTCATGATGGCGCTGATTGGCACTCTGCATGATTTTAATCCAGTCACTGACTCTTGGATCTCTTGGGTGGAAAGGTTTGAACAGTATCTCCCTGCTATTGGCATTTTGGAGACCAAACAGGTAGCAGTGTTCCTCACAGCGATTGGAGCGAAGGTGTACGACACAGTCAGAGATCTCCTGTATCCAGAGAAACCTGCAAGCAAGCTATTAGCTGTGTTAGTTGCTTTACTGCGGGCCCACTATCAGCCACTAGGGATGAGTCGAACACCCCCCGAGTTCGGTTCGAGCCCGAACTTCCCATTTGTTGGGGACCGAACCCGAACCCGAACTCCCATGCAAGTCAATGGGGCTGAAAATTTGGTTTTTTAGAGTGCCCTCCAAGAGGGAATATATGCTACATATTTGCCATAAAAGGTGTATGAGGGTCCGGGTAGTGCCCTGGGGGACAGGAAACAAGAAAAAAAAAGTAAAACAAAAAAGTTTTTAAAACTTTTAAAGGTATAAATATCCACTTCCAAAGATTGAGGATGTTTTTGCGACTTTGGCCGGCGGACAGCAGTTCACCAAGCTCATTGACCATCTGTCATGGAACTGACGTAGCGCTCCCCAAGTCAAACCCCAAGACTTTTATTTCCATGGCGAAAACCCCAAAAGACATAGACCGTTGCTTTGAGGAAGACCTTATGTTCATTTATATTGTGTGGTTTTAAATATGTTTTACATCGTTTGGTTTTAGTTTAATTTAGTTTAGTGAAAAATGACATAGCTTTGGTTTTAAAATACTATATTCCTGTAGGTAAATGTGTCTTTGTATAAAACAGTAAACAAGCTTTGCTGTTGTGTAAATTATGCGTCAGGGATTTTCCCCATTATCTAAGTACATGTTTAATTTAAGGGATCTCTGATAGAGTGTGTGTTTAATCTGATGTGCTGGAACAATAGATGTACAAACGTTATGTGGACTGAAGGCTAAGAGAATGTGAAGAATGTTGATTGTAAATAACTGCCATACCTCATTGTATGGATAGGCTCCTAATTAGTATGGGTATGCAAATTATGACTGTTGTACTTGAGCATAAATAGTGGCGTTGTTCATTAAAGGATTCAGATCATCTGAGTGTTTGAAACATACAGCTCTGCCTGGTGTTGTCATTTCACGTCGGCTATATCTCACCACTACCCAGGAACGGGTCATTCTAACTCCGCAGCAGAACCTCGATTCGCCGCGCCGTTGCGCCACCTTGAATTGGTACCTCGGGATACCGCAACCACCCCGAATCGGGACCTCGACGCAGCGCCGTGCCTGCATCTTCAAGGAGACTCTACTGAACCGCGGTTCGCCACGCAGACCGTCTCCAGCCTTTCAATGGTCAGTAGATCCGCTGCCCGAGACGCCGAGTGCCGTGCCACTCGGTAGTCGGGCGGATTTCCACCGTGGGTGCCCCATCTACTCTCCAGATCTCCACCGCCACGTGGTCTTCTACCCAAGCCGCTCAAGACGCCGGGTGCCGTGCCACTCGGTAGTCGGGCTTGGCAACACCAAAGAGGGGGTCAGATAGAGCAGGACCGCAGGCGGATACTCAATTCCGTCACATTGGTGGCAAGCGGTGGGATAGCTCTCTGCACCCCCCAAGAAGACCCTCGCCATGGTGATGTACAGTCACTACACCAGGGACACCCTACGTGGCATGTTGGAGAATCGGGGAGGAAATCCCGGCAACAAAAATAAGAAAACCCTGGTGAAGGAGCTTCACAGGATGGACCAGCAACTGATAAGCGTCCCCAACCCCGTAGAACCCTGGTTCGAGGTTTACAGCACGCCTGGAGCTTCATCCAAGGAATCTACACCCCTCAGCGATACCTCTTTTGTGATTTACAGCGTGCCTGGGGTTGTAATTGAGGACACCGCACATCCCAGCGACCCTTGGATGGAGGCTTACAGCTCGCCTGGAGCTGCATCCGAGGACGCCACACCCCCCAGCGATACCTCTTTTGTGATTTACAGCGCGCCTGGAGTTGTAATTGAGGACACAGGACCCCCGTCCATAAGAGACCGGTTCCAGCGAAGAGTAAGGAGGGCGATGGCCCAGGCCCAGGCGGATGCACCTGGTACCTGGCAGGACGAGCACTGGTGGAAAGATTTTGTCCGCCAGGAGATGTGGAACGAAGCCATTCAACAGGAGGAGGACTGCCCTGAAGAAGCCCTTCCCACTTATACGGAGAGGTACGAGCACCAGTGGTACTTACGGGTGCCCTTTTTGGGAGCACAGCCCCGAGAGGAATGGCTGACGGAGCTAGGCGAACTGGTCCAGAGCGAAATTATACTGGACACCAGCTACAGAGCCCTCCAGTGGTTTACGTCCCAACTAATGCCCAGCACAGCAGACAGCGGCCCAACAAAAGGCTTCGACTACGGCGGCACAGGGCTGCTGTATACAAGGATGGGCAAAGACCCCGGTTTTGGGGACGACACAGAGTGGCGGCGGGAACAACTCCTGGACCTCCGGTATGAGGAACTGGAAGACCTTGACGATGACCGTGAGGCAGAGGAACTGGAGTTTCTGGTTGAGCAGGAATGGGAGCTCGAAAAGGCCTACAAAAGGCTGTTCGACGACGCTCCACAGCTAGGCCTGAGCCCCATTACCTGGGACTGTCTAGCGGAAGAAGCAGACAGCCCAAGTGACACTGAAGTATTGGAGCCCGAGATGCTCCCATGGGTCCCCGTCGGGACCACAGTAGATGAGCCGGCCAGCTCAGAAGAAGCACGGCAGGTGCCAAGCGACCAGAATGGGCCGCGTAAAGGGTCCGAGTGGCCCAGTGAGGAAGTTATCCTCCCACCCCCGCAAGAAGACACTGTGGCAGTGTCCGTTTACCCAGCAGAAGAGCTGGCAACGGGGCAGAGTGCCGCTGGCCTCTGCCCACCCTCCCTCGTCTGCCCCGAGGAGCAGAAGGAGGATTTCCCCGAGCTGCTTATCACGCAGCCGCTTACCCCATCCAACCCCCTGGACTTTGTTCCTGTACCCACCTCCCCAGCAGAAGAGCTGGCAACGGGGCAGAGTGCCGCTGGCCTCTGCCCACCCTCCCTCGTCTGCCCCGAGGAGCAGAAGGAGGATTTACCTGAGCTGCTTATCCCGCAGCCGTTGACCCCATCTGACCCCCTGGACTTTGTTCCTGTACCCACCTCCCCAGCAGAAGAGCTGGCAATGGGCAGAGTGCCGCTGGCCTCTGCCCACCCTCCCTCATCTGCCCCGAGGAGCAGAAGGAGGATTTACCTGAGCTGCTTATCCCACAGCCGTTGACCCCATCCGACCCCCTGGACTTTGTTCCTATACCCACCTCCCCAGCAGAAGATCTGGCAATGCGGCAGAGTGCCGCTGGCCTCTGCCCACCCTCCATCATCTGCCCTGAGGAGCCGAAGGAGGATTTACCCGAGCTGCTTATCCCGCAGCCGTTGACCCCATCCAACCGCCTGGACGTCATTCCTGCACCCGCTTCCCCAGCAGAAGAGCTGGCAACCGGACAGAGTGCCGCTGGCCTCTGCCCATCCTCCACCATCTGCCCTGAGGAGCAGAAGGGGGATACCCTCGAGCTGCTTATCCCGCAGCCGCTTACCCCATCCAACCCCCTGGACTTTGTTCCTGTACCCACCTCCCCAGCAGAAGATCTGGCAATGCGGCAGAGTGCCGCTGGCCTCTGCCCACCCTCCATCGTCTGCCCTGAGGAGCCGAAGGAGGATTTACCCGAGCTGCTTATCCCGCAGCCGTTGACCCCATCCAACCGCCTGGACGTCATTCCTGCACCCGCTTCCCCAGCAGAAGAGCTGGCAACCGGACAGAGTGCCGCTGGCCTCTGCCCATCCTCCACCATCTGCCCTGAGGAGCAGAAGGGGGATACCCTCGAGCTGCTTATCCCGCAGCCGCTTACCCCATCCAACCCCCTGGACTTTGTTCCCGTACCCACCTCCCCAGCAGAAGAGCTGGCAACGGGGCAGAGTGCCGCTGGCCCCTGCCCACCCTCCATCGTCTACCCTGAGGAGCAGAAGGAGGATTTACCCGGGCTGCTTATCCCGCAGCCGTTGACCCCATCCGACCCCCTGGACTTTGTTCCCACACCCGCTTACCCAGCAGAAGAGCTGGCAACGGGGCAGAGTGCCGCTGGCCTCTGCCCACCCTCTCTCGTCTGTCCCGAGGAGCAGAAAGAGGATACACCCGGGCTGCTTATCCCGCAGCCACTGACCCCACCGGAGATGGAGGACGCCATTCTCCTGCCCGGGGACCCTTCCTCGGCCTTGAACCTCCCAGCCGACGCGCTGGCAATGGGGCAGAGCCTGTTTCAACTCTGCCCATCTCCACACCCCTTTGGCCCGGAGGCCCCATGCAGCCACTGTTTTTTCCAACGGCTGACCAGGGCACTCGGGGCGCGTGCATTTAGCACCCGTTTTTCCCGTGTGCGCGATACCTCTGGAGGTGGTACAGGCGGTACCCCTCCCCGACCACAGGACCCTTATTCCGGAGGGGGTACCCCCAAAGATTTGTACCCCCAACACGCCAGGCACTGCCGCAAGGACAAATGGAGAAGCCTGGTGGCTCGCCTCCTCCCAACAGACTATGGACCCAGGTATGGACTATTGCTCCAACGACCCCGCGTCGACCCGTTGGGGTCCAACTGTGGCCGTCGGACTCCTTTGGGGAGGGGAGATATGTCATGGAACTGAAGTAGCGCTCCCCAAGTCAAACCCCAAGACTTTTATTTCCATGGCGAAAACCCCAAAAGACATAGACCGTTGCTTTGGGGAAGACCTTATGTTCATTTATATTGTGTGGTTTTAAATATGTTTTACATCGTTTGGTTTTAGTTTAATTTAGTTTAGTGAAAAATGACATAGCTTTGGTTTTAAAATACTATATTCCTGTAGGTAAATGTGTCTTTGTATAAAACAGTAAACAAGCTTTGCTTTTGTGTAAATTATGCGTCAGGGATTTTCCCCATTAACTAAGTACATGTTTAATTTAAGGGATCTCTGATAGAGTGTGTGTTTAATCTGATGTGCTGGAACAATAGATGTACAAACGTTATGTGGACTGAAGGCTAAGAGAATGTGAAGAATGTTGATTGTAAATAACTGCCATACCTCATTGTATGGATAGGCTCCTAATTAGTATGGGTATGCAAATTATGACTGTTGTACTTGAGCATAAATAGTGGCGTTGTTCATTAAAGGATTCAGATCATCTGAGTGTTTGAAACATACAGCTCTGCCTGGTGTTGTCATTTCACGTCGGCTATATCTCACCACTACCCAGGAACGGGTCATTCTAACTCCGCAGCAGAACCTCGATTCGCCGCGCCGTTGCGCCACCTTGAATTGGTACCTCGGGATACCGCAACCACCCCGAATCGGGACCTCGACGCAGCGCCGTGCCTGCATCTTCAAGGAGACTCTACCGAACCGCGGTTCGCCACGCAGACCGTCTCCAGCCTTTCAATGGTCAGTAGATCCGCTGCCCGAGACGCCGAGTGCCGTGCCACTCGGTAGTCGGGCGGATTTCCACCGTGGGTGCCCCATCTACTCTCCAGATCTCCACCGCCACGTGGTCTTCTACCCAAGCCGCTCAAGACGCCGGGTGCCGTGCCACTTGGTAGTCGGGCTTGGCAACACCAAAGAGGGGGTCAGATAGAGCAGGACCGCAGGTGGATACTCAATTCCGTCACACCATCATCCTCCTCATTGACCAGGAAGACTCGGAAGCTAATGCCGACCTCCAACCTACGCTGCATGGGCTCCCTTATCCTGCAAAGCCTGGCAAAGGACCCCAGGATTTGTGCTATCAAGGAGAGGAATCATTACTGGTTGGCAAGCCTTCTTGATCCACGATACAAGGGTAAAGTTGCAGCGCTCATCCTGCCCGCACAGAGGGAGGACAGGATGAAAAAACTTAAGGACGCTCTAAAGCGACACTTGTGTAACACCTTTCCAGGCACTGGTAGGTTACCAAGTGATGACACAGGTGCTTCTGAGGCTGAGGCTGCGGATGATCAGACGAATAGAGGTGAAGGCCAGGGCCGCTTGACTGATGCCTTTTAAATTTTTTTAGTCCACAACGGCCAGGGACGTCAAATGTAGGCACCCATTGCCAGCATCTTCACCGTATGGTGCAGGACTACCTAGGGGCAAAGGCAGACCTGGCTACCTTTCCAGCAGATGATCCACTGGCTTACTGGGTGTTGAGATTGGATCACTGGCCAGAACTTAGCCAATATGCTATGCAGCTACTAGGTTGCCCTTCATCCAGCGTGCTTTCTGAAAGGACGTTCAGTGCCGCTGGAGATTTTGTCACAGACAAAAAGAGTGCGTCTGTCCACCGACTCTGTAGACCGGCTGACATTTATAAAAATGAATCAGTCCTGGATCAGCAGCCATCACTCCCCTGATGCTGAATGCTGATGTAACTGAATAGATCGGGGATCTCTTCTACATTCCCAAAGCCTCCACCACATCACTCTTCCACAACACAACAGAGGGGTTACTGTATGATGGCACTGTCTGCCACCAAAGGCACAATATTTGAGTGCACTGACGCCTTTACCAGATTCATATCTTTTTAATATAGGACTGCATGGTCCACCCCTGCACTCTTCCACAATACCACAGAGGGGTTACTGTATAATGGCACTTGCTATAATTTAAATTTTTTGGACCGCGGGGTCCAACCCTGCACTCTTCCAAAATACCACAAAAGGTACCACAAAAGGGTTACGGTGTGAAGGCACTTGCTGCCATGAAAGGCACAATATTTGGGTGCACTGACGCCTTTACCAGATTTATATCATTTTTATTTTTTGGAATGCAGGATCCAACCCTGCACTCTTCCACAATACCACAGAGGGGTTACGGTGTGACGGCACTGTTGCCGACACTAAAGGCCCAATTTTAAAGCACCTATTGTTACTTTCATCCAAAGCCTGCATAAGTTTCACCATAATTTAGCCAAAAAATCACTAAACTTGTTCTGTGCGTCCTAAATGGTCTCCTCTTTTAAAACAGACTACCGCCCTAAGCAGTTGTTTATGAATAAATTAAATGAAAAACATTTACCGTCATTTGAAATGTCATTTTTTTTTTCAAATGTTTCTATACATCCTACAAATCCGCCACTTCACGGGCAGGTTATGGGGTCCTCCTAGGCACGATATTCGAAGGAATGTTTTGTTTTTATTTTTAACCCTTATTTCATGGAAAACTCACTGTCCCTTTAAAAACTTTTTTTAAAACTTTTTGTCCTGGTTTCCTGTCCCCCAGGGCACTACCAGGACCTCCATTTACCTTTTATGGCAAATATCTTGTATATATAAGCCCTCTTGGAGGGCACTTTAAAAACCAAAATTTTGACTCCCATTGACTGGCATTGAGTTCGGTTCGTGTTCGCGTTCGAACTCGAACTTACGAAATTGTTCGAGTTCGAATGCGAACTGAACACGAGGGTGTTTGGCTCATCCTTACTATAGTGGCCCCGGCCCTTGTTTTCCAAATTCTCAACCTGCTGGGTGAGGGCTTGTAGCAAGTAATCTATACCAGCAAACCAGATCTCCCACAGCTGCAGGCCGTGCTGCAAAAACAATTCACAGAGGTAGAAAAGTGGATCACAGATAACAAACTTTTTCTAATGACAACTGTAACAATGCTCTTTGGAACAGCACCTAAACTACATACACTGCAAAATCCCCATCTACATGTCAGGACAAAATAAAATGGCATGTTGACCACAGTCACTTCTCTCAAATATCTAGGTATGTGGTTAGACCCAAATCTATCCTTTGGCCCCACATAGAAAAACACTCACCTAACTTTACCCCAAACTAGGTGCCCTGTACAGAAACAAATCCTGCCTAAGCCCCACTTTAAGAAAGCAGATTGTACAACGAATGCTTATGCCGGCTATTGAATACGGAGATGTAGTGTATGCAGCTGCCCCACAAACACAACTTCAGAACCTTACTACATTGTATAACTCAATCTGCCGCATCATTGTGACATGTTAAAGGAGCTTAACTGGCCGTTGCTGGAATCTAGACGCACCCTTCACCTTTCCAACCTGGTATTTAAGAGTTTTTCTGGGAAGCTACCACCCTACCTAAATAGACTGCTTCCCCTAGCAGTTCCCTCATCCTATAACCTCCGATCCAGGACCTGCACCTTACTTGCGAGCTCCTTACTAGCATACCTCGGTACAGAATGCACCTGTAAACATGTAATATAGTAACTATATTCCTTACATATTTATTTTCCGTGTTAATCTGTATATTTGTGTTTTGTTCTTAATATCTTGCATTTATTACTTTGTATTTCTATAACGACTGTAAAATTTCAATGCTCTTGAACCCAAGGACATACTTGAAAACGAGAGAAATCTCAGTGTATCCTTCCTGGTAAAATACTTTGCAAATAAATAAATAAATAAGTGGTGGTGGCGAGAGCGCTGCTTGGAGTGGGCCTGTATGATGGATTCCTGTGCCTGCTGCTCCTCCTCCACTGCAACTATGCACTGCGTGAGGCCTAACATATCCTGCCTTATCTGCTAAATCTCACCAGTGAGGTAGAGACGCAGGACCCGGGAGATGGCTCAAGGTCATCCTTGGTAGGCTGGGAGCGGATCAGGTGGTGTAAGTCTGTTAACTGCTCCTAGCCGCTGCCAGAGGGGGCCGGGGAGTAAAGTGATGCAGATGCAATGGTAGCCACCATATTGGTCTCTCGTGGGCCACTGGTGCTCCCGCCTTTGGTGGGAGGAACTCGTGGATTCCAGCCTGAGGCGGGCTTTAACAGATCTCTTATGTCACGGAATGGTTCAGCACCCTCAGCCAGGGGCGGTGCACAGTGACAGTGATATGGCCATGGACAATTAGGTGCGGTGGCACGCACGGAGTTTTGAAGTACGTTTATTTAGATGTGGTTATGTGTGGTGTAATAAAGTGTCCCCGTTTGTGTTGTGAAATGTATTCCCTTTGTCTGCCTTGCCCGCCGCCATTTTCCGATTGCCTCGTGGCCGTTATCAGATTCTTCGAATCGGAAAATGGCCAATTCGAACCATCCGGTTCGAATCGTAAAATGGCCGATTCGGACCATCCGGTCCGAATCGGCGACTCCCCGAACTGTAACGGCCAATGGGTCCTGGGAGGGCGGGCAGGGATCCCCATTGTATTCATAATTTGTGAAAAGTTGATAAATGCCTGAGCTGTGAATAATAAACCCAGATTTACCAGTGCATCCAGCCTCGACTGATGTCTTTATTTCTCCGCCATACTTTATCGTCTGAGTATCCCCCGAGGTCTCAGGGTACGGCGTCCAACTAGATCCGAACCGAACCGAGCGCTCTGTGCCTGCATCTCGCATCAGGACAGAGGCGCAGCGTATGGTGTTCGGTTCCCAGACTATTAGCCCGAGATCCGATCCGAAGGGCGCGGCCGTGTACCGCGCTTCGGTATTGCAAGAGACCGCGGTAAGATCCGAATACTCTGCCGATCCCGCAAGATCCGAAGCTACATCCATCTGAGATCCGAAAAGTCCTCCGCAATCAGATCCGAATATTCCGCCGGAAAAGATCCGATCTCCGGAATCGGCCGGTCGGCTGCAGACGTACTCCACACCCACGAGGTCAGTGAACCAGCTGCTCGGGACGCTGAGTACCGTATGGCTCAGTGGTCGGGCTGGTTCTAGGCAGGGGTCCCCTCCACCACCCGCTAACCCTTCCCCAGGGTCACGCCAGGTCGCACGAGACGCCGAGTGCCGCGTCACTCGGTAGTCGGGCCAGCGGTAAGCGCCGGGGCCACGCAGATAGAGCACACCCGCAGACGGACAACATCCCATTCCGTCATACTGGTGGCAGCGGTGGGATAAGCTCTCTGCAGGCCCTAGGGGACCCTCATCATGACCGGGTACAGTGCCTACAAACGGGACGTCCTGCGTGGCATGCTGGAGAACCGGGGAGGCGCCCCGGGCTCCAAGAGCCGGGAGGCCATGACGGAGGAGTTAAGGAGGATGGACCAAGAGGCGGCGTTCGCAGCGTTGCCCGCTGACATAGCGCCGGCAACCGTCCCCGCCGAGCCCGAAGACAGCGACTTTTGTCGGAAGATGCGAGAGCGGATCTTTATGATGGGTCCGGCCCCATCGGAGGCTGAGATGCGGAGTCTGGTCCGAGAACTCGGCCAGGAAGAGGAGCGTGAGAGAGAGAGAGAGCGAGCGCATGAGCTACGGCTGGCTGAGGTGCGAAGCCGACGGAGTAGCCGTTCCCCTTCGGACCGTTCCACCGGGCGCAAAGTGCCTTTTCAGGCGTTCAAGGAGTTCCGGGAAGCAGAGGAGGAGATAGAGAGTTACCTCCAGGACTTCGAGCGCCTGTGCCGAGTGCACGAAGTGCACCGTGCCGACTGGGTGAGGATCTTGGCGTGTAAACTGACCGGTCGGGCCGCCGAGGCTTATCGCACGGTGCCAGACGAAGAGGCCACCAGTTACTCGCACGTTAAGCAGGCGCTGCTGAGCAGGTTCGCTGTGACCCCTGAAGCCAGCCGGGTGAAGTTCCGGAACTCTCGCCGGCCCAATGGCACCACTCACGTGGAGTGGGCCCATCGGTTGCAGCGGGACTTGCGCACCTGGTTCTCGGGTAGCAGAGCGGAGACGGTAACGGAGATTACCCAGCTGCTGCTGCTCGAGCAGTTTTTCGAGCACACCCCCTCCGCTATCCGGGAGTGGGTGCGTGACAAGAAGCCCCAGACAGTGCAACAAGCGGCTACCTGGGCAGACGAATACACGGACACTCGGAAGATGTCCGGTGGGGAGTGATCCCTGGCCGTCCGCCCAGCGCTACCCGCTCCACCACCTCCACCACCCCCACCACCGGCGGTCCGGACGCCGGCAGCACGGCCCCCCAGCCGGCCCAACAACATGGCTATTGTCCGGTGCTACGGGTGCAACCAGGAGGGGCACTACAAGCAGTATTGCCCCAACCGACCGGAGTCGACCCGACCGGCCGCCAGGCCATCGTCGACGGTCCATTGCTGCGACGCCGAAACTCCGTGGCCGGAGGCCCCGGAGGAATGGGAGCAGCTACACGAGGCCGACCCCGTGCAAGCCGCCGCGGACGACAACCGTCGTCACCACCGTCAGGCGGTGTGGATAAACGGGCGGCCCGCGGAGGGGCTGCGGGACTCCGGGGCTACCATTACCCTGGTCCGGCCTCACTTGATTCCGCCGAGCGACCGTCTGCGAAGCACCGTTGCAGTACGGGTGGCGGGAGGGAAGGTGCTCCGGCTCGAGACGGCCCGGTTTCACCTGGACTGGGGGAACGGGGAGAGGGAGGTGAGGGTGGGGTTGTTGAAGCAACTGCCGGCCGAGGTGCTCCTGGGTAACGACCTGGAGCGGCTAGTCTCCGCTTACTCCACAGATGCAGCTACCCCAGTAACCACTAGGCAACAGAGCCAGCGCCACGACAGGGGCACTCCGAACGGGACCCAGGTGAGATCTCAACCAAAACCTCCCCGACCTCCCAAACCTCCCCGACCTCCCAAACCTCCCCGACCTCCCAAGCCTCCCCGACCTCCCAAACCGCCCCGACCGCCCAGACTTCCCAGACCGCCATCACCTCCCATGTCCCAACAGGTCCCGACCCTTCCCTTCCCACCTGACCTCCTTTCCCCGTGGAGTACCCCGGAGACGCTTCGCCACCAGACCCAGACCGACCCCACCCTACAGTGCTACTGGGACCGAGCCGGTCAGGGCCTGGACGACCAGAGAAAGGACAAGATAGAGTGGGAGGATGGGCTGCTTTACCGGTACACCGTGAGGGAGGGGGCCAAGAAGAGGCAGGTCCCGCAGAAGCAGTTGGTGGTGCCTCAGGGCCCTAGGCAGGAACTTCTGCGCTTGGCCCATGACATTCCGCTTGCAGGTCATCTAGGGCAGACGAAACCCGGCACAGGTTGGCGCGCGCGTTTTTCTGGCCCCGCCTTAGCGAAGACACCCGCGACTATTGCCGCACCTGCCCAGTTTGCCAAAAAACTGGGAAGGCCGGGGATCACCCGAAAGCGCCCCTGCGGCCCATGCCCATCATTCAGGAGCCCTTTAGCCGGGTGGCGGTCGACATCATTGGGCCATTGCCGCGGCCCAGTGCCACCGGTAAAAGGTACATCCTTACCGTAGTGGATTATGCCACCCGGTACCCCGAGGCTGTGGCCTTGGCCAACATCCAGGCGGACACCGTAGCGGACGCGCTCCTACGGGTGTTCACGAGGGTGGGGTTTCCCCGAGAAATCCTATCCGATCAGGGTACCCAGTTCACCGCTGAGCTCACCCAGCAGCTCTGGCGTCTCTGTGGTGTTAGGGCGCTGCACAGTGCCCCGTATCACCCCCAGACAAATGGGCTGTGCGAGCGGTTTAATGGGACCCTGAAGCCGCTCATTCGGGCCTTTGTGCACGAAAGCAGGGATTGGGAGAAGTATCTTCCCCACCTGCTGTTCGCCTACCGGGAGGTTCCTCAGGAATCCACCGGTTACTCCCCCTTTGAGCTGCTGTATGGGCGCTAGGTGCGAGGACCGCTGGATCTGGTTAGGGCTCAGTGGGAGGGGGAACAGGAGGAAGATGGGGTTCCTGTGTTGGATTACGTCTTGAAGCTCCGGGAGCGCTTGGCGGAACTCGCGGGGTTCGTGCAGGAGAACATGGAGACGGCCCAAGCTCAGCAGAAGGCGTGGTACGACCGCGCTGCTTGCAATCGCTCGTTCTGCGTGGGGCAGAAGGTTCTGGTGCTGAAGCCACAGCGGCAGAACAAGCTGCAGGCAGCCTGGCAAGGTCCCTACAAGGTGGTAACCCAGCTGGGGGATACCACCTATGTGGTTGTTAGCTGCGCGGACACCAGAATCCAGCGGACGTTCCACGTCAATATGCTGAAGGCCTTCCATGAGCGGCCGGAGACGGTGGACGCCATATGCGCGCCGGCTGCCGAGGAGACGGAACCATTTCCGTTGGAGGAACTTCCGGGGGTAGCCAAGCAGCCTTCCGGGGTGGATCAGGTGCAGCTGGGGGAGGAGTTAGGACCCGAGAAACAGGCGCAGGCGCGGCAGCTGCTTCTCGACTACCGGGGGTTTTCTCGGCTCTCCCGGGATACACTGACCAGGCCATCCATCAGGTGGACACGCCCGGTCAGAGACCCCTTCGGCAACCTGCATACCGGCTCCCGGAAGCGGTCCGCGAGTCCATGCGGGCCGAGATCCGGGAGATGCTGGAGCTGGGGGTCATTGAACCGTCGGCCAGTCCATGGGCGTCGCCCGTGGTCCTGGTGCCCAAGAAAGACGGTACCACCAGGTTCTGCGTCGACTATCGGCGGATAAATGACTGTACCATTACAGACGCTTATCCCATGCCCAGAGTCGACGAGTTGCTAGACCAGATCTCTCGGGGTCATTTTCTGACCACGGTGGATCTGTGCAAGGGGTATTGGCAGATTCCCCTTGCCGAGGAGGCGACCCCGAAGTCGGCCTTCATCACCCCGTTCGGCTTGTACCAGTTTCGAGTCATGCCGTTCGGGATGAAGAACGCCCCTGCTACCTTCCAGCGGTTAATCGATCGCCTCCTCGATGGCCTCCAGGGATTCGCTTGCGCATACCTGGATGACATAGCCATCTATAGCCAGACCTGGGAGGAACACCTGGACCATGTAGGGACTGTCCTGGGCCGGATTAGAGACGCCAACCTGACCCTGAAGCCGGAGAAATGCAAAGTGGGGATGGCCGAAGTGCAGTATCTGGGCCACCGGGTGGGGTGCGGGATACAACGGCCAGAGCCCGCTAAGATAGAGGCTATCCTAGATTGGCCCACCCCTGTGACCAAGACCCAGGTCCTCGCCTTCCTAGGTACCGCTGGGTACTACAGGAAATTTGTACCCCACTACAGTGACCTGGCCAAACCCCTGACTGATCTGACAAAGAAATCCCTGCCCTGCCAAGTCCTGTGGTCCCCGGAGTGCGAACAGGCCTTCCGGCAACTGAAGGCCGCCCTGACCCAAGCTCCCCTGCTAGCAGCTCCCAACTATAACAAACGTTTTGTTGTTCACACAGACGCGTCCATGTTCGGACTGGGAGCTGTCCTAAGCCAAGTGGGGGACGACGGGGGGGACCATCCGGTGGCGTACATCAGCCGGAAGCTGTTACCCCGGGAGGTGGGGTATGCTGCGGTGGAGAAGGAGTGCCTGGCCTTGGTCTGGGCCCTACGGAAGCTCCAACCCTATGTCTACGGTCGGTCCTTCACCGTGATGACCGACCATAACCCCTTGGTGTGGCTCAACCGGGTGGCGGGGGAGAACGGCCGCCTGTTGCGGTGGAGCCTGGCTCTCCAACCCTTCAATTTTACAATCCAATATCAAAACGGTAATGCAGATGGGTTATCGCGGCAGTCGGCCCGGGAACCAGAGGTTTTGGGGTGCCCCGACTACCTCGGTACGACCCGTTGGGGTCCAACCGAGTGCGTCGGACCTTGGGGAGGGGGAGGAGTGTCACGGAATGGCTCAGCACCCTCAGCCAGGGGCGGTGCACAGTGACAGTGATATGGCCATGGACAATTAGGTGCGGTGGCACGCACGGAGTTTTGAAGTACGTTTATTTAGATGTGGTTATGTGTGGTGTAATAAAGTGTCCCCGTTTGTGTTGTGAAATGTATTCCCTTTGTCTGCCTTGCCCGCCGTCATTTTCCGATTGCCTCGTGGCCGTTATCAGATTCTTCGAATCGGAAAATGGCCGATTCGAACCATCCGGTTCGAATCGTAAAATGGCCGATTCGGACCATCCGGTCCGAATCGGCGACTCCCTGAACTGTAACGGCCAATGGGTCCTGGGAGGGCGGGCAGGGATCCCCATTGTATTCATAATTTGTGAAAAGTTGATAAATGCCTGAGCTGTGAATAATAAACCCAGATTTACCAGTGCATCCAGCCTCGACTGATGTCTTTATTTCTCCGCCATACTTTATCGTCTGAGTATCCCCCGAGGTCTCAGGGTACGGCGTCCAACTAGATCCGAACCGAACCGAGCACTCTGTGCCTGCATCTCGCATCAGGACAGAGGCGCAGCGTATGGTGTTCGGTTCCCAGACTATTAGCCCGAGATCCGATCCGAAGGGCGCGGCCGTGTACCGCGCTTCGGTATTGCAAGAGACCGCGGTAAGATCCGAATACTCTGCCGATCCCGCAAGATCCGAAGCTGCATCCATCTGAGATCCGAAAAGTCCTCCGCAATCAGATCCGAATATTCCGCCGGAAAAGATCCGATCTCCGGAATCGGCCGGTCGGCTGCAGACGTACTCCACACCCACGAGGTCAGTGAACCAGCTGCTCGGGACGCTGAGTACCGTATGGCTCAGTGGTCGGGCTGGTTCTAGGCAGGGGTCCCCTCCACCGCCCGCTAACCCTTCCCCAGGGTCACGCCAGGTCGCACGAGACGCCGAGTGCTGCGTCACTCGGTAGTCGGGCCAGCGGTAAGCGCCGGGGCCACGCAGATAGAGCACACCCGCAGGCGGACAACATCCCATTCCGTCATATCTTATATGCCGGGATTCGGCATGAGCCGTTTGCCTTGCCCATCGTGTTGGCAAATGACGATGTGCGGGTAATCGGCGAGATCTGGTGAGCTGATTTAGCACGCAGCCATGCAGATCGGAGGTCAAAACACACCCCTCAAATACATCCATCTTATTAAATGTCTGAGACCTATTTTCCAAATTAAGCTGTGCATATTCATGCAGATGTCTTGATATAGTATTGCCTATACAGCATACTTCACCCTGAGCCAGAACACTTTTTATCTTTCTCATCATTTTTTCCAGATCTTGCTATAGCAGTGAGTTTTATTACCGTCTCTGTGTATCTTGCTTAAAAAATTGTGATATATATTTCATTTGTAATTCATGCTTTTACCCTGCCAGTAGGGTTATAAGCGTTGAGGCTCCATATCTAGCCTCTTTCCTCCAGGCGCTCCCTCCTTTTTTCTGTTTTTTTTAATGAGGGTTTAAAAAAAAACAGGCTTAATAAAGCCTTGTTGCTCTAAAATAAACTAGGAAACCTAAAATCTTACTAAAAAAATACCCAAAAATGCCTAAAATATCCTAAATAAATATATAACGTGACGTTTTGCTGCACGTGGAAAAATATTTAATAAAAACGGGAAATATTTTTTACATTGATACCTATGGGATTATTTTGAGTGGCTGGTATTTTCATTCTATTGTATTAGTAATCCGTTTCACATTTCGAAATAACTCATAAAAACAAAATACGAATCTACCCAAAATCCAAATTAACTCAAAAAAATGATAAATGAAGTGATCCGAGAAAACAAAATACAGAAAAAACAGAAAGCAAAGTGATTCTAAAAAATAAAACGTCCAAAATTTCATTCGGTCCGAAAATACAAATTGCGATAACATACAGAACGAAATGAAAAAAAAAAACCAGAACGAATTGATCCGATTTGTTTGAAAGCGGAAAAAATAAAAACGGTATGAAAAATTCCGAAACTAAACAGAAATAAAGGACGTGCATATATCTACTGCAGAGACTTGTATCCTACCCCTATCCTTACATATATTAACACACACTGCTGATACATTGGTCTCGTCGGTGAAAGAGATACTCTTTAGCGTTCAAAGAACCTGGTAAATATCCTGTGTCGGCGAGATATGCATTCCCTGCGTGAGATATACTTACATTAGATAACCCTTTATTGTCATCAATAAGTGGATGGGGTGGCGGGATGGGTGTCACTCCAATATATGTAACTATTTAGGACCTATGAATTCAGACGGGAGGGGGAGTAGACTTTACTGCCCTGAATTTACCCCTCATCTATCATCAATGAGTAGAAGATCATGGGAAAACACATCACAGCCATCACAATACGTAGTGAATCTGGGCCAGTGGCTCACATTAGATAACGAATACTTAAATAAACATTAATGAACAAATATCTGATGGTTCCAAATTATGAAAGGGTTTTTAATGTTGGGAATAGTGGCATGATGAGGAAAAAGCAGATAAATCGCCCTGGGTGGATAGGGCTACTTTATTTTCTGCGAAAAAACCTCATCTTCTTTGGTCTCTTCATTTTAAATTTCTTAAAGATCTTCTTTCTATTCCGAAACTTCATCTTTGGCCTCTTGATTTTCAGCCTCTTAAAGATGTTCTTTCGCTTCTTAAACTTCAGTTTCCTTTTCTTCAGTCTGAGCTTTTGGAACATCTTTCTTTTCTTCAGCTGTTTCAGATGGAGCTTTTTCAGTCTGAGCCCTTTAATTTTTAGCTTCTTTAACCTCTTCGTTCGTTTCTTCGTGGCCTCCAGGATCTTTTTGGAGGTCTTTTTAAGCTTCTTCACCACTTTCTTTTTCTTAAGCCCTTTCATTTTCTTTTTGAGCTTTTTAAGCCGTTTTTTTGCCACTTTCCCTGATTTTTTGACTTTTTTCCAGACTTTTTTCCTTTTGCCTTTTCCGACCACTTTCTTGATCTTTCTCTTTAGGCTTTTCGAGGTTCCACCTTCCTCGTCTGGAATTTCGGCAGCACGCTTTCTTTTCTGATCTTTAGGAGGGTCATGATAAGAAGCCTCTCTACCTTTCGGTTTCAAGGGCTTCTTATCTTCCTCATCCTCTTCATCAGGATTTTCCTCATCGTGCGCTTTTGGACGAGATCTTTTAAATAGCTTTTGAAGATGCTCCATCCATCGGTTGTCTCCATTCTGGGAGTCATCTTCGTCACTATCCTCGTCTTCGTCATCGCTCCATCTTGTTTGTCTCTTTCTACGAGCTAAAATGACAGCATTGCACAAAATTTAATTAAGTTAAAATATCTGAAATGCACATAATCTCATTCTACGGCTTCCTAATAACACATCCGATCACACGATAAATATTCCACTTAAGACTTCAGGGATCTATGTCAGATTTACACGGTGGTGGTAACTGCTACTTATGTTTCTTGCACAGATTATTCTGGTGAGGATCCTGATCTTTTATATTTGTAGTAAAAATTAAGGCTGAGCGGATATTTGTTCTCATTGTAACCTTCACATATGTTTACTAATCTGTGGCAGAGTAATCTTCATGGGCTTCACTGGAAAACAATGTTGGAGTCTATTAGCCAATGGCGTTACTCCTGGAGGTGTTTGCATTACCATTGGCTGTATACGTCCAGCAATTTTTTCAAAATCAATGAATCACTGGGGTACTTTGTTTATGAAATGGTAATCCTAAAATTTAAATATAGAAAATATATATTAAAAAATAAGGTGTAAATCTTGTGCAAAGAATAAAATGATTAGAAATATGTAATCTGTAATAATGGTGTCCCAGTGGTAAATACTATTGACCAAATTCATTAATTCGAACTTTAAAACTCGTCCATTGGGAGAGCTTTATAAATTGGCTCGTCTTACAAATTTTATATTCTGGCTTGACTGTAGCGCAGAAATTCATGTAAGTGCCCGTGTCCATTAACGATTGGTCAGTTTCATCAGCCAAAATTGTATTACTTTTGGGTTTTATTGTAATATACTTATGTTAAAACTGTTTTTGAAAAAAAATTAATCTCCTGTATAGAACAGCACAACTGGCAACATTTTAACTGTATAGTTTTCTTGGTTTATAGCAGTGAATTGAAAGGTGCCTGTAATATGAACTCCATGTTGGACACACTGGCTGTCCACATACCTTATTTATTAAGACATGTTGTGAAAACTTAGTTAAAATTCAAAGACAACTAGAACATCCCATTAATACCTAATAATACCCCATGTTAGAACATGTCTTTTATAACCTACATGAAATATTTTTTTGCAAGTTATTTCACAAAGCTAATCATAAACCTTGATCTTGTAACTTAATACTTTGTTTCACTGTAATGTGTAATAAATTATTGTTCAATGTGACCTTTCATCCAAATCAATTCACCTTCACCTGCACTTAACGTAAAGTGAGCAAAACACCAATACTCCTCAAGGTAAATGTCATCACATGGACTAAAATGAGAATGTTATGTCAGGTGATCAAAATGAGTTAAAACCTTAACATCTTATTGGAGTTGTAAGGGAATATAATTATAAGTTACCATAATTGCCGATATCCAGATAGGATTCAATGTCATCTCGCTGTGTTCGGGCACGCTTCATTAAAATGACTTTCTTCAGTAGTCTCAGGGTTTTTTTGCTTTGCCAACAGCTAAAACAGAGAAATAGGCTCAGTCAGTAAGATCCTGAGGTCAGACCTTGTATAATTAAGGAAGGAGAGTGGATAGTAATATTTACTTATCCTACTACTATATCACATTTATACTCTTTCCAGTAAAGACATGGCAGCATTACTGGTACCGTATAGATAGTGGCGCAACATTATCTCATCACCTAGCGCCTGAAGAGCCTATGGTAAAAGGCCCCAAAGGCTGAATGTGAACATGGCAACGGCACACATGAAAAGTGGCTCGAAACATCCTGGTGCAAAGAAGTTACATAAAAGGACAGAAAGTAATTAAAAAATTGAATAATGATAGAAAATATTGAAATCCTTTGGAAAATAGCTAATATTTAAATATATCATTGCAATTGATGATTATTGTGTTTATGTAACAGCAAACTGCAATATTATTAAACACTGTTCTGCATTACTCCTGCAGAGAAATACATCAGAAAATGTCATCAGCTTATTGTGTTTTTAGAGAAATTATTGCTGGGTAACAATTCTGAAGCGAAGGAGAAACTAAAAATGTTACATAAAACATAACTTGGAATCATGGAAAAACCAAAAAGTTCAATGTGACCCTAATCATTGTATTGGTGGCAAATACTTGTAATTGAAAACAATAATATTAGTAAAATCACGTCTGACTTACTAAACACAGGAGCCCAGGATCACACCTCCAAGGATCGAAATGCAGAAGATAAAGAACGAAGCGACAGTCAATATATCCATAATAAGATTCTTTGTCTTGGTTGAAAAGAGACCTAGAAGACAAAGAGCTTTAGATGCACAGAAGGACACGTGTACATTGATAATCTTTGTGTGTAATGCATTGGATATTATGATTACTGAAAGGCAGGGCAAAGGACACACGGAACCATTTTTTTCCCTGTATCTTTTAGCTGGTGGTGAGAGGAGACAACGGACCACGCTGCTCTCTGCGACCAGTAGGGGGGGCACAGAATATTTTTTAATCTGATATTTGTTGTATGTAAAACTGATAGAGCAAAAACACTTACTTTTTGGGGATGGTACCTTCTTTGACGCGCCATCTGCAAAAAAAAAAAGAGCAACATGGAATTTTTCGTTATAAGATGTACAAATATATTGAGTCAGATTATAAGAAGTAACAGCGAATGGAGGAGTGACTTTAATAAGTGCGGCTGTTGTATATTTACATTCACCTTTTCTATTCCACTTTTTAATTAAGCAGGGCTAATTATTTGTTGTTATGTAAAATTAAGTAATTCCATAAATATGAATAAAATGTATTCCTTACCTGTTTGGAAACAACCTCTTATCTTCGATAGCATTAGGGATCCTTATCAAAAATAGAAGAAAATGGGTAAATTATTTCAATCTCACTAATGCAATAAGAGATCAGCAGAGGCTTCCCCACGCAGCTGGCGGAGCAGCACCTCACCAGGAACGTTGCCACTTATAAAGAAAATATTCAATTGGTAATTGTATTGGTGTTTTAGCACATTTACCAAAATTCTTTAATTAATGGTAAACTTCTACATTTAAGTGACGGCTTCAATTAAAAACTGCAACACGTCCATATGTCTAATAATCACAGTCCTGACATTTGCCCTCCTCCCAGATTAATATCTGTCTGGAAAGATTTAGATATTTTAAGAGTAATTGTGCATAAAAAGATTGTGAGACTATTCTAAAAACTGTGTATATACGCGAAAGCGTTTTGCTTCCAGTAATTATATGTGATGTCATCCATTTACGTTGCATTGGGACAGGTGGGAAATGCGGCCCCAAAACTAGAGTGTATAGTATCGTTTAACACATTTATAATTAAATCCTGTTTTTCGGGTGAAGATTGTACCATGGAGGGGGGGTTGGATAAACCTTACAATTAAACTCCATATATTCTGGTTTATGAAGCACTTGCTTAGTAACTCATTACATGCTGGTGTAGAAGATGGACTTTACAGCAACAGGCATGAAGTCAAAATGGTTTATTGTTTAATGGTTTATGAAGTGTTAAATGAATGTTTGTATGTGTAAATGGTGAGGTGAGCTGGGATCTCCTATTGTAGAAGCCGGGCATTCAATGGACAACACACAGATCAGATCTGGATATAGTTACTTTACCTTGTTTTCTAATCAGTCCAGTCCAGGAAGAATTGGATGTTACATTCTCTTCCAATTTTAATTCCACAAGAAGAACTCCATCAGAGCCTGCAAATTATAACGCAAAATATTTATTCAAATGAAATGTCTTTACATTGTTACATTTTGTACAGATATTAAAACAAAATTATATGCAATGAGTTACTTGACAATATTGGAGCATTAATTCAGGGAAAAAGGATCACTTATTGGGTTACATTTATTACCACTATCCAGGAGAGGAGCCTTTTCGAAGCTTAGCAAAGGGAAAAACCCTTTACTGGCTTACGCGAACTGTAGTGACTAGCGACAGCTCTCACTCACTAGCCACAATATGTCACAAGACGCCCCTGTACCACCCATCGGCGTAGAGCTGACGTTTAGTAATTCCCGCCTATACACTCTCTACATTTCTGATATTGAGAAGTTGCAGTGTTTTGGGATTTTTTATTAATTTCTCTTAACTTATGCAGTAGTAACAATTATAAGTTTAGCAGAGGAAACAAACCGAAACAAAAGTATCTCGTAAGAACTGCTAGTGAATTTATGTCCATACGATATATCTTTTTGAGCCAAATCGATTACATAAACTATGGATGACAGCCTAGCACCTCTACTTATAAGGAGAGAACCGCTCGGCTCTCGGCCAATGCCCCGATCCACCTCTCTGCTTTATTCCAGATTTAGCTAAATGTTTTACTGAAAAAACTCCAACATGTATAAAACAAAGTAACTGGAGATCATGAGTTTATATAATGATGAATCCATTGTCTTCCGTATATAATACATAGTAATAGTATCAGAATAAATTAATGAATTACCTTCCAGTCTCCGTATGGGGAATCCGAATAAAACCAGACAGCAAGATGCTATCAGCAAAAGCATTAAGCACCTTGCCATCTCTGAAAATGATTTTTCAAATCGCAATGTAATAGTAGTCTACTCACTCGCTCACCAAACTCTCAAAACTCGCTATGCTCTCCAAGCTCTCGTGCCCTGCTTATATAAGTGCTGAAGTGACATCACAAAGGAGTAAGGTTCTAGAATGTGACATGACAATAAACTTGTTTACTGAAAGTAACGTGTCAACACAGTGTTTCTAAAGGGCTAATGAAATAACTTTATTACTGTAATATAAATAACAAGGTGGAAAGCCTGCCCAGAGGGCAGTCTATTGTGGATATATGGCCCAGCTCGTGGATATTGCCCCAGCTCGTGGATATTGCCCAAGCACGGGGATACTGCCCCAGCACGTGGATATTGCCCCAGCACGTGGATACTGCCCCAGCACGTGGATACCGCCCCATCACATGGATACTGCCCCAGCTCGTGGATATTGCCCCAGCACGTGGATACTGCCCCCCAGCTCCGTGGATACTGCCCCAGCATGTGGATACTGCCCACAGCTCCGTGGATATTGCCACGCACGTGGATATTGCCCCAGCACGTGGATACTGCCCCAGCACGTGGATACCACCCTAGCACGTGGATATTGCCCCAGCACGTGGATACTGCCAGCACGTGGATACTGCCCCAGCAC